>OY740769.1:73644260-74844260 GCA_963513935.1 Aphrophora alni
AGAGAGAGAGAGAGAGAGAGAGAGAGTGAATGAATTGTCTCACATTACTGTGAACCAATTTTGATGTAATGTATGACAGCCCTAAGGATCAAATAAAACACACCTATACAAAAAATGTCGGTTATGGAGTTAACGGTCAAATATTAACTGTAGACGCATTTTAGAAGTTCGGATTTTGTTGCGATTTTTTAACTTACCCTCTTATGGGTTAAAAAAAAATTCCCTGGCTCGATATTTATTTAAAAACTACACTTTTTAACCCATAAAAAGGTTAAGCAGGCGTATAATTATCGCACTAGGTATTTGTTCTATTTTAATGAAGCAGGATCGGCGAAGTGTTGAAGTATTGATCTGTGACAGCGAAGGCCCCCCAGTTGATTAATGACCTAGATTAAGTAGGCCTAAATGAAACTGGCTTTAATTAAGTCTTTCTTCAAAACAGACTTTCTTTACCTACAGTAGGCCTACAGGACATTTATTGCGTCATTTTTAAGAACGAGTGACGGATAATTATTTGTAACTATTGATAGGCCTATACAGTACTAGGTTGTCATCAAATGACAGAGACTGGAGCAGAGCGAGTTTCTTAGGTAATAAGATAGCCTATATATTGAACCCCAATTAACTGTATACAAAACATAACATTAAGAATTAGTTTTTCATTTAAATGATAAAATTTTATTTAACATTTCGACATTTACATATTCTATGAGAGTTGGTGTTATAAAATGTTAGTTAGTTTTATGATTTAAAAGAAGAAAAATATAACTATTGTAATATACTCCTATACGGTACCTAACAACAGAAATTATAAAGATAACCTTTCATTGATGTTTTTGTTAACATAACCTCACATTGATTTGGTGGTAATTCTAACGAATCAACTGTTATTAAATTCGTAAAATTTGTTATGTTAAATAACGAAATGGTTTAAATTTTCAAGATATATATATATATATATATATATATATATATATATATATATGCCCATATAATTTCTTTGTAAATTCCTGTAGGCTTAATGTGTTAAAATTTGTAATCAAGTTAAAATTATGTGCATAAATAAAAAAGACACAGCATTATTTTACGTTCAATTTCAACGCTCTCGCTAGATAATTGTATTAAATTTTACACAGCTATTTTAGCTGTGGTTAGATGAGATCAAGAACCGTGATCATGGAATGTGCACTGATCATGTTCCTTAAAACCCAGTAATACCATATGTATCTATCGTCTTTACAGATCGTAAATTAGCTCTATGTATTATTACATTCATTGGTTAGACAGAAAAGTCTGTCATTTGAATTCAAAACTCAGTTAGGCCTATGCCTATTAGCCATTTTAACCTATTTTCCGTTCCAGCGATATCGTTATTAATTCGAATTCCACTCAATTATCTAGAATGATTGCTTAGAAATAGTTTAAAGTCGTTTTTACTAGCCAAATTTTGTAAGTTATGCAAGATAGTTTTTTAGGGTTTGTAACCAAAGGATCCGTATAAATTTCATGCGCGTTTTGTCCATTTGTGTATCTGTAAGTAGCAAGCTACACAGACAAGACGATAAATCCTATATATTTTAAACTTCGCATTTTTATTCTTTGGATTGTTCCCATTTTAGGAAAAATATATAGCGGTAATAATAATAATAATAATAATAATAATAATAACAAAAATTACAGTTAATGCTTTTCTTTTTTGTGTGGGGTATTAAATAAAACTAGAAGTTATTCTGTTTACGAATAAAATGTATTAATAAATATTGAGCTTTATAAGTTATAAGGATTAAATAAAGCAATAAAGCTAAAGTTTCAAAATTATATTAATAATATAAATGAGCTACAATTGTTTCGCCTTGCGGCATCATCGGGCAACAGTTGATAAATATTAAATAAACTGTACAAAAATATTGCACAAATGTTGTCATTTAACAACCTCCAAAATCTAATAAAAACCGACCAAAATTTATTCTTCACCAAAAATGTCAGTTGATTAGTTATCAGTCAATAATTGAAATTGGACGATGGGCCCTGTTTTAAAAACACTATTTAAATAGTGTCTAAACTTGGATCGCATTTGTGCCATAAATTCGCCCTCGAAGTAATAATATTTCATTAATCGAGTTATTAATGACGGCTGTTAAGGTTCATTTTTGCTGTTTGCTAATTATTCGTGAAACGTAATTGGACACGAGTTTTTGTTATTAATTTTCATATTTCAATAAAATTTGAAGGGAATCGATAGAACCAATTTTGGAAATTACGTCTTTTTATAACAGCCCCACGACCGATTATTTATTTATCTTATGAACCGACATTTTTAGGAAGATGGCGTCCAACAAGTTTTCTTTGGGTCCTTAGAGGTTACACTTGAGCAAAAAAGTTTATCAAAATCGATGGAGCTAATTTGAAGAAAATAGTTATTTATATTTTTATTTTTATAGCTGGTGCTAACCCCAAATTTTGGGTTAAGAAAAGAAGATCCCGAGATATGAAGAAAATTTGCCCTCATACCAAGTTTGATTGAAATCGGTCTACGTGTTTGGACTATAAAGACGAAAGACGACAAACGTCTTACAAAGTGACAGACAGACGAAAGACAATTTTTTGAACCCAGGGAATCTTGAAATGGTATGAGCACGAAACTCAAAATAAATGTTTCGACTTATCATATTTCTTTCTCTATATTTCGTATATGTGAAAAAGTAAACAAAAGTGTTTCAATAGAGATCCAAATTAACACAATTTCAATTATTAGTCACTTATAGTGAGTCCGATTCTGGACTATCCCGACGTTCTTAGCTGGTTACATTTCTCTTATCAGTTCTCTTCCAACCCTGATGCTATTACAGTATTCGAAGACTAAGATCTCTATTTTACACTCTTTTCTTTTTTTAAGGCGATTTTGACCGTGAGGTTGTTCGTCTTTAAACAACTAATTAAACAATCAATTATTTACTTGTTAATTATGTAGGTAATGAAGGTATTTTGTTGGTGTAAACCTTTTGATATTTCGTTTTTAACAATTGCTGTCATTTAGATAAAACAGACTATTTAGGTAATTTTCGGAAATTCCCACACATTATTTTCAATTAAAAAGCTGGCGGTCCGAGTGACTCAACATTTTTTTAAATATACGGTAAGTATTAAGTGGTAAGTGTAGTTATACTGGTGCGGTATCGGAATGTAGTATACGCTGTACCTCGACAACTTTTTAATTAATAATCACTATTTCTTGCACATAATTCGACCCTGTGTCTGACGTGACGAAGGTAATTTTTTATTTTGATCTGATTACAGTTTCCTAATTGACTAAAAATTTCAAATACACTGAGCATTCAGGAACTTTTAAATTACCTTTCTGTTCCTTGTAAGTTTAAATCATTTCTAAATACTTTACCATAAGACCAACTTTTACAAATTTAATAACAGTTGTTTCAAATTAGAATAACCAATGAAATTAGAATAAATCAATTTCAGATTAACAAACTAGATCTACTAAATATTATATTATTTTCCTCTGTCACATCTTTTAGATGACAAAACTTTCGGAACAAACTTGTTCATACCCTCTAACAAGTTAACAATACAAAAAAGAAGTACCATGCAACTTTTGAACATCAAAACAAGCACAAGTATCATATAATCCGTGCACCAATTAATTTTTTTTAAGGTAGAAGTTTATCTGTTTAATAAATTATATTAAATTTGGAATTAATATATAAGTCATTCGATGACGACCTAGTTGAATTTTGGGTTCAAATCCTTCAAAATGAGAGCGGTCGAAAATCAGAGTTCAAATAACCTAAATGATTTGTGAGATGCACGGGCTTATATGCCACATTGTTGAAGATTAAGCTACTAGAGGAAAACACATTCTACGACCATCTTTAAATAGAAATACCACCCACTTGGTTAGCACGTGTGGTGACTTAATATCTCCATAATTGAGTATAAAATTCATTCTCTTTGCACGTGCCGAACATTCAGCACTGATACGCTTCAACCTTTTCTTCTTTTAAAACGGCTTTTCCCTCTTGTTTTAATACATGACTCAGTACCATATAGTCAACAATTACCACAATATAATAAAAGTAGAGACTTTAATACTTTTTGATAACAATTTAAAACGTGAAACGTGGGTTTGCATGAAGTGAATAACTTCCGTAAATATTGTCAGATTTTTAGTTGTGTGTGAAATAAACAACCCAAAGACATTGGGCTAATCTTCACACACGTAGATTAAATATGCACAAATACAAAATTAATCCAAGCATTTAGACAAAACAGCACAATTATACACAAACAAGTGATAGACGATGGCTTCCAGATGGATATATCGAAAATCATTTCAAAGTCTATTACAATACTTGTTTATACACTAAGTGTATGTGATAAAAGCTTTTTATCGTTATCATTTTTAGTTATTCACCAAAATCTCATTCGCCAAATAGCTACTTATTAGTAAATTAAAGTTATCAGCTGTTAGTTACACTACGCCATATAACTGAAGGCCTATCATATTACTAGTTGTTATTAAAATATATTTTTTCTTACTTTTAAGCAAACGTACAGAATAATTAAACGTTAATCAAATAAAAAAGTTAATATTTCTCGTAATTGCTCATTAAAAATAACATCACTTTCGTATATCATTTCATTCATATTTATTTAAATTATTTATTTTATTCATATCATATTTATTCTAAAGTCATATTCATTTAAATATGACTTTAGAGTGTAATTTAATTTTTATTAAACCTCAAAATACAGCAATAAAGCCCTACATACATATAAATAAGTAGTCTTTAAATGAAATAAATTGGAATCTCAAACTGTGATCTCGATGGAATTTTCTTCAAAATGAGATTCCCAAATTGGAGTGTTTAAAAATCGTTGAAAATTGAAGTAGAAATAAAAAATTGTTGAATTTAGACTTATATTTGAGTATAGTTGAATTTATTTACGTTTCAACAAAATTTCTATTTAATTATCTTTCACGAAATTTGTAAACTCAATAAAGCCAGCTTGAACTTTAAATTTACAATATCATAGATGTGACAATATTATACGCGGTTTTACATGACGCCAAATTCGAATAGTTCTGGATACACTCAGGAAAGTAGCACAGTCGATCGAGTTTTTTTAAAACCATGTAGAGTACCTTTCGTCTAGACATGTTTTGTTCCGTTATCCTTTTTTAGAAATATTCCTGTGCTCTTGCCATCGCAAGATTGTGTCTACAAGTGGCACAGCAACAGTCTACAAGTGGTTCGAAGATAAAGCATGCAACGGCTGTAATATTATAAAGTTAGTGGTATAGACCAAAAAATATTAATTTGTAGTTCGACGCATCGATTTTAAACAAACAAATTTTTGTTCTAACACTTTTGTGTACCACTGACTCTAATACAATTAGTAGTTTTATATTTCCAAAGCTAGTTTGGAAAGTTATAAGTTAATTTGATTTTACATGGGTAGGGAACCAACCACAGCAAGACCGCCAACCTAAGGACTATCAGGTCATCAGGACCAATCAGGAAGATTGAAAGGGAAAAGCATGCAAAGAAACGTAGCTCAAATTTATAAAGTTATGACTGTACCTCGGGGGGGGGGGGTTTGTTGGACACCACGAAAGAAGTATATGAGTGATGTGTACTTTCTGAAATGAAGTTCTGGGTCCGTTAAAGGATGCACAAGTGCCTAATACTAATAAATAATGATACTACTAAGTGCAAACACAGTCAGTACTATTATAAGTTTTATGTGAAATTAAGTTTTAAATTATTTTTGCCTCAATAATGATAAACAAAGACCAGAGCACTGTGGTGACAATATATACAGGTGCACTTTCAAAAGTCCCTTACCACACTTGGGAATAAACAAAATAACAAAAAACTAACTTTTTGTCAAAAGTAAAATGTTTATTCCTATTAGACCCTTATAGCTATTACAACAACAAAGTTGTCATCTTCAGAGGGAATCTTAACAAAGACATAATAATATTCGACAAGAATTGGAGATCCTTCCTCTATAACAGAAGACGTGACTCTGTTTGAAGATAAACGGAGGGATTATAAAGAGAATAGAAGATCGAAGTCTTCCAAAGCAGATGATAAGTACGTGAAAAACTACTGGCAATAGAAGTTTGGGAAGATCTGAATTATCAGTTTGTCTAAACCTGGAATGATAGACGACAATAATATTTTTAGAGCAAAATATAAGTATTTAAAAAGTGGTAAAATTATATTAATTTCATTTTATACCAGAAGTACCATTTTCAATATATATATTTGGTGTGAAATTCCCCCCCCCCCAAGACGTTCTCAGTTTTGAAGAGTCTAAAGGACGATCATGTTGTGACACGGCCTGTGTTTGTTTATTGACGTTGACGTAGAGGACGAGATTCAGTAATGAGGTTCATTAACTCAATGACGGCATTATTCCAAGTATGTAGGCGTAAGCACAGTTATTGCGTCACGGCGCCCGTCGCCAGCCGGTCCGTATGGATAAATTAATTGTATATAATCCTTGAGTAGATTGCTTCTAAGAAGTCCTAATGGACCCCTAAACAAAAACTGTTATCAATGAAATGTTAGATAGCTGCCTTTATTATGATAATCCTAAACATGGAAAAAACCTTTTATATTTATTGATTTTCTGGTATTAAATGTTTCATCACTTTAGAGAAACCAAATCTTATAAAAATCGTTGTTTTAGAGAAAGGTTTAGTAAATTGGGTTAAATCTAGTAATCTTTAACTTTGACCATCTTGAAATCACTCAATATAACACATAAGAATGTCTAAGAACATAGAATTTGTTTTTGAAAAAGAGATTTTAAAAAATAAATAAAAAACAGAAATTTTGGATATTCTCTGTTAAAGCATAATAGGTAATATATTTTGAAACAGCACAAAATGGTTGAAGAAACAAAAACCCTATTACAGTAATAAATAACACAAAACATAATGCCATCTTACTAACTATACAATAATTTGTTTAATGAAAAGCTTTAAAGCAACAGTGATATTATTTTATTTTGATTTTGTTCCGTCTAAGTTTCATTATGTATATATCCAATTTGAATAATTGATTTTAACATTTATATTGTGAGTGTATTGTAAGAACGATAATTACGTATTTTGTAGCAAACGTTTCTGAATAAAATTAAAAAATATAAATTTGACAATAACAAATGAATATTGTACAACTTTCCCACTCAACTCCAAAACCAAATGAAAAATTAATAAAGCTAATCGTCACCAAAAATAAAATTTCGTTATGTTGAACCTTGGTCGTCATCTATGAAAAAAATATTTCAATAATAGCCTACTTTTATTTCTCTTATGAAATAAACACGTCCTCAACCTAAGTCTATTTGAATAAAATTAGCTTTTATGATGGCGGGTAAAGTGCACTTTTGTGTGGGCTTATTATTCCTGAACAGAAATATTTTTTAACTTGAGATTTTGCACACTGGTTTGAGTCATTAATCTTCGTAATTTACCAATATTTGAACGGCAAGGTACAGTACCCTCAGACTAGGAGTGTGTCTGATGTAATAGGCGTGTCCTCCCTTCTAAAGACTGTCCCTAACCTGACTTGACGGTACAACCCATTCCAAGAAAACTAGGTACACAAATTACTGCTTAGCTACATTTAATTCTTAAAGTTTAAGTCCACGGTAATTCTTAAAAGTTAAATTTTGTAAACGTTTCATTCCTATTTACACCTATAGTATGGTTTACACAGGAGCATTTGAGGTTTCTATTTTTTTATTGGGGTTTTATCGCTGAAAGCAAATGCAATAAAAGAAGTGTGGGGGCCCCTCTTTTCCTCTCCACCTCAGACACATTTATAATTTGAGGATACTGTAGGAGAAATTTCGTCTTTTATAACAGCTCCATCACTAGTTTTAAAATAACTTTTTACTAACAACTCACGAACATGTATTTTTTGAAGAGATGGAGACTAATACGTTTTGTTTGGATAATAGGGGATGCAATTTAGGAAAATTTGATCAAAATCGTTTGATCTAAATAATAAAATAGTAACTTTGTTATTTTTTCTTATGGAATTTACCCCGAATTTTCAGTTATCAAACAACAATAAAAATGCCCCGAGATATGGCCAACATATTCATACATACCTAATTTAATTAAAATCAGTCCACACGTTTGTGCTTTAGATCATTATATATACGAGAGACAGACAGTCGACAAACCGACTTCATTCAAAAAACCACTTAAAGGTATCTTAAAACGAATATATTCCCAAGAAACTCCACATAGATTTTTGTCCTATATATTTATTTAATTATTTATTTTTATGGCCGTATACAAAATACAATTGCATTGCCATAGTGAATTTCAATTATTACATAAACAATACATCAAATAAATTAACAAAAATTGTTTAACAGTCACTCAATACATACTAGACAATATAAAAAAAAAATTTCAGAAATAATTCCAATAATCAATTAATCGAAAAACAACAAAATAGTGAGCGACAAAATTAAACTAATATTAACGTTCACAATACAGGCCATGTATAATGAAGAGAAAGAGATCACATCCATCATGTCAAGGTTCAGGCATACAGTGCACAAACTCCTCCACAGAATAGAAACAACTAGACAATAGTAGCTGTCTAAGGGTGTTTTAAATGGTAAAAAATCCTGATGGATATACATTTTCCTACACTAATTTTCCTAACAGCATTTATTTATATAATTGAAAACTAAAATAAAACCTAATGTTTAAACAATTTAAGAAGATTTAAAACTATTTTCTATTTATTCAAGATATTACCTATTTAAAATTGTAAAGAGGTTTTCAAAACAAATGTGGCCTATTTTAAATTTAATAACTGGGCAAAAGAGTATTAAAATTATCTTAGATTTCTTATTAATGAAAAAACTGAAGATTACCCTGTTGGGTCATAAATTTAGCATTTATTTTGGCCAAATGTAAGTTTTTGATTTCTGAGTGTGTTAATGGAAATAAGAATTATGCGGATACACGATTTAGTCAGGTGGGAGGTGTTTTTAGACCCAATGTTAAAGGATGATATTATAAGTGGTTTTTTTTTGAAAATCTAAATCTTCGGGTATTGATAATACTAATTTTGAGTTAGTTAAAGCTGTAAACTTTTAGACATATTACGATAAATAATTTTAGTTTCATTTGGTTATTTTTATACTAAGTTTAAAGAAGTAATTATAGTAATTTTTTACACATTTCTCTTGTTTAAAATTATCTCTTAGAAATTATTTATGCAAAAATTCATTTTCAATGTAAATCAATATGGTTTTGGGCAAGGTTTGAGTACTGAATATAAGTTGTCAAATTTATTGAAAAATATAAAATGATAGTTTAAATTATGGTAAGAAAATAATAGGTTGTTTCTTGACATTTTTGGAATGAATATTGTAATATAATAACCTTAGAAAAAAATTTTAATATCCAAGATAAAATGCCCTTGAGCAAGTTGAACGTGTAAAGAAGTGTGATGCAATAAAGATGTCTGCGGTTTATTAAAGGAAATGAAGTTTTAAAGTATGGACACGAGGATTATTATCTACAGGGAAATATAAGAGAAAAAAACGTTTATTAAATTTAATAACCCTAAGTTTAAGGGAACCATGGCCTTCAGATATCTTGAGATTCTTAGTAATTGTTGTCGTATCATATATAAAAATGGGATGAATCCTTTAAAAGTAATTATTTCGATTCTATAATGAAAATTCAAAAACAATTTTAGAAAAATAGGTCAAAGTAGAATTGAAGACACAAACCACTTTCAACGATAATTAAAATGTTACCTCTTAAGATGTGAGAACTACTGTAGTTTCTCTGTTATTTGTCTTTTTACATTTTATTTTATGTAATTTGTTTTTGTAATGCGATTTCAATTATAGACTATTATGTCTACAGGAGTAGTTCGCGCGCGCGTATTTGTGTGTGTGTGTGTGCGTTTTCCTAACCTAACCTAACCTAACCTAAACTAACACTTTTTTCTATTTTTTTTAGGTCAGTTAGACTGTTAAAATTGGGCAGTGCTATTTTAAGTTCTAGTAAGGAAATTTTGGTTATTCTTCAGTTTTAGTACATTTTATTTCGTATTTTTAGTGTAGTGACAGTTTGTTCTTTTTCTTTCCATATGATCATCTGTTTTGATCATTCCGTTCTCTTCTACTTTTCTATAAAAAAATATGATGAATAAGATTAATTCGAAATATTAAAACATTTTTTATTGTTTCTAATCTTTTTTAAATTTATACATATACGTATTTGTTGATATTTATGTGGGGGGAGAGAGAGAGAGAGAGAGAGAGAGAGAGAGAGAGAGAGAGAGAGAGAGAGAGAGAGAGAGATAGATAGATAGATAGAGAGAGAGAGAGAGAGAGAGAGAGAGAGAGAGAGAGAGAGAGAGAGAGAGAGAGAGAGAACTATCACAGCTACCTTTCCGGGCATACTCACTCGTCCTGTAAAGTACTTCTGGGGATGTTGTCCCTTGTGGGGATATCCCCACAAGGGCAAGCGGCCTAAATCAAGTTTATATGTAATATACATATACTTTTAAGCATATTAGATCGAAAATAAAAATATTTTTAAATATCCCCTAAAATAGCTTTTGGGACGACAGCTTTAGTTTTGAAGAGAGACCACCAGGGCTGCGCTGAACGCAATACTCTCTCCTATAGAAGAGATTCGGGCTTTAGCCCTAAAGGTGACTTATGGGGCTCTTGAGTATGATTGGTCCATTCAAATTCGAGAGAAAAGAGCAAGTTGGTTAATGCCTTTGTGAGGATACCAAAATATTTGTATGTAGACTGCAACGAACGTCACTATGCCTTTGGGGACATTGTTGCCAGATGGAACAGATCCAGTGTTGCCGTCAATTGCACCTTTCATAAACTTAGAGTTCAGTCCGTTTGTCCATTTCAATTTCTTAGAGGTGGTTGTATACTTGTTGCTTCTTTGCGTTATTTGAATGTGTGCAATATATATTATAAATTACATAAGTTATTCGCCATTCTAAATAATTAGTCCCTTTAAAGAGTTCTACCTTTTATATGAAATGGAAAAACTATTTATCTGTTTACGTCGAAAAGTGTTTGTATATCAGATATAAATTTGTCAGATTTTTACATAATATATATCACTAGTTTTAAAGAACAAAATTATCTTTATTAAATATTTTGTTACATATTTTATGTATGAATTAATCAATTAGGAATGGTTACGTAGTAATTTATCTAGGAGACCAATTTATATTGGAAACTTTGGTTACAAACTGAAATGAAATAAAAGATGTATTAAAAATCCATAATATGGTATAGTTTTGGGTTTTTGGAATAGTAATATATTACTGTTCATATTCTTCCCAGAAACAATGTACAGTTTTATTAAAAATAATAATTGTTTTAGAGTAAATTCAATAATCAATACATTTTACTTAGTACAACTTATTATAAAATTGCATTAGTTTTAATTCAACCCATCCTACTTTTACTCCTTATTTCTAAACATCCAATGAAAATGAAAATGTATTTCATTTATATTTTTAAATGATATATGAAATGTTTTTTATTCCCAGTTATTCTTGACAAGTGGTAATAGAATGTACAAATTCTCTGATTCAAAAAATGTGATGTATTTTAACTTTATACAATTAAATATTATACAGTTCAATTGGCAATGACAATAGAGGGTTGAGATGTTATTTCAAGGTTTAGAATGAAAAATTTTATAAATATGTTACACAATTATAACATATATCATGTTTATATAATTATGTTTATTTATACAAATAAATATAGTCTATAGTTCAATAGTATAGTGGATTCTTTTTATTGTTTGTTTTTAGTTATTATGGGGTTGTTATGCAACAAGGCATGGTTAATCATGTATAACTTGTGTTAACAACTGTTGATGGAATTTAATTGTGAATTCAAAAATGTTTTGATATTTCAAATCCGTTCAGTGGTTTTCGAGATACAAATGATTTAATAAAGTCGTGTCATCGCATTTCAATAAAATGCAAACGCTAATGTACGCGGGTTTTTAAATTGTGTATATTTTGGGAACCGTTGAATGGATGTTAACTATCTAAAGAAATTTAAATTCACAATTAAATTGTCTATAAATTGGTGTATCAGAATATTACTACAGCGATTAATAAACCAACAAAAATAGCAGTATTGTCCATACTTTTCTATCAGAAATACAGCATACAATTAACAGCTGATCAAGTACTTATAAGCGCGTAACGTACTCAACAAAAATTGATATATATTTTTAACCGTTTAATGGATTTTTGTTTTGAAAAAATATTTGAATTCACAATAAAATTATCTATAAAATCATTATGAGTAGGCTACTTGTTGTTAGGTTAATTTGTATTAAAAACCACGATAAATTGTATTTAATTCGTTTTAAGTATACATTGGCGTAAATTAATTCAAATAGCTAAACTATAATTGTCCATACATAAAAACATAAAACTGACAATTTATAGTAAATTTTATGAGGAATCCGAATCCGTTTTAAAAAATAACTTCCGATAATTAGTTTTCGATATATAAGCGTTTTTGTACTATCGCCTGCCCAATTTTTATACTCTCTGTACGAAAATCAAAACCGAGTACGCGGGTTTACTAAATTGTGTTTATTTCTAGAACCGTGGAACGGATGTTAATTACCTAAAGAAAATTGAATTCACAATTAAATTTTCTATAAATTGGTATATCAGAATATTACCAAAGAGATTAATAAACGTGAGTAATAAACCAATAAACATAGCAGTATTTAGAAATCGTTTATAATTTTGAGCGATTACTATTAACGTTCATAAATCAAAAAACATTTTATATATCATTTTCAAATTTTTGTAGGTTTTTTATATAGTCATATAGAATATTTCCTGAAAATGTTAACAAAATATATAAATAAAAAGACTAGGCCTATACAAGTTATAATTTGACGCTATTTTCAACCAAACCGATAGATGTAAACTGTTGTAAATTGTTTAATTATAATTATACTATTAGCATAGATCTGATAGTTTATAGAAAATTTAATTGTGAATTCAAAATTTTTTTGATATTTCAAATCCGTTCGGTAGTTTTCGAGATACAAATGATTTAATTAAGGCGTGTCATTGCATTTCAATAAAATTCAAACGCTAATGTACACGGGTTTACTAAATTGTGTTTATTTCGAGAACCGTAGAATGGATGTTAATTATCTAAAGAAAATTGAATTCACAATTAAATTTTCTATAAATTGGTATATCATATTACTACAGCGATTAATAAACGTATGTAATAAACCAATAATAATAGCAATATTTAGAAATCGGTTACTATTTTGCTATAAACGTTCATAAATCAAAAAAATATGTATATATCATTTTCAAATTGTTGTATGATTTTTTATATAGTCATAAAGAACATTTCCTGAAAATTTTAATAAAATCTTTATTTAATATAATCTTTATAACGAAAATTCGTTATCAAACTTCTTAAGAGTTTGAAAAAAATAATAAGTAGCGGTCCTATGATATGTACAAAACGCCGACCGCAATACAGACCGGTGTCGTATACAGCTAAAAAAAACTGTTTTTTCAGAGCTCGTTGATTCGACAGAAAAACTGTTGCGAGATTCGTCTGTCTATGGAAGTAAGGAAGGACAAAATTCTGCTGGAAGGACAAATCTAAAACAAACATCTCTGGTCGGAAATTAATCAAAATAGGCCAAAAATAGTCTTCAGATAGTATGTAGACGATACTATAGTACTTTTCTATGGCAACAATAGATAATTAAAAACTCTGATTAACTTCGTAAACACAATGCATCCAAAACTCCAATTCACGGTTGAAGTGAAACAAATAACAATTAAAACTTTTTAGACCTATCAATTTCAAAAATAAACAATAGTGTTAAGTTCAACATCTATAGAAAACCTACCACAACAAACCAGACTATACACGCTTCTTCCCATCATCCATGTCATATAAAAATGGCAGCTTACAATAATTTCGTTAACAGGCTAGCCTCAGTACCTCTAGACAAGAAGAAGTATGAACAGGAAGTAAACATAATTAAACCCATCGCAGTATACAATTGGTACAAGAGCTCAGATATCGACCAACTCATCAGGTAACATACAAATAAGAAACCCATTATTAAAAAGAAAAAGCAAACTTACGTCTCCACAGAATATGGATCAGCATTGAGTCATACTCCAAAACGTAGACTGGCTAAAGAGAGCGTAACCGTTGCTTTCAATACCTCAAACAAACTATACTATTTTTTAAATAACCCAAAAAAAGACATACATAATGACAAACACGATAAGACTGCCACATACAATATCACTTGTTATAGGCCTACAGTAATGAATGTCCGAATTTTTATATAGGACAGACTGCCCGCTCTTTCAACAAAAGTTTTAAGGAACACTTCCCTAAGAGGACTTCATATACAAACTCTGCTTTTGGTGAACATCTTATCAACAAAAACGATAAATACACAGATATCTAACCTAACATGGAGATATTGCAACAAAAGTTTGGTGTCAATTCCCAAACACGGTTACGGCTTGCCAACGTCAAAGCAAGTGCCAATTCACTCAAATATCAGCCACAAAAATATTCCCGAATTAAATATACCAACAAATAAAATAAAACGTCAATTATTGAATATATTTGGTCACATTTTCTAAAAATTAAATTAAATTCTTGGTATCTTTTAAAATTTTTAAAGTTATTACTAGAAACATGTAGTTATAATCACTGATCATACCTGAACAAAGGCTACATAATGAAACAATGGTAGGCCTATCAGTCGTGAAATTAAATTCAAGTTCGGGATGTTGGGGTATTCGGTAACGTAGGCTACTCAACATTATTTATATATATTTTTAACCGTTTGATGGATTTTTGTTTTGAAAAAATATTTGAATTCACAATAAAATTTTCTATAAAATCTTTATTAGTAGGCTACTAGTTGTTAGGTTAACTTGTATTAAAAACCATGATGAATTGTATATTTTAAATATGCATTGGCGTAAATTAATTCAAAAAGTTAAACTATAATTGTCCGTACATATAAACATAAAATTTATAATTTATAGTATTTTTTATGAGGAATCCAAATCCGTTTTAAAAAATAAGCGTTTTTGTACTATCGCGTACCCAATTTGTATACTCTCTGTACGAAAATCAAAACAGAATACGTTGGTTTACTAAATTGTGTTTATTTCGAGAACCGTTAAACGGATGTTAATTATCTAAAAAAAAATTGAATTCACAATTCTATACATTTTATATAATTTGGTATATCAGAATATAACTACAGCGATTAATAAACGTATGTAGCCTAATAAACCAATAAAAATAGCAGTATTTAGAAATCGTTTACATTTTTGCTATACACGTTCATAAATCAAAACATTGTGTATATATCATTTTCAAATTTTTGTATGATTTTTATATAGTCATATAGAACATTTCCTGAAAATTTTAACAAAATCTATAAATAAATAGACTAGGCCTATACAAGTTATAATTTGACACTATTTTCAACCAGACCGATAGCGGTAAATGGTTGTAAATTGTTTAATTATTATTAGTCTAGATATGATAGTTATAGAAGTCTAGCTTTGATAGTTTATAGAAAATTTAATTGTGAATTCAAAAATGTTTTGATATTTCAAATCCGTTGGGTGGTTTTCGAGATGCAAATGATTTAAAAAAGGCGTATCGTCGCATTTCAATAAAGTTCACAAAAAGTTTAGGTTACTTTATTTATTTGAAAATTTATTTATATATTTTATGAAATTTATTTCAATGTTGTTTTGAAGAAATTTGTTTTTTCGTTGTAAAGTAATTAAATTTTATTGTATCTTGATGAAATTTTCACAACATGTACGTATATATTTTGTTGTCATAATTATTAAATTTTATTTAATTTTGTTAATTAGTTAAGAGAAATTGTTTTTTTTTGTTGTAAATCAATAAAATTTTACTATATCTTGATGATTTTTTCACAAAATGTGTATAAATATATTAGTAAGAAGTGTGGTAAATTTTGTTTAAATCTCTCAATTCGTTTAAAAAATATATATCGAAATAGACGATGATTTGTATATATATATATATATATATATATATATATATATATATATATATATATATATATATATATTTAAACGAATAAACAGATTTAAATAAATTTTAACACATCTATTAATTAATATTTGTACACATTTGGTGAAAATTTCATCAAGATACAATAAAATTTAATTACTTTACAACGAAAAAACTAATTTCTTCGCTACTTTTAACAACATTGAAGTAGATTTTAACAAGTAACCTAAACTTTTTGTGAAATAATGACAAATTTGTACATGGTTTTATTAAATTGTTACTAAAAATCCCCATAAGAAATACATAGTAAAATATATTTGTTGGTATATTTTTTTGGTTAATATACATTTAAGTTTGATTTGTCTCTCAGTGCAAAGCCGGATCGGGCCAGCTATATATACTATGTGGGCCATTCCGATCCCACAGAAACTAAAGACGCACGATGGGTATTTCGAGCAAAAAAAACTGCGAAAATTGATAACGCAAACCATCATGACGAGATGAACGCCACAGCATTTGAAGAGTGGTTCTCAGGAATTCTGCATTTACTTCCACCTGACAGCGTCATTGTTATGGATAATGCGTCATACCACAGTCAGACAGTCAATAAAATCCCAAAAATGAGTTGGAAGAAGATTCACATCCAAGAATGGCTCACAGACAACGGCGTGAATTTCAATCCGAAGAACGTGAAGGCAGAGCTCCTAGAACTCATCCCTATTCACTTGAAATTACAGGCCAAGGTTTATAAAATCGACAAAATGGCTGAGGAGTGTGGTCACACAGTGCTGCGGTTGCCCCCTTACCATTGTGACCTGAACCCCATCGAGCTGGTGTGGGCCACAGTGAAAAATGAAGTTGCGAAGAAGAATGCTGATTATTCTCTGAATACCGTAGAAGTTCTGTTACACAATGCATTGAACAATATTTCTTCGGAGGATTGGAGTAAGTGCGTCACTCACGTGAAGAAAGTTGAGGACATGATGTGGGAGGTGGATGCCATCAGCGATGATTTGCACGACAGGATCATAGTGTTGGATGCTGGGAACGACGACGACACAGAAGATGAAGACTCCCACAGTGACCAGATTGAAGTAAGTGATGATTCATCTGATGATTTGGCTATTCCTCTCTAAGGAAATACTGTATTATTGTTAGTTATACGTACGTGTACTTTATTTATAGTATAGGCATAGTACGAGTGTTTTATTTGTTTATATTAAGTGTGATTTCCTTTACCTTTACGGGCATTAATAGTAATTTTAATTAATTTAATAACAATTAATATAATTTAGTAAATAATGTTATTTTTTCTTCAATAATACAGTTTAATATTTGTGTAACTTTGTCTTGCCAAACATTTGAGGACTAATGTTATAACACAGTAAAGCAAGAGAATTATGTTATTTAGCTGATGATTTGGCTCTTCCTCTGTAAGGAAATGCTGTACAGTATTATTATTAGTTTTTAAGTTTAGGCATACGTACAATTTATTTTACTTGTTTATACTAAGCTTGATTCCTTTGCCTTCATGGGGAACAATATTAATTTTAATTAAATGATTTAATTTGGTTAATTATTTAATTATATTTATTTATTTTATTTTAGTGTTTATAAATTGTACATATTTTCTGAAATAAAAATGTTTCGTCTGATATACGGAAGTTTTATTAATACAGTAAACCATTTATAACTTCACTAATCACTCTGTGTTTGTCACAGATGACCGATTCCTTTGAAATTTGGTATCTAAATAATCAGAAAATTGCAATGTAACACGTGTTATCATTTGTTTTTCGGAATTTAAGGAAGGAGGAAAAGTTGCATATCGTTACTGGAGTCATTAGTTATGATTCACTGACCCCAGCCAGTGGCTACTTAACGCGGCCGAGTCGCACAATAGACACCAAGGGTAGGCGATTAGTGCGGTCGACTGGGTTTCCGCCTCAAGCTGACTTGAATTTTACTATAGTAAACTATATAATATTACTATGGCAGATAATTTTAGAAAAGTAAAAATCACTTCCGTCAGTAAGAAAAGTGTCAGTGGACTTTGGACCCATGAAAAGGACCATCTGTAAGTTGTCTAAACCATAAAGTTCTACTTGTTTACAATTATTTTACTTACAAACAACCCGCCGTGTAATAAATAACTTTCTCTGTAGACATATTTTTGAGTTCTAAGTCCAAGCTATTGTAATTTATTCAGGTAACACACACCCACTTGAACCTGTTTAAACCCCAGTCCTCGCTTCCGCCTTCAGTTAATTCAATATTGTGTCTCATTTATGCATCTCCACTATAGGAAATTAACATTCTTTTCATGATCGTAATTTGGAAATTTCCATCGAATATTTGAAAAGTACAGTAAATGAAAAAAAATAGAAGAAAGATACCAAACACGACATAATTTGGTAAAAAAATCATACAATATAGGCGCAGCCTGTTTGTGTGCAGTAACAATCGAGTTGGTTTTTGGTAACGATATTAAATTAAATTTTGTCAAAAATGTATACATAACAATAGTCGTAGTACGCCTAATGTTTAAGTTTTTTCTTATTTCTTAAGTGTATTGACAAATCAAACCTAGCATCCCTTGTGCATTTACGACCTACCAGTAGCCGACCAAGCCCTTAGTCCCAACCTTTTGTTTGTTAATGGGGGGTAATAAACATGACAGAAATTGTGTGGTAAAGTTAACAGCACTTTGATTTTTTATACAAATTAATTGTATTTAGAGCTGTTAACGAATTATAAAGCCAGTTGTAGTTATTTTTTACGTTCCTAATAAGTAGGCCTATACTTAAAAGAGTTGATTTTATTATCAGTTTGTACGAATGTATTATTATTATTTTTGTTAACTTCTTTACTGTATTCCAATTAGACTAATAAAGTCAGAAGAGATAGTTACACGCAGTAAAAAAAAAACTTTAGTAACTAGGTTTGAACCTACGCAACTAAGTTGTAGGTCCATCTGTAACCTACCAGAATAGACGAATAGGGTTAATCGTAAGTTTCTTAATGCTGAACATTTGATTTTTTTTAACCTTTTGGTTAGTCATATCTTCAAAGAATTAAAAATGGCAGCAAAAATAAAAGTAAAGAACGACTTAACGTTTTTATGACCCATTTAAAAAAAATGTTTACTATGTTTTTAATGGGAAACCATAAAAATATTACGCTACCGTTTTCGCGTCTCGAGATCTGATTCAAATTACAGTATTTGTATAGGAATTTCTGTTTTAATTCTAACTTATAATTATTTTTATTTCTATGTTATATTTTTCTGTGTAAAACTTGAGCAGTAGCCTACTAATAATAAAAGTTACAAGGTATTAATTCATAGACAAAATGTATTTTACCTCAGTTACATTTTGAGAAGAATATGTTTATTTAATTTGCATGTGTCCCGTTGAAAATATAACTTTTTTTGGTTGTAGTTTGAATAATATAATGTTCCTGGATGAGAGTGGGAAGTAACAAATCTAATTTAAATGTTCATACCGATAATTATAAAATGAAATAAATAAAATTGTATGTTCGAGTATCGCGGTGTCTTGATTCATAATTTTAAAATGCTCTAAAATGGTGGTGGTAAAACGAAACACAATAATTACAAAGAATTCACACAAACATTGTTAGTGAGTTTTTCAGGATTATTTCCATTTAACATTCCTTTGAAGCTTCCTTGTATCAACCAGGCGTTTTTGTTATACATTATTAGTTTTGTTTCCGAAGTAATAATTTAAAACTTGACTTATCAAAAAGTTTGTAAATTTGTTAGTATACTGTTATTTTCATTTACTACAATTTACTTTATAAATTACAATCTATTTAACAAATATGAAACATAATTTAATTTAATCAATCACTTAACGAATAACAACAAAAATATAAACATAATGACATGCAATAAAATGTAAACGTGGGACAAATAATACATCCCCGTAAATCACTCTCTCACATCCTCGCAAAGCTTCTCTCTAACAAAATAATCATATCCCCAGAAAAGCTTGTCTCTTACATGCCCACAAGTTTCTGTCTCTCGTAACCGTTACATCCCCACAAAACACATATTTAAAAAAAAATCAAAATCAAAATTTTCGAGAGATAACGTATTAGGAGTAATACTTATTTATTAAGCAATACATTTTTTAAAAATCAGACTTCTACCTTTTATATTTACCGAGATCCCACAAGGTATCTCCAGGACGTATATCCCCAGAAGGGTACATGCGATAGACAGAGAGAGAGAGAGAGAGAGAGAGAGAGAGAGAGAGAGAGAGAGAGAGAGAGAGAGAGAGAGAGAGAGAGAGAGAGAGAGAGAGAGAGAGAGAGAGAGAGAGAGAGAGAGAGAGAGAGAGAGAGAGAGAGAGAGAGAGAGAGAGAGAGAGAGAGAGAGAGAGAGAGAGAGAGAGAGAGAGAGAGAGGGAGGGAGAGAGGGAGAGAGAGAGAGAGAGAGAGAGAGAGAGAGAGAGAGAGAGAGAGAGAGAGAGAGAGAGAGAGAGAGAGAGAGAGAGAGAGAGTACAAATGGTGCTAAATTACTTCTACGAATAGAATAGGGAAACATTTCATATCCCCGGGTGTCCGAGTTCCTATGAGGTACATCGCTGAAATAATAATTTAGAGGTTTTAGACTATAGCCTATTTAAAAGTTCAATAAATTGGATAGTTTCCAGAAATGGCGTGTGTTGGTTGAGGAAATGTCAGCTGTTTTCCTGATTCCAAGGTTATCGGCTAGTTAATTGTCAATACAAAAGACATAATACAACCTAAAATGCTAATTAAGCTACACTGTGTAATCCTATTACAGTATTTAATTTTAATGAATGGAGTTAACGATTTCCTTGCTAAATATGATGTAAGCCTATACAGTTTAGTTAGATCACAAAATTTGTTAGGACAGAATAATTAACACATACGCATGTCTTACGTTGCGGAAAGTATTTTATCAAGGAAGAGTTTAAATTTCCAATATTCTAAAAAAAGTAATTTGATGCAAACATTTTGGAGTCGTTTTTCCCAATGAACTGTCGCTAATCTTATGCACCTTTAAAATGTAATTCAAATCAAGCTAAACTTGTCCTATAACCTGTCAATTAAATTTGTCCTATAATTCTTATGACGGCACTGTTATAAAAACATGTAAACAGATAATTAGCTATATGCACGCATACTGGCATCAGATACTAGCACAATTTCTCAATCCCTAAGTTAGGTTAGGTTGTATTCTATTTATTGTCTTAATTAATTAGGTAGGCCTCTATAAAGCTAGACTGCAGTACACATTTGTATTGTCGAAATTCAATATAGTCACCTCACTCACAGTAGACAATATAAACACAACAAACCAGTAAATAACACAAAAACAATTTACATAACATTTTTTTCAACTCCAAGTAGGCCTACTCTTTAACCGAGTAAAACACATGTTACCTAAGAAACTCTGCAAACCTTTCTTGAACTAAACATCAGATTTTCCCTTTTTCAAATATTGTGGCAGTTTAATATATAACTTCAAGCCAGAGTAGTTCACATAGTTTTAGTTTATGAATTGGGTACTGAACTATCTATCTTCTTCCGCATTGAGTAGGCTACCCATTTTAGTGAAAATGTAAATACTAGGTTAAAATTACATTTTCCCAATCATTGGAAACTTCTTTGAAGCCAAGATAAGTCATATTCAGTCCATTCATTGATAGTAATATAGTATAGCGTAACTATTTTATCATATTATAAAGATTTTAAGATTTGTAGACGTTTAACGAAAAAATTTCAAATTACGGTATTTTGTTTTTAGTGACTCCCGGCGATTTTCAACCTTTACAAACACAATTAAACCATTTTCGAAATTATGTTTTGTGTTGTTTCATTTATGTAACATATTATTCAAAAATAGGGTGCACTTTAACGTTTTCACATATAGGCCTAGATTATTTTGAATAATAATTGACAGGGCTCAAGTATGTATAATAGTAAAATAAATCAAATAAAAAATATGTATTTAAATTCAGCTCTTTAAAAACATAAACAATTTGACTTTTGTTAAAAATACCCTTTTAAAAGACTGAGGTAATCAGAAGTTTGGTTAATATGGACAATTTTCCAAATACATTAACCAGCCCTTAAAAATTACTACAAGTTTACATTTTGTTGGTCTAGTTAATTAGTAACTTTTTTTTAAATCTTCCGGCCTTGATGTTCTTGCAAATAATATCAGTTTTAAGGATCCCTGAATCATATAAATAATAAGTTTTTATTTATTTATTAGGACTACGATACTTGAGTTGAAACAAAGTTGAGCTGATTTGAGCAACTGTGTTAATGTGACACTGGTCATGATTTCGTAATAACTGTTTTTCTTTTATATATAATTAAATAAGGCCAAAACTATTAATTGCGATTTTATATCTAGCTGAACCAACTTGTTTCAGTTTTGAAAATTGTATACGTTTTTTCAATATGATGTGTTAATTGACTCAAAATTTTAATATCTTTATTTACGAGTATATAGCAATTTCAGGAAATTTATAATATATTTATTTGTTATGTATATTGTATCACATATCAACCGAATAAAGTCCGATGTGGACAAACGAGGTGTGCGAGATTGAACAAACATTTACTATCTGTATTGTAAATAATTTGATGTTAGACTTTGGAAATGTCACACAGCTATTGCGTTAACGCCTCTACATTTTTCGAACACAATAAAACAAAATCATGTCAAAATATGTGATTAATATATCACTAAAACTTGTGATCACTAGTATCCACGTTATTTGTCTAGTCAATGTCTCAGGCGAGTTTGATAATCACATAAATCCCATAAGTAAACTTCAAGGTAGCAATAGTTGGCCAACTATCAAGATAGGAATGCCAGTTTGTTATTTGATCATGACTGACAGCAAAACCACTGCATTTTGCTGTTACTCAATTCATAAGACTAGTTGACAATTCACACATTTAAATTCTCAACTATTAAAAACAATAGGCCCTTTATATCTGACCAACAACGTGTACATATTGTTTTTCTCTTCCACTTTATGCAAATGTTAAAATAACTCCTGGTTTTCTGTCAATCTGAATCGAGGATAAATGAACTAACATGTAGCCTATCCGATCTTATGTTCTAGATATTGTTTATAAAACAACATATCCCTAATTTTTCTGTGGCATCAGAAATAAAATTGATGTCATTATTTAAAAATAATTCAGATTTTGTATGGATAGGAGACACAGACTTACCTTGGAAAGTGGTCCTTGTTATTACCTAATAGTACACAAATAAAAAACACACGCAAAAACTCTAAAGTTCTAAAATATTCCGTAAACACTGTTCACTTTCTCTCAGTAGAGAATATAAAAAGAAGACTGAATTGTTTTAATCTAGGATGGATCTGTTTTTCCAAGTAAGCCTGTGTCACCTCTAAATACGAAATCTAAACTAATAGGTTATGTGACCTCTTAAACTCTAACCTAAAACCAAACAAAAAACTATTTAAATAGTTCGATAGCCATAACTTTAATTTCGACACCTATTTCGAGACGAGGGGAAAACCTAACTTTATTGAGTTTTTTAACTATAATTATTATCACGTTTACTAACTTCCAGAACCAGGCGGAACGATGAAAGCACGGACCGGAAATCTTCAGGCCTCAGAAAATATATCACCACAACCACAAGCACTGTCATTTAGATAAAAAAACTAAACAAAATGGCAATATAAAAGTGGAATATCTGCTCAAACATTCAATTTAGGATATTTGTTTTACATGATATAACACGTTTTGTTTGGATCCTACACTTGAGTAAAATGTGATCAAAATTGATATCTGAAACGCGTCAACAAGAGTTAGATTAACGAAGCTGGGAAATCCGGAATAATGTACTCATTTTATAAATGATTAAATTTTATTTATAATTAGATATCTATGGAATTTCTTTTTTTAATTTCTGAAGAATCTTGATTATACTGGAATAAAACATTTTAATATAGAAATTCCAATTTAGAATATTTCAAATGTAATAAAATTATAACACAAGACAAGAGCTAATTCTTTTTAGTTTTCCTGGTAATTGACCTAGTTATGCGGTCGTTTCTACTGATGGATTTTCCCCAACATAAATTGTTTCTTAGAATTTAATTCCAGTTCTTCTCAGAAGACATTTGTTCATCCATGACCTTCGTGCATTCAATTAATACAAGACCTCTAGCATTTCTTTTAAAAAACATACCGGTAATTAAACTGTTTATGATGGTGCGTGTAAAACACCTGGGTTGGCAAATTGCCCAGATTGGAAAGCATTGTCCATGACACGTAACAGCTGATGCTGATTGTCCTTGTTGTGTTTAAATACACACCTGCTAAATTACACTGCAGGTAAACAGATTCCCTTTCACTCACGTGTGGTCTGTTAGCTATGTTTATGATATAATCGATGCCAATCTTGTTAGAAGACAAGAAGGCCTACAGCTTGGCAAAATAAATAACATTGCTGCACGCAATAATTTGACTTTGAGCGATGTAGAATATTCTGTGGATGTGGTATGTAAACATTTACACAATTTTGTTATGTAAGACATATTTTGTTATAATTAATTATTTGTTTAATAACACATGAATATTAATATAAAATTATATTTCATTTACTTATTTTCAAGAGCGATTACTAGAACCCACAGAAAAGAAATTGTTGCTCGTATCTTAGCTAAAAATCGTTTGCTCCATCCAAACTTAACTTTGCGCCAAACTAAACTTAAAAGTTTAAACTAAATTCAAGTTAAACTCCCATGCACGGTGGTTTAAAATGAAGCATTTACTGGGATTAAATGTTTAAAAAAAATAGATTTATACCTATAACAAAAAATATCGAGTTTTATTAGTATTAGGGAATAGGGGCCTATATATGAAGGTTATTACATTTCAAAATATTTTGAAATTAGAGGTTATTTTGAATAACATAACATGTAGGCCGTTAGTGTGAAGTTATTATTTTTTAAATTCAAATGTGGCAAAAGAGTGTACCTATTACTCGCAAATTGGAACAATTTTGAAAATTGATGGTCGTAATAAATTGTATACGTTTTCGTAAAGATTCTAAAACTTTAGCGGCCTTGAACAAATTTGTGTGTCCTAGACAATTATCACGAACTTGCTTTTTTATACCGACATTTCAGTTAGCCTTTTGGGTTAAAAAAAAAAAATTTCTACAACAAGAGGTATACAAAAGTTTGACTCATTTTACATGTACTTTTAAAGAAAAAAAAACATAGATAGAGTGAAACGAAATGTTTCCCTGACACATGTTCTATGGATGTTCGTTTATTTAGACAACCTGAGTATATCTTCTAATTATTATAACTTCCTTTTTTGTAAAGAAATAGGCTACTGTAATTATATTATTATGAATACAATTTAGCTCTTACAAAAATCACGTAATGGTTCATAAACAACTAACCGTAACTTCAAGCTCAAACTTTAATCACTCAAAACTCATAGCCTAAATGTACTCTGAATTTTCAAGCTGTTCAAGTTAGTTTAACCTAACTAGTTTTCAAAATGTGTTGTACAACCTAAAGTTGGTTTAAAGTTAAATAACAAATTTCCAAGATTATATTTCTCATCATGCTCAGTTTTTAAAGAAGGTTATAAGTAGTTATATTTATAAGCTCAATTGGGCAGGTTACACGTTCTTCCGAATTCACAGTTTGGTTTGCCTGTCGAGTGTTAGACACGACAAACCTGGCTTGATTGATTCTCACCCCCCCCCCCCACACACACAATACGTGTTAGCCAGACTCGTTGGCCAAACTTGGACAAACATCTACCAGGTCAAACCTGTTTCGCACTTTTTATAATACTTTTTCGTCATACTGCTTCAAAAACAGCTGTTTTCAATACATGCATTGAGATGCTAAAGTTGTTCTTTTTAGTCCTAGGACCCTAAAAACATCAGCTGAGGTCGAGGTAATCAGCTGTTACTTCGTTTATACGAATTAATTAACGATTGTAAAGAATCTATAAAAACAACCGATACTTTCGATTGTAAATAACCGTTAAAACAGTTGTTATCATCGATTTGAAGGTAAATCGGTTATAACATTTGAGTTTTTGTGAAATTGTTTTTTTTTAAATATTATTTTCAGTATACCGAAAAATATAGTTCATCACTTGCACCAAAAGAAGCTTTTCGATCCTCCCTAATTTTTCGCGGAGCTTGTATTGAAAAGCTTCACTTTTGGTCCTAGTGATACTATTTGGCGAGAAAGAATTGTTGGCTGGATGTTGGAAATCATTTGTGTTAACGTTACAGCAGTGATGGTGGTAGTTTTTGGCGAAGCTGGTGTCTGCCGAAAGAGAAGGGTGTGTATAAACTGGTTGTAAATGTTGATATCTAAGCAAATCAAAGAGAATGGACTAAAAAATATTTATGAAAGTCACTGTTATTATACATTTTTATATAAATTCCCTATTGGATTCAAGATAATGTCTGAATTCTAAAAGATCTTCCAGAGGAGGCTTTGTGGCTTTGTGATTATTGTGGTAGTTCATAGTTCATTGGCTTCAAATATTTAATTGGCTTTCCACTTCAATACTGCTGTGTCAACTCAGCGGAAGTTATAACCTTACATTACTGTTTTTGTTATGAAGCGAGTTTCAGCATGCCAAATCTGCCAACTTGTGAATGGTGGTTTTCAAACTCGATGGATAATGATTTGTTAATTTGGTTTTGATGGCACTCTGTAACATGAATCAATATATTCTAGCTTAAAAAGTATTTCTTCAGTACAGTAAAAATATAAAGTGTAATTAAAATCAATGGGAAGTTACATTAAAATACTTCCATTTAATAAAATCCCAAGGTCTTCGAAGAATCACTTTCTTAAGGAGAGGAAGTGAAAGGGTTAAAAAATCTTGATTATCTCTTAAAGTGTAGCTATCGTTAAATTTTCTACATTTTTGTTTCGATTCGATTAAACAGGGTTATGAGTTTTAAAAAGTGGCGCTGAAATCCCCCCCCTCCTCCCATGTCACGCACACGGTTTTTATATGCTTTAATTGTTAATAACTCAAGAACCATTCGTAGTGTTAAAATTTTTAAAATACGTATAGGCTACAGATAACTTAAGTGTAACTGATAATTTAAGTGCATCATAAAAATTCTAGCTATAGCGATTTCTTATGTATAAAAAAATCTAGCAAGAGTTTTCTAATCTAAAAAAATCTAATCGTAACAATTTACAAGATAAAAATTCTAGTTATAACTATTTTTAACATAAAAATCTTGATTTAGCAATTTATAACTTAAAACTTTTAGCTATATCTATTTCTAACATACAAATTCTAGCTATAGCGATTTCTAACATAAATATTCTTGCGAGAGATTTCTAATCTAAAAAAATCTAATCGTAACAATTTAAAAGATTTAAAATTCTAGTTATAACTATTTTTAACATAAAAATCTTGCTTTAGCGATTTCTAACATAACATTTTTAGCTATATCTATTTTTAACATACAAATTATTGCTATATCGTTTTCCACATGGAAACTCCAACAACCGTGCCTATGAAATTTCCACCAAACCTATCCATATAAATAAATTGGCACCATTTTGACACACTTTATATTTACTATCAAGACGACAAATCTGCTCAGCCAAGTGCAAATAAAACTGAAAGGTGCCAGAACAAGTGTATGTTATGTTGAAATTAGTTTTTGAGGTCCCTGGTTTTTACATACTTTTTAAAGATTCACAGTGGAGCAGTTGTATAAGGAGCATAAAGTTAAAATTATATAAAGTTTACAAAAAAAAAGTGCAAAAAAATTTCTATCGTATCGAAGGTCGTAATGGCTTACTTTCATTTAAAGAATTCGCTAACAACAGTTAAAAAAGTTGCCCGATAAAAGCAACTTGGGTAAAAATAAATGTCACAAGATAGCTATGAAAGGTGTAAGTTTAATTGTATTTTTGTCAAATTTGGCACCTAAGATAGGTTTCATTGTTCTTTGAGTATGAGTGATACTACAAAAATAATGGTACGGAAATTTTAAACTTTTAGAATGGGGTTTCGTTAGTATTTATTTATCTATTCTACTTGAAACTATATAAATATTCATTTTGTACTTTAATATATTAATTATACTGTAGCTTATTGTATACTAAATTTAAAAAAGGTAGGCAAATAACTGAATAAAAAAAAGAGAAGAAATTCGTGTCATATCACATCAGCTGTGTTGAGTATTGTTTATGTTGGTTTGGTTTGTAGATGTGGCATTTGTTAACGCTTTTTAAAGTTTGTAACATTTAAACAAAATATGTTATTTTTAAAATCTAATGATTTCCGGACAACTCGAACACCTCAACCAATTTGGAAGCCGTTTACAATAATCTCATCCTTCATTGCTCTAGCTGAACAAGTTATTTACTGACTAGGAAACTTAATTTATGAATTTTTTGTTTAAATCCTTAAAAATATTTAAAAATCGTGACAATTTTATCGCATATATTAAATTATGAAATATTAAAATAACACTGACATAATATATTTTTCGGGCAATTTAAAAAAAGAAAGTGCAAAATATTTGTTTAGAAGATATAGATATAGTGAGTTTTATCAATAAAACAAATTTCTGAATGTTCCCCCAATGCATTATGGGAGAAAGGTATAAATAAAATTGTGTGTTTAGCCTTTTTATAAGACTGTTTAATGATTAAAAGAAAATATAACAATAGCGAATCAGACGTCTTGGTGTACAAGGTAGAGATTAAAAAGAACTGTTTGAAAATCAATTCAGCTGTTTGGGTTATGGAATCGATACATCTGGACGTGTGGACGTTTAGATATTCTCAGAATATCTTATGGATTTGGTCTATTAAAAGTCTGAAACGAATAGTTATTATTATCATTAAATATTAATATTGTATATACATTTTTAAAAGGGGGAACACATTATTGTTAGCATTTTGCTATAACAATGACACATATCCAAAATTCAGAAATGGAAAATTTAAGATTAAAAAAAACAAAATTTTTTAAATGATTATTAGCAATATGAACGAAGATTTAACTTAGGCATTTCCTCATTTAAAAAATGCCTATTTGAAAATATAGCCACATTTTAGCTAATAATAGAATTACACTCCAGTCTTGGATGCATGAGCAGTGTTAAGTTTATCTAAATACATTACTTCACATATTATAATATTGTAATTGAATATGTACCAAGACAAATAATAACGACACAGGAAGTGAAAACCAGTAATTGTCTCTCTTGTTAAAATTCATAAATATATAAAAGTATCTGCTTTTCACGGCTATCGATCGACGAAACTAGAGCCTATCTACTAAAGTATGCACACATCAAATAGCCCTCAACCATTGAGAAAGAAAGGCTAACACATGAAGATAAAAGTCTGAAAACAAAGAGTAAAATAATATGGCTTTTAAAATGTATCGTTTCTCTTACAGACGTGATTTATTTTCAATTGAACTGTTACTTTAAAATTTAAAAATGCAATAGCATGAAAAACACATTTCTAAGGTTATAAGAATAAAAGGTACAAAACAAATCTAGCCGTTCAAAACCTTCTTAAGTGAATTTTCATTATTTTGGCTAATTTCTCTACTTTGAGCTAACACTTCCTAAAAAGGAAAGGCGTAGGACTTTATAAATCGATAAACTAACCCTGCCAAATGAGATATAACCCATAAACTTTACAATTTACGAGACCGTTATGGACAACTTTGTTCTAAGTTAAATTTATAAATAACTTGATATGTTGATAAAGCAAAAGTAAGTTGAGAGAATTTGCTCGGTTTTTGGAGATAAAAACAATTATGTCGTAGTTGTATAGAATATTCAAACTGAACTTCAGTCATATAACTTGATGTGACAGTTATTTTTATATGTTTTTTACAAACTTTTAACTTAGTAACAAGTATTATTTGTTTCTTGAATTCTTTGTATTTACAATTCATGTTTATAATATGTCAGTTAAAAAGTATAACTTGATCATTTGTATTGCAGAAAGTTGAGATTGACGTCATTAGAAGCAGAATTACGTATTGAAAATATTGACATTTATAGGTAAATTATTGTTAAACTATGAAAACACAGAGAAACGTGGACTTTTCGTTCCCATACATATTATCGCGGATACTGGATGTAAAGCTCTAATGAATGTATGACTTGATCCATTTAAAACAATGGATATTTTCAAAAGGAACATAATGAAGGTATGGATTGCATTGACCAATACATTGGTGTTGTTAGTTAGGTTAGGTTAATGAACATCGGCAAGATAATCTTAGAAACACTGGGTGTACGAAATTTAAATAAAATCTGACAAAACTTCTTCATAACCACAATAAACATATTCTAATGGTCAGACCGGGCACACAATTCACACCTTCGCATCGGTTAAGGAGTGCTGGAAATTTCTTGAATGCACATTAACATTCTGATGTGAAAGGAAGCGTATTACCAAAACATTGTTCTCATGTATATATTTAGGATTCAAGTAATTTAGTTGATTCTCCAAATCGGACACTTTTAGCCGATTAGCTGATTCAGTAACATAATAAATGTTCAAATTCCTTAACACATTTGGTTAAGGATTTAAAATTTTAGTTTTAGTTTTGATGGGTGAAGTCCACAATGACAATGTTTGATAGATTGTTACTACATACAAAATTTAAATCTGTATAATTTAATCTAATTTAGTCATTGACTGAAGTAAAGCTGAAGCAGATTTAGTTAAATTATATAAAGCAATTATATGGAAAAGCTGGACGAACGTGTTTTTATGTTTAGTTTTTATACGTAGGCTAATAGATAATAATACTTATTAAGAGTGTCCCAAGAATACTAATTTGTTGTATCACATTTTAATGACTGTGCAATCTGTTATACAACGTTACAAAACCTATTCATATTTTGTATTCTGCTTTCTATTTAATACTGACCAAGCTAAAAAAAAAGAAGAAAAAAGATGAACCAAATAATGGCTTGCTTTTCCAATTATTTTGCATCATGTATAGGCTAAACCAAATTTCATCACTTGTCAATCAAAAACAACCAAATTTATGTTTGTTTTCGAAAACTGATCTAGTGCCATTTTAACTTATTCAACAAACTAATACAACAATCTAATGTAACCCTTCTAATAAAATTTGCCAATAATAATTTTAAAAATACATAAGCTATGAGCAGACATTAAAGTACTACGAATATCCATCTACCTAAACAGATTTTCGAACTTTTCACTGTTGTTCTCAGTCGAATTTATTTACCTCTTAAGTACGGTTTGTGAATCGCTGAACTAGTATTCCACTTTTAGTTTTTATCATTTATAAACCAGAAATAAGTTAATTGGAAAAAAACATTTACAAAATTGTTAAATGATACTATTTTCTATGGAATATATTCAATAATAGAGAAAGAATGACTTCTTTGTAAAATATGGAAGCACACACTTCCGATAATATCCAATTGGCCATGGAACAAGTGTTTGAATAACTGTTTCGTATTTAACTAAAGCTAATCTATTTGAAATGTATGTATTAAGATAAATAAGCATTGCCTTGTATATCATTTTAAATTGTTAAAATGTAATTATGTTACATGTTTCTTTGTATAAAATACCATCTTCAAATAAATAACAAATTAATAAAACATTTAATTACACATTCTATGTTGAGAATTATAATATTTAATATTGATTCAATTGCCTTTACAACTTACCAGCTATAAATGTGCCGAAACTTTTGCATTCTTTTTAAGAAATAATGTAATGAACATAATCTCAAAATAAACTAATAATAAATTTATAACAGCTGATCAAACAAATGGTTGTAATTAACTTTGTTCTAAACTTGTAGCCTACTTATCGCGGTAGTAATGCTATTGGTTTCTATTCTCTCCTAATATTTAAAATTGAATTTTGTTCGAGGTTTTGAACCATATATTTTTTATAAAGATCTATAAAATATTACCAAATTCAACAGTCGCTTCACAATTTTGAAACAAATATAACTCTTTGGAAATTAAATATAGAATATACTAAAGTATTGTGTATTATTATTAGATTTCATTTATCGAATTGAATGTTTCTTTTGTAGATGTGATTTATTTCATTCTTCTCGTTTTTTATTCTTGTTGATATGTTAAACTTGATATGATAAACTATAAGTTAATATTAATTAAAGAGGAGAAGTTAACCTAAAAGGTCCAAAAATAATAGAAAACAATTTCCGCAAAACCGGTAGTTTCGGCGAAACATTTCTATCCTGACTTCTATTCTAACTTATACCCTATAGTGGCATTCCACCTTAATCGACACTTGTATAGATGTATTGCTATATCGACTGGATAGAGCTTTCAATCAAGTCTGCCTTGGAACAATCTGATCTACAAAGAACGCGAAAGAAAATCTGCTAAATGAAAATTAACTCATCGTCAAATTGAGTCAAACTACAGTATATTATTGGTAGAGACAGATTAAAAAGGGGTTAAATTATAGTACCAAGTGTAGTAAGCCAGAAAAGTAGTGTAGTTTAGAATATATGGTGTTAAAATTAAATTTTCATATTACCAAATTTTCGAAAACAAAAATACATTTTACCGAAATCGCTATGTTTGCTTCATCATTTTTCTCTCTGAACACCAAAAATAACATTCGTTTTTTGTAAAAGTATGTGTAAATGTAGGTAAATAACATTTTTTGTGCTCGTAAAACATTTTACCAATTTTCTAGAAGCATAGGTTATATACGACTCATAGTCAAAGTGTATATTTAGTAAATATAAACACACCTAACCATTAATCTTTACTTGAGATTTTTTATTATCTGTGAAGTACAGAATGTAGGTTTACTGTGTTAATAGACACAGATAACCTTCGAGGAAGCCTAACCTAACCTAATCTCGTAGTTTTTACTGAGCTACGCTTGCAGAATAATGTGCGATCAATAACTTTAATACTACCTGTGGTGTCAACACAAGAACAGGTTATCTGATGGCTTCCTAGTTTTTAACTTTGATATTTTAAGATACCCATGTTTCTAGGAAATATTAGAATTAAGGGATAGTGTGGAAGTATAAGAAGGTTGAAAAGTGATTGTCAACCTTATTATTTGGAGAACAATGAACATTGTTAGTGTTAGTGTTTCATAAAACTATTAGCATCAAATATCGTAAGGGTAGTGTGGATGAAATTTGTTTGTCAGACATTATCTCAAGATAAGTATCAAGATTGGAACGCAGTATTTAGAATTTTTTACAAAATTGCTTTCAGTGGGGTGATTTAGGCACAGTACAAAAATATATACAAATGTACGATTATTCCATTTTTTATGAAACTTATAATATTTATGTGTTCTGAAACAATAAATCTGAATTTGACAATGGTTAAAATATTTATTGGGTAATTTGAATAAGGTCCAGAGGCGGGTACAGTCGCCAAGCTAAGGTTTGCTGATTTTTTAAAGCTAATTGCAAATAAGCTAAATTACTAAATAGCTAATTACTAAATACGTCACCTCTTCTAAAACCCATCCGTAACATAGTTCATTAACCTTTACCTACCTGCTAGGTCATCCCCCTACCTTCCCCGATTTCTCTATTGTATTTCAGTTTCCTGTTACTTATGTTTATATAGTTGTCTATACTTGTAAATTATCAGTTGCCCGATGATGCCGCAAGGCGAAACAATTGTAGCTCATTCATACTATTAAAATATTTGAAACTTTAAGCTTTTACTTTATTTATCCTTAATTGCAATAGATGTAAAGACATAAAAATTAGCAGTTATATACTTCAACTATCTTGGTACATAATAGAATTTTTCAATAACCTTGGGATGAAATCAGGTAAAAAAATAATTCAATTTTCAAAAAGTATGCAAATGGCTCCTTAACTCTAAAATAAAAAAAAGACTAATAAAAAAAAGGGTTTAAACGATATTATTTATATAAAAGTTACATAATAACGTCTATATGATAAACTGTAGAAAATGTTGTAAAGTTTCAAATGTTAATTAAGGCAAATTAAATTGCAAAGTTAAAACAAGTTATGACAATTTACAAAAAAAAAAAAAATTAAAAAAAAAAAACTGCATTTTTGCAAAGGAAATAATTGCTGTTTTCTTCAACTCCAGCACAAGGTTCGTGGGCCCAAAAAAAAAAAAAACTTGGCACTGGATCCATTGTGATCTTAAAGCTGAAAAATTGTCGTTGCAGTAGAAACACTCTGTCTTCTTGGTCATCATTAAATAACACTCTTTTGGGGTTAGTTTTCCTGAGATTGGTGGTTTTCTTTCAATCAATATTTCTCTTCTGCTACTTTTAGATTTTCAGCTTTTTTTAATCTCTTTTGTTTCTTTTTCAGCTTTAGCAGCTTCAAATTGAATTTTATGCGGACCTGATGTCAATATTTCTGCAGAGCCTTTCTTTCGGCCGTTGATTTTGTGTTTTCTTACTGATGTTACACAAGGTACAGCAGCAATGTCCTTTAGGCTCATGAAAAAGAATTTCCTTATCATTGCTCTGTGGGAAGTATGGGTGCTTAAACTTTTATTTGGCTTTACTGAATGAGCTAGTTGCACAGGTGTAGCTAATGATAGTGCAATATCTGGAGAAAAGGAGATTTCTTTCAGTTAAGAAGCAACACAATCTTCTTCTGTCAAGCGGCTCTGTCAATACTCCATTTTTTAAATTCATTTATGGCATTCAAGTATTTAAGTAGGCTTCTACAAAAAGTCTATTAACTAAAAATTGAGTAACAACTCTTCCTGGATTGTTCCTCATCCAATTTTCAATTGTATTACATAAAAAGTATTAAGTCTAGAAGCTGGATCTTGTGGCTAGAGTGTGGCGGTAGACAGATCATTGTCGTGTAATTTGCAAGATAGGGTGCTCTTTTGTTTGCATAGCATGTTTTAAAAAGTGATGAAACCACCTCAGACGGATGGCATGTAAATGCTGTTCCAGGTGGACCCTCGTCCATCAACTCTGGTTTCATTCCCTGACGTGGGAATATTAGGAAAGGAGGTATGTAGCCACCCCCAGCTGACATGCATAAAGCCGCAATTGATAGCACCTCTCTCTTGGCTGAAAAAACCGAGTCAACTTCAGGGTAATCACTTTTGAGCTTTTTGTCTGTACGGTAACAATACCAGTTTAAATCTACATTGTAGATTTGGTAGGTAGGGCAGATATGACGATCTCTTTCTGGAGTGAGGATGTTAAACATTTTTACGACATTAACTCTGTTAAATGCGGAGCTCTTGGAGCTAAGGTCGGTTCAGATGATCTCAAAGTTATGTTTGGGTGACACTTTCGGAATCTAACAACCCAATCCTTCCTGTCATCCTACTCTCTTTATTAAAATTATGTGGAATTTTATTCTGTTCAGCCAGTTCATAAGCGGCGCTTTGTAGATCAGCAATAGATATACCAATGAAACGATCCTCCAACACACAGAATGTGATCCACAATCTTCTGCTCTTGTTCTGGGCTGAAAACGATTTGATATTTTCCCAATATCTTCTTATTTTCGATGGGATCCTTGTTTTTATTAGGACTCTTTTCTTCAAGGTATTACGGGGCACTCCAAAGGTGGTTGCAGCAGTTGAAAACTTTCCCTCTCTCACCGCTTGGATAGCTCGCAGCATTGCTCCTGGATCCTAAGACTGGTGATCTGCTTTTCTCTTATAATTATAAACCTTGGCTGCAGGCAGCAGACTAAAATAAAAAAGATAGAATTAAAAATTAATGCTTAGCAGTAGGTAGCCTACCAGACAAAGTAAATAAATAAATAAATAAAATTACAACAACCACTTCAAAATAATAATTTTGAAATATGTAGCCTACAGGATATAATTTAATGTATTATTTTTTGTATTATTATGTCTTTATTAATTTATTTTATTATTATACATTGTCATTGAATCGTGATATAACAATACATCATCTATTCAAAGTGTTTTTATAACAGGCATGGAAATAATACAAATGAAAAAAAGTTTGCGTGTTCGGCGGACAAAGTGTCCAGCGTTGACATTATTACACTAGTCATTCTACTTGTACATTTTAATCATTCTACAACACGGTGGAACTATGTAATCGCCAAAGCGGCATTTTATTGCCAAGATCCACTGTTTCAAAATAATTTTGTACAAAAACAGTAAGTTACTTGGTTTCATAGTAATAAATTCACAAACTGAGCACTTACCTTACATCAGGATGATTAAAAAAATCACAAAAATTATAATACCTAGAAGAATACAGACGACATTCTAACTAGATCTGACTTTTCACGGTGATTGACGGCATTGAGTTGAACAAGTTCAGACGTTCCTCGTGCAATGGCAGCACCTTACGGGCACATGTGGCCGCTTAGCCCGCCTCTCCCCTACGTTCTCAATGTATGCAAGATAATATGTGGTAATATGTTTAAAATATGTTACTTCCAGCAGTAAAGTTATCAAAGCCTATTAATTGATTACATTATCGTAACATTTAAATCCTTTAGCTGTCTTATTATTTACAAATCAACGTTTGATTTAAGTTTATTGTTTAGTTCTTTTTTGTAAAGTAACTGTCCGAGATAAATAATAGTGTGTCGATGAAATATTCCATATTACCGCAAGCCTAGGATACTACAGAAAACGCAATATCCAAATTAACTGATTTTACGTTGGCGTTGGTTAAATATATAAAAAAATCCTGTTGGCTCCAACAAATATTTAACCATCATAAAATCTGTAAGATATTATATTCTTTTGATGTATCAAAGACATGTAGCAATATGTATAAAATACTACAACAGTAACGAATTCAAAGCCTATTGATTGATTACATTATCGTAGCTTGAGTAAACATTTAAATCCTTCAGCTGTCTTATTATTTACAAATCTACATTTGATTTCAGTTTATCGTTTAGTCTATTTTCAAAGGTATTGACCAAGATAAACAATAGAATTTCGAAGAAATATTCTGACCTTCTCAAAATACATTTTAGTTTCACGCAACTTGAGATGTTGCCTCATCATATTGGCACCTGTCCTAAGGTTAAATAACGACCAAGGTTATCCGAGATATTTCTATGTTAATTGCGTATTTTGGTAATTTTTAAGGTTATGTAGTGTACCAACCAGAAACTCGTGTCTGAACTGTAGACATTTTGAACTCTCTGTTTTAATTAAGTTCTAGAAACTTGACTTTAAAAAATACATGAAGCAATATCTTCAGTAACCTATATGTGAAAAATACAGAGAATTGAAATCGAATGTTCAATTAAAAAATATATAAGCCTAATGTAAAAAATATTATACCCTATAGTTCTGAAAAATATATATATATATTAGCTAATGTACGGTATATATTAACATATTTGAAAATTTACTGCAGTCATAATCACATCATGTGCACCGATTATGACAGATATGTAACGTAATGTGTACCAGTTTTGATAATGTACGGAAAAAATACATTTATAATAGGCTACTAACTTCTTACAACTGACACAATTCTTTTCCAGTTATCACCACATTTGTTACAAACCATTGTTTTTTTTTAAATGACTGTCAGAATCGCAGAATCAAGTTCGATCATCATAAAATAGTAAAATAGAAGTTGATTATTTCAAATTTTTAAACTATTGACCGACATTTTTATTCAATAGGCCTATTCATCAATACTGTAACAATATTTGTTTCGAAATGGCTTAAAAAAATCCATTGGTTTATGAATTGGCTTAAAGAAAACATTGGTTTATTTCAATTTTTCACTTTGACGTTCACACTTTTTGTCCGATTTTTACAATTAATTGGTAAAAATATCTTTGGGAAGGTGGAAGACCATTTTAAAATTACAAATGGTTTATATTTATTTTAAATGAAAGGCACACGAAAATAAACCGTTTAAGCCACTGTATAAACAAAATAATTACGAACTGACTTATCAAGATATGGAATATTGTTCATTCCGACCTTAAGAATCATTTAGGTTATGTACAAACACAATATACGGCATCGATAAAATGCGATTTTAACTGTAACATAAACTAGGTTTATCTTAACAACTAAGACTTATTGAACCCAATATTGCTTAAGTTTAAGGTTAATGTTCTTTGTTTTTTTCCCACGTTTTAACAAGAGATCATCTATTCTCTTGAAACGTCTCTATTGTTTTGTAAATAAGAGACGGCAAATGTTCGAATAAACTACATGAATCTACCGAATTGATTACCCTTTTTTTAACCCAAATTGTAATCAGCTTAAGTTATTATTTAAAGAAAATGTACATAATTTTATTTTTTCGCTCTTATAAGCAAAGTATTATGAAAAAAAAACTCGATTGTGAGGTTTTTTGTTGTATCCATTTTAGATCTCTTTGACTCAATAAAAGTATTTGTATGACCTTCAACAGTAAGTTGTCAGTACTAACGGTTTTTATCGCTCCTAACTGTAAATGCAAAATGTAATCAATGTATGTCGAAATTTAATTGTATCTGTTATAAGGATAAAATTGAATTTACTCAAAACCGGCTGAAAGTTTGACCAAGTGTGTCCCCAATCTAACAAATAAGCCCGAAATAATTCCGGTACTTTAATGTCGGTAAAAATTAAAATAAATTCTATGTAGTTATAAAAAAAAACCTAAATTTTAGTAAAATATGAAGAAGAAGAATCTGAACCAGTGCCCTTAACCGTAAGTAAAAGAAAGTTGTGGCACAGATAAGATGGTGGTGGGTAGGAAATGAACCATGACTGCTGTCATTGGCAAAGTACATTTAGTACGAATATTGATACTAGTGAAGCAACACAAAGATATCCCGCTAGCCAAGTATTTGAAAAGTTTGGATCTGATTAAGAACATATTGAATGCATTGAGTTGTCGACATCAAGACAAAAGCAACTACCAACCATAAACTTACTTTAAAATGTTTTGTGTGAGTGTCTGTGTTTCGTGAATATACAGGGTGAGGCAGACCACCCGTGCAGTATTTATAGCTGTCTTACTAACTTACTTTAACACTTTTCTTTCTCATTTCCCCCTAATTTGGCCTCACAAAATCCAATAAAATTATTTTAAATTTTGAAAAATGCCCCAAAATGGCCCTATTTGGGGGGTAGGGGTGTTTTTTGAGGAATTTTCAAATGTAGGCCCTAAACATGGGTTGTGTGATACATCAATTTAAAGGTCTAATTACCTCTGAACTAGCCATAAAGTGAAGTGGCTTTCAAGTGAAAGGTAAGATTATGGCTAGTTCAGAGGACATTCAGAGCTATGTAGCTAATTAAACATTATAGGAAATTGTTTGATTTAATATCATTTAAAAATAATTTGTTACATTTTGTGAACTGACATACGTAATTAAGTTTTTCGGCTGCCATTTTAAAATAGTAAGAGATAGAAAAAAAAAGATCAAATACAAAAAATGTTCATTTTGAAAAGACCTTTTATTTGATATAAAATTTTATATAAGTTGCTATTTAAGAATTTTCGGTTTTAAGCTTTTTTGTATTCTTCAAGTTTGAGCATTTTTAAAATTTACAAAATCCAGTGATAAAGTAATGCCCCTACCACACGTTTCCTTATTGAATAGCTCAATAATAAGCTTGGAAAAAACATCTGATGCTCTTCCGTATTGTAGGTAGGGTAACACGGTACTTTATTTTAAAGTCCTACTTCAAAACGTTTTGATACACCCTGTACATACGGTTAATGATAATTAACTTTTGTTTGCGCCAAAATGTTCAGGTTAATTAGACCTTTAAATTGATGTATCACACAACCCATGTTTAGGGCCTACATTTGAAAATTCCTCAAAAAGCACCCCTACCCCCAAATTGGGCCCTTTTGGGGCATTTTTCAAAATTTAAAATAATTTTATTGGATTTTGTGAGGCCAAATTAGGGGAGGAAATGAGAAAGAAAAAAGTGGTAAAGTAAGTTAGTAAGACAGCTATAAATACTGCACGGGTGGTCTGCCTCACTCTGTATAAAGTGAAAAAAATTGTACGCTATTAATTTGTACGGTACTTTAATATTTTGTTTTGTTTACTTTATTATTTTTTTAATTGCATAACGTATCAAAAATATGCCACACGTGCTTTGTGCATTTATTTCTATTTTTTATAAATTTTAGTCTAAACACTAGATTTTTCATGGATGAGAACTAATTTCTTAAAACCCAGTAAAATCGAAAGTTTTTGTGCTATGGTTTAACGAACGTGTTAGGATTTTTATAAAGAAGAATAACATTTTGGGAATGTTAGTATCATGTCACGTCTTATTAATTAATCCCCGCCTAAACTTACAGCATAACGCCTTCTAATGTTGGCATACTTAGAACAACATTGTTGCGAATTACACCTGCCAAAACATCGTGATTAATAGCAGAGCCGCTTTCACATTTTTTTCAATTGTCCTTTCCCATTGAACTTTCTAAATAGCCTTGATTTAAATGTTTTATTTTCATGCCCACATAATTATGCTTAAAGACCATGGAATAATTTAGATTAGTTTGAATTTACTTTGAGGCAATAAACACTTCTCGATTTGAAAAGTTATACTGTCATTATTTACGGTCGCGTAATCTCAAAAAAACTTCTGTTTGTCAGAATAAAATATTTGATTAAATTTCAGAAACTTCCTCATAATATTGATTTATACTAGACAGTTGACATGGCCAGTACACGATTTACCAATAAACCCATCTCCTACAAGTATTTTTTTCCTTGTTGTTTAAATACAAAAAACGACCTAAAACATATTCTAATAAAAATTTTCAAAAAGAAGAATAGACATAAAATAAAAACTCCTAGCCGTCGTATATTCTAATAGCGTTGGGGCAGGGGAAAAACATGAAAAAATGTGTTAATCCAGTTAGAGTCCATGGGATTGGCGCGCCCGTACTGACTTTGTTACTCTTGTTCTCAAATTTAATCTGTTTTTGAGTTGACTTTTCAAACAATGTTCACTGCACTTTTAAGATTTATGTAGGACTTTTAAGATTAACAAGTTTCGTGTATAAATTGTACTTTTGAAAATATTTTCACTAGTTCTTAAAAATGAAATCATCACTCAATCTTCGGCATTTTTACTATCTTCTCTTTGACCAAAATGTAATCATTCGTGAGTAACTTACCCCGCAAAAACTTTAAAATTTAGCTAAATGAACTATCAATTCTGTAAAAATGCAGCGACATAATTTGAAAAATGGTCTAAACGTGTTACCAATGGTTCAATACGCGAAAAACCTTAAAAAAAATCTATTTCATACCTATTACAAAAACCTACGCAATTAATTGGGAATTAAAGTGGCATTATTTTGCAGGGTATACAAAACAACCCTATGTTCCCGCTTTATGGGTGTTGGGTGTTCACTACATACTAAGAAACTAAACTGGATATTTTAACTTTATCTTAATACAAATTCGCTGAAAAAAAGGAGCATATCCAGAAAATAGAATAATTTTAAATGTTGCAGTCGTCTTTATAATCTAATTAGAATTCCTGCTTCACTATTCAATACCAGTCGAGGATTGTCTTATATATGCACGATAAGTCTTAAATTACATTCCTTGTGCCACATTTTTAAAACTCAATCGTACCTGAAAATGAACAATTATGAGACGAATTTTTCAAATTTTAGCCTAATTTTTGAGTTATAATGTTTTCCAAACTAACTTTATCAAATAGATTTTAAAATACTTTGGGATTTAGGTATGGACGTGTTGCACTGAAAACCATATCCCTTAAAACAACTTAAAACAACTAACTCAAATAATTAAATGAATACTTTTATATTTTAAAATGTTTATTTTTAGTCCCTGACATTTCTTGTTGAAGAAAGAATATGTCAATACAATATGTCAAAACTTAATATTAATAGGATGTTTATTTTGTAAATTACTAAATTTTATATAATGTGTATCATGACTTCCGGACAAAAACCAATGTGATAATTTGGGAAGACAAGCTGGCGGTAAGGAAAACTCTATACTCGTCAAATCTTATGAATTATTAATAACTTTGAATACAACTGTCAATATGTGTAGATTAACAAGATGTGTAAAATTAGTTATAAGCAAATATAGGATCTATAAGTAGAAATAAACTTTTAAAAACCATTTTCAAACGGCCGCCATTTTGATTTTTATTTGTTTTTGATTTTATAGTAACAAAAATATTAAATATAAATCAAAACCAATCTTACTTGTCACATTATATATATGTATAGGCTTTTAATTATATATATATATATATATATATATATATATATACATATAATTAAAAGCCTGACTACAACATACACACTTTTGTTCAAATTTTTAGGTTATAACTTTTATTTTTGTGATTCTCTTAATTTTTATAGAATAAAATACACATTTTTATAAATATCACTAGGTACAGATTTGAAAGTTGCATAAAATGAATCATTATGGGAGATCGAAGGACCTATAGGACCCTAAGGAATAATATATAAAACAACAGCGATTTTAAATTTAACAACCAAATGTTTTTATAATGAATTTGTCCAAGATATTGTACAAAAATGTATATTTTTTCTAATTTGAGGAAAAGAGGTAACACATTTACACAAATGTACATACATTTAAACGAACATTCAAAAGAGTGAGATTATTTGTTGCTCCTGGGTCCCAATTTTACCAACGGAGTAGTAAAATTGTATAATTGATTTAAAGCCGGTATACAGATACATTAATTGCCAAACACCAAGTTTTGGTTACAATGGAAGATAAATATTCTAATAAATTAACTTTATATTATAAAACAGTAGAGTTCATTATGAAACCACAAACGCTAATCTAAGTTGCATCACATGTGAGATAAAATGCAGCCATGTTCTGTTTCCTGCATCCCAGGCCTGGTCACTGGTCAATAGTGTCATGCTTAGGATAAAGGTTTATTTAGGTCATAGGCTAATATTATTAGTTTTAATCTCATGAAATCATATCGATGGATTTTTTTAAATTTGAAATATATTGGTTTTATCTCGGTTTTCTTGTAACTTTTTTCAAATTTTGCCTACAATACACTAATCCATAACCAAAATGTTTTCGAAATCGATTTAATGATCTCTAAATTTAAGAATATTTTAGAAAACCGACTTACGCCTATTTGGGTTATATAATTATTATTAGTTTTTTGCAGTTTTAAATCATATCTACATTGTTAGAAAATTTAGTAAAACTCGGTTTAGCTAAGAAAAATAAAATATTTAAAAGGTATATTTAGGGAATGTCGTTGCTCTTTTAACATTGTGTGAGTTTTCAAATTGTTTCCTTATATTTTTCTAATAGGCCTACAATTTAAAATATGTGTTATGGTAATTGTTTAACCTGCTTTTCAGATATAAGGATAAACGCATTACAGCAAACAAGAAGAAAATAAAAATAATATAACCAAAGTTAAAACGTTAATACAAAACATTTGTTAATCTAGGATGAACACTTCAGCAAGCAGTTTCGGATGAAATAGTCGTCTTCAGTTCTTCGATTAAAATAATATTGTATTTAGTTTTTTTTTTGCGAGGATTGTGTAATTGTTTATAAGACAGCATATACCATTTCGTAAAGTTACATATTATGGTATTTCTATACAGGAATTATTGAAACCATAACTGTTACAAAACAATGAACTTAGCAACCAAATTATTGTTCAGGGTTAGATCTTGTAAGACATCAATTTAGGACTTATTAGGCTGTATCACAGCTTTTGTAGACTATTTAAGAATTTCTAAATTTTATATCATATTTTGAATATTAGATCTATGAATTAAAATTTCAAGAAAATTGATTTATCCGATCCTTCGGTTTGATAAAGAAGGTTTTAGACTGAATATCCTTTTTCTGTTATTTAGCTAAGCTTTAATACAAATCGAACCTATTTATGTTTATATTTAATTCTTCTTCGGTTTTCTGCGATTTGTATTTTCATGCCATAATCTACACATATGGGAAATGTATAATTGTGAAATGAAACATTGTTAATTCATAATTCATTGAAACGCTGAAATTTTTCTTTTCCTTCTCAAAGTTAAAATTACTTTTATACGCATTTTAGGTTAAAACCTACCAGAATTCTACGGAATCTGGACAATTAAAATGGTTTCAAAGGTCGATTCAGTTGAGTCGTTCTCGAATTCCGAGGTTATTTAATAAACCAACAAACTTTCTGCCTCATGACTTGTATAAATACTTCATTATTAAGTGCAGATTAGGATTAAGTTGAATATATTACAGGTAAATTTGAATTTATTTTAGTTAGATTACGAATTTAATTACAACTTCAAAAGTCAAATTTTTATCATATATTTAAATTCTTAGTAACACGTCTTTTATTAATTCTATCTTTGTCTGAGGAACTAGGGAAGGGTTCAAACTCCCAGAAATTGATTAAGAAAAATAATCTAGGTAAAGTTTTTCAGCTGTAACTCTTGAACTTAAAATGTTTACATTGCATAGAATTTCAAATGAATCTAAATCTGTCACTCGTGGCCAAACACGAGCCAGAAACCTATTTTTGCTAAACCTGTGAACTGACGTCACGAACTTCAAAAAAACGAACAAGGTTTACTTGGTAATGGCGAATACGAGTTGTTTAATTATAGACCAATCCCAGTGGAAAGTGTAAACAAGGAAAGTTTATGCTGCAACACCAAGCTAACGAGGGTCAAGTAAATTTTCACTTGAAAGTTGGGAGTTTACAAATATACATAGTGGAAATTTTATCTCTAGCCATTGGGATTTACATGATTAAACTAAATAAACAATAACAAACACGAACCTGAAACTTGGCATGGAACTAACATCATTAGCCCGACAAATATTCTAAAAGGTGAGTTCGATAATCATATTTTACAGGTTCTATTTTATTTAAGAATAATGTATTTTGTATATATTTTTTGTTGTTGAAATTGAAAATTAGAGTTGATCTGGTCAATCAGTTTGATAACTGTTAAAACCTTTAAATATTAGTAGGTCCAGAGTTCTATTCTATTCCATAAAAACATTAAAATTTGTATTTATCCAATACAAATGTTTAAGGCCAGCTTGTTTGTACTATTGTTAAAATATTTGTTAAACCTTCAAATTTGTCCTCTACTTTTTCTTGATTTATTATGATTTTGTAAAGACTTACAGTAGAAATGGATCTGTTAGACATGCCACCTAGTCAAGAAAACGAATCAATTAAGTTCTTATTTAACACTTTTCAGGTTTGTAGATAAGTAAGACTAATTTAAGAATAGATAATATTTAAATTTCCAAATCAAATGATTCGTATCTTAATATGATAGCTTCCAAATGACTTATGTTACTATTTTTAGTCCCCATAGTAGAAATTTATGGCGAACTGTTATTGTTACTCTATTTAAAACAACAATTATAGTATATTTAATGCCGTGCTGATGCTGAATGGTACGGGGCAAAAGGGGTCGTACACGGGGCCTGTAGGATACTTTCACGTAGCTAGGGTTTAGAGATGAGCCTTGGTAGTGGTGCAAGTGGGTCGGAGACACAGACTCTCGTTAGTATGGGAAGATTGACCCGGAAGGGTAGACGAGTCTATGAGCGAGTAATGTGGGAGGCGGAACGGCACAGTTGTTGGCCCTGAAAAGGACCACGCGGTCAGATTTCCCTAAGCTACATAAAGCACTACGTAGTGGGGAGCTCTAGGATCACTGGGTATAGGATTGTGGAGGTGGACGGACCGGATAGGTAAGTAGATAGGCTGGGGGGGGGGGGGTTGTACGGAATCACACTGAATATTCGTCGGCTCTTAGTCGCACTAGTTGCGCCAGCGATGATGAGTCCCGTTCTTTGGAGACATCCACGTCTGCGGATAACTTCCACTTTACGGCGGGTAACTCTTCGCTCCTTATTTGTCTTGGGCATCAGTGCACACACCACTACCGCTAGAGCCGGAGCTCTTACAATTTCCTTTGTAGGAGGCGATAGGCTGCGCAGAAGTCGGCCGGCCCAGGGTTTCCGCTATTAATTCCCCTGTTGGGAGTCACGTGTTGTTTTCGTGCTCAGCAGACTGGACTGGTCTTCAATGACGGGGGCGAGATAGCTAGGTATCTGGTGAACAATAATGAACAAAACGTGTATGGTTGAAGGGGCGCTCAGAGTTAGTCCCTCAACCCTTGTCAGCGAGTTTAGGATGGTTGGCTCCCTGAGGAGTAGTAGTGAGATAGTGGTCTAGTTGGAGAGAAGAGCTGATGTGTACAGGTGGCTCCCTGAGGATAAGTAGTGGGAAGTAAAATGAGATGGCCTTTGTACTTGTACTATGGTTGCTTGGACCAATCAGAGCCAAGTTGAAGCACCATTTTAGTGTATTCGCGCTTTTTCGCGTCTCAGTTATCTAATGCGAAACTATCGCACAATCAGAAGCAAGCTAACTAATGCGAGGGTTTCTAATTGAATTGGCGGAAGTAAAGTCGTTTAAGGCCGGGGACGTGAAGTCGACTTAACGAGGCTCTGATCGAGAAGACCAACATAAGACCCTAGCGGCTCATAAGAAAAAATTGGAGAGAAATGAAAATTACAAGCTTTTGCGGAGTGTCACCGTAATTCCACGTGCTGATAAAATGGAGCATGACGTCCGTGATGTCTCTCAGCGTGGGAAGTCCTCCGCTGCTTCGATATTTCCTCAACAACGTCGAGATAATAAATCTAGTAAAATAAGGTCAACAGCCCACTCAGGAGAAATCGCACTTCTGATAGATGTCGCACACAGCAAGGAGGAGAAGACAGGCTAGAAAGGGCTCAGAAGATGGAAGACAAAACTCCCGTTTCCGCCACTAGGACAACCTGGCGGTTTAGATGACTCGCTGAAAAGAGGCTTTCAGAAGTAAGGTAAACAACTCAGATAACGTCTTAGAAAGATCAGAATAGAAGATGGTAGAACCTGTAGATTCGGCCAAGAGGGCAGGGGGCCTATATATTAGTCGAATACGATGAAGTAATGCACAAAAGGGTTAGAAGTCTGGGAGGGTACCAGATTTACGTATAGAATATATATCTTGACTCATTTGAAGCTAGAGGAGCTTCTATATTATGTGGGAGTTCCTTTTCTTAAAAGAAGTAGAGGGGTGGGTACTCCATAATTTATCAGCTTAATCACATAATATCTGGCTTCTAATTAATTGTTCAAAATTTCCAAATATATGTTACAAAGCTACAAAAAATAACCTAAGCTGTCATATAATTATAGATATTTGAATAGTAATTTGAAAGCTGTCATATATTAAAATATGTGTATTCATTTTGATTTTATGTTTCGATATTACTTATTCCCAAATTAGTCTTTAAACGAACCCCAAAACTTGTAAAATAAGGTGTTAAATACGTTTTCATTTGTATTTCTGGCACACTGTTAATCACATTAAAATGATAATAAATTATTATTATCATTGGTAAGATTTGAGAACCAAACTGAACATTTTAACAAATACTTCCAATAAAAATTCAAACTGGGTGACACCTACTTTTATTTAGAAATTTTTCAAAATCGATATTAAATCAAATTATTTTTTTCTTTTATAAAATAACTCTTATGAACCGAAAAAGTTGGTGGTAATTTAATATGTATTTAAATTATTAGTTCAAACTAGGAACCATTCCCAACAAAACCATTTAGGTTATGTGTTTGATAATACAGAGTCAGTTCAGTGCCAAGTTTCAACTTTATAGCCTTTAAAAGTCTACTTCGTTTTAACATTGTAATATATAGCACGTAAATTCCAACAGGCAGAGATTAAATTGCTTCCCCGTATAAATATTATAAAATAACACAAACATTCTTATTGATCATAAAAGAGAATAACACTGTGTATTGCGTATGTGTTTAAGAAGTATATTTCAATAAACACTCTACCCGCTAGTGCTTCGGTAACCCAGTACAGTATAAGGCAATTTAAATTATTTAGAGAAAATTATTAAAATACATTTGGGGGAGGGGGGCCAAGCATGAGGAGAGAGAGAAGGGTTAAAGAGCGCGATTTGATAATTTTAAGTTACAGCTAAGTGCTTTTGTAAAGCAATTAATGTTTCCGCTTTTAGTGAACGTGGGGAAGAAGGGTGAAATGAAACTTCACATTTTTTTAGTGATGAACTTTCTAAACCAAAACTAAAAAAAAAAAAAAAAAAAAAAAAAAAACCCAAAGTTGTCTAAATGTTTATTACAATTTTTAAGAAAATTTTACCGCCCAAGATTAACTAAATTAATTGGGGTTAAGGGGCTAGATGAATAGTCCCAGGGGGGTAGTAGAGGATGTTGCTAACACATACACATCCGAGGACGCTACCCTCAGGACCGCTGTGCGCGAGCGAAGAGCCGCATCCTGCACGAGGTGACCCTGCTTTTACTAAACACAGCGGATCTAGACCGGGAGGTCAATAAATATCCCCCAATCCAAGGTGTCAGGTGTCTTACGTTAATCCGTGCCGATGGATGGATTATACAGGGTAAAGTATATCAAACGGAGCCTGTGAGGTACTGGCACCATCTCACAGTAATCAGCCACTTGTTTATAATGAGAAATACTCGTGGGAACTATATGGATTCTCAAAAAAACAAACACCTAAAATCAGAAGATGACCTAGAGTTTTCTTCTGTTCAAACACTGGGAGAAGTAGCCATTAGAGCAGCTACTCCTAGTACCTCGGAAGAGCCTAAGAGCCGTCCAGCAGAACCCATCCCAATAGATGTGGAGAAAATGCTACTGGGGGAGACCGAACAGTCCTCCCAGGACGATTTGGACAAGACAGCCCAGAAGCTGGAAGGTCTTAAGGTCAGAATGACCACAGCGGAAAGGAAAAAGGCGCTCAGAGCAAGACTCGCTGAGCAAGGAATTGCCTGGAATCCGAAATTGTGGAGGAAACCCAAATCCTCCACACAACACTCAGAGGCAGGAAAAGCAGCCACCAGCGGCACCAAGAGAGCTCGCTCGAGTGGTAGCACTCCTCCTACAGAGAGAGATTGTAAAAAACCGAGAGCAGCAGTCACCGAACAGCTGACTCAAGGTAAATACAAGGAGATGCTAACATCTATCAAGATGGCGGTAGTTCCAGAGAACTATCCAGAGAAAAGATTAACTGGAGAGTCACTGGAAAAACTGGAGACTTCCCTGTCACTGGAATTTAATATCCTTGAACATGGAGAATTCCCTCAGTTCAATGCTACCTACCTAGAGACAGGAGCATGCATATTTGTGTGTGCAAATGACCACACTCAGAAATGGCTGGAACAGGTTGTTCCCAAATTACAACCTTGGGAGAATGCCAAGTTACGGACAGGACCTAGGAAGGACATCCTGCGGGTGACCAAGGTGATTTTTAAAGCACCAAAAGTCTACTCAAAGGTAGATCCGTCCAAAGTCCTGGAAGTGCTTGGCAAACAAAACAAGTCCCTCAAGATAGAGGACTGGAAGATCATCAGTTCCAGTAAAACTGACAATGGGCAGACTATCGTAGCCCTAATAGACGACTCGTCTCTGAAAGCTTTGAAAGCGACAGACATGAGAGCTCATCTGGGATTTGGAAAAACTACATTTACCATCCTCCAGAAGCAAAGTAAAGAGAAGGTACTGGAGAATGCCTCTGAGGATACTCCAGTGTAATCTACATCACAGTAAGGCTGCTTCTGCAGTCTTCTGTGAGAGGTTTCTCTCTGAAAACATTGACCTAGCCCTGATCCAAGAACCATGGATAAGCGGAGGACAGATCAGAGGACTAGGTAACAGCAAAGGTAAGCTTATTTTTAATTGTTCTATTAATAATTGGCGAACCTGTATTGTGGTAAAGACACATTTGCCCTGCTTACCGTTGATTGATTTCTGTTCCAGAGACATCACAACGGTGAAAATCACTCTCGCACATACGGATGGTAGAAGGAGCATTATTGTTAGCTCAGTATACCTTCCGTATGATGCGAGAGACCTTCCACCTTCTAGGGAACTAGAAAGTGTTATCGACTTCGTCAGGCGGAAGAAGGAGCAGTTCCTTGCGGGCATAGACTCCAACTCACACCACGAAGCATGGGGATCTAGTAACACCAACGCTAGAGGTGAGTCATTATTAGATTTCCTTAACAGTAACAATTTACTGATAGTTAATGTCGGTGATAAGCCTACTTTCAGAAATAGATTACGTGAGGAGGTCATTGACATTACAATAGCTACTGAATACGTGGGATCCTTTATCAGTGAATGGCACGTATCAGACTACGTATCTTCCTCGGACCACTGTCACATTATGTGGCAACTAAACTTTGCCTCAGATGAGGACAGGTTTAGGAATCCTAGGAGAACAGATTGGAACTCCTATCACCAGGAGTTAAAATGTAAGCTGGCATCCCTAAATACATTCATTAGAGATGTAAATGATATTGAGTCCGTGACCTGTAACTTACAAGAAGCTATCATGGACTCATATTTCGATAACTGTCCTATCCAATCCCGATCCAATCGAAGAGGTGTGGTATGGTGGAACGAGGATCTGGAGAGGAAGAAAAAACAAACAAGGCGATTATTTAATGGCGCTAAACGAAACGGACAATGGGAGAAATATTATACATCCCTCACCGAATACAATCTACTCCTAAGAAAGTCTAAAAGAACTTCTTGAAGAAAATTTTGCGGGGAGATAGACAATACTAAATCAGTCTCCCGTATATACAAGGTTATTTCGAAGGGGTCGGTCTGCCCGACTGATTCTCTCAAGAGCCGGGAGGGAGGACTGACAACCTCTGGATTAGAAACATTGAAAGTTTTGCTTCAAGCACACTTTCCAGATTGTAAACTTGTGGCTCATCTAGAGCCAGAGCAGAATCGGAGACACGTAAGAGCCTCACGAGCAGACTGGCAAATTGCTAGAAAAATCATAACGACCAATAAGGTCAAATGGGCGATACATAAATTCAGCCCATTTAAATCACCTGGAGAGGATGGAATATTTCCTGCCTTGTTACAAAAGGCTCCAGACTCTCTACACATTCTTCTATGCGAGGTGTTCAGAGCTAGTATGGCCCTAGGTCACGTGCCGTCTAACTGGACACTTAGCAGGGTAGTATTTATTCCGAAACCTGGCAAGGGTAATTATACAGACCCCAAGTCGTTTCGTCCAATCTGCTTATCATCCTTTCTATTGAAGACTATGGAGAGAGTGTTACAAGTTCACATACAAAATGAGGTAATATCAGTTAACCCCATTCATTGTAACCAATTCGCATATCAGTCAGGAAAATCCTGCGAAACAGCACTGCATCAGCTAGTTAGCAGGATTGAGGACTCGTTAGCGTCCAAAGAGGTGGCTCTTGGAGCATTTATTGATATTCAGGGCGCCTTTGATAACACGGCTTATAAGTCAATTGTTACTGCAGCTGAAACCCGAGGACTGGATATGACCACCTGCAATTGGCTTAGGTCATTGCTCAGTAGTAGAACCATCCGAGCAATCCAGTATGGCGAGGAACTTGATGTGTCCGCCATTAAAGGTACCCCTCAAGGTGGTATACTTTCTCCTCTACTGTGGAATATGGTAGTAGATTCCCTAATTACGAAATTAAATAATATGGGATATTACACGCAGATGACATTGTTGTGATATTTAAAGGTAAACATACTAACATAATATCAGACCTAATGAACACAGCTCTGAGGATAATTCATAACTGGTGCAGGGATGAGGGCCTGGCCGTAAACCCGGAAAAGGCCATCATAGTACCCTTTACAAGGAGAATCAAACTAGATAACATTGATATCAGTCTAGGAGGAACACGTTTGCGCCTATCAGAAGAGGTCAAATATCTAGGGGTGATACTGGATAAAAGACTTACTTGGAACAAACATGTAGAACATAGTATCCAAAAAGCAACGAAATCTTTAATGAGTTGTAAACGCCTTTTGGGAAAGAACTGGGGACTTCGTCCAGCCATGATCAAATGGCTATATGAAGCAGTGGTTAAACCACAACTTCAGTATGGATCGCTGGTGTGGTGGACGAAAGCTCTCCAAACCGTTACAACTAACAGGCTAATGAGTATACAAAGGTTGGCCTGTCTATGCATCTCAGGAGCTTTCAGAAGCACACCTACTACAGCTCTTGAAACTCTCTTGGGAATAGACCCGATTAACTTCAGCATCATAGCAGAAGCAAGTCTGGCAGCATACAGAGTATATTGCTCTGGAATGTGGAGAGATAGCCGGTGGCCTAAGGGGCATGGCACAATCCGTACTTTTAAATCTTATGATTCAATTCTAACTATGAGATTATATGATTAATAAAATCTCATGGACACAGCCCTTCGATATGTGTATTCCACACGAGGAGGACATGATAGAAGGAATAGTGGCTACAGCTAAGAGCTTAGAATTCTACACTGATGGCTCTCGCACCGCCCAAGGAGTCGGAGCAGGAATCTTCAGTAAATCACCTAGGGTGGAAATAAGCATTGCCCTAGGTAGATATGCAACAGTATTTCAGGCCGAAGTTTATGCCATACTTGGTTGCGCACAACTGTGTCTAGAAAGAGGATATGATGACGAACATATCACAATCAGATCTGACAGTCAGGCCGCTTTGAAGGCTATTTGTTCACACGAATTCAACTCCAAATTAGTGTGGGATTGTAATCAAGCTCTAGTCCAACTCTCGACCCGAAACCAGGTAAGCCTATTCTGGATACCTGGACACAGAGGTTATGAGGGAAATGAGAAAGCTGATGAACTGGCTAAGTTGGGAGCACAGACTCCATTCATCGGACCAGAACCTGCTTGTGGTATCAGTAAATCTGTCGCAAGAACCACTCTGAGACGATGGGTCAAACAGGAAACTCTCAACCGCTGGAGAGAGGCCTCTAGAGGAAAACTCTACGGGTCGCTGTACAATCCGAATCAGAAACTTTCTAGGTATGTAATATCATTGAATAGAAACAACCTAAGGAAAGTCTTAAGCTTCATGACTGGTCATGGAGCTTTCAGGGAACACTTAAACACCATGGGTTTAACTCAAGGCAGGACAACCTGTAGACTGTGTAACCAATATAAAGACACAGCAGAACACATACTTTTGTATTGTGAAGCTCTGGAGAGGAGAAGACTACAGATTTTCGGCCTCACAGGCATACCTACAAAGGAAGACGACCTAGCTGCACAAGTTCTAAGACTCACGAAGGATTTAGAACTAAAGTGGATTGTCTAAGATAAGGAAGCGCACAAAAAGTCTTAAATGGCTGAAGTGCCTAGTGACTTCCAACATAATAAAAAAAAAAAAAAAAAAAAAAAACTAAATTAATTTTAAAAGCTCGTTTTATTGTTGAATGTTGCTGCAAAACTGCAATATTTAAAGAAAACCATTATTTTTTTTTTACAATTCGCGGTTTTCTCCAAGGCCGCTATTTACGACAGGCAAACTGGGCGGTCGTTCAGCGTTCACAACTAAATTGTAGTCTTCCCCATTTAATAAAATTTTGCTTTTTCAAATCCAGAAATAATTTTGTAAGGAATTCGGAAATAGGCTGAGATGACAGGCCGTGAATAAATTTGTGTAAATCTGCATTTTGACGACTTAAGTTTTGGAAGTAATATATGCAGATAATCAAGCTGCACAAAAGGAGCAATTAGAGGATGACTTTGGTAAAGAGGCACTAAAAAAACCCGTTCTAACGGCCGTTTAAAAATGTCCTACAATTTATTTGGAGTAACAAGTAGGGGTACATCCACAACTTTTAAATTTAACTAAAATTCCTGCTACTTATGCACATTTTTGTAACTTTGAAATAAGTTATGTTTTTAGTAATCTTGTTTGTTGACATTAGAGGATACAGATTTTTAAATCTGCATAAAATAAGCTGTTTTTTGTGTTATACGCTCTACAGCTAAAATGCTACCCCCCAAAAGACTTTTAATATTTAAAAATTAGTCTCTATTTAAACAAATTTCTTATTAACTACGAGTATTTTATACAGTAAGTACGGCCTATTTATGAGGGTGTAAGAGGTGGACATTTCATGGACCCAGATATCGAGTTTTCCATAGTCAGAATTTTGATATCAGAAATTTTTCATAAAAACGTAAGTCCAGCAGAACGCTTGTGTGTATATCATGTGTTTTTCAAAATTTATTTAGAAATGTTCAAGTTATCTTTAAGAAAGGTTAATCAGATTGTTGTATCATCTGAAACGAAAATAACAAGTTTTTACGAAATTTAAAATGTCGTCTACAGGTCTTGAAAAATGGAAGCATAAAAACAGCATTTAAAAGTGGTTCTTAACATTTGAAATTACCAGTTTGTTTTTACAAAATCTGTCATTGACTTGAGTGAGAGTTTTATAATATCTTGTAACTGATTAATAACTTCTGTGTTACTAAATATTATTCTTTCTTTTTTATCTAATTAATATTTGATTATTAATCACTCGCTTTATAAAGAAAGTCAAATCTTAGTCGTACTTTGGAAATAGTTGGAAAACAGCCACTAAAGTAATTTTTGAATTATACTATTTTTTCTGTTCTATAACCTATTCGAATCGTTAAGCCTATAAATTTGCCATTAGTTTAGTTTATAAAATCACTTGAATTTTAGTTTTCCAAATGGTAGTGGTATGTCCTATATTTCATTGTTTAATACCTTGTGACACCACTAAAATAAAATAGTATAAACATTTCAACAAACAAAAAAGCTTCATATATATACGTAAGAATCGGTTCTACTCTTTATGCGCGGTTTTTATTTAGTAAAATTTTATAGATTTGTAGAATATATTATATATAACAACAATTCAAATATATTAAATAACGGTTAATATAAAATATATTATATAATAAATATACTATATGTTAAAATAAATTAAGAATAGGTAACTCTTAGGTGATGGGCTGATTTATGATACATTTTTCTATCATCATACCTCTGAAGTAGTAGGCCTATATTTCTCTGAAAAATATATATAGATTCCTAAAATATGAATTTTCCAAATGACTTCAATATATTACATCAAAAAATTAACAAAAATATGTAAACAAACAATAAATATAAATAAACTTAGTATATTTAAAAATATACATAATGTTGTTTTCAGTTATTTCTTGTTTCTTTTTTTTTTACCACGGCAGGAATCGATATATAATGTTAGATTATTCATATTTCTGTGAAGTCATGAACGTAATGAATGAGGTAATTATGCATAATGACCTAAGCAGTTTGGCGATGTCGTCAATATTTTTAATTTATCATTTTGACTGGGCAGAATATTCCGTGATTCATTCTCTACTGGCAATCTGCAAACCTATCCAGTGGAATTACTAAAAACTACCTCACTGTGGAATTACATGAAGAATATTTAGTATCTTGTACAGGCTAGGGTAGGAGAGCATTGTTTTAGTTATAAACTAATAAATTATTATTATAATATGTAAAATATTTATTGTTTTTGTTATAAATCGCATATTGATATGTTCTAAAAATGTAAAACTTCTTACATTATACTTGTATTGTATGGATAGTATGGAGTAAGGACCCTGGTTGGAATCACAAATCAACAGATAAATATCACCATGCCCACATCTTTCGTCCCTTATACATAATACCCGCAACTCTAATAATTATCACTTTGTAGTCAATCATAGGCCTACATACAAATAGGACACAGTTGTTGTTCTCGTAGCGTTCGGTACTTCCTTGATTGCGAAAGATCGAAACAACATGACAACCTTATGTTGATTGTAGTAGGGACTTGATAAATATACTGTATACAGTGTTTCTTCTTTAGTGTTTGTATTTCTCACTAAATGGTGACGACCAGCGTATTTTCATTGTGGTTTTAACATTCATGTAAGACATCTCTTCAAGGTTTTGAACGGATTGTACAAAAGTATTATTATCATAAATCCATAATATTTTGGCTTAGACTAATCTTAGATGTTGTAAACAATTACCAAAAAAAAAGTTTTTAGTTTTGTTGTCGATAACATTGACTTACAAAAAAAATCAAAATAATTTTTGGTACTTGTTTCTTGTAGCGCCCCAATTTTATTTTATTCCCCTTATATTTGTACTACTTACTTCTCTTTCTAAGAATAGTAACATTTTTTGGTGAGCAAAATGTTTTTAACTTCGAAATTGACATATTTCTATGACGTAAGCTTACATGGCAAACTTAATGTTTCGACTGATCGCCAAAGTCAAGCAACATAGGGCATGGTTATTACTTGGATGGATGATAGTTTTTCTACCACCTGGATAAGTGTTGTTCAAACCATTGAACAGTCAACATGGAGTGTGAATTACGTTTGTTCGACGTCGGTAATTTCAATGATTTACAAATTCAAGACTTTTATGTTCGTCACAATATTGTAAAAAGAAAATAAGTGCTACAGGTGTAATGGTTAGGGTTATATAGATTTATGTACGCGTAGGTCAAGAAAGGTTAATATATATTAACATTTCTTGACCTTGTAAGGTAAAAACAATTGGTGTACAAACCTATTTTAACGTGTAATTCACTTAATGGACCTTAACCTAGAAGACTTGAAAACATGTTTTTTCCCGTGAAAAAAAAAAAAATGTTACAAAAGAAAAGTTACTATTTTTATGAAGACATGTATGTAGTAAAAAAAAAGAAAGAAAAAATTAAAACTGTGGCGCTACAGTAAGCAATTACCTATTTTTTCTTTTTCATTAAATGATGAAAATATTTTGATTTTTTTATAGATATTCGACAATACAAATTTTAAACGATTGCAACTTTGAAAATATACAAAATAAAGTCTTGGTTTTCTGGTTCACTGGCAAATAATGCGGATACCAAATCTACAACCAATATCTTATCCTATTCTAAAGCTACGTTTCTTTTGTAAAAACATAAAATGGCCGACTGACCCGAAAACAAAACGTTTCTGGAGCTATGATAATATAAATTTTTTTCTTATTTTTAGTTCTAAAATATTGCCGTGCAATTTTGGATCATCCTGTATATGTACAATGTCCCAAAATTATGAAAATATCTCATATTTTGTATATATACAACGCTAAGTATAAATTGAATTCTAAGTTTTCCATTAAACATAGGTAAAGCACATGTAGCATCTTGCATATTGCAGCCCCTCCTATATTTAAACAACTATTTACATTTTGGCAGTAAACAAACTATTCACTGAGTAAATATTTGCGTGTTTTACTGCCGCACTTGTACTATAAAACTCTATAAATACTTTTAAAACGTGTACAGCTATCGCGTGCCCATTAGACAAATTGAAAGGAATCGATTAATTTTGTAGCTGAATTACATTAATGGTATCAGAATTTTTAACAGTATTAATTGGGTTTGAAAGCGACTAAATATAAACTCCTCACCTCTAACATTTGCCGGTACAAAAGTTTAATCGATTTGTTTTGTTAATGTTTAGGGAAATGTTTTTTTATATGAGTAACAGCGTAAAGATACTGCTAACAAAAACATGATATTGAGAATAGAATTTACATTTTGATATTCAATTTTATAGTAGATATATACCTTATATAAACAGTTTTTCACCTATCTTGCTCCGAAATTTTATAATTACTTGCCCCATCAAATTAAAATTGTTAAAAAGTTAAGTAAATTCTTAAGAGTGTTAAAAACATATCTTCTGTTTCATGATAATATTTCTATGTTTTATGACGGTTTAGAATAAGATATGACTTATAAGGAATATTTTTTGTGTTGTTTTATTGTTATGTTTAAGAATACTTAATAATTGTTTAGGGTAAGATTTTTTTTTTTTTTTTTTTGTGTTAACTAAGATATATATTTTCTAATTTGGCAAAATTAATATTATTTATATATATAAAAAAAGAAAGAAAAAAAATAAATTAAAAAAAAAAAAAAAATTGTTTGTCCTGTATAAATAATAAGTAGCCTTTGTCTTTTGTTGTTTCTTCCATGTTGAGAGATGAACATATTTTAACAAAGTTCGGTGAATCATCAAATGTAACCGATCAGCCGCCACCTCTCTCTCTCTCTCTAGCTCTTGTCTTATAGATTTTAAGTTTCATGTGTATTACCCCAAACAGGTTTTTTTATAAACCTCGGGGTCAGACTTCATTAGTCTTAAGTTTGTAAAGTTTGTAATCTGAACATGTATATGTATATATTTGACTAATAAAGATATTTCATTTCATTTCATATAGGCTTGGTTTTACAAGTTCGTAAACCAGAAAGAAAGGTTGTTAAAGTTCAAATTTGTGGACGATTTAAAAGTTTAAAAAAAGAAGAATTTCCGGGATTAATTTCTCTTTGCAAGTTCTGAAATATCAGATAGTTGCTATTTTTGTAACAATTGTGTAAACAATATATATATATATAAAATTTTTTTTTTAAAATGAGAGTATTTAGGCTACTAAAAATACTTTTATAGATTTATTAGTTTTTTACGAAAAAAATGAGAAAAACTTAAAATTTAATTATAATTTGTGCAAAACTGAATAATCGTACCTATTTTTTTTTTGTAAAGTAAACATTTTGCAATTTTTTATTTGTTAAAAGAAGTATTCACTAAGCAAACTAAACAAACAAATTAAACTTTAAATTCACTGATGTCAATTGACAATTATATTTCACTTCCGTAGATCCATAGTCGAGGTCAGTAAACTAGCGCATAGATAAAAAAGAAACTAAAGAAATTCGAGTGTTATTACAGCAACGAATCAGCTGGTTTTGTTGTTATATTAGTGGCTGTTGATTAGTTACAACTATTAGAATATTGCAGTGATAGTAACTCAAACAAAGAAGGATCTACTTGAAGAACTCAGTTGGTAGAAAAACGACGTACAAAACTTTCGTATCAGAATAATAAAATTTTTCGTATTACCAGAACGAAAATGATCCACTCAACCATCGCAATCTTGCCACTGTCTTAGAGAAATGTAAAAATAAACTTGGAATTTATTAATAACATCAAAACTAACATTGGAAATCACAACTTTAAAACTGTCAACATTACCGAATTTGTTATTATTTGTTTTATTGTTCTTATTATGTTTTACTAATAACTAAGAATAAACTTATCTTGTAGTTTTCATCAACATTACCTAATAATATTCATACATGAATAGGAGAGAAAACACTTTAAGCTGAAGTTGCTGAAACAGTCAATCGTCGAAGTGATTTTATGTTTTCTATGGAGTTATAAATTGGAGTTTTTATCTATCAGTAAAATTAAATTAAGGTTGGCAGAAGAAAGATAACAAGATTTAGACGCCGTAATTTGGAGTATCCCTTTTGTCCTGCAGGTTTATCCTAAAGGTAGGACACATCCACAAGGTTCCACAAGTGTAATGGATTTTGATTATATTCATATTTTATTGGCGATTGATTTTTCATTGTTTTAAAGACCTTTCGGTCATTGTATTTTCATCAAAAAGGCAGAATATAATATCAAATAAAGCCCCACCCCCAGCTCTAGCGTCAGGGTTAAAAGTGAACAAGAGTTGGTCACGAGAGGCGTGATATGAAAGATGAAAGAGAGGGATTTAACCCATGACTACATGAAAAAGGTGAGATCCAGCTAGGTATCTGGGTTATTGGCTTTTGAACTGGGTAATACAAGACGAGAGAGTAACTAAGGTATATTTTTCAATAGAAGTGAAAAAACAAAAGTGTATTTATTAAGGGTCTCAATAAACAAAACACGGACTTATAAAGATTTATCGAAATAACTAAAAGAAAATTTGTTTTTAATTTATGATTTTTATTAATATTACGATTACATAATATATTATTACGATATTATATAAATATTATTAATTACAAAAAACCTATAAAAAGATTCACCCTTAAAAAAAATCGGGCTTTGCATTGCATAAGTAGGACGATTGGAAAAAAAATTCGTAAAAAATATATGAAAATTTTATCCAGCTTTTTGTGCAGTAAAGACAATGCATACGTATATCCTCTGATTTTTAAGGATTTGTTTTGAGATAGGTCAGAACTGTTGTAAGCAATTCCTTCTTGCAAAGTTTTGAAAGTCGTCTAAACACTGAAAAGCGTGAACAAAAATGCTACTAGACTTTTACCATACAACTAGACCAATATCATAACATTTGTAGTTCACAAAGTCATTGTTGTGCCACTGCCACAGTCATTAACAATGTTTACAATAAAAACTGTATCACTCTATCAGTTCGACCTTGACCTATTGACGTAAAACACATCTGGTGGTCTAGGATACGTCATTATCTGTAATTACTTTAAATGTGTTGTGTTGCGTCATATATTTACTGGCTTCACCACTTTGTACTGCGAATTGGAAACACGTGTTTGATTAATAAACATTCGCCTTGGCTGATAATTAGGATTGCGATATTACGACGTGGTTCCTGTATACGTTATGATTAAACTATGAAACATTATTTTCGTTCAGTTCATTTTACATTTGTTCTCTACATTTAGAACGAAATAAATAGATAATTTGTCTTGCATTTTTTAGTGGTATTTGAACGACTGCTTTTTATAATATAATTTACTACACGTGGGAACGTCGAAAAAGTCTTGAGAAGAACAAAACTCTGTTGCTTTTGCTGTTTCAATAGTTTTCTTCATTAAATGAGAATGTAAAAAAAGGACACTTTGGAGGGCAAAACGTGTACATTTTTGCGTTTAAAGTTTTCCAAAACAAACCTAATAAATTTTAAAGACGAGGTTAATGTTTAATATTGAATGTCGATTTTTTTTAATTACTCTGAAGCCGATATTTAAAGCTATTTACAATTTGGCCCGTTGCTTTGGGCCAAATAAGTTCGTACCTATAAATTTGTTTTCAAAAGCCCTTCAAAATGAAGTAGCATTCGATTTGCTATACCTAGTGAAAATGTTAATTACCCCCACCCCCTGAAAAGGGGTTCGACTTTCAAAACAAGATTTCGTTTTGACTCAACGAGACTCAACCATAGAAACAAAAAGCTATCACAGACAATGAACTGTGCTGATAAAAAAAGTTTTTATAAATAATATTATAAGGACTTCTGAAACGTTCGTTTTAGAAAGGATATTATTTTCACCCCATTAGAATTAAATGATAAATTATCCCCGTTGGCATTTTCGGATAGAATAGGTATTTCCATAGACTGAAATTTAATGATGAGAGGTGCTTAAGTTGCCTATGATTACATTTAGGAGTAAAGTGGAATTTATTGCCACTTACTATTTAGAGAATGCTAGTACAATTAGTCAACATTTTGAAGTTCGATGCGAGAAGGGTTATAATAAGGAATGGTTAGATTTTTGTCAAAATTGTTTAAATGGTAAACGTTTGGTAGAGGCATATTTATAACATTATTATTAAATTTATATTTTTGGAGTGTTGATTTAAAATTTGAGCTCCGGATCCCCAAAAACACTAAATTCTTGAAATGTTTACTTAATGACCGATTGAAAGAAACTTATAATTTTTATGTTTTTATGGCGCTGAGTTTGAAGGTTATTACGTCGGTAATTTGGAAGTCAAATGCTTGCCACTTCAACTATTTTAAATAATAAAAAATCATGACATTTTAAAATTGATTTGATTAATATTTTCTTTCTTAATATATATACACATGCTGATATTTCTTTTGAAAGTGAATGTTCTAGAGTCACGTTGTTTGATTATTCCTAAACACATTATAAAGTCAAACAACTGACGGAATGAGGTTTTGTATAAATCACAGATTAATTTGTTTACAAAGCGAGAAACTGTGTCACAAAATGAGATTGAGGTCAAGTGACAACAATAAAATTGTGAATAATTGAGTTAAATTTCTACTTTATGATGCACAGTACCGTTTCTCCGGTTTTAATATAGTTTTACGAGTGTTTACATAGTGTTAAATTTAAGAGATTAGGAGATGAAAGGACATAAAAATACTGCTACATATAAACCAGTTTTTCTCATATTTTAACAATAAAACTATATTTCAACTATAAAGTACCTCCACCATTTTATTGTGGTAGGTAAGGGAAATAAAGTATAGCCTTACACAAACCAAAATCTAGGCGAACAAAAATATTCGTCGCATTCTTTTAAAATGTTACAATTCGGATTTTATATTAAAATTATATCTGTAAAATTTGTAGGTTTATGACCAAAACAAATGTGATATAGACATTTACAAGTATTAAATGTTGAGCTTGACTTATGAGAAAAACTATACAGTATAACAAACACACAGAACACAATTCTCATAAAAAAATACGCCTAAGTATCAGACGCGTTTCAACGACAAGGTCGTCCTCTTCAGTGATACACCAGCTACACCAACCAAACCACAACTCAAACCACTCAGTTGTGGTTTGGTTGGTGGAGCTGGTGTATCACTGAAGAGGACGACCTTGTCGTTGAAACGCGTCTGATACTTAAGCTATTTTTATGAGAATTGTGTTCTGTGTGTTTGTTATACTGTACATTTACAAGTAATTCACAAGTACTTTGGAATATATTAAAATTAACAAAAATGAGATCCTAGTTTACTTTGGGTATTATTCAATTTACTTAGGCCTACCAATGTAGGTTTATTCTATGAAGGCTAAAATTTGGCACATTGATTTAGGTCATAAAATGTAATCGATTCGGCAAAATGTAATCGAAATAGTTTGAACTGATTTTGAAATATTAGACCTTCTACAATTGCGTGCCTGTTTATTTTTCATTTTTTTAACCGATAACTCATGAACAGCCATTTTTGGGTGATGGCAAGCAATACACTTTGTTCGGGTCTTTATAGTCTACATTCGGGGGAAATTTGAAAATGCTTGTTATGGTTTACTGTTGTTACCCCTAAATTTTGAGTTTTAAAATTAAATAAAACATTAAAATTATTTTACGTAAACAATTTGATAAAAGTTGATCTTTCTGTTTGAATTATTATACAGCATATTTTGTCGCATTGCCGTCAGACAAAAGTAATTCAAAAATTTCCTTTTTCTGACTCAGAGGACCTCAAGATGGATATTTTTATTACAAATTCCACATCAGTTTTTGTTTCGTCTCAAAACTTTCTTTATATTACCTATATGTGAGAAGATCAAACAACCAATAATTTACGCATTATGATGACATATTTTAATACGCCCAAACTCTTGTGGCCTAGGCCTACTTGGTCATTGAACCTTGAACACATGTTAAATTCGCAATAACCGAGTGTTAAAACCAGTAAATAAATGACACAACATTAAGTGTTTATAATTACAGGCTTTCAAGTAACCAGGTGCGTTTTATTTCCAACATTTAGGTTAAGGTCATTTATTTAATCAGTAAGCAACTATCAGCTGTTTTTCGCAAACACAGTTGATAACTTGAACACATTAATAAATTATTTCACAATTTTTAACTGTAAAACCGTAGACTGTAATTAATATTTAAACGTTTACTATCAATTTGAAATAGAATTAATGTTTTGAAGCACCGTTACTGCGCATGCGCACCTGTCCTTATCAATCCAGTTACATCCAGACCACAGAAGGCCTAACAATGAGGTTATAATTAACTGTTATTTACGCGGACCCATCACATCACTTCAACTAGAGATGCTAAACTGTTTATCACCAGCTTATCGGTGATAATAAGGTAAGGACTGTTTTTAAACCTGCAAAAAATACTGCTGATAATGACATGATGGAGACGCCAACATTGTATTAATTGACCTAACTCAAAAAACTAACACAGGTTTTCTGGTTGTTGTTTTGTTTGTGCAGTTTAAAGGCGAAAAACTAAAAATCATATTTCTGAATTTCATATCAAGAACTAATTACATTTATTTAACACAGCTTCCACTCGCTTCGCTCGTGTCGTGATTCGGGTGTTAAAGATTATTAAAGCTGTTAAAAAATTGAACAAAAACTTCAAATGTTACTGTCGTTTTTGGCAGAATATTAACATTTTACGTTTAGGGTATCTTTGGGATTCGCAATCATTGCTCATTGTTTATTATATAAAATCAATGCTTCCACCAAAATGATAAGCAAGACCTGACATATTAACCCGTAATGAACTTAATTTTCACTAAAATTTGTCTATGAACGTAGTCACAGACATTCTAAATAGTTTAAATTTATTTCTTAACCAACCTTGATAGCTATTACTACCCCAAGGATCTTGTTAGCCTGAGCTCAAATTATGGAGTTTTGTCTCGAAGTAAGATAATCAATGACTTGTCATATTTTAAACGTTTTCTCTACAGCGACTCTATTGAATAAAATCTACTATTTCATATTTTACAGGCTCTACTGTAGAGAACAATAACTTTTTACACAAAGAGTCTCTGTTGAAGGGTAAAGACAGTAAAATTTACCGATTTTAGTAATTTAGACCGATTTTCCAGTAAAATGTCGTAAACTGTCATAATTTTGGGTAGGCTGCGCTCATAAAACATGGATTTAATTACTCATAATTTATAAGCCAGGACAAGAAATTCAAAATAGTTTATTGCGAAGCATATTCCGTGACTACGAAAAAACTGACCTTAAAACGAAACTCGACATCCTAAAAGACATATTTTGTTTTTAATTTAAACGGACGGTTAAACAAATTTTAACGCCATCCTAAAACGTATTTGTTTTAAAGACTCCGATAGGCAATATTCCCTCATTAGAGTAATATATATTAAGTCGATCGCACTTTTAAAATGGCGGCCATTTTAAAAGTTTGTGAAATAGGTTTTTAAATTCAAAGAAAAAATAACGAATGTCCCCATTTAAAGTTTTTAGTTTTACGAGATAGTGCCCATAATAAAATTACCACCATGTATATGTACGTGTAGTTTAAAATTATTAGAATTTTTATTTTCTGAGTAGTAATAACTTTGTATTTTTGTCTAAAGTGCTCACACTATCAAAGTACTCTATGGGAACATAATCTGGATTTTTCTATTCGTTGAATAACACTCCAAAGTTACTTATCTAAAACTCTTGAATGAATGAATTAACGTTTAATAATAAAATTACATATACTGTACAATACACTTTATTTATACTTTGTGACAAATTAGATAATCTTTATACACTGCCTAATTAAGATCTGTTTTGTTAAAAATAAAACTTATATAGTGAGTTTCCTAAATAACCTATGATGCTCAGTTTCGTCAAACTGTACGCAGTTTGGCAATGAATCGTTGTTGCCTGCATTTCACTATTATCTATCTCGAGTTGTAATTTTCCTTTACGTATGTGTTACAAATTGGTTAATGTCAATGTTTATCGGATTTCATCGAAATACCTCCTGGCGGTTTTGAGTTATTCAAACTTACTTCGTCCAAAGTTCACTTTCCCTTTACGGCCTGTTGAACACTTTCGGAGAGATAAGTAGACCTATTCCCCCCCCCCCCCTTGAATTTGTGTTGAGAAAATTAGTGCGGTATTAGTGTATATTCTAAAGTTGCTCACAATACAAAATTCTGAATTATTACAGAATCTAAAAGTCAGAAGTAAATTTTCTTAGCAACAAATTTTGAATAAAGATTGTAAAAATATATTACTATGGCGAATTTGAATAAAATCGGAAAAAAAATTGTAAATTTTAATGAACTTAATGTATTTTTTTGTATAGACACTCTGCAATAGCTTACTTTTTTAAGGATAATTTATAATTGGCTGAAACTTCGTAAGGAGCTCACGGTAGGGAGTACAGTTCTTTTCCGACCCTGACGCTTTTAGAGGTGTAGAACTTTATTGTATTTTCTTATTTATTTATTTATTTTTTTTTTAATTATTTTTTTTGAAGCCTTTAAACTACAAGAAGATAAAATTAGCTGAAACATACCTGACCACCTAGAAAGGTTTATAAAAATATTAAAATTAACTAAATTTTTGAATTTTAGTAAATATTACTTTTATTTTTAATTTTAAAAGACGGATTCCAGGTTAGTTTCTAATCAAAATTATTTTTTACAAAAGATGCTCCAAAAGTGTGTGTTAGTTACCCGTATTTAAGCAGCAAAGTCCCATAACTACGAAAATTTTTTATATCAAATTTGGTTAAAATTCGTTTAATTGAAACACATTTACGGACAGACGTTTTGTAATAACAGCATTTTTGGATTCAAGGAACCGAAAGTAATGGATAACCATTTTTGGATTCACTAGACTTTTATTAAAAAACATAAAATGTAAACATATTCTGGTTATAAACAAACATATTGTTGTGTTGTATAAAAGTGAGAAAATTGAATCAGCTATCAAATAATAGTTGGTAAAGCCCAATTACATTATGTCAAAGATCAATTAATTTGTCCATGAATGTTCAATATTGTTTTGTTTGGGTGAGTGGAATTGATTAGTGATAATTGTTTATGTGGGTTTGACATTGTTGATTAACTTCTCGACACAAAGTAGGCTAGTACAGACAAATTAAAGAAGAAGGATAAACAGTTTTTTGTTTATAATCTCAAACGAAATTTCAACACGCAGTTATCTGTAAAATAATAATAATAATAATAATAATGGGCTTACAGGCAGATATTGAAGGCTGTAAACACTTAAAATCTCAAATTTGGTAAGGCTATCCTCATAAAACTGCAATGTATAATAACTTAAAATTTTTGGTTGTTTTCAAATAATTTAGTTTAAAAAGTTGTTTTTCTTCTTTTTTTATATTTAAATTCATAGGTAATATTAAAAATTTACATCTTTTGATTTCTTTAAATTAGATTGTATGTTTATGAAATAGTTCTGGCATAAATAAAATTAGTTAATCTTCTCGTTTCAAAAAGAAATATTTAGATAGTATTGATGTACACTGATCAAAGCACACCTTCTTGTAAAGCATACCTTTAATTAATAAAATAAAATTGAACCTTAACCGTCCTTACTATAAAATCAATATCATAGAACAAAAATAAATTATTCTTTAGTAATAGTTACATTTAAACATATATTTGTATATCTGTGTATTTGTATGAGCAAGGAAGTTTGTACAAAGTTTATTATAGGCTTGTACTGATCTTGAGTTAAAAAATAATGCTTCAACAAAAATAAAACACCATTTATATATAGGTGTCTCGAAAAAAGTGGACTGGCTATTTATTTTCGGATTATATACATCAAAGCGAAAAAAAAAAGGGAAAAAAAAGAAAAGTCAAATATTAAATAGTCGAATTTCTTTCCATTATCCGTCTATCCGCCATTGTGTTCTTAAAAAAAAAAAACTTTACTATTCCAGAAATAGATAAGATTTAGTCCAGATTTGATATAAGCATTTTGTATGTTATTTTTTACAAGTGTACCAACACGAAGCGTTTATTTTTATAATTTTCAAAATAACGCTCGTTTTATTTCTGTAACGTCGAATTTCTCGAAACCGCTAACTTTATAACAACAAACAAAATTGGTGTTTTCTGTAGGTTAAAGGATAACTGAGTTATAGACAAAAAAACTATAAACACAATTTCTTGGTAATTGTCTACAACACCCCAAATAGGCTAACAACAAAATATAATTGAATTATAATCATTTTTATTCATGAAAACCGGCAAACTATACCTTCCAGTTTTATTGACCGGTCAGAGCTGAAACAAGAAATGACTTGTGGTGTTCCTCCAAACATCAGTTATGTTGGTCAGTTCCTATAAAAATATGTTCTTAATGGATTGGTGAGGAGGACCTGTAACATGTCCGGTTAGATCACCAGATCTAAATTCGTTTTTATTTGTGAAACTGTCTAAAAATTATTTTAAAGTTATAATACTTTTTTCTAAAAGAACAAAATGGCGGATAGACGGATAATGAAACGGAATTCGACTTTATGTTATTTGACATTTTTTGTTCGTTTTTATGTGAGTTACATAATACGAAAATGAATAGCTTGTTCACCTATTTCTAGACATCCATTATATAAAGGTTTATACATCAATCAGGTCCGTTCCGATCCAAGGAAATCAGGGTTCGATATCGGAGAACAGACAAATTTTAAAATGTCAAAAAGACTAAAATAATATAGCTAATATATACCCTTGAAACATATTTTCAAATTATTTTCTCTTCCTTTGACGTATATTCTTTAACTAACTCATTTTTGGCCTAACATTTCACTACTAGTTAAAAAATCTCATAATTTAAATAGTACAGAAAGTGTAAAGTAACTGTAGGAAGAAAGATTTTGTCGACATTGTAGAAGAAATTTTCGTTTTGTATATTCCTGAATGATTTTACACAAAGTTTATGATGGACTTCTGCCTGCACGGACTGGGGAATCGATTGTATTTGCGAAATTCCGAAATAGAAAATGTAGCTATTTCATTTTGGAAATTCAAACAGCTACACTCGAGACTATGAAATGACCACAGACCCTGCTTTTTTGTCTCAGTGTATAGAATTCTTGGTTGCAATTTTGACCCAATTTTGCTCATTTGTTGTGTAGTCTCATTTACGAATTGCTGGAAAAGTTCGTCAATCATAAAAATTCGTTGGTCAATTTCAAAATAGTTTTATGATAATATCATTTTATCTGCTGACCACAATAACCCAGTTCATCCAGCTTTCAATTTTCCATTCATTAATGTCCAAATTTGTTTTCTACTTAAAAAATAAAGTTGCAACAAAAATTGGCAGATATAGGGACTGCCGATAGAAGTGAAAACTTAGAACTTTTAGTATTAAAATTTGAAATTTCATAATGTTTAAATTAAAATTATCAACATCAATCTGGTTTTCACATCTATTGACATTGCGAGCAACAGTTATATGCATGTTTATGTTTTTTCATTATTCAAATATATACGGGCTGTACAAGATCATGACAAAATATAAATACAATTTAATTGAAATAACAATTTAAAAAACGACCAAGCCACTGTGAAATACTAAATATGCACTGCACTGCAGAGGTTAAAATATTAGGAAATAAATAATATAAAATTTTCAAACGCCAAAATAAATACGAAGATTTAAAATAATTTTCTGTTATTTATTTTTCATCTTAAAAATGTTAGTATATTTATTTAGTACTCACTATTGTACTGCACAGTGATTCTACAATTAAACTCTTCAACAATTCAAATAATAATCAAACGAAAACACAAGATATACATAGCACTAATGTTCCACAATACGTCAGCTGTATATCTACAGATATACTGCTATTAAGCATGTCGGTGACGCGAACACACGAGATTTCACCCATCCAAAAATCGTCTAACGCTCACAGCACACGGCCGCTGCGCATGCGCCAATCATGAGCATGTCGGTGACGCGAATCCATAAGATTTTCCCCTATCAAAAAGTGCCCAACGCGGCTAAAGAAATTTTCACTTCAAAAATCGAAATCGTTAAAATTATTGATTTTTGTTGTTTTTTTTTAAAGAAAAGAAATCATTAGAAAAATTAAAAAATGTGTGTGCACGCACGCGCGCGCGCGCACACACACACACAGATATTTAAAATTTTTGAATGAAGAGAATTTTTATTTGTGGAAATAAAAGCAACTTTAATGTGTGTCATAAAATTAAGGTAAACTTTAATTGTATAGGAAACACAACTGCATGTTTTATCAACTGTAGAGTAATCAAATGTGATATTGTGTCAATGGATACAGGAAATGGAAATATGAGCATATATTGCTGATGACTGTTCTCAACATGATTATTGTATGACTGATAACAACTACTTCAATATCAATAAAAACTTGATTACGGAGCTCGGACTTTCGCCATAGTTTCTCGGGACTAAGTACTTAGTTAACTACCTGATGGGTAAAACCATCTATGCTAATTGTTTGGGGATACATTCGTTTTGAGGTCTCCTTAATTAAAAAAAAAAATGGTTTTGGAAATTATTACCGTCTGTCATGTGTACAGTATTCTACAGCCTAAACGGGGAGACCGATTTTAATCAAATTAGGAATATGGTCATATTTTGGCGATTTTCGGAATGTTAAATTAATAACCCAAAATCATAAGTAAATATTATGCTTTATGACAAACTAAATGCCGTGACCGCCGTATTAAAATTAAATATAATTTATGCTGAGGACTTATTTATGGCACGAGCGAAGCAAGTCATTTTTTTCTATGACGGCGTCAATAGTTCATTTTCACTTTTTTTATTGACAACTTCCAAACTGACATTTTAAAATAAAATTTGTAAATTTTATTTTCATTTATAAATTATCTGTATTTCAGACAAGCCCAAATAACAGTCCTAAAAATAAAAATAATCATTAGAGTCGCTTAGATATAACGTTTGGGGGCTGGTGTTATTTTATGACCGTTTCCAGTAAGTTCAATTCTTTTCATGTTAGAGTTACTAAAAAAATTAATTGACCAAGTTAAAGCACTGAAATTTCTTGACAGTTTTCTCGCTTCTTTACCAGAATTATTACATTTTATTTACACTATAACAAAATCTGAAAAAATGTTGTTTGTTTTAAAAATAAAACCCATTTATTATATTGCTATTGCAATATTATATTGCAGAGAAACTACTGTTAGTTTAATCGAATCATTTCTGTAACGGAAAAATTATTGAAACCATCTTAGGTAAAAACAAGTGAGAACTAACACTGACTACAACCAACTCAATTATGAGAGTGAAAGTAACCTGTCGGTTGTACGTACACTTCTTGTACGACTGTTTTCTGCTTCTGGGATGATTTAGTGTCTACACTACTTTATATAGTAGTAGGCCTATATATACATATTTATTGTTGAATCATCAACTTGCTTTCATTACAATATAGTTCATTGAACAGGGAAATAGAAACCATTGGATGCTTCTGCAAAAGAAACTACGTTAAAATGTAAAGTACCAACAGCAAGTAGGCATAACATATCATCAAATAACCTTTCTTAGTTTAGCTTAGTTCCATATAGGCACTACTAATTTTTTGTCAGATTTATAGCTTTTGGGTTTAAATAATTACTTTAACTAAGAAAATCGGAAGTTTTATTTTAGAATATGACAGATTTTTAGGGACAAGCGTACGTAAAGGTCGTGCTTTTAAATAACAGAGAATATTAAATCAAGCAATTTCAAACGTTTTACAACTTCAATTCCATGAAACATTTTTCCTTTCTAAGTAATGAAGAGATTAGAAAGAAAATTACCTTGAATATTAACGATTATTTCACAACACATGCAAGTCGGATACTTTGGTTTATTAGCACTAAATTAGTTACACTATAAACGATAAGAGCTTGTTAGCCTATGGCTATTAAACATTACCTAGAGATTGATAAAACTACTAAGCATTTCCTGGTATCGTTGAATAAAAGCGCAAATAATTTTAATTGTTTTTTTTTAACTGGAAAAAACATTTAATCTGAAGAATAGGAAAGAAAAGTAAAAGCTGTTCATTAAGAATAGATAGCATTTAATTATTCTAAATGATACTTTAATTTTTTGTTTGGTTATTATAGCGTATAATACGTGACGGTAGATGGTATTAAGTAGATAGATGTAAGTATGTATCATTTGACAATTGTTGGGTCCATGAGATGAGGAAAACAATACATATAACCACGAACATGAAACTAGAAAACAAATATATAGCCATTTAAAAATTGTATGACTTTTCTATCAAATAGAAATTCTATAACAAATAAACGTAAATGGTAAGCTGCTAAATGGGCGTAGAAAAAAATTGGACAAATGCTTCCTATGTAAAGAATTTAGTTCGTTAAAAGCCTAAGATATTTAACATAAAAACTATAATTTAAAGGCTACGTGTTAAAATTACCATCTCTTGTATATAAGTAAAGATAGATCTAGCGTATTTTGAATATTTTTTTACAAATATTATACTTCACAAAATCTCTTTTCTACCACAAAAATAACTGTTAAAACAACCCGCAAATAACAGGTTTAAAAGAAATTGTTTTTAAAATGTATTAATTTTTCAATACTTGTTAACGTACAAAACTAAATGAGATAATTTTAAAATGTTAAAAAAAAAAAATAATAAAAATAAAAAAAAATCAATAATGAACTATAACAAATTATACACTTATCCTGTAAAGAATAATTTATTTCACCTGTTTCTACCAGCGATATACATATTTGTTACTTTACGGATGTATAATAATATACAGAATTGTTAATAATTTAATTCTATCTTTCCAAGTTAATTTTAGTTACATTGTATGATCAAAGGCCAATTACCACAGCTGTCAGAATAACATCAAATTGTCTATGAAGAAGCTACAAAACTTTCAAAAAATTATTGCGCTAATCCTAATCAATTCATTTATTAATACAAAATAAATTAACATATCACGTCATATCATATATGAGGGCTACGACAATGGGCTAAAATCCAGCTGTGTTCGAATTTTGACGGAAATATATTGAAATATTTGCAGTCAACAACTGTTCAATATTTCAAACGAATGTGATCGTTATATACAGAGTGGATAAAGTCTTGCAACTCCTGAACGAGTAGAGATGAAAACTTCTAACCTTCGCCAAATCTCGTACGATCAACCCTTTCACTTTTTATGGCGGTAAACTGTTCCCCACCCTTAAATATATATTTTTTTCAAATAGCAACCTCTATCGTGTGACATATTATTTTGAAGGGCAGGAAAAACAAAAAAATTATTGTTTTGAAAAAGTCTCTACGATATCTCTTTAATTATGGGGGCTAGATATCATATTTTGAAAGTTTTTTTTTCTCATGGGTATTAATTATAAAAAAAAAAATAATAAAAAAAAATACCAATGAATCTGTTGTCAGCGGACCTATTTAACCACATAAACAGTTTACTACTTATTTCACTTTTATGCATTTTTTAATTTTAGTAAATAGGCTTCTCAACGTTTTTTTTAATCCATCATGTGACATATCATAATAAAGAGGAAGAGGGGACTGATGACGTATAGAATAATTCTCCATGACTACTTTTGTAGAAATAAAATGAACAAACCCAACAAGAAAAAAGGTACAAGTAAGACCAAAATTAAAATTAATTAATTTAAAGAAATTGCATAGACTTACCTCATCGCTTTCATCTGACAAGTCACATAATGGGGGGGGGGGGTAAATGCCCCACTTGCTCCGTCTTCCAAATATTGGGGTTGGTTTGTTAAAATAGGAAAAATACTTAACAGTGTGTTAATTTAGTTAAATAAATCTACTGTTAAAAAATTTAATCGGTATTTACTTTTCTTTCCATTAATGTCAATGACAAATAGAAAACTCAAAATTCAACTTCTAGCCCCCATAATTCCGGTTAAAGATATCGTAGAGACTTTTCAAAGGCACTAAAATTTGACTTTTTTATCCCCTTCAAACTGTTACACGATGGGAGTTGCTATATGATAAAATTAAGGTCCTTAACCCTCTTCAAAAGGGGGAAATTTATTTACACCATAAAAAGTGAAAGGACTTACCATATTATGAGATTTGACGTAAGTTAAAACTTTCCTTCTCTATTCGTTCAGAAAATACCTAGGGGTTGCAAGACTTTTTTCTACTCCGTATATATTATTAAATGGAGGTCAGTTCGGTGGTTATTTAACAGTTCCCCACGCGAGTAGAAGGTTATATGACAGTTATATGACACTGACACTTCCACACCTGGCCAAAATATTGACACTTCCCCACAGCCCTACGGTCTCGAGAATATCATTGTGATGTAGTGTAATTTCCATCAAAATAAAATAAATGCAGATTCTGATTTCCATCACACTTTATCCAGGCTGCGGACTGGCAAAATAATAACAAAACCGATCATTTTGGTGTTGTTATCATTTAAAATCTAACCTAAACTAACCTAACCTAACCTAACCACACTTAATCTAAAAAAACTTCGAAACCTCGATAATTCGAAGTTTTTAGCCGGTCCCGTCGACTTCGAATTATCGCGACTCCACTGTACTTCAAAGGCTACTGTGGGGCGGAGCCTTTGGAAATTTCTCATTTTTTAATGGGAGGAGAGGGGGAGATGTGTGTGGAAATGTCAGTGCAGATTATTTCTGAGTCATTAAACAGGTAGCCACGTCCAAGGGCTGTGGGGAAGTGTCAGTATTTTGGGCAGTGTGTGGAAGTGTCAGTGTGGGGAACTGTCATATAACCTTCTATTCGCGTGGGGAACTATTAAATAACCACCGAACTGACCTCCATTTAATAATATATACGGAGTAGAAAAAAGTCTTGCAACCCCTAGGTATTTTCTGAAGGGGGGGGAGAGAGAGAGAAGGATAAATGAATAGGCAAAGAGATAATAAAAAGAGCGACACAGAGTTCTCAGTCTTGGCGCGTTTTAAAGTTGGATAGTTTACAATATTTATTTACAGCAAACGTCCTCATTATTTCTATTGGAAAAATGTAATTAGAGAATGCGAAGCCATCATATAACACCCGGAAGTTTCTAATGTTACATCCGGTTTTATGTTTTCCGCTGATTTGTGCATATTTGAAGTTTGACTAAGATTAAAACAAATTTACGTACACACACCTGAATATTTTGTAAAAACCTATATTTTTTATTAATTGAATTAAAAATACAGTTTTTTAATATTAGTATTCATTACTATGACTGTTTAGGAGATACAAGTTTTCACATTTTTTTCTATGTTTAGCCCAAGAAAAAACTAAACTTCTAAAGGAAAAATAAGATCTAAAGTTCATTTCACGTTTAGTTGGCACTATGACGAACAGTAAGTAATTGAGTGAGGCTTCGCTTACCAACCTAAAAACATTGACACCGGTAAAAGAACAGGTGTCAATGTTTTCATTTAATTTAAAGCTGGATATAGGTGGTCCCACGCAGACAACAGTACAAAATGTGTTCGCAATATTAAAATAATGACAAAATGAGAACATCTGTTGAACAAAATAGGTCACTAGAGTCTCGTTGAGAGTTTCGATAACCATATAAGAATGTTGGGTGTTGCTGAGCGAACCAAAAGTAACTCAAACCCCAACCTCCCCTCTTTTTATTTTTACTGGTAAAAATATTACCATGTTTGTGCATTTAAAATTTGTAATGAGAGGCAACAATAATAAGAGGAGTTTATTGTGGGGGGGAGGGGTACTTTTTCAAATGTAAACTCGACTCAAGTGTCACTTTCATTAAAAAGTTTAATTTAAAAAGAAACTAATTTGTGGAAAATTTAGTCCGAAATTCAATCCAAGAAAGCTGTTAAAATGTATCATCAAATTTAATGAATGCACACTCCTTTTATATATTTACAAATTTCAAATATCAAACGATATTTTTAGTTCATACGATATTTGTGATGTCCCCACACCCCTATGTATACTTGGTTTTATTGTTACTTATGTCTTTCTTTTATGATAGAGAGTGGGTTACTTCAAAATGTTCAAGCCTAAAACCACTCACGTTATAGCCTACCAAGTTAAGGTCTATCTAAATGAACCGTAATGGAGGAAACTGAGTTTTGATAAGTGGCTCAAAATTCAAGGTCGTTTTTCAATGAATCAAATTAAATATTCTAATTGTCTTTTCACAATATAAATTATTCATATTTTAATATATCATTTTAATCACATTCTTAAAAATAATTTTTTACTTTATTATATTTTAATTATAGATAAATTAATTAAATAATAAAAATGTTAAATATTTTTCACAATCTAAATTATTCATATTTTAATATCTTTTCAATCATATTCTTAAAAATAATTTATACTTTATTATTTTTTCATTATAGATAAATTAGTTATAATGATTTTACTCATGGAAAAAATTATTTTTACCTTGAAAATCGATTCAAATATCATCATATTTTAATAGTCTTTTCAGAATCGAAAACATTTGTCAAGTATTTACATTGTAGTATCACCTTCAAACTAATTTTTATGTAAAATAATTGTTTAACAATGAGACGTCAATAATTGGTCAAATAATATACTATTTGTAGATTTTGCATGAATCCAATTAATTATCTGCCACCTTACTTGTAAGATGCGGAAGTTTTGAAAGCGGAAGTTTTACCATTGATAATTTTTTTTAAAATTATACCTCATAAAAAATTTATATATTTACGTTTTGCTTCATTAACTGAGTCAACTACTTAGAACATTCTTCAGAGCTACAGTATCCTCAAGGTAGGAATTTGTCTGGGGGTGGAGACGAAAAGAGGCGCCCCCACACTTTGTTGCGTTTACTTTCAGCGGTACAACCCCAATAAAAAAAAATATAGACCTCAAATGCTTCTGTGTAAACGCGTACTCTTCTTTCGTTTCTTTTATCGGTGTAAATAAGAATAAAACGTTTACAAAAGTCTGTCACGAAGTTGTAACTTTAGGTATTAAATGTAGCTAAGCAATAATTTGTGAACCTAGTTTTCTTGGAATGGATTGCACCGTCAAGTCAGGTTAGGGAAGCAAGTAGAAGGGAGGACACGGCCGTTACACCAGACACAATCCTAGTCTGAGGCTACGGTAAATACAGTTGTTAGCAGGTTAATCTTTTAAGCAGAATCACATAAGCCTATGCACTATTAGCTCAATTCCAAAAACTGCACTTTTTGTATCACGTCCTATTTTTTCATACCTATTTTTTTTCTAAAGAAAATGGAACGACGATGATCCAAATTGTACAAAATGTTTCTTGTATAATGTGTTTCAAAATAGTAGTACCGTATATTTCTATTTAGTCAATGCGCTTCCTGCAGTGATCTAATATTTAGTACAGCTTTGAATAACCTATTCCGAAACAAGTTGATTCAAGTTACTTCATACAGTTTACCAAAGTCTAGTTCCTTTTATTGAAATTCAGACCACTAATAAAAATTTGGTCTAATTTTATAATTCCGTGTGACTTTTAAATTCCGTGATAAAACTCCAAACCAAATGTCCAAAATTCAAAGTAGATTGGACAAAGTTCTTGAGATAGAGGTAAAGTTGACAATGTGACAGACATCATTCCGAATGTCTAAATCAGTTTCTAAACGTTCAGAACAATCAAAAATGTGATATCAAAATATTGCATCATCACAATATTGTAAATAAAAGAAGCAATACTCATCTAAAAGTAGAATCTGGCAAACTACATTAATGAATGGATGAGGTAAGTTAGGTCAGATTCCGTTATATGGGCGCCAAATGTTTCAAGTTTGCTGCAAGGTTAGGTTAATTTCTCAGTTGAAATTAGACCATACACAACTATAAATACCTATTACCTATTTTAGGGCATTTCAAATACAACAAACATTCTAATTATTGTTAACTAGGGCATGGAAACTCGGGCATCAAACACTATTAATTGTGTTTCTGTCCTTTAAGATTGGCTAGTATTTAGAACCATTATATAACATTAATTTTCATCTACCGAAATGGTTTGTATGGTAATGGTATATTTCTATAGTAATAGTATAATCGTAAATGTATCCAAACCTTAAAATTTGGACTTCAGAGAGGTTAACTTCAAAAACAAAATTCAGAATCATAAAATACAAATATCTTGTATTTTTCAACCTAATTGTGTCTCTCCGCCCGTGGAATATATTTCTTGATAATACCAAATACAGTATTTAGGGATCTATTTGGATAGTAAAGTTTCTTGGATGATTCATAAAACAAATTTTATTACTTCCGAAATATTTGTTAAATTGAACTGCTGATCACTTTGTTTATTGATTCATTCCTGACTGCAGTACGGCTTAGAGTGTTAAGGAGGAGCCTCAATTTCAACACTTAAACCACTATTAATTACTAAAAAATACCTTACAAGATTGTTTTCCAAAAATAAACGCCATCCATCTTTCTACTGTAAGTTGCATCATAAATTTTACTTTTATGGTATTTGTTTGTTTTAAAATTATTTTATCCCGGAAGCTGGAATAGCAAAACAAAATTATTACTTCAAAGCTAAGAATGCCTAAAATTAAACAAGTAATATTTCAGAATATTTTCTATACACCGGATTAAAAATTTTGATTATATTATCCATGAACTTTAAGACAAAATTCTAGAGACTTATGAGCTAAAAGTGTCAAAATTTTCAGTAGTCGTCTTGACTGTATGAGCAACAAAACACTGAAGATTTCTTTAAAATAATTATGTAAAAATAATTTAAGATTGTTGTAACTGATTTTTAAATATTTGTATATGTTTAGTTTTGTAAATTAAAACCTAGTCTAAACAGTTATGGGAGTGAGGTTGTGAATGTGAAGAATCACTGTAAGTAGAATAGTCATGACATTGTTATTTTTATATTCAAACGATAAACATTTTAAGTTTTATTATTGTGATGTGTTTTGTAGTGCTAAGTCATACAATCCAGTCCTTTAGCCTAGTAGACAGTATTTTTAAAGTTTGTTTACCTTTAACTGTCACAACAGTGAATGATAGTCAGAGAGACATATTATAATCATAGAATCAATATATTATTATTGACTCATAATGGTCGCAATGTTATTGGTTTGTTACAAGGCTTTACGAATTGTTGGACAAGCTTGTTATCACAAAAATATAACAAGGAGCATAATTAATAAAGTTTTTCTTTAACTGCTTTAGAGGTGGAATCTTTGATCATAGGTGATCTAATATTTTAAATTAAAAGATCTGAATCCAGTAAGATACTTATAATTATTAAATTTTCGCTAAAAAAAAAAGTATTTCTTAACGTTTTCTTAAAATTAGAAAAATAACTGTTCACAAACATTGCACAGACTTTTCACACCTAGACAAAATCAAATAGCAAAGAATCAGTTATTTCGAAAAGAACATTTATTTAGCTTTTCAAATTTTACAGGGCGAAGTAAAAACTTCATTATTTTAAGTGAAAACTTCATTATTATTGACATATGAATTAAAGATGTTAAAAGATGTAAAACAACTATTAATTTTTTTTATCGTACATGCAATTTGTTGTTTGGAAATAAAGGTTTTTCTAATTAAAAGCGGAAAAACCAATAAACACAACTAGAAAATATCATAATTTTAATTCAAAAACACATGATGAACAGGTGTTTCCTGTCTACAAAGGAAATTAAATGCTTATGCGAACTTTTTTAATCAAAAAAAGTAAATTTTTTCACACTAATCTAACATAAACTGTAGAAATTAAAATCTTCCTCCGGCAGTTCACAGGTTAACCATTCAAGCATGTTGTCATAAAAAGCTTCTTGTCGGCAGGATGTATAAAACAAGTTTTTTCAAGTCATTAATTTGTTTGGATTTTTTTACTGTACGTTTTTATTTCTGGTAGAGCAACGCTGGTTTTTCTAATCAAAACTCCTATTTTACTAATTATTTGACGTGCTTGTAACTATAATACCAGGAATACTTTAAAAAATACTGAAAATGAAAGAAAGGAAATTTTCTCATCTTTTTTCTTCTTAGAAAGCCACAACTGCTTGAACTCTAAAATACAATCTAAATCAACATTCATCACTGTTATTTTGCAAGACTTGTTTGTTGGCGGGGAGGGGGTGTAGATTCAGTCTTCTAACAAGCCTCTTGGCAACACTTAAATTTCAGTCGCAGGGCAAAAAAAGAATGTCCTCTTTGGGACCTCATTTTTGGTAAATATTCCACTTGCAGCTAAGGTCTTTAAAAATCTGACTACTGTGTGGTTTCTATTTCGTCCCCCACAACCATCAGTAAACATACGTATTGCTTCAATAGTTGGGAGCACTTCTTTTTCAAAGTTGTTGTGGAAAGAACACATTCCATTAGGCTTTTTTAGCGCCTCACCAAAATGGTAGGAATACAATAGAGCTTTACCTCTCCTAATATTATGTATGGAAACTCTACACTCATACCTACCTCAACTAAAAAACCTCTTGCACGGGTATATGAAGAAGGGAGTGGTAAATTTTGCATGTAGGCTAATTATGGCAATTGCAAAAGACATATCTTTCTTTGCAGATTTTTTTCAATTTGTTTGATTTTTATTGTAAAATTTTAGAGGCTTAATTTTTTGGTCAACCAGCTCTCAAGTACTGCCATTCGTTTTGCATTGTTGTTTAGATGTGCCCAGATACCAATTATGATTAAAGTCGATCCATTCATTTGTGTTGTAGAGTACTACACCCGACAGACAGAGATTCCAAAAATTATTTTTGGGCTGAGTGTACCTCAAAAAGGACATTATTTAAATGAGAAAGTGACATCGATTTTTAAATCTATTATATCTTCCTCTATAATGATAAATATTTGAGAGGAAGTAAAAATGATATGGAACAGGCGGATTTCGGCTACCGGTATTTACCTTAATTGAACCAGGATTCAGTCCATTTTGACGAATATGTAAAATACTATTATATACGTTTGTTACTTAAAAATAAAAGTTGACTAATTCAAAATGGCGGCCAATTGAAACGAAGAAAGTTCTTCTTTTTTTCCCCAGTATATTCTATTTTAACCTACAACAGCTTACTTCATGTTGATCCACTTTGTGATTTGTATATAAAGACCGAAATTGACAAACGATCAAATACAAATAAAAAAGGTATTTACGTCTTTTTACGCGAGCTTTCTAGCATTAAGAGTAAGCTTCATGTTGATCCACTGTGTGATTTGTATGTAAAGGCCGAAATTGACAAACGATCAAATACAAATAAAAAAGGTATTTACGTCTTTTTACGCGAGCTTTCTAGCATGAAGAGTAAGCTTCATGTTGATCCACTTTGTGATTTGTATGCAAAGACCGAAATTGACAAACGATCAAATACAAATAAAAAAGGTATTTACGTCTTTTTACGCGAGCTTTCTTGCATGAAGAGTAAGCTTCATGTTGATCCACTTTGTGATTTGTATGCAAAGACCGAAATTGACAAACGATCAAATACAAATAAAAAAGGTATTTACGTCTTTTTACGCGAGCTTTCTAGCATTAAGAGTAAGCTTCATGTTGATCCACTGTGTGATTTGTATGTAAAGGCCGAAATTGACAAACGATCAAATACAAATAAAAAAGGTATTTACGTCTTTTTACGCGAGCTTTCTAGCATGAAGAGTAAGCTTCATGTTGATCCACTTTGTGATTTGTATATAAAGACCGAAATTGACAAACGATCAAATACAAATAAAAAAGGTATTTACGTCTTTTTACGCGAGCTTTCTAGCATTAAGAGTAAGCTTCATGTTGATCCACTGTGTGATTTGTATGTAAAGGCCGAAATTGACAAACGATCAAATACAAATAAAAAAGGTATTTACGTCTTTTTACGCGAGCTTTCTAGCATGAAGAGTAAGCTTCATGTTGATCCACTTTGTGATTTGTATGCAAAGACCGAAATTGACAAACGATCAAATACAAATAAAAAAGGTATTTACGTCTTTTTACGCGAGCTTTCTTGCATGAAGAGTAAGCTTCATGTTGATCCACTTTGTGATTTGTATGCAAAGACCGAAATTGACAAACGATCAAATACAAATAAAAAAGGTATTTACGTCTTTTTACGCGAGCTTTCTAGCATTAAGAGTAAGCTTCATGTTGATCCACTGTGTGATTTGTATGTAAAGGCCGAAATTGACAAACGATCAAATACAAATAAAAAAGGTATTTACGTCTTTTTACGCGAGCTTTCTAGCATGAAGAGTAAGCTTCATGTTGATCCACTTTGTGATTTGTATGCAAAGACCGAAATTGACAAACGATCAAATACAAATAAAAAAGGTATTTACGTCTTTTTACGCGAGCTTTCTTGCATGAAGAGTAAGCTTCATGTTGATCCACTTTGTGATTTGTATGCAAAGACCGAAATTGACAAACGATCAAATACAAATAAAAAAGGTATTTACGTCTTTTTACGCGAGCTTTCTTGCATGAAGAGTAAGCTTCATGTTGATCCACTTTGTGATTTGTATGCAAAGACCGAAATTGACAAACGATCAAATACAAATAAAAAAGGTATTTACGTCTTTTTACGCGAGCTTTCTTGCATGAAGAGTAAGCTTCATGTTGATCCACTTTGTGATTTGTATGCAAAGACCGAAATTGACAAACGATCAAATACAAATAAAAAAGGTATTTACGTCTTTTTACGCGAGCTTTCTTGCATGAAGAGTAAGCTTCATGTTGATCCACTTTGTGATTTGTATGCAAAGACCGAAATTGACAAACGATCAAATACAAATAAAAAAGGTATTTACGTCTTTTTACGCCAGCTTTCTTGCATGAAGAGTAAGCTTCATGTTGATCCACTTTGTGATTTGTATGCAAAGACCGAAATTGACAAACGATCAAATACAAATAAAAAAGGTATTTACGTCTTTTTACGCGAGCTTTCTTGCATGAAGAGTAAGCTTCATGTTGATCCACTTTGTGATTTGTATGCAAAGACCGAAATTGACAAACGATCAAATACAAATAAAAAAGGTATTTACGTCTTTTTACACGAGCTTTCTAGCATGAAGAGTAAGCTTCATGTTGATCCACTTTGTGATTTGTATGCAAAGACCGAAATTGACAAACGATCAAATACAAATAAAAAAGGTATTTACGTCTTTTTACGCGAGCTTTCTAGCATTAAGAGTAAGCTTCATGTTGATCCACTTTGTGATTTGTATGCAAAGACCGAAATTGACAAACGATCAAATACAAATAAAAAAGGTATTTACGTCTTTTTACGCGAGCTTTCTAGCATTAAGAGTAAGCTTCATGTTGATCCACTTTGTGATTTGTATGCAAAGACCGAAATTGACAAACGATCAAATACAAATAAAAAAGGTATTTACGTCTTTTTACGCGAGCTTTCTTGCATGAAGAGTAAGCTTCATGTTGATCCACTTTGTGATTTGTATGCAAAGACCGAAATTGACAAACGATCAAATACAAATAAAAAAGGTATTTACGTCTTTTTACGCGAGCTTTCTTGCATGAAGAGTAAGCTTCATGTTGATCCACTTTGTGATTTGTATGCAAAGACCGAAATTGACAAACGATCAAATACAAATAAAAAAGGTATTTACGTCTTTTTACGCGAGCTTTCTAGCATTAAGAGTAAGCTTCATGTTGATCCACTTTGTGATTTGTATGCAAAGACCGAAATTGACAAACGATCAAATACAAATAAAAAAGGTATTTACGTCTTTTTACGCGAGCTTTCTTGCATGAAGAGTAAGCTTCATGTTGATCCACTTTGTGATTTGTATGCAAAGACCGAAATTGACAAACGATCAAATACAAATAAAAAAGGTATTTACGTCTTTTTACGCGAGCTTTCTTGCATGAAGAGTAAGCTTCATGTTGATCCACTTTGTGATTTGTATGCAAAGACCGAAATTGACAAACGATCAAATACAAATAAAAAAGGTATTTACGTCTTTTTACGCGAGCTTTCTAGCATTAAGAGTAAGCTTCATGTTGATCCACTGTGTGATTTGTATGTAAAGGCCGAAATTGACAAACGATCAAATACAAATAAAAAAGGTATTTACGTCTTTTTACGCGAGCTTTCTAGCATGAAGAGTAAGCTTCATGTTGATCCACTTTGTGATTTGTATGCAAAGACCGAAATTGACAAACGATCAAATACAAATAAAAAAGGTATTTACGTCTTTTTACGCGAGCTTTCTTGCATGAAGAGTAAGCTTCATGTTGATCCACTTTGTGATTTGTATGCAAAGACCGAAATTGACAAACGATCAAATACAAATAAAAAAGGTATTTACGTCTTTTTACGCGAGCTTTCTTGCATGAAGAGTAAGCTTCATGTTGATCCACTTTGTGATTTGTATGCAAAGACCGAAATTGACAAACGATCAAATACAAATAAAAAAGGTATTTACGTCTTTTTACGCGAGCTTTCTTGCATGAAGAGTAAGCTTCATGTTGATCCACTTTGTGATTTGTATGCAAAGACCGAAATTGACAAACGATCAAATACAAATAAAAAAGGTATTTACGTCTTTTTACGCGAGCTTTCTTGCATGAAGAGTAAGCTTCATGTTGATCCACTTTGTGATTTGTATGCAAAGACCGAAATTGACAAACGATCAAATACAAATAATAAAGGTATTTACGTCTTTTTACGCGAGCTTTCTTGCATGAAGAGTAAGCTTCATGTTGATCCACTTTGTGATTTGTATGCAAAGACCGAAATTGACAAACGATCAAATACAAATAAAAAAGGTATTTACGTCTTTTTACGCGAGCTTTCTTGCATGAAGAGTAAGCTTCATGTTGATCCACTTTGTGATTTGTATGCAAAGACCGAAATTGACAAACGATCAAATACAAATAAAAAAGGTATTTACGTCTTTTTACACGAGCTTTCTAGCATGAAGAGTAAGCTTCATGTTGATCCACTTTGTGATTTGTATGCAAAGACCGAAATTGACAAACGATCAAATACAAATAAAAAAGGTATTTACGTCTTTTTACGCGAGCTTTCTAGCATTAAGAGTAAGCTTCATGTTGATCCACTTTGTGATTTGTATGCAAAGACCGAAATTGACAAACGATCAAATACAAATAAAAAAGGTATTTACGTCTTTTTACGCGAGCTTTCTAGCATTAAGAGTAAGCTTCATGTTGATCCACTTTGTGATTTGTATGCAAAGACCGAAATTGACAAACGATCAAATACAAATAAAAAAGGTATTTACGTCTTTTTACGCGAGCTTTCTTGCATGAAGAGTAAGCTTCATGTTGATCCACTTTGTGATTTGTATGCAAAGACCGAAATTGACAAACGATCAAATACAAATAAAAAAGGTATTTACGTCTTTTTACGCGAGCTTTCTAGCATGAAGAGTAAGCTTCATGTTGATCCACTTTGTGATTTGTATGCAAAGACCGAAATTGACAAACGATCAAATACAAATAAAAAAGGTATTTACGTCTTTTTACGCGAGCTCTCTAGCATTAAGAGTAAGCTTCATGTTGATCCACTTTGTGATTTGTATGCAAAGACCGAAATTGACAAACGATCAAATACAAATAAAAAAGGTATTTACGTCTTTTTACGTGAGCTTTCTTGCATGAAGAGTAAGCTTCATGTTGATCCACTTTGTGATTTGTATGCAAAGACCGAAATTGACAAACGATCAAATACAAATAAAAAAGGTATTTACGTCTTTTTACGCGAGCTTTCTAGCATGAAGAGTAAGCTTCATGTTGATCCACTTTGTGATTTGTATGCAAAGACCGAAATTGACAAACGATCAAATACAAATAAAAAAGGTATTTACGTCTTTTTACACGAGCTTTCTAGCATGAAGAGTAAGCTTCATGTTGATCCACTTTGTGATTTGTATGCAAAGACCGAAATTGACAAACGATCAAATACAAATAAAAAAGGTATTTACGTCTTTTTACGCGAGCTTTCTTGCATTAAGAGTAAGCTTCATGTTGATCCACTTTGTGATTTGTATGCAAAGACCGAAATTGACAAACGATCAAATACAAATAAAAAAGGTATTTACGTCTTTTTACGCGAGCTTTCTTGCATGAAGAGTAAGCTTCATGTTGATCCACTTTGTGATTTGTATGCAAAGACCGAAATTGACAAACGATCAAATACAAATAAAAAAGGTATTTACGTCTTTTTACGCGAGCTTTCTAGCATTAAGAGTAAGCTTCATGTTGATCCACTTTGTGATTTGTATGCAAAGACCGAAATTGACAAACGATCAAATACAAATAAAAAAGGTATTTACGTCTTTTTACGCGAGCTTTCTTGCATGAAGAGTAAGCTTCATGTTGATCCACTTTGTGATTTGTATGCAAAGACCGAAATTGACAAACGATCAAATACAAATAAAAAAGGTATTTACGTCTTTTACGCGAGCTTTCTAGCATGAAGAGTAAGCTTCATGTTGATCTACTTTGTGATTTGTATGCAAAGACCGAAATTGACAAACGATCAAATACAAATAAAAAAGGTATTTACGTCTTTTTACGCGAGCTTTCTTGCATGAAGAGTAAGCTTCATGTTGATCTACTTTGTGATTTGTATGCAAAGACCGAAATTGACAAACGATCAAATACAAATAAAAAAGGTATTTACGTCTTTTACGCGAGCTTTCTAGCATGAAGAGTAAGCTTCATGTTGATCTACTTTGTGATTTGTATGCAAAGACCGAAATTGACAAACGATCAAATACAAATAAAAAAGGTATTTACGTCTTTTTACGCGAGCTTTCTTGCATGAAGAGTAAGCTTCATGTTGATCTACTTTGTGATTTGTATGCAAAGACCGAAATTGACAAACGATCAAATACAAATAAAAAAGGTATTTACGTCTTTTACGCGAGCTTTCTTGCATGAAGAGTAAGCTTCATGTTGATCCACTTTGTGATTTGTATGCAAAGACCGAAATTGACAAACGATCAAATACAAATAAAAAAGGTATTTACGTCTTTTACGCGAGCTTTCTTGCATGAAGAGTAAGCTTCATGTTGATCCACTTTGTGATTTGTATGCAAAGACCGAAATTGACAAACGATCAAATACAAATAAAAAAGGTATTTACGTCTTTTACGCGAGCTTTCTTGCATGAAGAGTAAGCTTCATGTTGATCCACTTTGTGATTTGTATGCAAAGACCGAAATTGACAAACGATCAAATACAAATAAAAAAGGTATTTACGTCTTTTACGCGAGCTTTCTTGCATGAAGAGTAAGCTTCATGTTGATCCACTTTGTGATTTGTATGCAAAGACCGAAATTGACAAACGATCAAATACAAATAAAAAAGGTATTTACGTCTTTTTACGCGAGCTTTCTTGCATGAAGAGTAAGCTTCATGTTGATCCACTTTGTGATTTGTATGCAAAGACCGAAATTGACAAACGATCAAATACAAATAAAAAAGGTATTTACGTCTTTTTACGCGAGCTTTCTAGCATTAAGAGTAAGCTTCATGTTGATCCACTTTGTGATTTGTATGCAAAGACCGAAATTGACAAACGATCAAATACAAATAAAAAAGGTATTTACGTCTTTTTACGCGAGCTTTCTTGCATGAAGAGTAAGCTTCATGTTGATCCACTTTGTGATTTGTATGCAAAGACCGAAATTGACAAACGATCAAATACAAATAAAAAAGGTATTTACGTCTTTTACGCGAGCTTTCTAGCATGAAGAGTAAGCTTCATGTTGATCTACTTTGTGATTTGTATGCAAAGACCGAAATTGACAAACGATCAAATACAAATAAAAAAGGTATTTACGTCTTTTTACGCGAGCTTTCTTGCATGAAGAGTAAGCTTCATGTTGATCTACTTTGTGATTTGTATGCAAAGACCGAAATTGACAAACGATCAAATACAAATAAAAAAGGTATTTACGTCTTTTACGCGAGCTTTCTAGCATGAAGAGTAAGCTTCATGTTGATCTACTTTGTGATTTGTATGCAAAGACCGAAATTGACAAACGATCAAATACAAATAAAAAAGGTATTTACGTCTTTTTACGCGAGCTTTCTTGCATGAAGAGTAAGCTTCATGTTGATCTACTTTGTGATTTGTATGCAAAGACCGAAATTGACAAACGATCAAATACAAATAAAAAAGGTATTTACGTCTTTTACGCGAGCTTTCTTGCATGAAGAGTAAGCTTCATGTTGATCCACTTTGTGATTTGTATGCAAAGACCGAAATTGACAAACGATCAAATACAAATAAAAAAGGTATTTACGTCTTTTACGCGAGCTTTCTTGCATGAAGAGTAAGCTTCATGTTGATCCACTTTGTGATTTGTATGCAAAGACCGAAATTGACAAACGATCAAATACAAATAAAAAAGGTATTTACGTCTTTTACGCGAGCTTTCTTGCATGAAGAGTAAGCTTCATGTTGATCCACTTTGTGATTTGTATGCAAAGACCGAAATTGACAAACGATCAAATACAAATAAAAAAGGTATTTACGTCTTTTTACGCGAGCTTTCTTGCATGAAGAGTAAGCTTCATGTTGATCCACTTTGTGATTTGTATGCAAAGACCGAAATTGACAAACGATCAAATACAAATAAAAAAGGTATTTACGTCTTTTTACGCGAGCTTTCTAGCATTAAGAGTAAGCTTCATGTTGATCCACTTTGTGATTTGTATGCAAAGACCGAAATTGACAAACGATCAAATACAAATAAAAAAGGTATTTACGTCTTTTTACGCGAGCTTTCTTGCATGAAGAGTAAGCTTCATGTTGATCCACTTTGTGATTTGTATGCAAAGACCGAAATTGACAAACGATCAAATACAAATAAAAAAGGTATTTACGTCTTTTACGCGAGCTTTCTAGCATGAAGAGTAAGCTTCATGTTGATCTACTTTGTGATTTGTATGCAAAGACCGAAATTGACAAACGATCAAATACAAATAAAAAAGGTATTTACGTCTTTTTACGCGAGCTTTCTTGCATGAAGAGTAAGCTTCATGTTGATCTACTTTGTGATTTGTATGCAAAGACCGAAATTGACAAACGATCAAATACAAATAAAAAAGGTATTTACGTCTTTTACGCGAGCTTTCTAGCATGAAGAGTAAGCTTCATGTTGATCTACTTTGTGATTTGTATGCAAAGACCGAAATTGACAAACGATCAAATACAAATAAAAAAGGTATTTACGTCTTTTTACGCGAGCTTTCTTGCATGAAGAGTAAGCTTCATGTTGATCTACTTTGTGATTTGTATGCAAAGACCGAAATTGACAAACGATCAAATACAAATAAAAAAGGTATTTACGTCTTTTACGCGAGCTTTCTTGCATGAAGAGTAAGCTTCATGTTGATCCACTTTGTGATTTGTATGCAAAGACCGAAATTGACAAACGATCAAATACAAATAAAAAAGGTATTTACGTCTTTTACGCGAGCTTTCTTGCATGAAGAGTAAGCTTCATGTTGATCCACTTTGTGATTTGTATGCAAAGACCAAAATTGACAAACGATCAAATACAAATAAAAAAGGTATTTACGTCTTTTACGCGAGCTTTCTTGCATGAAGAGTAAGCTTCATGTTGATCCACTTTGTGATTTGTATGCAAAGACCGAAATTGACAAACGATCAAATACAAATAAAAAAGGTATTTACGTCTTTTACGCGAGCTTTCTAGCATTAAGAGTAAGCTTCATGTTGATCGACTTTGTGATTTGTATGCAAAGACCGAAATTGACAAACGATCAAATACAAATAAAAAAGGTATTTACGTCTTTTTACACGAGCTTTCTAGCATTAAGAGTAAGCTTCATGTTGATCTACTTTGTGATTTGTATGCAAAGACCGAAATTGACAAACGATCAAATACAAATAAAAAAGGTATTTACGTCTTTTTACGCGAGCTTTCTAGCATGAAGAGTAAGCTTCATATTGATCTACTTTGTGATTTGTATGCAAAGACCGAAATTGACAAACGATCAAATACAAATAAAAAAGGTATTTACGTCTTTTTACACGAGCTTTCTAGCATTAAGAGTAAGCTTCATGTTGATCTACTTTGTGATTTGTATATAAAGACCGAAATTGACAAACGATCAAATACAAATAAAAAAGGTATTTACGTCTTTTTACGCGAGCTTTCTTGCATGAAGAGTAAGATTCATGTTGATGCACTTTGTGATTTGTATGCAAAGACCGAAATTGACAAACGATCAAATACAAATAAAAAAGGTATTTACGTCTTTTTACACGAGCTTTCTAGCATTAAGAGTAAGCTTCATGTTGATCTACTTTGTGATTTGTATATAAAGACCGAAATTGACAAACGATCAAATACAAATAAAAAAGGTATTTACGTCTTTTTACGCGAGCTTTCTTGCATGAATAGTAAGATTCATGTTGATGCACTTTGTGATTTGTATGCAAAGACCGAAATTGAAGAACGATGAAATACAAATAAAAAAAGTATTTACGTCTTTTTACACCAGCTTTCTAACATGGAGAGTAAGCTTCATGTTCTTAGCTAATGTTACTTTGAGTCACGTTGAGCTGCGTGTTATAGAACTAACACGAAACATAACTACATACATAAAACATGTGAATTTAAATTTTCAACACATGCGCAAGCTTTGGTCTTTTTAAAGTCAGAACATATCATAAATGTAGTGCAGTGCCAAGTGTTGTGTGTGTAATAAATTTAAACCAGATGTTGCAATAAGGAAAGAGATCAGTCGGAAATGACTCAGTTGAAGGACCAGGACAAATAAAGGATTGCTTGTCAGATAAAGATAATAATCCGCACTATGCCACTTCCTTGATAAGAAGGGATTTTGATTTCTTTTGGTGATTTTTGTAAAATTCAATGGCTTTCCCCTTCCCTCGGTTTTTCTGCGTTTCAGAAGCTCAAAATGAGATATGCAGTGATAATATTTAGGACTAATCCAAAAAGGCAGATTGTAAACCAGATTCAAACGGTTGTCATTTTGAAATGTGCCAATTTATATTCTTATTCTTGCTGAAGCCTAGGTTATGACCTACATGCATATCTTGGCTGAAATATAACTATAATTCTCGCTACTAAAATTTTTAATTTTTTCTTATTATGAGGTAATGTTTTATGTCTTTTATTTTAAATTATAAATGTGTCATTTTTTTATGACTGAAAACACAATTAGCTATAATTGGTTGTGTTTTAAAGAAGCACAATGATATATTGTGGAGCATTGTAGGCCTTATAAGAAAATAAGAATTCTTAAAAACCTTCTTTTTCTTCCATTTTTAAATTTAACAATCAATTTTTCTGGTTACTCTAACGAAATTATCAAACGTACATCAGAAATTCGTTAAAAGGTGCAAAACATTGCGAAGTCCTTCTTATACACTTTTAACAAAACTAAACCTTTAACTAACATAAAGCATTGATTACTATCCACCAGTAAACTTAAAATATTTAGATCTGATTGTTGCATGGCGCGCTACAGCCCCGTAATATTATTATTATTTTTTAATAAGTTTTATAAAAATTCGACCGTTGTTAACTTTTGCCCTGTAATATTTTAATTGTTGTATTTTTCATAGATTCTTTGTTAACTTGTTGCAGCCTAGTAACATGTTATGTTGTTGCTGTTTTGTATATTATACCTTACCATTGTTATCTTACTATTGGACAAATGTTTTAGTTTTGTTCAAATTTTATGTTTTTATTTTTTGTTCTATTTGTTAATTTTACTATAAGGAGCATTTTATTTGTGAAGGCGATGATGGCCCATATGGTTTTTAGCCTTAAATCCAAAAAACTATCTATCTCATAAAAAAATGTAACTATCCTCAAAAATTTCTAAGTTTTGAGTTACGAGTCGCTAGCCTCCACTTATAATTTTTTACTCATTTTTCGATACCGTATGAAAAATCCATTTCTACTTCTTCTATTATATTCTTAATTTCTAAGGGCTTTAATTGGTGATGTTTCACAGCTGCTGATATGACATTACAAGTGGCAATCTTATCCCCAATTTAGGAAAGCCTAACCCACTCAGATGTTTCTGGTTTACTCCTGTAAGATTCACAGCCGTTCATGAGGATAAAAGTTGCCTGACCTCCATCTCAACAACATTTAGCCTGGCCAATTTTGATATAAAGACTTCGAATTTCCATAGTTGATAAACATATTTTACTCTGTAACTTTCAACTAGAATTTTCGGGGGACATATGTTCGATTTGGATTTAAGTATGTCAAATTTTAGCAAAATTTATTCAAAATTAATAGAGTCAATTTTAAGTATTTCATTTTTATGATACCGTTAGTTTGGAAGACATAATTTTTAAACTTAATTAAATCCATTCTAGTACAGGTATAACATATCACACAACTATTTCTTAAATGTTGTTAAGTATATTGTATGCGATAAGTAAAAAAGACAGTTTTAATTATTCACTTTATATAGGGGATATATATATATATATATATATATATATATATATATATATATATATATTATAATTGAGGCACGAAAATGTTTGTCGTATGTAAATCAGTGTAGAACAGTATTTGAATCTTAATAATAAAAACTCTAATTAAAAGATATCATGTTTCAAGAAGTGTATTAAAAAACAATGACTGCAGTCTTTGATAAAACAATAATATTTAAATAACCAATTCTTTTTTTTTTTTTTTTTTTTTTTTTTTTTATCATTCAACCACATTGATCCGTTTCTTTACGAGTAACTAAATTGTCAAGGCTACGTAAGGGTGTTCTTGTTTAGAGTCCACAATTTTTTAAACTCTACAGCTTAAAAACGAAAAAGGGAAAAAAAACTAAGTGAAAATCGGTTCAACAGTTTATTCTACGGAAAAGACACACGCGGAAGATCAAACAAAATTTATTGCACGAAATTGTGATTGTTATCTGAACATTATGAAATAGGGGACATAAAGTATTTATATTTTGTTACGCAATGGCACACCTACAAATTTCATAAGATAATTTACTCTATTATAATGATTAATTATACCATGAATACACGTGTGTGAGATATTGCATTTAATATTAAAATATGTAAACGTAATTATAATTCACAAGCCTGAACAGAAAAAGAAAGTATTTTAGCTCAATTATTTTATAAACTTTAATTAATTATTTGTCCTTATGTGTTTGAATTCCTCCTTCACCCCTTCGGGTAATTTTCTTTAATTATTTTACCCTTCCCATGCAAACATTACATATTATTTAAAATTTTGGTTCAAATATTGTAATTTAGAAGTATTTGTTTTTTTAAAATTTAATTTTGAAGCATTCGTTTTTGAAAAATTGTCATAAAAGTTGGGCGGAAAAGAAATGTTGATTACCTATATCTTAGTTTTGAATTAACGTACTTAAAATTAATTTTATAAATTTTTAGCCGGTTGTTCCACATAAAATAAATAATGAAATTAATTTATTTTTATTTTTATACGTCCTAATGGCTTTCTGGGGTGATCCAATTTAACGTGGATTTGAAAATTCTTTAAATTGATGTAATATTTAAATGCAATACAACAAGGTTGTATTTAAAATTCTTGAATTTGGACATGATTTGTGGAACATCTTAATAATTATAGTTATGGATTTCAATAAGCTAAAAATAAATTTGATTATATTTCATAAAATAAGCGCATAATTAACTCTTTTAGGCCCATTTTTTGTACCGAAAATTGTAGATGATTTATTCCTAACAACAAAATTGTTTTAGACAAAATTAGTACAACTATTTATGGATTATCAGTTCCATAACTCAGTTTTTTAATCTCGGGGGGCACAAAACGCATTCCAATGAAAATATCAACGCCGGGTTTTTAAAATAACAAAATTTCAAACAAATGATATAGAGTTAGGCTTATACAAGATGTAAAAAGAATAAACAAATTATATTTTCGAATAAAATAATTACATTAATTTCACTGTAACTGACCTGTGGATTTACATTCATCTTCTGGAGTCTGATTGACAATTTCCGGAACTATTTCTTTCTTTGTTTTCGGCATTTTCATAGGATGATCTAGGCGTACAAGCTTCACTCACACACTTCACACACACTATCACAATATTGCTTCGTAATTGACATACAGTATACTACGAATTTAAATTTCATAAAGTTTTCTTTGGGTGTTTGTGTTTTGCACTCACTGAAAACGATGACATCATTACATGAACAGCTGATCGACGCGACTCGAATCTAACTGCACTGCCGACTGCTGTTCTAAATACTGGTTGTGCGTGCGCCGTTTCCTAGGTAACCACGCCTCCCACTTCTCAACCTAGATTACTATAATCACAATCTTGCAGAATGATTGAGTTGAAGTTATTTATCTTTGTTTACCAAGTATTGTTGGACACACGAATTAAATATAATACATCTTATGTATGTAGCGAGAGGGAGAGAGTTTTTTTTTTAATGTTTTGTAGTTTGGGAGCGATCATATTACAGGAACTAAATTAATATTTTAAAGAAATTACACGAAGCGTGGTCGTGAGTCTTTGACATGAGTTTTCGTAGGTAAGTATAAAAATACTGATCGGTCTCAGTTTCTAAGACTTATACACAGCTATGATTATTGATCTCGTCGCCCTTGACAAGAGGAGGGGATATAAAGAAAAGCTCGATACTACACGGACATAAGAAAACTTAGTTTTATTAAAAACTAGTTAGACTCTCTAGAAATTGTGCGAATTCGGTCAAATATAGCTTACAAATTAAGATAATTAACACTATTATAAAGATTCTTGAGCAAATCACGTGCTCTTAACATTTTACTTACTTCTACGGTGTCATGTAGGCCTACCATATTAACTTTCCATTACAAAGACTTTTAGGCAGATTTATCTAGAGGTAAAACCAACTTCAAAACAAACACTTTCCATTGACGGGATACACCTTCAAATCGAAACAGCGAAGTTCCACATCTAACAATCAATTAACTTGTTGGATTTCGTAAAAATGGTTCAAAGTTATTCCTTAAATATGTTTGTTATTAAAAAAAAAAGCTGCAAATTCAAAAGAGCATCATTTCCTAACTTTTTTCTATAGATTTTAACTGACGTAGAAATATAATAATGACGAAAGTTTGCGTAATCTAAAAAAAAAAAAAAATCATTTAATTGGCATAGTTTTCATTATTAATTTCTTAATAGACTATTGTAGTGGGTTACTATTTTGTAAGAAATAAAAAGTAAACTTTTAAAACATAATTTTAAATAAGGAAGTTTTGTCTATAAGCATTTTAAAGACTATGATTTAATTGTCTTGCTTTTATATACCCTAAAGCAAACTTACTTTATTGTTGGTGGTAAAGTCTTTCATTTCACATGCGTCATTAAACAAAGGCGTAATGACCCCCCAATGTATACTATCTGTCTATTTCTATAGGGTTACACTTTTTCAACGGATTCAGCCACTTTATACCCAACATATCTTTGGTTGTACTCTAAATCAGAACATAAGGTTCAAGATTCATCCATTGCCTATAAGGCCTGCTTCAACTTTGGGTGGTTGCAACTAATTAAAGTGGGCCAGATAACTTCACCAATACAATGGAAGAAATTCTACGTCCGATCATTTAAAGGAGTTCTAAAAATTCGGGGTTAGAAACATATATGAAGGGGTAAGTCTCGTGTTTGTACAGCGATTAGGTAGGACAAAAGTCCTACGAAAACCTCTCAGGATGTCAGAGCTATTTGACAGAATCGGCATTGCGGAGGATTCCCTTATTCCTCCAGAAATACATTAGTGATCTTTGAGTGACCGATACTAAGAGGGGTAACTTCCTCTCGACTGGCACGAATTGATGTTCTCTAGGTTTGGATATAATATCTTAGTTTATAAATTATTACAGCTGTTCATACTTTCTCCCGCTGACAATGCAATTATGAACTGGTAACCTAAACCGCAGTGTAGTAGAATGTGTAAACTATAATGACAATTTGCTAGGGACTGATTTTAATTTATATATCGCACAATGGGTACCTGCAATTATATAAGAAATGATATTATATTATTCTCTCAATTTTCACTTCCTCTAATACTGCTTTCTTATCTATACGCTAAGTTAGAACTTCCACTTGGGCAAATGATGGTCTATAACTGTATCCGTACTCAATATTCTACAAATAGCTGAGACTTAGGTTGAACGCCCGAAGTGAGTTTGTCCTTTTATAAACGTAAATAATATAGTTACCGACGCCATAAGTCGGAGCCTGCAAATGAGACATGGCATTTAACCCGCCCTGTCAAGCTTAACAACCTAATCAAATTCCCAATTCTATAGGTATGTATCGAATATGCAATAAAGGACAAAATAATAATAAAATTTAAATAAATTTGGTACGCAATTATAAGGAATCAGTTGACGTGAGGTTGAGAACTGTAGATAAAAATACAGTTGTTGATATAGTGCACTGAAATTGTAAGCTGCAGAGTAAAAATACAGTTGTGTGATATAGATTACCCAAACTGAAAAATGTAGAGAAAAAACACAGTTTGTGATATAAAAATACCTAAACTGAAACCTGTAGAGAAAACCATAAATTATGTGTTATAAAATATCCTGACTAAAAACTACTGGAAAACACCCTTAGTTGTGTGATGGAATACAATGATAACTAAAATAAATTTTGTGATAAAGGATATTCAAACGGAAACTGTAAACTGAAAAACACAGTTATGTGATATAAAGTAAAAATTGTTGAGAAAAAACACAAATTTGAGATATACAAAACCTAAACTGAATCTTATAGAAAAAAATAGTCTTGTATGATATGGAGGAATATCCAAACTTTAAACTATAAGAAAAATAAAAAGATGTGTGGTAGGCCTATAGCATATCGTAACTGAAAACTGCAGAGATAAAACACAGTTGTTTGATATACAATACCTAAACTGAATAGTGCAGAGAAAAAAAATCTTTTTTATGGTATAGAATACTCAAACTAAAAACTATAAGAAAAAATAGTTTTGTGAAATAGAATATCCAAAGTTTTTTTTTTTCAGTTGTGTGATAGGCCTACAAAATACTTAAATGAAAATTTAAAAAAAAAAAAACATAGTTGTGTGATATATAATCCCCCAACTGAAAACTGTAGAAATAAAAGACAGTTTCATGATATAGAATTTCCAAAATAAAACTTAAAAACAACAAAGTTGTGTTATATACAGTAAGATACCTTAAACTGAAAACTGTAGCGAAGAAACACAGTTAATCTGGTATAGAATAAGGTTCTCAGCACACGAGAAGCAATGAATTATTTCAGTCCCCTAAAACAACATATGGTGGATATGAATGATTTTTCACAATTCTGAAATGTAAGAGTATATTATTCCATGGTTTTCAATCTTAACACGATATTCATAGGTTCTTCCATTGCGTCATTATAAACTTTCTTTACTAACAATCACGATTCCAAACAGCACATGGTTCCCTACTCAAATAATTTTACCTTCAGTAGTTGAAACTGATAAGGCTTATCTATAGATAAAACGACATAAATTGATTGAAGAAAGAAATATTAGATTAGACCTATCGTAGTAAGAAATCATGAAATTAATTGCGTTGTTAAAATGACGTCGTTAACTGTAATTCCATTATGAAAATATTTTATTGAGTTTCCGGGCTTCCTTTCAAATCAATTAATTTAAAATAAATGCAGTTATGATCTTTTAATTAAAAATGTATATATTTCAGTTGAGTTTTTATTTTTTTTATATTGTTTATTAAATCTGTAAATCATTTTTTAAATACAAATATGTATTTTTAAATTTTTAATCAGAAATCAAATTTCATACTATCCCGAAAATAAAATAGTGTTACTCTACATCGAATCTATAAAATTAATTTGACATATGTGGTACCCTGTTCAGTACAAAGATTTGTATTTCCCTAAAGAACAAATCAGTAATAAATTTTACATTTATGCTCCATACAAGACGATTAGCGATCGAAACATTATGGCACTAATATATGAACTAAAGGACACCCATAAATTATGAATTATATTAATTATGTTCAATTATAAATAATAACTAATAATAGTGGTTACCAAATCTTAATTAATAATAAATCAAATAAATTGTGACAAATACATTTAAAATTCAGATTAATTTAAAAATTAATAAATGCTTATCAAATATAAGCAATACATTTTGGATCTAAATCGCAGAATCACAATTTTTGTCAATGTAGAAAGGGTAATACAATATTGTTGTTTAAATTTCTTTCTAGTTATTTGAATGTCGTATTTTATTACTACTAGGCAAGTATCTATTAAATTTGTATTTGATTGTATGTAAGGTCAATCTGTCATATTTGTAAATGATTAAGAAGAAGGAAATAATGACTTATGATAAAAAACACCGTAATTAACGGATTAACATAAATAAATGACGACAAATTTTGTGTCATTCCATATCTAACTGACAATGAAGTAAGAAATAAAATTATAAGAAACGAATCAATTATCGCAATCGATTAACAAAAATAGATAAAAACAAATAATTGGGCCATAAAGTATTCATCTAATTCACTGTAAAATGGGTAAAAGCAATTAAATAATAAACAGATAACTAAAACAATTGCGATTTTTGTTATTTATTGATATACAGAGTGTTTCAAAAAGAACTTTACAACTTTGGAAATTTATATAAAAATATTCCAAAAAGGTACAGAGCTCGTTTTAGTGTTGTTTTAAAGGGAAACACATCAAGTTTTGACTCGCGTAGTCCGCTAGTGCCTAATCGCGCGGATCAAGCGCTAGCGGCAGTTACGTTAAAGATGGCTGCCTTCACTGGACCCGAGCGTGCTAGCTGTGTGTTTTGGTTTGAAGAATTGAAGTCGGCGACAACAGTTCAACGTAATTTTCGTACCAAGTACGCTAAAGATCCTCCTAGTAGGCCTACAATTTATGAGTGGCATAGATGTTTTGTAGAAACAGGATGCTCAGTGAAACATAAGAAATCCTCAGGTCGTCCAAGCACATCTGACGAAGTAGTTGAGCAAGTGAGACAAAGTTTTATCAACATACCTACGAAATCGACCTGGCGTGCATCTCATGAGTTGCAAGTCCCACATACGACGGTTTGGCGTGTGTTGAGAAAATGTTTGCATTTGAAACCGTAGCCTACCGATATTCACTTTTACAAGCAATTAAAGAAACTGATAAGATTACCCGTAATGACTTCTGTGTTGAAATGTTACATCGAGTGGATGATGATGAACATTTCTTGGACAACATAATATTTTATGACGTGTCAACTTTTCACTTAAGTGACAAGGTTAACACAATAACTGTAGGATTTGGAGCAGAAAAAATCCACATGAAACATTGCAATATGTTCGTGATAGCCCTAAAGTGAACGTTTTTTGTGCGTTGAGCAAGAGGAAAATATACGGCCACTTTTTATTTCCCAAGAGAGAACCATCAACGGGATAGTGTACCTTGATATGTTGCAACAATTTTTGATACCACAGATCGATGAGGATGACCAAGAACGAAATATTTACTTCATGCAAGATGGCGCCACACCACACTATCTGACTGACGTCCGAGATTTTCTCAATGACCGCTTTCCAGGTCAATGGATTGGCCGTGTTGCGCCAATTGCATGCCCCCCCCCGTTCCCCAGACCTGACACCGCTAGACTTTTTCTTCTGGGGTTTTATAAAAGATATGGTGTGCGTACCTCCTTTGCCGGCCACTCTACCTGAATTTACGCTGCCGCTGAGCAAGTTATACCTGAAATGCTAGTGCGAGTCTGGGAAGAAATCGACTACCGATGGGATGTCTGCAGGATAACCAACGGAAGCCACATAGAACATCTTTAGTTTAAGGTAAAAAAAACTTGAAGTGTTTTCCTTTAAAAACAACACCAAAACCAGTTCTGTACCTTGTTTCATTAAATTTATATGAATTTTCAAAGTTGTAAAGTCCTTTTTGAAACACCCTGTATAAAGGGCATTGTGAATCGTATTACAAGTTCGTTCATTTATCAGGAAAATAATAATGATATTTTTAACTAGTAGTTATGGAATATATACATTTTGTTTCATATTTGCTGAACTTGAATAGTGTACTTTGTTATATATTTTATATAATTATGCAAATTTAACAGGATACAATACACATAATTAAATATTGAGCTTTAATTGTGAGATTTTTAAAATAAAATAAAATTGGAGAGAGAGAGAGTGAGAGAGAGAGAGAGAGAGAGAGAGAGAGAGAGAGAGAGAGAGAGAGAGAGAGAGAGAGAGAGAGAGTAATTGATATTCTCATGACTAGTGACCCTTCTACACAAATTTTTTATACTTATCTGTTGAACAATTTAATTTAAACATTCTAATTCAAGTCCAATTTGTATTTGTAGCTTCACATATAATAATGTTTAATCATAATTCCCCCCAAAGTATCAAATCATTATCAACAATGTAATTTTGTTCCTTTAACATCCTAGGTAATTTGATAACCTATTCGTATTGTTAATGTGTAACAGAATAAAATCACTGACTGAGTGAAAATTTGGTTAAATTTGAGTGATATTCAACTTTCTTCGGGCCCCACCAGGGTCTAGTTACACTAACGAAGTTTGAAAAGGCTTCTAGTATTAACATATAGCGGCTCAGTAATATATATACTGTGTAGAGGTCGGTTTGCAAGACCTGCAGAGCTGTCCAAGTACCATGATTGTACCAAGTATCAACTTGATTTCATGAATTGAATACTGTTGAATAAAACCAACACACATCTCTGCAGATTGCCTTTTAGCTAAAACGAATCTCTGTTTATACGGAACTCCCTCCTACACAATTACCCAAATAAATCTGTGTCATGTCTTTTTAAAATGTTTGGCATTAGTTCAAATCTTGAATTAAATAATGATGACTCGGTACTACCAGCTAATTTTGCAAATTTATAGGACTCTTGCCAAAATATTGCTGTAGAATATTGTGTCGTTGCTGACGCTACGGTGACTGTATGACGCATGACGTTATTTTAGAGAACGAAGGTAACTTCCTTACAGCTTACTTCCAATAATTACAATTATATATATATATATATATATATATATATATATATATACGCTTATGTACATCTTAGATATGAAGGAACTACCGAAAAGCTGTTTCAAACCGCAGCTGTTTTGAAATTTTGCCAAAATATTTTCAATTTGCCAAACTCTAATTTAGTAAGTTTCATATGTGCAGATCCCAAACTATAATTAGATCTAGTACGTCCTAAGTAGAGGGGAATAGTTGGTCCTGGCTCAGGCGGATCCATGCGAATGCGCAGCCCTTCCCCCAAAATTTTGGCACCTTTTCACTCCACTACGGTTTGTTCACCCCTGTTCACCTTTACCCCTGCCCCAAAAAACCCTCCCACTACCCCTTGCCCAAAAAAAACTGTACTGTGAAATATGTGTACTTACACTTTAGGTTTAACACTCCGACAATAGCTTGTAGATATATCCTTAACGGTTCAATACATTGTTTTCTGGAACAGGAATACATTTTATGAATGATGATAATGATAATCAAGAGATGATTATCCAAAAGGTCGTCTGGTGGCATTGGATTTAATACCTGACCTCTCTGAAAATTTAATGTCACATTGGAATCTCATATACCATGTGGAAGTCATCTTATTGAAATCAGATTCGAGTCAGCATTGACAGAAACAGTAGGCTCTAAGCTGTATTGTACAGGGTGAGGCAGACCATCCGTGCAGTATTTATAGCTGTCTTACTAACTTACTTTAACACTTTTCTTTCTCATTTCCCCCTAATTTGGCTTCACAGAATCCAATAAAATATTTTTCAATTATGAAAAAGGGCCAAATTTGTGGGTAGAGATGCTTTTTGAGGAATTTTCCAAATGTAAACATGGGTTGTGTGATACATCAATTTAAAGGTCGAATTACCTGAACATTTTAGCGCAAACAAAAGTTAATTATCTTTAACCGTGTATACAGGGTGTACCAAAACGTTTTAAAATAGGACTTTAAAATAAAGTACCCTGTTACAATACCTACAATACGGAAGAGCACCAAATAAGGAAACGTGTGGTAGGGGCATTTATCACTAGATTTTGTAAATTAAAAAAAATGCTGAAACTTGAAGAATACAAAAAGCTTAAAAATCAAAATTCTTAAATAGCAACTTATAAAAATTTTATATCAAATAAAAGGTCTATTCAAAACGAACATTTTTTTATTTGATCTTTTTTTCTATCTCTTCCTATTTTAAAATGGCAGCCGAAAAACTTAATTACGCATGTCAGTTCACAAAATGTAACAAATTATTTTTAAATGATATTAAATCAAACATTTTCCTACAATGTTTAATTAGCTTCATAGCTCTGACCTACAATGTTTAAAAAGCTTCATAGCTCTGAATGTCCTCTGAACTAACCTTAATCTTACCTTACACTAGAAAGGCTACTTCACTTTATGGCTAGTTCAGAGGTTTTCTCTGAAAACCTACGGATTTTCTTTATGAAAGGAAGTGTGGCTGGTATCTATCGTGGGAAGCTTACCATTCTCACTTTATTTGCTAGTTCTAAGGTTATGTAAGTCATTCATACCTGCTAGTGAAATTAATGTATTAAGGTTTGACTCCTGAATGTGTTTCAAGTATTTACTAAGATTTCTTCACCATGTGTTTGTGAAGGAAAGTGGACATTTGGTTTGCAGTGGAGTGCCTCAAGAGTCGGTTTTGGGTCCTTTGTTGTACAGTATTTATATACATTGTAAATTTCATTTGCGCGTTAATGATTTTAAGATATATTTGTATTTCAAGATTGGTAATATTGGTAGAGCAGTGGAGAATGTGAATCATTATATTTCTCTAATTATAGTTTGAGGATTAACGAACCGATTATTTCGGGATATTTAAGGTTGTTGAGCAAAAACTTAAATAGACTTTCTGGATTACAGTTTGATAATGACTTGTGAAAGAATAGCGAACTTGGGAATGATATTGAGAGTAACTATCTAACAGGGTAATGGTGGGATTTAAAGATGTCTTGGTATTTTAGATTAAAATGCACTTAGTAAAGTTCTTAAAATTGCTTTACACCGTTCTCAATGTCATGTCTGTATGTCTGTACTGGCTAACAACTTGCAGCGGGCAAAAATTATTGCACGCTCATAATCTTTGATTTAAAATGCGATGGCCATATAAAATACTTAGTGTTCTAAATCTCTTACTTGGCAAAAACGTTTGTCTATCCAGAAAAAAACACAAGAAGATGGTTTTCTTTGCTCCCCATACCTCATGACCTCGGGGAATTGAAAAAGTAATTTTCACATTCTGTACTTCCGTCGTTATTGTTGTCGTCTGCACGGAGCACGATAGCGGACACAAAAATATGATAGGATCATAATTGTATAGGAGACTATAGTGTGCTCATGTAGAACCTATTGAAATTCAGAAAAATCTAATTGAAACATTCAAAATGGCGGTTATTTTAAATAGTTTTTTGTCAATATATCGTGTGTTATTTAACTTATACAGTACTAAATTAGATGACATTCTGGAATATCAATTCTGTGTGTCATGGTGGATTAATACAATGACAGTAAAGTTATTGTCATAAACGTAACTTCGAACCCTGATGTCCCAAAAAAAAAAGTGATATTCGTATAATTACAAGATCTAGCATAGCTAAGGCGTAACAAGGGGAAGCTCCTTGACAGCTTCGAGGCCCGAAGAGTCGATACACTGACAGAACTAAGCGAGTGGAAGCTCCTTGACAGCTTCGAGGCCCGAAGAGTCGATACACTGACAGAGCTAAGCGAGTGGAAGCTCCTTGACAGCTTCGAGGCCCCAAGAGTTGATACACTGACAGAACTAAGCGAGTGGAAGCTCCTTGACAGCTTCGAGGCCCGAAGAGTCGATACACTGACAGAGCTAAGCGAGTGGAAGCTCCTTGACAGCTTCGAGGCCCCAAGAGTCGATACACTGACAGAACTAAGCGAGTGGAAGCTCCGTGACAGCTTCGAGGCCCCAAGAGTCGATACACTGACAGAACTAAGCGAGTGGAAGCTCCTTGACAGCTTCGAGGCCCGAAGAGTCGATACACTGACAGAACTAAGCGAGTGGAAGCTCCTTGACAGCTTCGAGGCCCCAAGAGTCGATACACTGACAGAACTAAGCGAGTGGAAGCTCCTTGACAGCTTCGAGGCCCGAAGAGTCGATACACTGACAGAGCTAAGCGAGTGGAAGCTCCTTGACAGCTTCGAGGTCCGAAGAGTCGATACACTGACAGAACTAAGCGAGTGGAAGCTCCGTGACAGCTTCGAGGCCCCAAGAGACGATACACTGACAGAACTAAGCGAGTGGAAGCTCCTTGACAGCTTCGAGGCCCGAAGAGTCGATACACTGACAGAACTAAACGAGTGGAAGCTCCTTGACAGCTTCGAGGCCCGAAGAGTCGAAACACTGACAGAGCTAAGCGAGTGGAAGCTCCTTGACAGCTTCGAGGCCCCAAGAGTCGATACACTGACAGAACTAAGCGAGTGGAAGCTCCTTGACAGCTTCGAGGCCCCAAGAGTCGATACACAGACAGAACTAAGCGAGTGGAAGCTCCTTGAAAGTTTCGAGGCCCCAAGAGTCGATACACTGACAGAACTAAGCGAGTGGAAGCTCCTTGACAGCTTCGAGGCCCCAAGAGTCGATACACTGACAGAACTAAGCGAGTGGAAGCTCCTTGACAGCTTCGAGGCCCCAAGAGCCTCGACACTGACAGAGCCAAGCGAGTGGAAGCTCCTTGACAGCTTCGAGGCCCGAAGAGTCGATACACTGACAGAACTAAGCGAGTGGAAGCTCCTTGACAGCTTCGAGGCCCCAAGAGTCGATACACTGACAGAACTAAGCGAGTGGAAGCTCCTTGATAGCTTCGAGGCCCCAAGAGTCGATACACTGACAGAACTAAGCGAGTGGAAGCTCATTGACAGCTTCGAGGCCCCAAGAGTCGATACACTGACAGAACTAAGCGAGTGGAAGCTCCTTGATAGCTTCGAGGCCCCAAGAGTCGATACACTGACAGAACTAAGCGAGTGGAAGCTCCTTGACAGCTTCGAGGCCCCAAGAGTCGATACACTGACAGAACTAAGCGAGTGGAAGCTCCTTGACAGCTTGGAGGCCCCAAGAGTCGATACACTGACAGAACTAAGCGAGTGGAAGCTCCTTGACAGCTTCGAGGCCCCAAGAGTCGATACACTGACAGAACTAAGCGAGTGGAAGCTCCTTGATAGCTTCGAGGCCCCAAGAGTCGATACACTGACAGAACTAAGCGAGTGGAAGCTCCATGACAGCTTCGAGGCCCCAAGAGTCGATACACTGACAGAACTAAGCGAGTGGAAGCTCCTTGACAGCTTCGAGGCCCCAAGAGTCGATACACTGACAGAACTAAGCGAGTGGAAGCTCCGTGACAGCTTCGAGGCCCCAAGAGTCGATACACTGACAGAGCTAAGCGAGTGGAAGCTCCTTGACAGCTTCGAGGCTCCAAGAGTCGATACACTGACAGAACTAAGCGAGTGGAAGCTCCTTGATAGCTTCGAGGCCCCAAGAGTCGATACACTGACAGAACTAAGCGAGTGGAAGCTCCGTGACAGCTTCGAGGCCCCAAGAGTCGATACACTGACAGAGCTAAGCGAGTGGAAGCTCCTTGACAGCTTCGAGGCTCCAAGAGTCGATACACTGACAGATCTAAGCGAGTGGAAGCTCCTTGATAGCTTCGAGGCCCCAAGAGTCGATACACTGACAGAACTAAGCGAGTGGAAGCTCCTTGACAGCTTCGAGGCCCCAAGAGTCGATACACTGACAGAACTAAGCGAGTGGAAGCTCCTTGACAGCTTCGAGGCCCCAAGAGTCGATACACTGACAGAACTAAGCGAGTGGAAGCTCCGTGACAGCTTCGAGGCCCCAAGAGTCGATACACTGACAGAGCTAAGCGAGTGGAAGCTCCTTGACAGCTTCGAGGCTCCAAGAGTCGATACACTGACAGATCTAAGCGAGTGGAAGCTCCTTGATAGCTTCGAGGCCCCAAGAGTCGATACACTGACAGAACTAAGCGAGTGGAAGCTCCTTGACAGCTTCGAGGCCCCAAGAGTCGATACACTGACAGAACTAAGCGAGTGGAAGCTCCTTGACAGCTTCGAGGCCCCAAGAGTCGATACACTGACAGAACTAAGAGAGTGGAAGCTCCTTGACAGCTTCGAGGCCCCAAGAGTCGATACACTGACAGAACTAAGCGAGTGGAAGCTCCGTGACAGCTTCGAGGCCCCAAGAGTCGATACACTGACAGAACTAAGCGAGTGGAAGCTCCTTGACAGCTTCGAGGCCCCAAGAGTCGATACACTGACAGAACTAAGCGAGTGGAAGCTCCGTGACAGCTTCGAGGCCCCAAGAGTCGATACACTGACAGAACTAAGCGAGTGGAAGCTCCTTGACAGCTTCGAGGCCCCAAGAGTCGATACACTGACAGAACTAAGCGAGTGGAAGCTCCTTGATAGCTTCGAGGCCCCAAGAGTCGATACACTGACAGAACTAAGCGAGTGGAAGCTCCTTGATAGCTTCGAGGCCCCAAGAGTCGATACACTGACAGAACTAAGCGAGTGGAAGCTCCTTTACAGCTTCGAGGCCCCAAGAGTCGACACACTGACAGAACTAAGCGAGTGGAAGCTCCTTGAGAGCTTCGAGGCCCCAAGAGTCGATACACTGACAGAACTAAGCGAGTGGAAGCTCCTTGATAGCTTCGAGGCCCCAAGAGTCGATTCACTGACAGAACTAAGCGAGTGGAAGCTCCTTGACAGCTTCGAGGCCCCAAGAGTCGATACACTGACAGAACTAAGCGAGTGGAAGCTCCTTGACAGCTTCGAGGACCCAAGAGTCGATACACTGACAGAACTAAGCGAGTGGAAGCTCCTTGACAGCTTCGAGGCCCCAAGAGTCGATACACTGACAGAACTAAGCGAGGGGAAGCTCCGTGACAGCTTCGAGGCCCCAAGAGTTGATACACTGACAGAGCTAAGCGAGTGGAAGCTCCTTGACAGCTTCGAGGCCCCAAGAGTCGATACACTGACAGAACTAAGCGAGTGGAAGCTCCTTGACAGCTTCGAGGCCCCAAGAGTCGATACACTGACAGAGCTAAGCGAGTGGAAGCTCCTTGATAGCTTCGAGGCCCCAAGAGTCGATACACTGACAGAACTAAGCGAGTGGAAGCTCCTTGACAGCTTCGAGGCCCCAAGAGTCGATACACTGACAGAACTAAGCGAGTGGAAGCTCCTTGATAGCTTCGAGGCCCCAAGAGTCGATACACTGACAGAACTAAGCGAGTGGAAGCTCCTTGATAGCTTCGAGGCGCCAAGAGTCGATACACTGACAGAACTAAGCGAGTGGAAGCTCCTTGACAGCTTCGAGGCCCCAAGAGTCGATACACTGACAGAACTAAGCGAGTGGAAGCTCCGTGACAGCTTCGAGGCCCCAAGAGTCGATACACTGACAGAACTAAGCGAGTGGAAGCTCCTTGACAGCTTCGAGCCCCAAGAGTCGATACACTGACAGAACTAAGCGAGTGGAAGCTCCTTGATAGCTTCGAGGCCCCAAGAGTCGATACACTGACAGAACTAAGCGAGTGGAAGCTCCTTGATAGCTTCGAGGCCCTAAGAGTCGATACACTGACAAAACTAAGCGAGTGGAAGCTCCTTGACAGCTTCGAGGCCCCAAGAGTCGATACACTGACAGAACTAAGCGAGTGGAAGCTCCTTGATAGCTTCGAGGCCCCAAGAGTCGATACACTGACAGAACTAAGCGAGTGGAAGCTCCTTGACAGCTTCGAGGCCCCAAGAGTCGATACACTGACAGAGCTAAGCGAGTGGAAGCTCCTTGATAGCTTCGAGGCCCCAAGAGTCGATACACTGACAGAACTAAGCGAGTGGAAGCTCCTTGACAGCTTCGAGGCCCCAAGAGTCGATACACTGACAGAACTAAGCGAGTGGAAGCTCCTTGACAGCTTCGAGGCCCCAAGAGTCGATACACTGACAGAACTAAGCGAGTGGAAGCTCCTTGATAGCTTCGAGGCCCCAAGAGTCGATACACTGACAGAACTAAGCGAGTGGAAGCTCCTTGACAGCTTCGAGGCCCCAAGAGTCGATACACTGACAGAACTAAGCGAGTGGAAGCTCCTTGACAGCTTCGAGGCCCCAAGAGCCGATACACTGACAGAACTAAGCGAGTGGAAGCTCCTTGACAGCTTCGAGGCCCCAAGAGTCGATACACTGACAGAACTAAGCGAGTGGAAGCTCCTTGATAGCTTCGAGACCCCAAGAGTCGATACACTGACAGAACTAAGCGAGTGGAAGCTCCTTGACAGCTTCGAGGCCCCAAGAGTCGATACACTGACAGAACTAAGCGAGTGGAAGCTCCTTGACAGCTTCGAGGCCCCAAGAGTCGATACACTGACAGAACTAAGCGAGTGGAAGCTCCTTGACAGCTTCGAGGCCCCAAGAGACGATACACTGACAGAACTAAGCGAGTGGAAGCTCCTTGACAGCTTCGAGGCCCCAAGAGCCGATACACTGACAGAACTAAGCGAGTGGAAGCTCCTTGACAGCTTCGAGGCCCCAAGAGTCGATACACTGACAGAACTAAGCGAGTGGAAGCTCCTTGACAGCTTCGAGGCCCCAAGAGTCGATACACTGACAGAATTAAGCGAGTGGAAGCTCCTTGACAGCTTCGAGGCCCCAAGAGCCGATACACTGACAGAACTAAGCGAGTGGAAGCTCCTTGACAGCTTTGAGGCCCCAAGAGTCGATACACTGACAGAACTAAGCGAGTGGAAGCTCCTTGACAGCTTCGAGGCCCCAAGAGCCTCGACACTGACAGAGCTAAGCGAGTGAAAACTTTTCAATACATGCACATCTACAGTTCCCTTAAGTGTAACATTTACTACTAGACCCAGGAAACCAACACATAACATTTAGAAGATCTACTTTACTTGTTTTACATTGTATGATCGGGCTAAGTAAGTAACTAGTGACACATATCATCTTGTTTTCTAATTTTACATAAAGTTAATTTCTGTTGTTGTTAATTAACAACAATTTTATATAAGTTCATTTATATTTTTTAATTTTTTATAGGTATTATTTAAATTATTGTAATTAGTAATTTTAAACCAATTATTGTATTTCTATTCATTTGTTATTTTATTCGTATGCATTTCTATTTGTACTATGTTTTTTATGTGGGAGCTAATTGGCAGAGTGGACTTAAAAGTCCTAACCTTGCCCCCCAAAAATAAAAGACATTCATTTATAACATTAATAAGCATCACTTATCGCAAATGATTTGTTCTCTTTGACAGATATCTACAACTTCATAGTTTTTAATCTAGGCAAAAAAATAGAAGAACGTTAAAAATTAAATTATATAATTAATAAATGAAATCAATTATTATTTCGTCGTTCTGAATCTTGCCATGATGTCATCCATTACGATAAGATTTTTGTATATCATGCTTGTTAAACATATTTATACACATTATCTATTGATTCCCATCGGTGCTTATGCCTATAGAACTTAAAAAATTGAAAAACACAATGTTGCGCGATATGTTGCTAATCTAAGTAGGATCCTATCTGTGACGTTTTGAACACCACTATTGTAAAATGTAGGTTAGGTTGTTTATTAATTGCCATCAAGTATTGCGACAATTTGCATTGTCATTAATGACTACTCTACTCCTTGAACTTTAAGCCGTTCTTGAAGTGGGAGTAATATTCCATTTTCAGGGATATGACAACTTAAGTCTAAAAATAAACTATGAGTCTATTTAGAAAAGAATCTGTAATTTATACAATATTTTCTATTATAAAATATTTTCGTCATACTGCTTCGAAAAAAGTTGTTTTCAATACATGCATTGAGATGCTAAAGTCGTTATTTTTAGTCCTAGGACCTAAAAACATCAGCTGAGGTCGAGGTCATCAGCTGTTACTTCGTTTACACGAATTAATTAACGATTGTAAAGCATCTGTAAAAACAACTGATACTCTTGCTTGTAAACAACCATTAAAACAGCTGTTACCATCGATTTGAAGACAAATAAGTTATAAGATTTTAGTTTTTGTGAAATTGTTTTCTTATATTATTTGCAGTATAACGAAAAATATAGTTCATCACTTTGACCAAAAGAAGCTTTTCGATCCTCGCTCATTGTTAAACTTGAGCTTGTATTGAAAAGATTCACTTTTGGTCTTAGTGATGAAATATACTATTATTGAACTGTATTCCTGACATGACATGCATTTGTATGGCATTTTTCCACAGATGTTGTATTTTATTTTTAAAACTGCACAACCCATACAAATCTGAACAGCCCTGTCGAAAGTAAGTTTTCTCTAGGTGCTCCCCAACAATACGTCCTTACTTCTACATAACATACCAGCGATCTGTACGACTAACAGTAAGTGTTAGACATTTTATGTAAGTCATTTTAACTTCGAATACGAAAAACAAAATTAATTTAAATTGTTTAATCTTTAAACTAATGCTTTATTAAAGGGACATGTATCATATATTTATAGAATACTGGTGTCTACGAGACAATATTTTGTCAGCTCGCGGATTACGGCGTTAGTAGTCTCTAGGACAATGTTTATTTCAAATTCCATTTCAGTGGTGAGATTGCTCTTTTGGGATATATTGGAAAGTGAAGTTTTTGGCCTGTTACGTTACTCATTCTTGTGTACCTTACCTAGGGGAAAAAACAAGGAAAATTTAAAATTACCGATTGTGCGATCTAGCTAATATTGCCCTGATTTAGAAACGAAAGGTATGATATATTAACAATTCAGTTATGAATGTTTTTCACAAATTGTACTCGTAAAATCAGGGACTGCCGGAAATTATAAAGCGTTAAGGTGAAGCGAATAAATAACTGATTTCTTTTAAAATCAAAGTATAAATTCTAGATTTCTGAAAATAATCATAACATAAACTATCATCATAAATGATTAAAATAGGAATAAAATCGGTGCCACCAATAATGTAGAAAATATACAAGAAATCTTAGATAAATAAGAACAATACATTTGGAACTTTTTTTTTTTTTTTACGATCGTCTTTCAAACAATATACCTAGCTAATGGCGATTAGTTATAGTCGATTAAATCGTGTTATTTATAAAAAGATTGATTAGATTACCAATATGAACCTTCGACCCTTACTGTTTGATTGCGATTTACACAATCCCATTGATGTAACGACACTTCAATACACAGTATAGTGGAGTTTTCAAATTGTTACATATTGATGTGTGGAGGAAATATTGTAGCTACATGAAACAACTTGTTCCTGTATTTAGTTTTATTCATAATTGGGGAACCATTGTTGTGCTATTAATCGATATGGTCTATTTCACCTAAACAATAAACATGACAAACTTGCAAAAAAAACTCAGGGTGTTTTGTAACTTGCAAAATTTAATTCTGTAGCTCTTGTACCGGAATATACGAAAATGACATTCGTAGGTGGGACAAACAGTTGAAAGAAACTGGTAGCTCATTATACGAGGCGTCAGCCAGCAATGAAACTGTTAAAAACTGACGAAAATGTTTTTTTACTAAGTCCAAAAATATCCTTTCGTAAATGTGCTGGAGAACTAGGTGTTCCAAAAACTACAGTTCACAAGACCTGCTTTGTGGGCCGAAGATAAAATGTAGGCATTAATGTGACCTTACTGTAGACAGTTTTGATCAAATGAAGCTAAATTTCCTGAACCGAGATATGATTAGTTCTTTCCATACTTCATTACATGTATAATGTTCGAATTTTAACAATTGAATCCTTCTGCCTTCGTTGAACATGAACGTGACAGCACAAAATTAATTTTTTGACACCCCTTTTTCTTTGCTGAAAACACTGTAAGTGGAATTTATTCATTTCTCTTGCCTTTGATAAAATTAAATTGTATAGCACGCGTCATAGCAGTTTACAAATACTCCACAAAACAATGTCATAAAAAAACACTTGCACATTAATTACAAAAATATATAATACACTGTAGTAATAAAAACACACTTAAACAGTAATCATATAAATGCATTTAATTCTACCATTATAAGACGATATTATGAAATAGAATTAGTCAAATACACCAAGCTTATTAAACATCAAAATAATATCAATAATATATAAGGGACTACACATACTACAAATATGTAATAAATAACATGTCAAATAATATAACACATATCAAACCATAACCTAAAACACATTTCAAAAACAATAAATACGCTGCAACGAAATAAATAATAAAACTATACATAATCAAATGTAATAAGATTTCACATCCAACTACACCGAAACAACTAATTCATGGTGTAGGAACTCCGGCACCGAATAAAAGGATCCAGACGATAGAAGTTGTACTGTGCTTAAAAATGGTATAATTTTGCACAGTTTATATAAAGAAGCTTAATCCAATTCTGTTTTTAGTGTAAGAATTAATCCTGTATTGTCTAAGAGTATAGCTCGTTATTGATCATACAAAGACATGATCATGCTTAATTTGTAATCATACTTCAAGTATATACATACAAGGAAGTGTAGTAAGGACTACACTCAACCTGAAAGCAATTTTAAAAGTTCGAGTTGGTTTTAGCCCTGTTTTAATCTAATAGCTTCTTTTACAGGACAAACACTCGTTTGATATTCTGACTTATGAATAATACCCCAAAGAAAAATTACATAGTTCAGGTGAGGATACAGCAGCCCATAATAAATTGTTAAAATAATTTAAGTATTACAATAAAATTTACAAATATGTCTGGACGTATTTTACAACTAATACTTTTTATTCAGCCATTCCAGGTCAACAAGAAAACCCATCAACTTTGCTCATTTTACTTCTAGAAGTACAAATTCACTTGGTATCTCGTTAGGCCTATGTTTTATATTAAAATATATGTACCATGTCTTGTCCAAATTTACTATCGTATCTGAAATAGTATCATATCAGGAAAGAACTGACTAGTAACAGCTGGGTCATGATATCTCAGCTGATTTTGTTTAGACAGCCTTTCTCCAACATTAACTTATTGAGTTCTATTATAAATTATCACTTTTATCCACTTTAATGGTATTCTTATAATACCAATCTTTCGCATTTTTAAAGTATTCACTGAAATCGACAAATCAAATGCTTTGGAAAGATCTAGGTGAAAATACTCACAACTTTTCTTTTCTTAAAAAGAAGTCTAATAAAAAGCTCAATAACTCGACTATTGTACCCATTTTCGATTTTCCTTTCTAAAAGCCATAATTTGCTTTTAAAAAGGATATTACACTTGTCTAGGAGTTTAAGGAATTGTATTATTATTATTATTATTATTATTATATCAGAACTAAAGAAACAGGTTTTTATCATTAATATAATTAATTAGGTATGTAATTATTAATATAATTTTTATCTCTCTTTTTAATTATGGGAAGGACCTTGGCACATTTTAATTTGGATGGAAATCTACCATCCAAAAAAAGAAAAAATAATTAAACCGGAAGAAGTTGATAACACTGATGACACAAGACGAATCTTCATCAACATCAGGAGTATTAATTTTAAAGTTTTTTAATAATTCTGAGACATCCTCCACACACACACACACACACACACACACACACAAGCACGCACGCACACATTCCAAAATGTTTGATTTTAAATATCTCGGTAACCAATAACTTTACAAAATAATTACAACCGACAAAAAAGTTGTGACGTACTTACAATACAATTGATTTTATTATTTTTATTAAAAGAATTCAAAAATATTTTGTTTAAGGCTAATCTTACAAACAACTACCAAGGAATTATATTATTAATTTTTGTCGATAACTCTGTTATCCTTTCATCTACAGAAGGCAAAAAAAAAAATTGTTTCTCATTAAAATAGACAACTTTATTTCTCTCTTGTGGATATTTTTTAAAGTTAATGGTTTTTGATATTCATTATCAGAAATTTTTAACTGCCGGTGTTTTGTATTGGGTTGTTGAAAAAAAAATTACTACTTTTATTGTAGTTTGACCTTTAAGCTCGATTCAAAATTTCAACTTAGTATGTCAATCCATTTTTGAGAGAAAAACTGACATGTGAAAAACAGTATGGCGCTGTGTAAAAAACTAGAGACTATTAGACATTTTAATAATGATATTCTGAATTGTTTTTGGGCCAAAAATAATACCTGAAAGTATTGGTAGAAGTTCTGAAGAACCCTGTATATTACATCTTGTTGAACTATTACGTTTCTACCAATTTTAAATTTTTTATTTCATAATAACGAATTTTGAACTATTATTTAAAATAAATTTTAAGTAAATTAGTACAGCAAACCTTAAGAAATACCTGGGATACCTATTGAAGGTAACAAACTCAATTAGAGTGACAAAGCATGTATAAAAGTTGGGAAAGGTGTTTGGCTATACCTTAGACTGTTTTGCGTTAAAGAAATGTTACACTTATATTTTTTCTTTACGAAAACTCCATTTTTATCAGATTAGTGGATCTTAAGTTTAATTGCACAGTGAAAGCCAATTTAGGCATATAACAGTGACATTGGGGCAGATCTAAGCCTACATTATCATTATTTAGAGACCTTAAATTTAGGTAAACCTAAAAGGTTTTGCATTTTTGTCAAGAATGTGTCATTATAACACTATTAACAGTTTTGTAAATTTGGAATTTCTTGCCTGTATTACTGCTAAGCTTAAAATGAAACACAAATAAAATAGAATTAGAAATAGATATACAATTTTCTACAATAACCTCCATATTACAATGAGTTGTGCAATTTTACAACTTATATTATTCGTCTTATCTCACACTGGGCTAGCTTGGTACACGTGCTTATCTTTTCAGTCATTTTCTTTGTGGTGTGGACACAATTTTCAACCTAAAAAAAAATCATAGCTTCTACTGATACATTTGGTGCTACAATTATCTAAACTTTTGGGAAGCCTTGAAACAGTGTTGAACGTTTTAACATTTTTTGTTTGCTTCAACAATAATAGATCATATTTTAAAGTTACTCTCACTGTCTGATACAGCCTGAACAACCCAGGATGAGGAAGGTTACATTTTATGGGGGGGGGGAGTATAATCCAACAAAGTGTAATCCTATAACTTTTTTGCAAGCTATTTTTACTTCATTTTCTTTTCAGTTCTCAAAGTTGCGGGACAACTTTGCCGTAAACATTATTTCATCCACAACAGAGTTTTCAATTGTGTTGTGTTTCCACGATAACATTTTTATTTCATTGGAAAATAAATAAGATGCACATATTAATGAAAATCAGAATTTTTGTTAGTAAACTAAGTGACTTTTCACAAATTTGTCCAAATAGATTTCAGAAAATAAAAACTTTTTTAAGATTGCCAAAAGCGTTTTTTTATAATGTATTTTGACACGAAAATTTTACCTAAGGAGACACAATGACGGAATGTTAGAGTTGGCGAGATAAATACCTCAGAAGCGAACTTGAGCCTCAAGGTTTAATGAAGATGTACGTCAATACGAGGATCATCCTACACTTCAAAAAATTAAACTTCTCATTTCCACTCTCTAGAAGAAGAAAACCTGGTTGTTGTAGCGTGTACATGTGTTATGAATGTCTGAAATTTATTTCTACAAGATGTTACAGAAGTTAATGTTGGTGTGATCTTATTGACTTTGTCTTGAAAAATTCAAATTATAATTATTTAAAGTTAATCTACAACAAATATTGTGCACTCGGGCCTTCTATATTTTACTTTCTGATATGTATGTAATTTAGAGTAAACTATATGTTGTGGCAAAAAATCTATGTCGATTTTTTTTTGGTAATATAGACAAGTATTTTTCGTTTCCAACCTTAAAGTATTATAGATATATTTGTAGCGAGATAGCAACGAATAGTATTTTTGGTTTTTTAGATAATAGTGTGAGAAAGTTAGTTGAATGCTTTTTCTGTTTATTCATATTCTGTAAAACAAAAATGTGGCTATTAAAGAATACGTTTACATCATACACACCATAACTGATAAGTTAAAAAATACTGCGCTAAAATCCGCTGTCCTGCCATACAGCCGATAAAATTGAACGCTCATAAAATATGCGTTTTGTAAAAAATCTGAAGCGAACAATCGCCTATTGCCTTGAGGGTGACTTGTCAAAAATAGTTTGGAGATAAAATGTCTATTTTAATCATAAGATAAGAATGTAAGCCTAAACAGGTCGGGGTTTTATTTGTTTGTATATTAGATTTGTTACTAAATAAAGATTGTTCATTGGAACTGCGGTATAAACAAGATTTCAAGTTAGGAGTACCAATAAGAGTTTATTGTATGAAAAACGTCACTGAAATAAATATCTAGTTTCTGGCATAACTCCAGAAGCAATGTACAGTACTTCTTATAAAACTCATCATTTCTATGGAACTACATTTTGATCTGACTTTAATTGAATTCAAACAGAAAAGATTTCAAAATACTCGTGTTTAAAAAAAATTAGAATTAAAACAAATATAAATTGGGAATCAAATGAAAGATTTAAAATCACAAACAATTTACCATGAAGTTTATATAAATTTTTTTAAATTAGCAATGATTTGGTCATTTTAAGGAAGTATTCCCAAATTATCAATTATCAAATAAATATCATATTTGCTATACATTTTTGTGTAAGTCGATTGAAAGGTTCAATGTAGCCAATATTCAGGAGTGGGACCTGGTGACATGTCTCAACCCATGATCGCGAACGACCTATAATTTAGTAACAAATTTAATATAAAACAGAACCTTGACTTGTTTCTTGTTTTTATTCTTATCTTAAGATTTTTAAGAGACAGTTAGTTTATCTGTCTTGTCTCCAAACTATTTTTACATATTGCTCATACTCCAAAGATTGTTGTAATTTTCTATTGTTTGTCTCTACTAGAGCTTAAAAGGTTAGAGTGTTATTGCTCTTCTGCCATGGCCTAGTTGCCATTATCCCACGAAGCTGGTTAATTGAATTTGGGAAAAAAGAGGTATTTTGTTTGGGAAAGTTGTAATAATTTGTTCTCTTTTTGTGTATTATCCTAGGTAAATCGATTTTGCAATTTAATTTGTTATGATACAAAATTGTTATGCCTGATCTTTTTGACAAAATAAATAAATTTACTGTTAATGTTTAAAATTTCTGTTTCTCTTAAACCTATTTTAATACAGTTCACGGTAATAAACTTCTTCCACTGCTTAGTTGTGGATGATGATTTTTCGGCGTGGATGTTGTGCGGTAGAATATCTTAACATTTGGCAACAAAAGGTATATTTTTCATGGGAAATTTGTCCACAATGTGTTGTAAAAATTCGCGATATCTACAGACTGGCTGACTGAAGCGATTTTAAAGCAGCTGTGAATATTCACTTCCTTAAATGGAAGCACTATGATACCCTATTTCTGAATTTTGACTTTTTGTATGAAAAAATATTTTATATATGCAGTTTCTTTACGTTATTGAACTTCCTTTCATCACTAATATTGTAACAACTATACAATGACAGCACATTGACATAAACACGTTTTGATAAAAATTTTGGCGATTTGATTTTCTAGATCAAATTGATGGACTTATAAACACTTTTACACTATATATGAAATTTTAATTAAATTTAATTTATTCGTGCCTTCACAAATTTGCACTATATTTTATGTAATTAAACTCAAATTAAAACTTGTTAGTGGTGTCCATTAATATAAAAGCCTGCACAAACCTAAACAAATATCTAATTCTTTTGAAAAGCTGGCTTGTGTTGAAGGTCTATTGGAGGTTGTGGCATAGGAATGCATTACTATTCTAATTTTCTTTGGATGCATGGATGAGTGTAAGAGATGTGATAGGGGTGTGGAAGTGTTTTTTTTCCTTCTCTTAATAATTTGGTTTATTGTTGTCTTTCTTTTTATCATGTTAAACTTGGAGATAGGGATGTGTATATATTGGTATGAGAGAGAATACGTATGGACTATTATGGTAAGTGAGTGTTTGTATGTTACGTATATGTAGGTTTTAAACACTTTATATTTATGTCATAGATGCAAATAGATGGGCATAATTATCATAGAACGAATTATTATTTTAAAAGTTATAGTATTTGTAATAAATATTAAATTTAATTTTAATTTATTAATAGTTTAACTGCTCCCGATGGTCTCATGAATTCTGTTATTTCTTCTTTTTTCTCTATTTATTTGAGATATGCAGCCTCAAAACGGGTAGACACATGGAGGCTGCTTTATTCCATTCCGTATATTTTTGTTTATCTTAAATTGTTTATCTTAAGTTTTTTTTTTTAGGATTTAGAAGTAATTTTGTTTTGGTTTTTCTTTCCTGTTTTTGTGTATTTTAATTTTAAGTAATTTATTATTATGTCATATGTCAATTTATTTGTTTTGTTTTAGTTTGTTGTTAAAGAAAGCTTTATTTTTTATCTTATCTCTTTTTCTCAATTTAAATCATGTTTTGTTTATCTAAATGTAATAAAAGGAATGGAAAATAAAATATAAAAAAATATAAACATTAAGAATGGGAGAATGTAGACGTTATGGGTTTAGTTTCTTTTAGTCTTTAATGATAGACAACTAACAATTTTAATTACGCAACAAATTACAAAAAAATTCAACATATGTGTAGCAATGTATGGGCACAATACAAATTTTATAAAGAATCGGTCAACCCGTTTAAAGGGCATTCCTTACGAGCAACATCTTATTTAATGGGGGTGAAGGACCTCAAAATAGATATTTACCCGAAAAATTAATGGTATTTGACACATCCCAATACTTTATCTAAACCAATAAAACTACTTGTATGGTATAAAATATAATGTGTTTTATAATTTGTGCATTTGGCAAGGAATAACATATGCATAATACACATTTAGCTAGACTAATATGTTTTGTAGTTGCTATAGCTTGTTAAAAACATAATTAACAGTTTAATTCCAACAAAATCATTAGCAAACTTATTTTCCGTGTACTTAACTATCTATGTACTTTCTACGTAACATAAATAACCATTATCTAAATTAGCATTACTTTGTAAAGGAAATCCATCCATTCAACCAACTGATTTAGGTCAGGCGGATTAGACAGAAAAAGTTGGCATATTTCACAAATGTGATTTAACAGCAGTTGTTAGCCTTATTATGTAGTTCATGAATCGAAAACCACATGTTACACGTGCACACAGTTTTTGAGGCACCACCATAAATTAACTGTCCAAAAACTGTGTTTCATCTTGTTCTTGAAATATTCATTTCCAACACAATTTAGAAAAACATGTTAATAGAGAAAAGCAATTTGTTATAAATACACCTACAAAATAAAGGTTAGAATTGAATTATTTTATGGCTAGTTTTTAGTGGATTTCAACTCAAAGATATCCGGTTTGTCTTAAAATGCAGTTTAGAAGTGATATTTGTTAATGTAAAAAATTTGTCAAAAACCTTCATGGGTGGACCTAAATTAAACGATTTTAACATTAGGTAATGATTTTGAATTTTTAAAACTTTTATAACAAACAAACTTTAGTCACATTGAAAATTTAATTTTGCTATTTACATGTATTCCAGAAAAACTGGCTAAACACGCACTGTTTTTGTCATTTTTAAACGTTTTTCGTTAAAAAAAATCTGTTTTAGGCCTACTATGGTATTTATAATATCGAGATCTTGTAGTGGTATCACACAGTATGGTACGAGATATTAGTAAAGTCACACGGTATGGGCTAATTTGACCGTGTATATTTCAAAGTAAATATTTTTTCAACCTATCCATGTTCACAGTTGAATATAATCTATCACATAGTTAACCTTTTCGTGAAATTTTATTTTCACTATATTAAAATCTAAACTACTTTTCTAAGCAGTATTTAAATAATTTATTAGGGTGTTTTTGTGATTTTTTGTGATCTGCATAATTACCTAGTCCGGCTGGCCTATTTATAGTGGTGTTAGAATCACTACTAAATATAGGAGGGGCGTCAACGGACACACCCTTTAGATATATATATTGTCTGTACTTATTGAGTAAATGTTCAGTTCAAAATTTTACATAATCATACAAAGGTTGAGCCTTGGCGTACAATTGTATCTACAGGATGTATGAAGACGTTATATTGCCACTTTTGTTCAACTATCATAAAGTGTATTTCTGATATTGAGGGATTTGTAAGTCATTTCTATTAGATGTGAGGAATTAGAAATATATCGAGAAACATTATTTACCCAATTGTAAAATGTCTTAGTACGTTACAAATGACCAGGCAGTTAAGAAGCCTATAAAACATAAAGCGAAAAAGATAAATTTTCGGTATTATCATCATGTTACAACCACCGGTAAAGCAAGTTTAAAGTAACCAAAATATTTCTTTTTACTTGCAAATACTAAATAAATTCACCATGATAAAAAATAGTAAATAAAGCAAACATTTGACTATTAAAAAATTCCAATATTAAATTCGCATTCAAGTATCATAAACAACATAAATGTTATAAGATCCTTTAAAATTGGTGAGGAACTGAATATGGATATATATTTTTTAAATTTTAGATACAAACAAACTGATATCAAATTCAAACTCAGCTCTTCAAAAATCACTGAACAAAAAATGTCATAGTTCCCCCTTGTTTTATTTCCTCACTGTAGGATTTTGACCAAAATCTAATCATTTTGTAGACCATTCAACACCCCAAATAAATTACAAAATTCTCTGTCAACCATACTATACATTCTTGATATAATATATAAATTAGTACAGACATACGGTTTGAAGTACAACTACATTAGAGTACAGAGATAATTCAAAAAATCATGTTCCATCCACCCTTTATTTCCACCTCCAATTTAATAATTCGGTACACTCACTTCTCGTCAAAAAATTTTAAAACAATATTTGAAAGTACTTGAGTAAATCAGTGACAAAATACCATAGATAGATTGACAGATGGGTATATAGACTGATAGGCACACCCTCGGAAAATTATCTAAATGATAGGGGTTGCCAACGCCCGGAATTATCTAAAATACAATGTCGACACACAAACATGCACGGGGGTGATCTCATCCACTGATGTAACTCGTGCAAATGTTTATTTTTTGACAATATGAAAAATATCAGAAGAGAAAATCTAGAAAACAATATGTTATAAGGGTCGCCACAGATCTTGACCGATGAATCGGCGCTACTAGCCATTCTGAAATAGCGAACCAGCGCCAGCGGTCCGCGCATCAGGCTATAATAGCCTACGGCAAAACGGAGTAATCCAGAGTGGTGAGCGCGTTGTCGTTTACACGTTCCTAGACATCTTGAGAATAATAAAACTACAATGAAACTTGAATAATTATGTCTTTTCTGCATGAATTTCTGCATACAACGGTATCAATATATTTTAGTTTTAAAATTATGTGTAATTTTTAATAATGAAAAAAATTAGAAAGTTGAAACAAAATGACACGAAAAAGTCAGTAAGCGAGAACTTTTTTTATTTTTGTGGTAGAAACAAATTTCCAGCGAGAAAGTTGTAGCAAATTAGTTGATCTTAAAAATTAGTTGATCTTATGAAACCTGATAAAAATGTTTGTAAATCACTCTCGTATACGCCATTGAAATTTGAAAGTGATACGTTTAATAGGTATTTAGTTTAAATCGTCTGAATTTGAGAATAACTCAAAAATTGTGAAAAATCACTGTTTTTTCCCACTTCTTTTCAAGATATAAATTATAACAAGTTATGTAAAAAGTTGAACCTCCGTAATATAACATTTGACAATATTTCTTTTAATTTGTTAGGTCACTCGTCACAATTGAACTGGCCGTTTCGGAGGTGTGATATCGTAAACTCGGGTATACATAATTTGTTCACAGACATTAGTGTTGTGACATTGGAAAACCAATGTTTTTAGGAAAGTACCCGCACTCCTCCCCTCGACTAACCCAGCTCTTGCCAAACCATCAGTCAAGACCGTGGCGACCTTTATAACATACATACAGTAATATCAAATTGCGTGTAAAAAACCGCGTTCTGTGGAGTTAATTATCTGTGTTCATTCTATGGCCTATTTGATATGAGGATATGGCTATATTTCCAAAGGAAATTCACTAACAATTGACTAGTCTGTAAATGGTAATACATATAAAAACTGATTTCAAATTTTTACTGAAGGACTCAAAACATCCATTAATGTAATATTTAAAATATTTTATTTTCCCCTTTTAACAACATAATGTGTACAAGTTACATTCACTAGAGTGACAAATAATTTTTAAAAGGAACAATATATTTCAAAATGTTTTCAATCTTTGGAAAAATTAAGTATCTTATAGTCTATTTCAAGGGAAACATGAGTTCCAATAAGTGAAAATTTTAAAAGTTCAGAAATAAATTAAAACACATTGATGCAATCAGTAATAAAAATTTACATCTCAAAGCATGAGAATTTCCATAAAACATATTGTATTTAATTCAGAATAAATTAAGAAAATAATCAATTAATTAGTGATAAGGAAAACAAACTAATAGGCTAGCTTTATACATAACACGTCGCAACAGATTGCACTATTAGTTTTATTAGAATCAAGATAGTTCAAAATTAGGCGTAGAAGAAATAAACAATGTCTAGACTGAGGAGCCATTAATTAATTTTTTATTTTTAATATAAAAAGAATTATATCGTGCAAAATAATCTGGTAATTCATTATATTTGACCCGCCAATAGTAGGATATAGTGTGGGTTTTGAAAAATAGTAAACATGAAATTTAGTACAATTAATGAGTAGTAATTTTTTTTTAATTTTGATTTTTCGCTTATACGTTTTTTATTAGCAAATATTGAATTTACAAATAATATTTCAAGTGAAAAATATACGACCTAGACTGGGAATCGAACCCAGGACCTTTGGCTTTACGCGCCAATGCTCTACCATTGAGCTATCCTAGTCGCTTCCCAGTACAGGGCGCAGATCTCTCACTTGACTTTAATTGCTGCAATTTTGAGTTTTCAATTAATTACCTCGCAACATAGCGACATTGAAATTAATTTTCACTCATTTTTCAGCCCTTACGCATGTATTTATAGTAATTTTTTTTAATTTTGATTTTTCGCTTATACGTTTTTTATTAGCAAATATTGAATTTACAAATAATATTTCAAGTGAAAAATATACGACCTAGACTGGGAATCGAACCCAGGACCTTTGGCTTTACGCGCCAATGCTCTACCATTGAGCTATCCTAGTCGCTTCCCAGTACAGGGCGCAGATCTCTCACTTGACTTTAATTGCTGCAATTTTGAGTTTTCAATTAATTACCTCGCAACATAGCGACATTGAAATTAATTTTCACTCATTTTTCAGCCCTTACGCATGTATTTATAGTAATTTTTTTTTAATTTTGATTTTTCGCTTATACGTTTTTTATTAGCAAATATTGAATTTACAAATAATATTTCAAGTGAAAAATATACGACCTAGACTGGGAATCGAACCCAGGACCTTTGGCTTTACGCGCCAATGCTCTACCATTGAGCTATCCTAGTCGCTTCCCAGTACAGGGCGCAGATCTCTCACTTGACTTTAATTGCTGCAATTTTGAGTTTTCAATTAATTACCTCGCAACATAGCGACATTGAAATTAATTTTCACTCATTTTTCAGCCCTTACGCATGTATTTATAGTAATTTTTTTTTTAATTTTGATTTTTCGCTTATACGTTTTTTATTAGCAAATATTGAATTTACAAATAATATTTCAAGTGAAAAATATACGACCTAGACTGGGAATCGAACCCAGGACCTTTGGCTTTACGCGCCAATGCTCTACCATTGAGCTATCCTAGTCGCTTCCCAGTACAGGGCGCAGATCTCTCACTTGACTTTAATTGCTGCAATTTTGAGTTTTCAATTAATTACCTCGCAACATAGCGACATTGAAATTAATTTTCACTCATTTTTCAGCCCTTACGCATGTATTTATAGTAATTTTTTTTTAATTTTGATTTTTCGCTTATACGTTTTTTATTAGCAAATATTGAATTTACAAATAATATTTCAAGTGAAAAATATACGACCTAGACTGGGAATCGAACCCAGGACCTTTGGCTTTACGCGCCAATGCTCTACCATTGAGCTATCCTAGTCGCTTCCCAGTACAGGGCGCAGATCTCTCACTTGACTTTAATTGCTGCAATTTTGAGTTTTCAATTAATTACCTCGCAACATAGCGACATTGAAATTAATTTTCACTCATTTTTCAGCCCTTACGCATGTATTTATAGTAATTTTTTTTTAATTTTGATTTTTCGCTTATACGTTTTTTATTAGCAAATATTGAATTTACAAATAATATTTCAAGTGAAAAATATACGACCTAGACTGGGAATCGAACCCAGGACCTTTGGCTTTACGCGCCAATGCTCTACCATTGAGCTATCCTAGTCGCTTCCCAGTACAGGGCGCAGATCTCTCACTTGACTTTAATTGCTGCAATTTTGAGTTTTCAATTAATTACCTCGCAACATAGCGACATTGAAATTAATTTTCACTCATTTTTCAGCCCTTACGCATGTATTTATAGTAATTTTTTTTTAATTTTGATTTTTCGCTTATACGTTTTTTATTAGCAAATATTGAATTTACAAATAATATTTCAAGTGAAAAATATACGACCTAGACTGGGAATCGAACCCAGGACCTTTGGCTTTACGCGCCAATGCTCTACCATTGAGCTATCCTAGTCGCTTCCCAGTACAGGGCGCAGATCTCTCACTTGACTTTAATTGCTGCAATTTTGAGTTTTCAATTAATTACCTCGCAACATAGCGACATTGAAATTAATTTTCACTCATTTTTCAGCCCTTACGCATGTATTTATAGTAATTTTTTTTTAATTTTGATTTTTCGCTTATACGTTTTTTATTAGCAAATATTGAATTTACAAATAATATTTCAAGTGAAAAATATACGACCTAGACTGGGAATCGAACCCAGGACCTTTGGCTTTACGCGCCAATGCTCTACCATTGAGCTATCCTAGTCGCTTCCCAGTACAGGGCGCAGATCTCTCACTTGACTTTAATTGCTGCAATTTTGAGTTTTCAATTAATTACCTCGCAACATAGCGACATTGAAATTAATTTTCACTCATTTTTCAGCCCTTACGCATGTATTTATAGTAATTTTTTTTTTTAATTTTGATTTTTCGCTTATACGTTTTTTATTAGCAAATATTGAATTTACAAATAATATTTCAAGTGAAAAATATACGACCTAGACTGGGAATCGAACCCAGGACCTTTGGCTTTACGCGCCAATGCTCTACCATTGAGCTATCCTAGTCGCTTCCCAGTACAGGGCGCAGATCTCTCACTTGACTTTAATTGCTGCAATTTTGAGTTTTCAATTAATTACCTCGCAACATAGCGACATTGAAATTAATTTTCACTCATTTTTCAGCCCTTACGCATGTATTTATAGTAATTTTTTTTTTTAATTTTGATTTTTCGCTTATACGTTTTTTATTAGCAAATATTGAATTTACAAATAATATTTCAAGTGAAAAATATACGACCTAGACTGGGAATCGAACCCAGGACCTTTGGCTTTACGCGCCAATGCTCTACCATTGAGCTATCCTAGTCGCTTCCCAGTACAGGGCGCAGATCTCTCACTTGACTTTAATTGCTGCAATTTTGAGTTTTCAATTAATTACCTCGCAACATAGCGACATTGAAATTAATTTTCACTCATTTTTCAGCCCTTACGCATGTATTTATAGTAATTTTTTTTTAATTTTGATTTTTCGCTTATACGTTTTTTATTAGCAAATATTGAATTTACAAATAATATTTCAAGTGAAAAATATACGACCTAGACTGGGAATCGAACCCAGGACCTTTGGCTTTACGCGCCAATGCTCTACCATTGAGCTATCCTAGTCGCTTCCCAGTACAGGGCGCAGATCTCTCACTTGACTTTAATTGCTGCAATTTTGAGTTTTCAATTAATTACCTCGCAACATAGCGACATTGAAATTAATTTTCACTCATTTTTCAGCCCTTACGCATGTATTTATAGTAATTTTTTTTTAATTTTGATTTTTCGCTTATACGTTTTTTATTAGCAAATATTGAATTTACAAATAATATTTCAAGTGAAAAATATACGACCTAGACTGGGAATCGAACCCAGGACCTTTGGCTTTACGCGCCAATGCTCTACCATTGAGCTATCCTAGTCGCTTCCCAGTACAGGGCGCAGATCTCTCACTTGACTTTAATTGCTGCAATTTTGAGTTTTCAATTAATTACCTCGCAACATAGCGACATTGAAATTAATTTTCACTCATTTTTCAGCCCTTACGCATGTATTTATAGTAATTTTTTTTTTTAATTTTGATTTTTCGCTTATACGTTTTTTATTAGCAAATATTGAATTTACAAATAATATTTCAAGTGAAAAATATACGACCTAGACTGGGAATCGAACCCAGGACCTTTGGCTTTACGCGCCAATGCTCTACCATTGAGCTATCCTAGTCGCTTCCCAGTACAGGGCGCAGATCTCTCACTTGACTTTAATTGCTGCAATTTTGAGTTTTCAATTAATTACCTCGCAACATAGCGACATTGAAATTAATTTTCACTCATTTTTCAGCCCTTACGCATGTATTTATAGTAATTTTTTTTTTTAATTTTGATTTTTCGCTTATACGTTTTTTATTAGCAAATATTGAATTTACAAATAATATTTCAAGTGAAAAATATACGACCTAGACTGGGAATCGAACCCAGGACCTTTGGCTTTACGCGCCAATGCTCTACCATTGAGCTATCCTAGTCGCTTCCCAGTACAGGGCGCAGATCTCTCACTTGACTTTAATTGCTGCAATTTTGAGTTTTCAATTAATTACCTCGCAACATAGCGACATTGAAATTAATTTTCACTCATTTTTCAGCCCTTACGCATGTATTTATAGTAATTTTTTTTTTAATTTTGATTTTTCGCTTATACGTTTTTTATTAGCAAATATTGAATTTACAAATAATATTTCAAGTGAAAAATATACGACCTAGACTGGGAATCGAACCCAGGACCTTTGGCTTTACGCGCCAATGCTCTACCATTGAGCTATCCTAGTCGCTTCCCAGTACAGGGCGCAGATCTCTCACTTGACTTTAATTGCTGCAATTTTGAGTTTTCAATTAATTACCTCGCAACATAGCGACATTGAAATTAATTTTCACTCATTTTTCAGCCCTTACGCATGTATTTATAGTAATTTTTTTTTAATTTTGATTTTTCGCTTATACGTTTTTTATTAGCAAATATTGAATTTACAAATAATATTTCAAGTGAAAAATATACGACCTAGACTGGGAATCGAACCCAGGACCTTTGGCTTTACGCGCCAATGCTCTACCATTGAGCTATCCTAGTCGCTTCCCAGTACAGGGCGCAGATCTCTCACTTGACTTTAATTGCTGCAATTTTGAGTTTTCAATTAATTACCTCGCAACATAGCGACATTGAAATTAATTTTCACTCATTTTTCAGCCCTTACGCATGTATTTATAGTAATTTTTTTTTTAATTTTGATTTTTCGCTTATACGTTTTTTATTAGCAAATATTGAATTTACAAATAATATTTCAAGTGAAAAATATACGACCTAGACTGGGAATCGAACCCAGGACCTTTGGCTTTACGCGCCAATGCTCTACCATTGAGCTATCCTAGTCGCTTCCCAGTACAGGGCGCAGATCTCTCACTTGACTTTAATTGCTGCAATTTTGAGTTTTCAATTAATTACCTCGCAACATAGCGACATTGAAATTAATTTTCACTCATTTTTCAGCCCTTACGCATGTATTTATAGTAATTTTTTTTTAATTTTGATTTTTCGCTTATACGTTTTTTATTAGCAAATATTGAATTTACAAATAATATTTCAAGTGAAAAATATACGACCTAGACTGGGAATCGAACCCAGGACCTTTGGCTTTACGCGCCAATGCTCTACCATTGAGCTATCCTAGTCGCTTCCCAGTACAGGGCGCAGATCTCTCACTTGACTTTAATTGCTGCAATTTTGAGTTTTCAATTAATTACCTCGCAACATAGCGACATTGAAATTAATTTTCACTCATTTTTCAGCCCTTACGCATGTATTTATAGTAATTTTTTTTTAATTTTGATTTTTCGCTTATACGTTTTTTATTAGCAAATATTGAATTTACAAATAATATTTCAAGTGAAAAATATACGACCTAGACTGGGAATCGAACCCAGGACCTTTGGCTTTACGCGCCAATGCTCTACCATTGAGCTATCCTAGTCGCTTCCCAGTACAGGGCGCAGATCTCTCACTTGACTTTAATTGCTGCAATTTTGAGTTTTCAATTAATTACCTCGCAACATAGCGACATTGAAATTAATTTTCACTCATTTTTCAGCCCTTACGCATGTATTTATAGTAATTTTTTTTTTAATTTTGATTTTTCGCTTATACGTTTTTTATTAGCAAATATTGAATTTACAAATAATATTTCAAGTGAAAAATATACGACCTAGACTGGGAATCGAACCCAGGACCTTTGGCTTTACGCGCCAATGCTCTACCATTGAGCTATCCTAGTCGCTTCCCAGTACAGGGCGCAGATCTCTCACTTGACTTTAATTGCTGCAATTTTGAGTTTTCAATTAATTACCTCGCAACATAGCGACATTGAAATTAATTTTCACTCATTTTTCAGCCCTTACGCATGTATTTATAGTAATTTTTTTTTTAATTTTGATTTTTCGCTTATACGTTTTTTATTAGCAAATATTGAATTTACAAATAATATTTCAAGTGAAAAATATACGACCTAGACTGGGAATCGAACCCAGGACCTTTGGCTTTACGCGCCAATGCTCTACCATTGAGCTATCCTAGTCGCTTCCCAGTACAGGGCGCAGATCTCTCACTTGACTTTAATTGCTGCAATTTTGAGTTTTCAATTAATTACCTCGCAACATAGCGACATTGAAATTAATTTTCACTCATTTTTCAGCCCTTACGCATGTATTTATAGTAATTTTTTTTTAATTTTGATTTTTCGCTTATACGTTTTTTATTAGCAAATATTGAATTTACAAATAATATTTCAAGTGAAAAATATACGACCTAGACTGGGAATCGAACCCAGGACCTTTGGCTTTACGCGCCAATGCTCTACCATTGAGCTATCCTAGTCGCTTCCCAGTACAGGGCGCAGATCTCTCACTTGACTTTAATTGCTGCAATTTTGAGTTTTCAATTAATTACCTCGCAACATAGCGACATTGAAATTAATTTTCACTCATTTTTCAGCCCTTACGCATGTATTTATAGTAATTTTTTTTTAATTTTGATTTTTCGCTTATACGTTTTTTATTAGCAAATATTGAATTTACAAATAATATTTCAAGTGAAAAATATACGACCTAGACTGGGAATCGAACCCAGGACCTTTGGCTTTACGCGCCAATGCTCTACCATTGAGCTATCCTAGTCGCTTCCCAGTACAGGGCGCAGATCTCTCACTTGACTTTAATTGCTGCAATTTTGAGTTTTCAATTAATTACCTCGCAACATAGCGACATTGAAATTAATTTTCACTCATTTTTCAGCCCTTACGCATGTATTTATAGTAATTTTTTTTTAATTTTGATTTTTCGCTTATACGTTTTTTATTAGCAAATATTGAATTTACAAATAATATTTCAAGTGAAAAATATACGACCTAGACTGGGAATCGAACCCAGGACCTTTGGCTTTACGCGCCAATGCTCTACCATTGAGCTATCCTAGTCGCTTCCCAGTACAGGGCGCAGATCTCTCACTTGACTTTAATTGCTGCAATTTTGAGTTTTCAATTAATTACCTCGCAACATAGCGACATTGAAATTAATTTTCACTCATTTTTCAGCCCTTACGCATGTATTTATAGTAATTTTTTTTTAATTTTGATTTTTCGCTTATACGTTTTTTATTAGCAAATATTGAATTTACAAATAATATTTCAAGTGAAAAATATACGACCTAGACTGGGAATCGAACCCAGGACCTTTGGCTTTACGCGCCAATGCTCTACCATTGAGCTATCCTAGTCGCTTCCCAGTACAGGGCGCAGATCTCTCACTTGACTTTAATTGCTGCAATTTTGAGTTTTCAATTAATTACCTCGCAACATAGCGACATTGAAATTAATTTTCACTCATTTTTCAGCCCTTACGCATGTATTTATAGTAATTTTTTTTTAATTTTGATTTTTCGCTTATTGAAATATTGTTTGTAAATTCAATATTTGCTAATAAAAAACGTATAAGCGAAAAATCAAAATTAAAAAAAAATTACTATAAATACATGCGTAAGGGCTGAAAAATGAGTGAAAATTAATTTCAATGTCGCTATGTTGCGAGGTAATTAATTGAAAACTCAAAATTGCAGCAATTAAAGTCAAGTGAGAGATCTGCGCCCTGTACTGGGAAGCGACTAGGATAGCTCAATGGTAGAGCATTGGCGCGTAAAGCCAAAGGTCCTGGGTTCGATTCCCAGTCTAGGTCGTATATTTTTCACTTGAAATATTATTTGTAAATTCAATATTTGCTAATAAAAAACGTATAAGCGAAAAATCAAAATTAAAAAAAAATTACTATAAATACATGCGTAAGGGCTGAAAAATGAGTGAAAATTAATTTCAATGTCGCTATGTTGCGAGGTAATTAATTGAAAACTCAAAATTGCAGCAATTAAAGTCAAGTGAGAGATCTGCGCCCTGTACTGGGAAGCGACTAGGATAGCTCAATGGTAGAGCATTGGCGCGTAAAGCCAAAGGTCCTGGGTTCGATTCCCAGTCTAGGTCGTATATTTTTCACTTGAAATATTATTTGTAAATTCAATATTTGCTAATAAAAAACGTATAAGCGAAAAATCAAAATTAAAAAAAAAAAATTACTATAAATACATGCGTAAGGGCTGAAAAATGAGTGAAAATTAATTTCAATGTCGCTATGTTGCGAGGTAATTAATTGAAAACTCAAAATTGCAGCAATTAAAGTCAAGTGAGAGATCTGCGCCCTGTACTGGGAAGCGACTAGGATAGCTCAATGGTAGAGCATTGGCGCGTAAAGCCAAAGGTCCTGGGTTCGATTCCCAGTCTAGGTCGTATATTTTTCACTTGAAATATTATTTGTAAATTCAATATTTGCTAATAAAAAACGTATAAGCGAAAAATCAAAATTAAAAAAAAAAATTACTATAAATACATGCGTAAGGGCTGAAAAATGAGTGAAAATTAATTTCAATGTCGCTATGTTGCGAGGTAATTAATTGAAAACTCAAAATTGCAGCAATTAAAGTCAAGTGAGAGATCTGCGCCCTGTACTGGGAAGCGACTAGGATAGCTCAATGGTAGAGCATTGGCGCGTAAAGCCAAAGGTCCTGGGTTCGATTCCCAGTCTAGGTCGTATATTTTTCACTTGAAATATTATTTGTAAATTCAATATTTGCTAATAAAAAACGTATAAGCGAAAAATCAAAATTAAAAAAAAAAATTACTATAAATACATGCGTAAGGGCTGAAAAATGAGTGAAAATTAATTTCAATGTCGCTATGTTGCGAGGTAATTAATTGAAAACTCAAAATTGCAGCAATTAAAGTCAAGTGAGAGATCTGCGCCCTGTACTGGGAAGCGACTAGGATAGCTCAATGGTAGAGCATTGGCGCGTAAAGCCAAAGGTCCTGGGTTCGATTCCCAGTCTAGGTCGTATATTTTTCACTTGAAATATTATTTGTAAATTCAATATTTGCTAATAAAAAACGTATAAGCGAAAAATCAAAATTAAAAAAAAAATTACTATAAATACATGCGTAAGGGCTGAAAAATGAGTGAAAATTAATTTCAATGTCGCTATGTTGCGAGGTAATTAATTGAAAACTCAAAATTGCAGCAATTAAAGTCAAGTGAGAGATCTGCGCCCTGTACTGGGAAGCGACTAGGATAGCTCAATGGTAGAGCATTGGCGCGTAAAGCCAAAGGTCCTGGGTTCGATTCCCAGTCTAGGTCGTATATTTTTCACTTGAAATATTATTTGTAAATTAATGAGTGTTTAATAAATTATTTAGCTAACCAATAATATATGCATCTAAAAGGGAAGCACTTAATTGATCTTTATATTATACATCTTGCAAATTTTAGTTATCCCTCAAGAAAATAACACTAATATTATAACATAACAGTGAGGGCTATTAATGTTGCTCTTTCCTCATTTAATCGATAGAGGATACTTTATGGTTGAAAATATATTTTTAAAATCTCATTGGTTTTCCTCATTTCTAATTAAAGCTAGACATAAACTCATTGCAAATACAAGTTCCATTCCCACAAAAAGTTAAGGAATGTTCTAAGCAGCTATCGAATTTTAGAAAATTGTTCGGTTAAAGATTAATTTGTAATCCCTTTAGTTCCATTATTAAATTTTTTGAAACCTTTAGCCGTTTTACGACATATAAATTTCAATGTATTTTTAGCAGAAAATAAATTCTCAATACTTTTAATTTAAAAAGCGTGTTACACTGCGTAAGCCACAGTCTACCTGAAGGCTTGTCCCCTACTCGGGACAATCGCTCATTCCCTAATCGCTCATTCCCTAATCGCTCATTCCTTCGTATCTCTGATTATCTCTCTACTTAAAAAGTTTTCCGTCACTAAATTAATTAACCTAATTAAGTCTCATTCAAAACTCAAGGTCATAAATTCAAATACAGAGTGACCTTAGTTGTAAAGATAACATTTCGATAACAAGTCCCGACGAAAACACAATATTTGAATGAATCGATCTTCTAGTAAATTTTGGTCTCGTAGTGCCTTACGACCTCAAAGAAGAAAAAATAAATAGCCTAGAGAACAATTTCATCTTTAAAAATTTTTAGTAGTAATTACTGCTTCCATGAATGGATTGTGCTATGTAAAAAAAAAAATCGAATTTGTGAGAAAATTACTATTTTCGATTTTCGGTTATTTCATTTTCAGATTTTCTAATTTTATTGATGTTATATATTTAGTCTCCCACACTCTTTATATACATCGAAAATTAACAAAATATAAAAATTATTTTTACCAAATATAATAATATAATTCATTATAATACTTGAAATGGACAATGGAATGTTTCCACTAACAAACTCATGTAATAGCCTCATGACTGGAGGCTTATACCAATATTTGGTGATTAACGAAAAAATTTATATAGGCCTAATATTAAAAAGTTATAACAGACATCCAACCAATACAACAGACATCCAAAAGACACAGCGACGCAATTTTCACGTGTTTGTTTTGTTTTGTTTTATTCACAGCAGACTTTTATCTAACACCAATTTTAGAAGAAGAAAAACTTTTACGAAAAAATTTATAAACTTCTTAACTATTACTATGCTTTCTAGATAGAATAGATCTAAAAGCTTAATACGTTTGTGAAATTATTTTGGGGAACAAATTTTTTTCTAAACAAGATAAGCGTGTAAATCAAAAATTACCATAAGATTTGTTATTCGCCATTCCGAATATTGATATATTAAATATTAAATCAATATATATAATAAAAGGAAGTCTGGAATGTCCGTGCCGGTAAAACTCAAAAACGAATCCCGGTACAATCAAAGGGGGTATATGGTGTGATAGATCTCTATTGCCCATCCGTGAAGAAGGTTTCCGTTTTGTCTCTAAGGACATCCATTGGAAGATAAAAGGGCTGAAATTTTCATCCTCTAAAAATTTCTAGAACGTTCAAGAACATTCGAGATCATTCCACAAATGTTCTGGAATTTTGTGGACCATTCGAAGCCTTTTTCGAAGCTTCTAAAACTTTTTCGGCATACGTAGAATCCTCTCAAAGGATCTGAAGAAGATAAGGCGAGATTCAGGGCAGCCAAAAGTAGTATTGAAAGAGAAATCGTAGCATCAAGTTCTGTTATAGCAAGGGTTTCTTTGTTCACGCTGTAGAACGACAGAATCATATTTTTTTTACAAAAATTGGAAGTATTGCGTATACAAAATTGTTTAGCTATTATTGTCTGTTGCATTCGTCGAAAATTTCGCAAAATCAGTTCCAATTTTGCAATTTGGTCTCAGTGATCGTCGAACAGTCTTGGAAGCTCCCCACGGTTGTTTATTGCAAAATTAAAGTTTATAAGCCGGTTTCTACGATAGTATTCGTGGATAATTTTGCAAAATTGGTCTTAATTTTGCAATTTGGCCTCAGTTCTCGATAAACATTCTCGAAAGCTACCCACGGGTGTTTATTGCAAAAATAATGTTGATAAGTCAGTATTTTCGATAGTGTTCACGGAAAATTTTGCGATACCGGCTCCAATTTTGAAATATAGCCTTGGAAATCGATTAAAATTTTCGAAAGGTACACTCGGGTGTTTATTGCAAAAATAATGTTTATGAGTCAGTATTTTCGATAGTGTTCACGGAAAATTCATTTATTCATGAATAACATATGTTAGAAGTCCCGGGCGAAGTCGGGTTAAACCGCTAGTAATAAATAAATGTAAGACTCACCGTCCACAATAATTATTCTGTTTGGTCGTTTTTTTATACGACGGCCGTTTCGGCTATTTAGCCATTATCAAGTTTATTATTGGAGAAGCTCTTCCGTTGTCATGGAACACTCAAAAAACAACATAGTTACACATTAACACAAACACAAACACTGATTTGAAACGAATATTTATAAAATTAAATTAAAACGTCACTCATGAGTAGACACGATTGTTAAATGCCCCGGTACGTACCGGCTGAATAGTCGAAACGGTCGTCGTATAAAAAAACGACCAAACAGAATACTGTGGACTGTGAGTCTTACATTTATTTATTATTTAAAAATTACCAATTTGTTGTATTTTCCTTTGAATTTAGATATCTAGTAACTAGTAAAAAAATTGATTTAGCTCCCTCAAACAGTGGGGGGTAGTTAATGAAACACGATTCGTAATGTAGTTCATGTTACAACAAACATAGTTACAAATTATGTTTTGTATCACAAAACAGTGGTTTCATCAATATTTGTATGTAATATAAAGATTGAACATTGAGTCAGTTTTTTAAATATTTTTTTTAAGTATACAAATTAAACAAGTTGGTGGGCGCCATCATGGTAGGATACTTACATCATACAATGTAATACAAGCAGACCCTCTATATGTAACGCCCAAAAGTTGGTTTCTTGGCTCTTGTAGGATTGTATTGGTAGATCAAGGGGTCATGTTTGTTTGATATCACTACTGAATTGTGTCGGGTAGATATTAAAGTCTCCACTCGCTTCGCTCAGTCCTAGCGGGCCTCGAAGCTGTGAAGCCTCCACTCGTTGCTTTCGTGTCGCTAACTTGGCACTAGATCTCATAACTATACAAATATTACATTTTCTTGGAAGGTTAAGGTTTAGAATTACATTTTTAACAATAACTTCGATATTTCGATATATTCCTCAAGATCGGTACCAAAGAAATTTGTATTCAATATAGTATGTTAATGGAGATATGAACAAAAAACTGTTTAAAATTACCACTATTTTTAATTTTTAATTCGATTTTTCTGAATTTCAATAGGGTTTAAAATATGAGTACCCTATACCAAATCTTACGCTCTTATTTTCATTTTTGTAGCCGCTATCGTGCTTACTTGCTTACGTACAGACGACGACGGACGGACGGACTGTATGTCGGTTTACTGAGGTCATGAAACTTGAATATGAGTAAAAAAAAAATGTATAAACCAAACTTACCTCTATAGTTTACATACTGGATAAGTAAAATAAAATTTGAGAAATCCTAAGTTTTGTATATCTACTGTACAATATAATATTTGTATTCCTAAACCACTAATAGAAAAAAAATAAAACTTTTTCTAAATAATAACAAAAGCCTGTGCCCAAAAACAAAGAAGAGATAAAACTTAATTTCTAATCTCAAAATTAACTTAAATAAATACAATTGTGTAACATAAATCAAAAACTGCACGAAACGACTGACAAAATCGTATCATTATATTATTGGTACAAAATAAATTTATTCATATTAATAAACAGAAATTGATTTATATAGAAAAATCAGAAAGAAAGTGGAACAGATACTTCAGAGATTAACCTTCGTTGGGGCTACCATTATGTTTCTAGTAGCAGACAGTGTTTTATTATTTTTAAAATATTACACCACTATAAGACAACAAAATAATGAACGTGATAATAGTAACAATGTCGAAGATATATTGTTTTTCAATCAAAGAAAACAAAACAAAACTTAAAATAAGTACTAGATATCGAGTCTGAAAAAGGAATTGATATTGTTTACTGTAAAAAACCCAGGCTCAGTAATTTCCTATCAAACCGTTTAAGGAAGAACAATTTCGTATTCGTTGAGGTACTTTAATAAAGAGAAGCTTTACCGAAACTTCTCAATCTTCGGCTTTGGCATAACTCAAGCGGTGACACTACCCGACTAAAGTTATAATTTATTTATGATGTCTCCCAATTCCCAGACTGAATATAAAACGCTATCAGAACTTTGTGTATGTATAAATGATTTAGTGGTAATAAGTCCATGATTTGAAATAAAGAGTAACACGATTCTCAGAGGATTTTCTAAGCGTTACTAAACTCTTCTGAGCAGTTCCTATCTTTTTTTTAAAAAATACTACTAACAAGCGTTTACTCTCACAAAATATTCTGTACTGAATTACTGAATGAACCGAGGAAAAATGCGGCGATCTAAGTTTCATTTAAATCAATGTAAATTATGCAAAACAGCACATAAAAATAATTTTAATTTTTTAACACAAAAAAGTCAAAGATCAACACATTTTGTAGCAAACTACCAGAACATTTATGGATGAGAATGTTGAAAATCGCTTTATTAACATTTCGCAATGCGAAGACAATCACGTGTTTTGTTTGAACTAAAAACTATAAAAGAATCATTCCGAGCACAAATTAAACAAGAGGGCTTCGTTGTTCACAACAGAAACAGATTACAGAAATAATATGTAATATAAATATTCAAATTGCACTGGAAGAATAAAAGGGTTTTAATTTTATAAAAGCGAACTGTCAACTCTAAAAAAATGTTATAAGCAGTTTAACATACGTACTAATTATTAAGCGTTAGTTGTTTATATTTTAACGGAATCGTGGTATAGTTTGTAGTTATCTCTAAAATGAGTCAGCTATTAGTATTACACAATTTATCGTTGTTAGTAAATTTCCATTTAAAGTTGTAGGCCATTGTAATATTAAGCAATGAATTCCGAAGACCTCTTTTGTATTCATTGTGTTGTGATTAGTGGTAGAACAAACATGTATAAATTACCCCAAAATTCTTTATTGTTGTATTAGTGCACATTGAAGTCCGATTTAAATGTTAATTAAATTTTCCAAAACAATAAAAATTAAATACATTCGAAAACAGTTGGTAGAAGTAAATAATTCTAACCTCTCTTATACAAAATACAGGGGACAAAAGTAATTAGAATGAAAATAATTACCATATAAATTTTTAGTATATTGTATATTGTACGTATTTGCTATTGAAATCCTGAAAAAAATAATAATAAACAAGTACTAAATTTATGAATGTTTCATTATTCTCCTGGAAAATAAACCCACATCAATAATTTGGTATTGTACCTCTTTGTGCCTTATTTATTTTATAAAGTTGGGGTTCGTACAGAACTGAGATCTAGAAAATGTGGTCTAATTTTAAGTAGTAGTGTTTAAAAACATAGATATAAAACATTTAAAATGCCAATAACTTTACAATTTTCAAAGTGACGAAACTGGTTTTTTTTTTTTTTGTTAGGGTGAGAAGGTTATTTTAAATTTTGTGAGCGTATCATTAAAAAAATACAGCGAAATCAAGAGGCAAAACGTGAGTAGATTGGGTTTGGTGCTACTATAGACTGGATTTAAATTAAAAGAATTTAGTGTACAAATCTTACATATGTGTACTAAATCCAAAATAGTTACAAAAATTTACCAACCTAGTAAAATCTGCTTATGTTCACCAGATTTTAACCCATTAGACTTTTTTCAGGTCATTTAAAAGTACTGTGTACAACACGCTTGTCAAACTGTAGAGGTTATATTAAATTAACAGATCAAGACTGTTATCAACAAATGTAGAGAATTTAAATTACTTTCTATGATTTATTATATTACATCACAACTCTCAACAGCAAATAAATTTATTTAAACTTAAAATTTCATCGATTTACACTCTCAAAGAAATAATATCTGTTTAATTTTATATGAAATGCAAAAAAATTTAGTTGTCCTCTGGCCTACAATAACCAACATAAGATGTCCAGTATTAATAATGTTTAATGGCGTAAATATTTTGTTGTGATTATCGTGTATAAGATGTTTGTTCAATATAATAATAGTTATAAGTATATATTGAAGAGGAGTAAAGTATCATTTCAGTTTCTAGAGGTAACTATGAAATATATCTCAGTCAAAGATCACATTGCATCTTCCTTGCTATCTACTTCTCCTACTTCTGGTGCAGAGATTTTACAGTACCGCTATATACAAGATATCAACGCTACACACATGTCATCTTGCCATAATTTCTCCACGTGAAATATGTAATTACGATTGAATTTTCTGACAATAAAAAACCATTGCACAAATAAATACATCTGCTACATTGTGCAAGTTCACGGTTTTCTAAGAAAGCTATTTGATTTAGACGTCAAGGTTCAATGTGTAAGACTGGCGTGCTAGGGAATGAAATGGAGAGGACAAACCAGCGGGATCAGCTTGTAGGTTACATCATGTTTCAGCAATAAGGTAATCCTGCAGCATAGTAGTGGGTACAACGTTAGCAGGTTTCAACAACTGATAAAATTCAATCTTTCTAACAACTTTTTTTTCTTCTTTTTTTTTGTTGTTTGAAGGCGAAAAACCTCTGTGGCATGTCTCTATAGCGAGGTACTATACTCTTCGATCAGTACAAGTTCTCTTGTACAGGCCACTTGATCATATCATAAACCAAACATTAAATTCAGTTTAATCTGTGGTTAAACGTTTTAACATCGCCGCTTCACCATTGTGTGTTACGTGTAGGAAGGAAGGAAGAGGAAACTATTGATCTAATCCTGCTGCATTGTAAATCTCCACGTAGTTCCAGGTATAAACTGGAGAAGAATCTAATGTAACTTGATCTAGAAGCTTGTAGTTATAACTATTGTGTTAATTAATGTGAATTTGTTTACCTCTATCTCAGTTATCCTTTTATTTAAATTAAAATTAAATATACCAGGCTGGCTGTTCATCGAAATTAGATCACAGATTTAGTTGCTTTAAATTTTATGTAAAATTTATTGTTTTTGAGATAGCCATTAAAATATTTCATAAGTGGTTTCATTAAACCATTAAACGCACAAAACGTGCAAATGAAATATTGTCTTTGTATCTAAATTTATTAGTTTTGACACAGATGGGAAAAAAAGTATTTTAGAACATACGTTAACAGGAAGTGGTTAGCTTATTTTGATATCTGGAACCCAAGACAAATTTTTAATGACTGATTTGTCAATATTTCGGTTGCATAATCGATTGGTGAACCAGTATTTTGGTTAGAAATTCTGTTGACGTGCCGACATTTCGGTTGGAAATTCGGTGGGAGTGTTAACGTTTGGGTGTACAAAATCGGTTGCTAGGCCAACTCATAGGACGTTTGGAATTCGACAACGTGGGAAATTCGACGACATGCTTTTATTAGGCATAGGGCGCAGTATTTACGAAAATTTGTAAGAGTACACCCCTTACGTTTTGTAGGCATGTATGTAGGTTTTATTAAAAGTAGTACTATTGAAAAGTATATAATCTTATATTTATTTGTTCATAAGTGAAAGAAAACCGATAGCACATTATTATCAGATTATCAAATAATTTATTATATCTGTACCTTATATACTTATATACTGAACCTTAAATAACCTACTGTATACTGTAACTAAAATATTCGTCATATAGCTAATATCCAGACGTGTAAGGAGTAAGGACACGAATAGTTTTTGGTGTTTTTGTATATCTGGTTGTCTACAGATTTTAAATCTTAGTATTTATTATAATGCAAATCGGAAAACTGAAAAACAGTGAGCTATCATATACTCATATAGGAAATATATTTAAAAAACTACCAACAACTGTTTCAAACGGCTGTAATTTTGATATTGTCCAATCATTTATTTTAAGCAACAATCATATAAAATTCAACTTATTGAAATTTAATTAACATTATTGCTGTTAAAGCTATTATAATTTTTAGGTTATTAAATTTTATCATTCTGTTATTTATAACTATCTTATTATGAATCATAGAATTCACGTTTAGATATCATTAAAACATGTTTTAGAGCTGAAATAAATAAGCTACAGGGTAAAATATTTTCATTGTAAAACTGTTTTTAAAATTAGAAAGATTAATGAACTTTTCTAACCATTTTAAGGTCAGTACCTATTCACAGTTTAGAGTCCAGCGTTTCACAAGGGAGATTGCAATAGACAACGACATGCAATAATTACCGTATTAGAAATTCGCTATTACCAATTAACGTATTTTAGTTCCTTTCGATTAAGTTTAGTTAGTTTGTTTACATATTATTACTCTAATAGTGTCAATGGTCGAAAGAGAACAATAGTTGATAAAGATAGATTTGATAGAAAGATGAAAGAGAGGAATCTACATGTAGTTGTTTAACTTCAATTTTCTTACTATGTTAACATTTTTCAAAGGTTACCAATTTTAAGTGGTTATATTTAATTTTAAATTTTTCATAAGCACGTTACAAAAATATGTTTCAAACATGTATAGGTTACAAAAACGTTGATTCTACGTCTAAATTTGTCTTTGGTTATTGTAGTTATAAGATAAGTACAGTCATAGAGAACACTGCTTTTACTGTATTAACTTTTATCTGAAATCTATTTCTGAAGTTTATTGGCCGATCGATAAGGTCCCGTTTTAACTCTACCATTATTTAGCAACTGGTGTTTATGTCTTCCAATCGCTATAAAATTTAGGAATGAAGTTCTATGTAACTTGACCGAACGTTGAATGTGCCAGGGGACTCTTATTTTCTTTTTCTTTTAAAATGTTGGCCACCGTACTGCACAGTTACAAGGCATAGACAAGTAATACCAAAATATTACGATATTATTTAAATAAGTTACAAATCGTTGTTCCTTGTATAATTTCCATGAAGTCTAACTTGTATATAGGCCTATTCATCAATGAATTAAAGTAAACTGTAGTCAGACCGTGAAGTGAGGTCTACTATTCACAGAGCCACTATTGAAAACTGTTTATAATTTTGTAAGGTCATAATTTATGAGTAAAATTTTAAGACCATAGTAAGCGTTACATGCATGTAGTTTGTATTATTTTAAAATTTAATTGCTCCTAATAAATAAATGTTAAATAGTAACTCTGTTACATTTAAGTAATTATTGAGATATCTGCAGGTAAACATAAAGTATTTTAAGTAGTAATAGATGAACATATATAACTAATTTAGTTTATTACTAACTTGAACAAGTAGGCCTACTTATTGTTTTTGTAATAGGCCGAAAGCTCATAAGCTTAAAATTAACATGTAGGCCTATATCGTTATTATTATGAATTGCTTCTTGACAAGTATTCATATGAAAAATAAGGTATTTTATCAACCTTGTAAGAGGTTGTAAGAGGTTTAGAGCCTTGTAAGAGCTCTAGAATCGTAAATGTGATGTTTTAAGACTGGTAACGCATTTTGAGAGGTTTTCAAAAACGTCATGTATAAACCCACTCAAGTCAAGACATAACTTATGTGTCAAGATTGATATAGGTCTACAATCTTACTCCCGTCTTGATTCTTACTTTAAGGGCTGTGGCAATAACTCATTTTCTTTGTCGAAATCATTTAACACTATTTGTTTGGGTTTATTTAACTCTTCAGGTTTTAATACCAAGCTTTTCTATAATTTAATTACATTTATAACAAATTAGATACCCAATATACTTTTTTATACCATACTATTTAATTTGAGACAAAACAGGTGTGTAGGCCCTAATTAAAATGTTATTAATACCTATATTTTTCTTAAGAAATCTAGTGACAAATAGATAAAGCGTCATCAATATATATATATATATATATATATATATATATATATATATATATATATCAATTAAAAGGTCTACAAATAAAGCACAAACTCTCTCACATACAAATACAATTTTAAAAAATATCAACCAATATCAAAATTTTAAAATAACACCAAACCTCAAAAATTTAGTTTTCTCTTAGTCAGTTTTAAAGATTGAAATCAAATTTTACTTAAATGTAAACTATAAGGACCTAAACAAAACGTCATTTACCCGAAAATGTTGGTTTGGGAATTATCAATCAAAAAGGAAAAACTTACATACTTACATTTCATTTGCCAATAGATGAAGACTATCAATCAAAAAGGAAAAACTAACCATGTAATAATTCAAAAATGAGGTGAAGTTACTCTTAATGTTAATAATTTGTTAATTTGCTCGACTATAGGGCGCCAGGTTTGCTTTAGCATACCAATTTAGAAAAAGAAAAGAAATGAATTTAAATATTTAAAAGAAAGAAAAAATCTCTTTGGGGTCGCAAGTTCTTTTTACAGTGTACTTACAGTGGATTTTGGTTATAAATGAGAACACTTTAGCTGAAATGTTACAAAGAAAACATTTATTAAACATTCAAAGAAACATCCTACAAATTATTATTAACAACAAAAAAAATCATATTATAAATACTAGTTATCCTCTTTAGTTTCAATAACAAATTATGAATTTATATTTCCTTTATTTCTTTCTTTCAAATTAATTAATTTTATCTTTAAAAATGCTTTTACCAATAAAATTGTTGCAACAGGAATTTAATCTATGAAATTTTTTTTAGTAACTTTGTAGCTCTAAAAGAAAAATGAAAAGATTCTATTTTCATTAATTAAAAGTTTCATTTTACTAGTATCTCTTCTAGTAATGATCTACTAAATTTTCTTTAAATAGATAAACATTTACAAAAAATTAATTTAAACATAATACAGGTTATTAATCAAACAGATAATATACAGCGTCTATACCACAACGCCGATTTAAATAAAAAACATTGTCTGAGTCCGAATGGAAAACTGATATCATACAAGTTGAAGTTCTACGGCTTGTATAGGATTCTCCCTCGTTCAGAAGTTGTTTTCTCCAGTTGTTGAGAATATTCATAACTCGCGTACATAAATTATTGTCTTTTATGTTCCCACGTTATTGTCATTGAAACACGCTCTTTATAGATTTTTTAAAACACTTTCGATCTCTATATGAGACAAAAAATCAAATGTACATTGTTCTAATAGAACCTAGAAACTCTTTCTACGATCTTATCTCTCCAAACACTAGACTTCGACTTTGAAAAACACAACTTGTCCATTTTGAGCGGTTAACTCTAACTCCACAAAACACATCCAGTCCCTTCAAGCTCTGGACTTAGACTGACTTTACCATGAGGCAAATTCCTACTTCCGAAAGCGTTCTTTCCGGTTACTGTTCCCACGTTTTACCGCACTGCCGTAAAAATACAAATAATTTACATAACAAAACAAACAAACTAAATTACATTAAAATTAAACATGATTATTTATACTGTTGTCTTGAAAATCCATTTTTCTTTTATTAATGAAGTTACTACATTTAAATTATTATTTGAATTTATTATCTCTTTGACTTAACCGCGTCTTTTAAATGAGTCTATTTTAAAATCTGACTTTTCACATTGTCACAAAACCCCACAAGGTTTGTATTTCAATACAGGTATTGGAATACAAAGCTTTTATATATATATATTTCAAATCGAAAAAAATATTAATGGATGTTCAAGACATTTCATTTCAGAAGCTAAGGACCTCATGAAAGAAAATAAGTATCCCTAGTATACTCAATTTTAAGAAAGATTCTCTTTTCTTATAAAAATAAAAATCTATTTGCTAAAAATCCTATTTTATTATTTTAATTTGTTAGCGTTATCATAACTCATTGAAAAAAAAAAAATATTATACGAATCAATTAGTGCTAAGTCTTATCTCTATTTATACAATAAAACCCATCATCAGTTTCCTTTCCAACCTTGTTGGCTGAAACTTTCCATCAACATTTTTTGTTGACAGGATCCCGTCACTCAAAGCTTATCTCCCAGACAGCCGTCTATATACTTTTTCTCGTCTCATCCTCTTTGCCAAGACGACATTTCTACATCCTTTGAAAATCTACCTTTGACTCTAGATATTCATCTGAATCATTCCTTCAACTTAATACAACAAAATTTTAAAACCTCTCATTTTTAATTAACATTATTACAAAATTATCTACTTATTATTCAAAATTACTTCAATTCACCTTAAAACTTTTCAATTATCATCTTATATTATTATTCATTTTAGTTTAAATCCAATAACTATTTATTCTTACTTAAAATCTCAATTCTCCTTTGTCTTGCTGGGATAACATATTAACTACTGATTCTACAATTACCAAAAACTCTTTTCTTCAACTAAAATTCAAAAATATAATATCATCATCATCAAAAAAAATAAAATTACTTACAAAACTCATTTATTTATCTCAAAATTACCTCTTTACAATTGTATTGTCTCTCAGTATCCTATCTTAAAATTATTTCCATCTTATCTTTCACATTTTAATAATTCAAGTTGCATTAATCCCCAAACAAATTCTTCATAATAAAAAACTCCTTATTATTTACCTATATTCTTTCATAAATAATCTCCTTATTTCAACGTAGCTTCCTTTAAAAATCATAATAATCGTCGTTTATCCGCAGAATTCCTTAAATCTCCCTTTATTTCATTAAAATCGTCGCATATTTCCTTTATTTCATTAAAATCGTCGCATATTTCCTTTATTTCATTAAAATCGTCGTATATTTCCTTTATTTCATCGCAGTACTCAAAAAACCTCTTAAAAACTAAAAATTTACCATTAATGCAACCTAACTACCTTTTTTATAAAAGTTTGTTAACAGAACAACTTCATTTTAAATACCACTTTACTCAACAATTCTGTAAAGTCATCATCTTCATATAAAACTCAAAAATTCTTTCATTTAAATTACTTCATATTAAAATCTCCTTAGTCATCTATTACTTGTATACAAAACTTCAAAAAATAAAAAAAATTATCATTGCTTTCCCAGCTAACACCTTATTTCATCAAAATCTTTAGACACCTTTATCAAATAACTTCTCACAATCATCTATTGTTTTAAATTCAAACATTATTTATTAAAAAATCATTAATTATTTATTTCATTTATAAATCTCATCAAAATCTCTCTTATTATTTTTAATTTATTACTCCTTCCTTTAAAAAACAAAAACTTAACCTCCCTCATTCATTATTTATTTTAACATCAAAAAAACTTAAAAACTTAATTATTATTTGTCTTGGCAAAACTCACATAAATTCTCAAACTTTAAACAACTATTCTTCATATTCACAAACCACAAATCATTTAAAACTAACTATTTTTCATCTTATCATCTAATCAATAATCCTTAATATTTATAACATCAAAACATACAACTTATCGTTTTACAATTTAACATCTAATTACCTATCCTAATCAGCTAATCAACATTTTTACAGTTTTATAAAACTTTTCGTTTCATTTAAAAAAAAAACTCTCCTTTTGTCACGTCCGGTTTAATCTCGTATATATACAGATTGATCACTTCTATATATATATCCTACAATTTGTTTTCAATCAACATCTGTCTAAAATTTATTACATGAAGTTTTTCATGTAATAATGTCACACTTATTTATGCATTTTTCTTCCTAACCTCTCCTACATAGGTTCTTCTAACCGTCTACTTTATACCGTGCATACTTCTAATTGCTCTTTAGACTCTTACACAGAGTAACATGTTGTGACGTTGAAATGTGCAGTGGTTGAATACAATATCCCTACTTGATTCAAGATAAAGCCCAAAACACATCCCTATTTCACAACACGCCCTCTTATGCAGTCTCAGAATGCCTTATTCTTACGAATAAAACATTCTATTTTGACTACACAAACGCCTACCTCCTCCCAAAATGTTCATGTACTCCTTAAATGCATCTACACGAAGAAAATTTTAAAATTCATAAAAAATTTCATTAAAATCGTTTCATCCGAAGTTGAAATAATGTTTATTTTTACCAAGTTTATTACTAGCATCGTCGATTTTCTGTTTATGTAATCCTTTCTAGATGTTATTATTCAAATTCAAAAAGAAAATTTTATTTTTTAACATTTATTCTAAGTCCTTTACTTAGAAATTTTACCTTCAATACTATTAAAGTTATTTAAGTAATCTACTTTTGTTCTTGTTTACTTTATTTAAAGCCAATTATCCTTTATTTAAGTAAATTTTATTCGAAAACGCAAGTTAAATTAGAATTATACGTCAAAGGTTTTTTATTTTCCTAGACAGCATTTTGGTAACACCCTATATTTCGTCTCAATGTCATGCACAGGAATTTATACCTGACTAAGGAATAAACAATCTCCCCTAGCTGTATGAAGCAATATCTCTGTCTACTGATAAGAAGTGAACCTTTTAGCTCCAACTAGATTCTATTTCTCTCGTCATTATTGAATATTTTATTGAATCCACCTACTTAATATTGAATATTATTTCTTCAACGTTACTCTGAATCCTCGCTTCGAACTAACTATCTTATCTATGTCACGTAAAATCAATATTTATTCCTTTCATAAACATACAGAGTTATTTACTAACAATCTTGCAGCTCCAATGATCCTCTCATCTAGCTAATCTGTTTTCGTCACGTTTTCTAAATATTAAGATCTTAATAAACATATAAAGTTGTTTACTGCTATAATCCAGCGTCTTTACTTTACAAATACCTAAACGTTTTCTAAAACTAAACTCTTAATCATACTAGCTTGGCTTATATTATTATTTATTAATACTCATACTATTGTTATTTCAAACTATAGACTATACATTATTCAATTTTAAAACTACTTATTAACAGAATCTTAACTACTTTTTATTAATTATTCTTCAAAATCAAGTCCGTGTGTTTATAAAAATGTCTTTACATTTATATCCGTCGTTCCAAATTTCAATTGATTACAACAATTATAAATTATCTATTTCTTTCGATGGTTCCCCGATTGGTGAAAAATTTTAAAGTACATGATTGAATTTTTTAACACACTTTTGATGTTAAATACTTCTGTCCACTCGGACAGTTTGTCTAGCCTAGACATCACAACAGACCCTTTCCTAACAAAAGATCTCACTTTGTTATTGTCTCGGAGTACTGACAAAATACCTTTCTCTTTCTCCCTTACAGACATATCTACATTTCTCCTTCTCTCAAACATCTTAGAATCTACTGACCTAATTTCAACATCTGTTTGCTTAGGAATACTAACCCCACCATTCTTATATACTAGTACAAAGCCTTCTTTTACTATTTCTACATTTTTACTTTCAAGATTATATTTAAAGTTAGATTTCTCACAAAAACTTTTAATTTCTTGTTCTTGGATTTGAAAGATACTCTTAAATTTTATCATTACATAATTTTCAAACTCTACATTTTTATGACCCACTTGTTTTTTAAAATAAACAGCTGATACCTTCGTTATTAGATTATTTACTTTTACTTTGTTTTTCAAATTACTTATACCTATTCCAACCCCACTAGACATATTAATTTCAACATTACTTGTTATTTCTAGATTTACCTTGTTACCTAACCCATTATTCATTATTTTAGAAATTTCTTGAACACAATCATTCACACAATTGTCTTCAATTATTATTAAATCATCTGACATCTCTTTTGTTTCATTAAAACTGTTAATTTCTACTTCAGCTACTGTTTGATCTAAATTGTTATCCAAATTATTAATATTTTCTATCAAAACACCTTCTACATTATTTATCCGTTCAAATTCTACTTTTTTCTCACAATAGCTTATTTCAATTTCTACTTTATTATTAGTTTCCATTACATTAATTTCCATTTTAAGATTCTGTTCAAATTTTACATAATTTGGTTTTAATTCAACCCTCATTTCTTCAAATTTTTTGTACATTTCTTCTTTTAAATCTAAATTATCTTGTCTTAGTTCTAATTTACTCTGTTTCAGGTCATTATTTATTTTATCAAGTTTAACATTATTCTGTTCAAGTTTAATATTAAAATTCTCTAGTTTTTCATTAATTTCTAGTTTATTCTGATCAAATTTATTACTTATTTCTAATCTACTTTGTTTAATATCATTACTTATACATTCAAATTTTTTATCATTATCTCGTTTAAGTTCTAGATTATTCTGTTTTGTTTCTAAGCTACTTTGTTCAAATTTCTGATCAAATTTACTCATCAATTGCTCAAACATACTCTCCATCTTCTTATTTTGATCATTATTTTCCCCACTCTTACCTACCCTAACCTCTTCGGTTACACTAACCTGCTCAATTACCCTAACCTCTTCAGCTCTTAATTCCTTATCTGAATTTTCTTCTACAATTTCTACCCCTGGTGTTTCTACTAATTTTTTATTCATATCTTCACACTTTTCTTTACTATTTAGAATCCTATCACTATCAAACCCATTAAAATCCGAACCTGAACTACTATTCGCGTTCACACTTGAACGTCTACTATTACTATTACTACTTATTTCTTGATCTAAAAAATTTTGTGCAAATTGTTCATTTGTTTGCTCATTACTTTGCGATTCCTTCTGTAAATTATCAAAAATATCCCCCGTAAATTCCAATGGCTCTATATTATTTAAAGAATTTTGATTTCCTAACCCTACCTGTTCATCATTATTATTAACATTTACAATTTCTGACTCCATTTTTACCTTACTATATTTAACACAAAAAAAATTTTTTAAAAAGAATCTTTCTTATTTAGAGAGTCCTTACCTTGATTTTAAGAGTTCTCATTGCCAAAATCACTGTACTTTCGACTAAAAAGGCCCACAGTTGCGGCGACATTTGTAATAATTCAAAAATGAGGTGAAGTTACTCTTAATGTTAATAATTTGTTAATTTGCTCGACTATAGGGCGCCAGGTTTGCTTTAGCATACCAATTTAGAAAAAGAAAAGAAATGAATTTAAATATTTAAAAGAAAGAAAAAATCTCTTTGGGGTCGCAAGTTCTTTTTACAGTGTACTTACAGTGGATTTTGGTTATAAATGAGAACACTTTAGCTGAAATGTTACAAAGAAAACATTTATTAAACATTCAAAGAAACATCCTACAAATTATTATTAACAACAAAAAAAATCATATTATAAATACTAGTTATCCTCTTTAGTTTCAATAACAAATTATGAATTTATATTTCCTTTATTTCTTTCTTTCAAATTAATTAATTTTATCTTTAAAAATGCTTTTACCAATAAAATTGTTGCAACAGGAATTTAATCTATGAAATTTTTTTTAGTAACTTTGTAGCTCTAAAAGAAAAATGAAAAGATTCTATTTTCATTAATTAAAAGTTTCATTTTACTAGTATCTCTTCTAGTAATGATCTACTAAATTTTCTTTAAATAGATAAACATTTACAAAAAATTAATTTAAACATAATACAGGTTATTAATCAAACAGATAATATACAGCGTCTATACCACAACGCCGATTTAAATAAAAAACATTGTCTGAGTCCGAATGGAAAACTGATATCATACAAGTTGAAGTTCTACGGCTTGTATAGGATTCTCCCTCGTTCAGAAGTTGTTTTCTCCAGTTGTTGAGAATATTCATAACTCGCGTACATAAATTATTGTCTTTTATGTTCCCACGTTATTGTCATTGAAACACGCTCTTTATAGATTTTTTAAAACACTTTCGATCTCTATATGAGACAAAAAATCAAATGTACATTGTTCTAATAGAACCTAGAAACTCTTTCTACGATCTTATCTCTCCAAACACTAGACTTCGACTTTGAAAAACACAACTTGTCCATTTTGAGCGGTTAACTCTAACTCCACAAAACACATCCAGTCCCTTCAAGCTCTGGACTTAGACTGACTTTACCATGAGGCAAATTCCTACTTCCGAAAGCGTTCTTTCCGGTTACTGTTCCCACGTTTTACCGCACTGCCGTAAAAATACAAATAATTTACATAACAAAACAAACAAACTAAATTACATTAAAATTAAACATGATTATTTATACTGTTGTCTTGAAAATCCATTTTTCTTTTATTAATGAAGTTACTACATTTAAATTATTATTTGAATTTATTATCTCTTTGACTTAACCGCGTCTTTTAAATGAGTCTATTTTAAAATCTGACTTTTCACATTGTCACAACCATGGACCACATCCTAAAAGTATGAATATTTCAAATATATCTAAGCTTTAGGATTAAGTTTTGATAACATTAAAAAAATTAAAACTCAAAAAATTAGAAATGAGAAATTTGGAATAACTAAAATAAGCCTGACGCCAGTCATCGTTCATTTTGGTATATTTCAACTAACTCAAGAAACATAATTTTATTTATTAAAAATTTGGCACATGTGTTTGGATCATAAAGTTTTTATTTCACCAAAATTTGATTAAAATCACTTAGGTCGATTTTGAGATATTCTAATTATTAAGACAGCCAGTACCAATTTTTAGTAACACTTCTGAAGGTTTTAAAAAGACAAATTAAAAACAAAGCTTTCATAGTGCACAGCTAGAAGGCACAAAGAAGAGCATACTGAAAATGGCGTGAAAATTGGTTTAGGCTGAAAAAGACAAAACATTTGGACATCAGGACAACATTTGATTTGTTTTTAGTTTTAGTCTTAATAGGTCTAGAATGAAAAAGCATGAAATATTTTCAAAATTTTAATTTGACAATGTAAATTCCGCATTCAAAGTTTGTATATCAAGAATAAAATTATGATAATTACCTACTATCATGTAACCTCTAAACTAATACAATAAAGATATACCACTTACTTCTAATCCCACCTACAAATTTATCTGTTCATCGTAATTTCATTGAATATTAATAAATATAGGTCAAGAGCTCAGTAAATATAATTTAAAGTAGTAAGAACTGAAGTCAAATTTATAAGACAGGTATTAGTGATAAATTCCACAGTATACTACTCAAAGATAAGTCTAAACATATAAAAACATTAAATATAAATAAATGGTGCATAAACATACATCAACTTTCTCACATGTCCAACTAGAAAAGACTAAATCCTATGGAATCAAAAAATGATCACATCAAATTTTTAAAATATATAAATTATTTCCATTTTTATTTACAACCTATTACTAAATTATTATTATTATTATTATAGTATTACATTTAGTCAATTAGGAAACAGCAGAATAAATCCTGATAGATGTAGGGCTCATTTTAGTATTTTCCAAATTAAGTTACTGACTTGTGATCTGTAATTCTTTTTCTTCCTTTTCTATCCAGTACTATTTTGCCACTCATAGCCTACGTGGCATTTACATGTGTTCAAACGCTCGTAACTATTGTCTGAAAGACAAAATTGCTGTTATTGGATAGAAGATAATAGGTCTACTTCAGACTGAAGATAAAATAAGATTTATAAACACTGTAAAGCTTCACAACCTAATACAGTGTTGGCTCTCAGTATCTAAAAGAATAAAAGATCAAAAGTACAGTAATTTAATTTGGAAAATACTAGAACGAACCCTACTACTACCAGAGTTTGTTTTATTTTTTCCTAATTTACTTCTGTACAGACCTTATGTAAGGGTTAAACAATTTTCCTTTTACATACCTTTGGAATATTGGTTTGAGTCAAAACTCATAAATTAAACAATAAATCATTATTCATGGTTCATTTTTACTCTTCACTGAAAAATTATAAACCGATACTTTTAGGAAGAGAGTGAAAAATTATATTTTATCTTAGTCCAATAATAAAAGTTTAATAAAACTAGTTTAAGCTGATTTATAGATAATCCAATTTTGTGTGTTTTGGTGTTTGCGTGAAACTTTGAATTATTCAACAAATATTTCTAACTTTTGGAGATATGACCAAATTATATTATACTATAAATTAGTCAAATCGATCACTCTAAGTGTTGTAAATCATTGTTTAATTTGTTGTAGTTGGGGGAAACACATTGCTTTCAACAATATGGAACTTCAAACCTAGTAGTAGCCTACATCAATCATCAAACCAAGTCAACTATTCTGAGTACTTTAGTGTGTTTTCTATTGTCATGTTAAGTCTCATGCATAAATGTTTGAAATACAGGTCATAATGTCTAGTTGGACCTCAGAAATAATAGGATTTTACACAATCCCTATAAAGTTAGAGAATTGGTCATCCAAGTGGCCAGGAAGATGTAAAAAGGTTTAAAAAATAATTTACTACAGTAGCCTCAGATTAGGAGTGTGTCTGGTGTAAGGGGCGTGTCCTCCCTTCTACTTGCTTTTCTAACCTGACAACGGTACAACCTATTCCAAGAAAACTAGGTACACAAATTATTGCTTAGCTACATTTAATTACTAAAGTTATAACTTCGTGACAGACTGCATCTCGCATATCTTATGATTTTGACTACTTGCACACAATATTGATTTATATAAAGTTATAAAAACTAAAAACCAACAAAGTATAGTGTTGTGTAAAAAAAGTATAGTGTTGTGTATATGTAATGATAAACTGTAAAAAAGTTTTTACATACTAATAATAGTAATGGCAAAAATATTCAAAACGAGGAAAATTTATATTTCTCGGCTAAATGATAACTTCCCGCAAGAAAGTTGTAGATATTATTTTGTTGATAGATTATTTTTTTACAATTAGATTAGTCACATTCTAGAAGTATTCGAATGCATACTGGGCATACTGGATAGGCTACTTGAATATCTAAGAATGAGACATAATATTTACTATATTTTTTTGGGAAAGGCAAATAGGATGATTAGGGGAGCTCAGGAAATAGTTCCTAAATTCCTGACACCTTTGTTCATTGATTCCAAGAATGCATTCACGTGATAACTTTTAAGGCATAAGCCAAATATCTGTTAATTCGTCTTTCACATAGCCTATTTCCTGCATAAAATGTTAACTTGGTCGGCTAATAGGTGTTGTGCTTAGTGTGATGATGATTAATCGTAAAGTGTTAAAGAATCAAAGTCGTGAAATTATTTACAACGTTATGCAATTTATGAAGAAAGAAGCTGAACACGGAAACTTTGTGATGTTGGAATAAACTATCATTTATTTGTAAGTTTTATATAATAATAATTTAATATTTTTACTATCGGTAGTTAGTGAATAAATTTATGGTCTAAACTGTCTAAATATTTTCACTTTATAGCTTTACATAGTGTCAGAAAATGTCGTGTCAAACTTTAAGTAGTGGTTACATAAACTATATGTTACCGTACCCACTTTCAACTTATTTAACATAAATTAAATTGTCCATTCACCTTTTTTATATTTAAAAAAAGGGTTTTATTTTCCATAAATTAACTTAATTCAATATTATTTTGGTTTAGAATAAATTTGGTTGTTTTAGATAATTATCAAGAATTATGTTTTGAGTTTTTTATCCATAACTCAGATTATCAATTGACCTAGTAAAAAAATAAAAAATAAATAAAATGTAATTTGGGGTTAAAAGAGGAATTATTTGTCTTTTGTATATTTCTCTTAAAATGGACGATTTTCGTGAAATTTAACATTAAACATTTTTCATGACAGCCATTTTAAAAATTTGCATGATAAAGTTTTAGTTTTTGGTATACTGATAAAAAAAAGCATACAAAATTTGTATAGCCTACCAAAATACGACTAAAAATGTTAAAAATTTCATTATGGCGAAATTAAAAAACTTAAGTGGGCGAAGATGGAAAAAGAAGCGCCTTTAATATGCACCTTGTGCACTATTGTAAAAGTTTTATTCTTATTTACACCGATAAAAGAAAAAAGCGGGATAGGCGTTTACACAGAAGCATTTGAGGTCTATATTTTTTTATTGGAGTTGTACTGCTGAAAGCAAAAGCAACAAATAAAGTGTGGGGGCCCTCTTTTCCTCTCCACTCCAGACACATTCCTATCTTGAGTATACTGTACTTAATGGTGTATCACTATTATTAAAAATCTTGTCCTACATGAATACATCTGATCGGTATAGCCAACTTTCAAGAATTTAAATGTATCCTCACTATATTACTATCTATGGATTCAATGAGTCTCAGTAAAGATCTCTAGAAAATACATTCTCACCACCAGTGATAATGTTCAAAGATGAATTAAATTTCCTTGAGCTGGTTTGTAATGATTAGATTATAAATATATAAACAATATCTCTACAAACATGATTTGAGAGTTAATTTTTATAACTGATATTTAGGCTAGATGGAAAAATCTACTGAAAGATGTGAAGGGAGACTACATTTTTGAATGACCCACAGATTCTACCCAACTAAAAGGTTCCACAATCTATACAGTCATGCTATACTGGTCTTGTAAATACTAGGAACATTTTCCAGCATCTCTTCAAGCAAATACTATTTGCTGCAATAGAGAAGTCATTTTAAATTATCACCTTCAAAGTGCATTTTCAAAACTGAGTGTATCTGATCAGTTAAAACCAACAGTCCTAATAATTCCTTATCATAAAAGAAGAAATATACATGCAGTGGTGTAGCATGGACATTTGGTACTTGAGGCATATTCAGTGTACAGTACCACTAGAAAAATATAACTTTTAAGTGTCTTTTGGATCAAAAGGTATTTTGAGAATTGTATAATATATATTCTTTTGGTTTATTTCATTATTCACTATAGAATGGTTTGTTGGCGTAACACACTAATATTTAAAAGGGAGTAACAACACACTGCTAAGAAGAGAATAGTCAAAGTAATACTCTTAAAATCTGTTCATGAACCATTTTTCACCATTTTAAGATTATGTGCTTATTACCAGTAAAATATTTATATATATTTAAAATGTTAAGTGTGTTTTCAATTCGATCAGGGAACTGGATACCGGTAACATTAGGAAAAAAATATAAAACATTCTTTTATTATTCCAGGGCTGAGGATTGAGAAATTTAGGTAGGATTGTACAGCTCTTAGGCTATGTAACAAAGTTCCTCAATTAATAAGAAATTGTTTATATTTAAAATTATTATTTAAACCCTACTGTAGTAGAGTAACCTGCCCGAGCATGAGGTTTAGAATCCCAACAAAATTTTTTAAAAACTATTTTAGAGCATTTGTATCAAGTATGTTTTTATTCAGTTGATGAATACTTGCCTTATTTCCTCCTTGCACTGATTTTATTGAGGATATTTGTTTAAAATTTGTGTATTTTATTGAATGTGTTTTTTTTTATTCTGAGTTTTTTTACTATATGATAAATGAATTGATTGGTATGTCTTCTATTATCTATCTTTTAAATGTTACCGGTATTTTATAGGTCTATTTGTTAATTTTACTGATATACCAACTATGTTTTCTGATTACTGTATATTAATTTTATGACAAGCTACCTGGCATTGGATTGTTTCCTATGTGATATTATGTGGTAATTTTAATAAATAAATAAAAATAAATAAAATTTAAAAAGTTTTGTTTTCTTTCTTGTTTTAATGATGGTAAAATACAGTATTATTATTATAATAATAGGTAATATAAATTTGTTGGACTTTATACCAAGCATCTAAATAGATCACCATTTTGAAAGGTCGGAAACAATTTATTTGGTAAATGGCTTGCTGTGAAATCAATTTACATTCAGAAAATTTGTAGTTTTTGTTAAGTTTAAAAAAATTCTCAATGGGCCCATCAAACTGATATAAGTTATGTTGGAGTTACAGACCTCCAAATTTCATAAAATTTATTTTTTATCACTTTTAAAACAACATAAATACACAGAACAATGTAATGTATACTTGCCAAAATCTATTAAAGAAATATAACTGTTTCAAATTTATATAACTGTTGTAACATTATATAAAATTTTACAATACTATTTTGTTAAATTCCAAACACTTATATACCTCAATATTGAAAATAGAATAAGTAAGAAACACAAACCTTGCTCTGTGAGGTTTAATTTCATCAAGAATTGTGCACGGCTTTAAAAATAATTTGATTTATTATTGTACATAATAGAAAAGATGGTCTTCCCATTTTCAGATGTTCCAAATATCTATGGGTGACAATATTCGACATGGAGATGTTTCAAAAGTTCCAAACACCAACAATATTTTTTTTAAAAACAAGCCTTAAACATGGAACTTCTTTGTAAAATATCCGTAGTTTTACTCTATCTTTGAAGAAGAATCCGGTGGTGTTCTTCATTGGATTATATTTATGTTCTTTCCACTGTCTTGTGTTCCTATTGTTCATTTAAAGTTCAGTAGAAAGAGGATCTGGGTTGGTAAGTTTCTGTTATCTGATTAATATCCTGGTATGAAGTGCATACATTCACAGTGAAGTTTGTTTTACTACTTTTTTTATTTGTATAGTATTTACTTCTACAGTTCGTAATAGGAACAGACGAAATTAGCATATATGTACATGAACCAGGTGTTTAGTTTGAAAAATGTAAACGTTCGAAACAATTATTCTTGTTTGAATGGTCGAAAAACAGAGCATTCAAAAATAAACCAGATGACATTTTAAACGACCAGCTTTCATTCCAGTCCCATCATTTATATGATACAGCCCTCAAGTACTTATCGAAGGTTAACAGAAATAACATCAGTAGGACTCATAACTTACACTGACAGTACTTCGTCGGACATGCCAGGGTGTTGTCCTAATGAAAGACATGATTGTTTTAATTAATTTTTTTTACACATTATTAAGTGTAAGTGTTATATAATTGTAAAAATTTTAATGTGAAACGAGCTTGAAACACGTCATAATGTAGAAATCGACACAAGATGGATTACAAGGTAATCTATTATTAAAAGAATTATTCATCCATCGTTCGTTAGGCTAGAAGTGCCTTCCTTGGCTGTTAGGCCATATTGGCTGAATACACATTAAAAAAATTGCATGTGTTTTCAGATCAGTTATGTCGAACCAGGTAATGTGCAACTTCTTAAAGCTCCTCTGAATTTTACCCTTATTTTTACATCCTTATAGTAGTTCTATAGTGTATCAGCATTAAGACATCTCGATTAAAGATTCAATGCTGATTTTATCCTCTGATTTGGATGTTAATCTGACAGGGCAGAAAAGAAAGTATGACTATAATCAATTCAAAAATTTATTAAAACTAAAATGGAAAAAAATAAAGTTGCACTGATCCATTGAAAAATAATTTAGCAGTTAAGTTAAAACTAGATTGAATAAAGAGGGAAAGGATGAAAAGATTTTGTAAATATTATTTTAAAACCAGTTGAAAAACCAGTTGATTATCATACCCTTAGAAAAAGAAGGAAAGATGTCAACCCAAATTAATGAGGACAGGTCCAATAACAAATATTTTCTGGCTTTTGGTCTTGGACCATCTCAATCCACCAGTTTTTATTCTTTGTGCCCCAAAGTTTTCACGTGTGGAAATTAAGGCTACCATTGTAAGTCTATTCAATATTTTATACAGATAATAATTTGTAATGCAGATGTTGATAGCCATACTTACATTTCATTTGCCAATAGATGAAGACAATCAATGCATAATTTATTTGATTAGGATTTACCATTTCAGAATACTAATTATCATTTAAAACTACAGAAATATCAATCGAAATTGATTAATAAATAATAATTCCAAAAAGATAAACAGTTTAGTGGGAAATAAAAATTGACATATCATTAATATCACTACTTCTAGTATAATTTTATTTTGGGATTAATATGTGTTATATTATTTCACATTCATTTTCTTTTTTTAAACTACTAAATGTATTTGTTATAAACTAACGTAATCAATTTGAACTCCAATCTAATTTTTAGCAGTAACTATGCTTTTAGGATCTAAAAGTAAAAGTATGAGCGTCATATGTTTTTGGGGACGTAGAGGGATGCTGGTAAACTTGCTCCATTTTTTTTGCCAACTCCAGTTGGTATAAGATGAATTAATTATATACAATTGGAAATCTATGTTCATTTGTTCACCATCCTAAGATATTGGTCTTGGTTGATATATAATATAAAGATAAATAGGAAAACAAGTTACAATAACTGATGGCAAATTCAAAATGGGTGTGTTAAATATACTTTTATTATGGTAATATGATGGGTAGAATGGTGGATCAAAGGTAGAAAGAAATTCAAAACTACAGAAAGAAATTTCCCATATATTGTATTGACAATACTGCATTTAAGTAACGTCTGTAATACTCAATTTTTGAATTTTGAATTGGTACCAATATATCAGCTGTTGCAAAAGGAATTTTATGATTGGTTGAAAGATAGACGACATAAGTCAAGTTGTAGTCTGTGAATAACATTTAAAATAAGGGGAGGAGAAATTAAAATATATTTGTCAAGATGGTAATTTTTAGTATTAAGATTGATTCGGTATTTATGTGAAAATGTGTTTAAATGAAGTACAAAACACCTGTTGTCATGCGGTCATGATTTTGAGGCTAAAAAATCACGTGATAGTTGTATGCTATATCCGGAAAATGCAAGTGTGCTTAGTTTCAGTTAGAAAGGAACATCTGAAAGGTGTGGATGTGTTGTCCCATACAACGTAGAAACATGTACTTTATTGTAAGAGACGTTTTTAGTGAAAAATACGAAGTGTTAAATAAAATACAACATTATACGTTAATTGAGTGAGTCTAGAGACAACGTTCAAAGTGAACAGCCGTGATTATGTTTGGGGAAGGAGCTGATTTGTAGACAATGAAATTAGTATTAAAGTGATTTTTATATGTGTTTTCTGATACAATGCAGAAACATGTGCTTTATAGTAAAAGACTTTTTAAAGTGAAAAATAAGAAGTGTTAAATAAAATACAACGGTATACGTTATTTGGACAAAATTCAGGGGTTCTTGAAAAAGCTGGATCTTTGGTTGAGTGGGATTGAAAAAAGCATGAACATAAAGTGGTTTCTTATTTTGGCGAACATTCTAAAACAGAATGAAGACATCACTTCTCCTTCTCAGTTCAAAAACTGCTTGATTTCCTACCTAAATAGGTACATTACAGACAAATTTAAAATATTATTTTTATGATGATATAGAATCAATGTCATGGATCAAAAATCAATGTAACAACTCAACTCCTCCAACTATTTTGAGTATGTAGATTGATTTACAGACTGATACTTCTTTAAAAGTAAAATTTCAGAAGATGTCTTTATCTGAATGTTGGATCAGTGTTCAAAAGAAATTACCTAACTTGATTAAAAAAGTAATGAAAGTACTAATACCATGTGCAACAATTTATTTGTGTGAAATTGGTTTCTCAGCTCTTACAACAATAAAAAATTTTAAAAATCATTCTAGACTGAACTATACAAAAGGACTTTGAGTTGCTCTTCAAATATTACACTTTGTTTCAACAAGCTTAATGATAAACAGACTAACAGACTTATCTATCACATTAAATGTTTATATTTATTGTAATATTTATGTAATGTATGTTTTTAACTAATGTTTGTCTCTTATTTGATTGTATGTAGAAAAAATAAAGAAGATTTTTACTTGTCAAACTTGTTTTCTTACTCATGGATATGTTGACATATTGGAATAAATGTGTATGAAATAACATTTCATTGATAAGTAATTGCATAACTTGACTATTATGGGTAATAAATTATTATTGAAAATGGTGGACCAAAAGAAAAAAGTTTGAGAACTGCTGTTCTATACCATGGCTGATCAATGATATCATATATTGTCGCCTGACCCACAAAAGGTTAATAATATCATTTATTTTTGTTACTTGGTTGTTATGTTGATTTATGTGTGACCTTCATTGATAATCAATCATGATGGCAATATATTATTTGCTAAGTAATTTATATTTACAAAATATCCATAGTTGAAACCATTCATGTTTTTGTTGTGCAAATGATAAATTACTATCAACAGAAATCCCGCTTTTAGTCAATACTCCATTGTCATTTCAAGAATAACAAACAGGATCAAAAGAACTGATTGTTTAATTTTTCATAACCTACACTCAAGAAATCAATATGTTGTTATTGTGTCTATAATTATTTTTTACCTTTATGAATAGGAATATGTGACCTTGTAAAATGGATTATTTTTCTGATTGCACTGATTTGTTTTTATATTTATTTAATTAATAACTGTATAAGAAAATTTATTCTCAAATACATCATATACTCATAAAAATTGCTCAAAAGTCGTTAAATATTAGGATTATTACAGAGTGTACAGCACACATAGTGCCTGAAGAACTTTAAGCCCTTGTGGTAAAGCTTTGCATGGACCCGCATTGCAATCAAGGGTTATCTGTGTCTGATTGGTTGTTTTGACCTCAACTTGAACATAGCTTGTGTTTCTTGCTTAATCCTGTGGTACTATAGGAGTAGCAGTTAAAGTAAAATCACAATGGTAGGTAATATTGTAATGTTATTAAGAGGAAAATACCTCTTGATTAACTTGTAGCCATAAAGAATTTATTTCATATAATATTGATATTAAACATTGAAAATATAATTACTCGTATAATATTTCTCCAGAATGCTATATAGCCTAAGGTCATATGTAGACATAGAACTTTGCCAAGACCAATCTTCTCTGTCGTTATATTGAATTTCTGCCATCTCTTTGGTTAATTCCAAATGGAAATATAATAAATTATGGTGAGGACGTTTTGGTTTAATCCTTCTTTATTTTATTAATCAAAGTCTAGTTTTTTTTTCAAAGAAAATATTATTTAACTATGAAATTTGATAGAAATGGAGGATTTGTTAATGGAAAACTAATTTACATTTGGAGATATATGTATAATATAAATTCATTACTTTCAAATGAGTAATTACGTTTAATAATGACATTTCCAACATGATTCCAGATTCATTCTGTGTGGCTGGATTCACACTTGTTTCCAGTAATTATCAAATAAACATAGTCTAACTTTTAATACCTTACTACTAATACCTAATCTGTAGTACTTTAAAATTGTACTTATAGGCTGCTTATATTCCACATTGATATGACGATTCTTCTCTTTAAAAAAAAGGTTTATATAGGATTATGAAATATCATTTTTTTCAATTTTATAGCAGAGATTTTTCAATAAAGTAATAAAAAGCCCAAAGAGTCTGTTCTTATGCCAAGTGTTCTGCTATGATAAGTATGATAGGTCAGTATGTAAGCAGGGTTGAAAATAACCATTCGGCAGAACCAAAATGTTCATTTTCAGTTTGTAAGTGGTGATCTACTTTACTTATTTATCTCCTTTTAACAGAATCTTAAGATTTATCTTTACCTCTAAATGGCAAATTTTGTTGAAGTAAGAAACATGAAGCACATATTAGCCAGTCTATAACATATATGTTTTTTTTTTTTTTTTTTTACATTGTCATGATACTTTTCTCTTACATGTTTAAATGGATTACTTAATAAAACCCAATTCTTGAATTACCAAAATTTACACTCATACTGATCAAATTAATGTGTTTTTTCTTAAATCTCTATATTTTTACAACTACTGTGGGTAGTTATAAAATTATCTATGTTGCTAACACCATTACTATTCTACATACTTTTATTAAAAGTTTGTTATTTAAGTTTTATTAAATGCATGACCATTTGATATGTTTCAACAATGTTGTACAACTACACAACTAATAATACCCTAAATGCCATGTAGAGTTCAAATGTCTATCACAGCCGCCATATGATTTTGATTTTAAATTCTTCAATTGAGGCTTAGGTCTCCTTGTAATAAACTCATTATTTTCTGTAAATGAACATGATATAAAAGATTGCTTTCTAATGCTTTTTATCAGACATTTACACTTACAAGTACAGGAGGGTCTGTTCAAATAGAATCTGATGCCACTATATTTAGCAAAACATAAACTAAATTACAGTTAAAAACTAAAGTAAATTCACATGTGATATGTTTGCCACCATTCTGCATAGGCAAACCAAACAGAATTTCTTGTAAATCCTCACTATAAAAACAAACATACACAATCTGTTAGGACAGGGCTTCTAGCAGAGTTTACAAATTAATACTAAGCACCCACACACACCTACACAACAATCCTAAATACTATCTGCTATGGCCAAGCTCCCAAGATTATTAGAATTGAAATTAATTAAATGAGTTTTTTTTTAATATTTAAAAGAAGACTATTTGCTTTAAACCAGCTATTCATCATGCACAAGTTATATTCCAAGTCAATATTAATTGGGTATTATTAAAATTTGTTTTGCTACAGTTGCATCATTAGCAAACAGAGTCAATTCAGAATGTAAAATATTCGGTTCAATATCATTGATATATATGGTATGCACCAAAATAAACAGTACTGAAACTGAATCAGCTGTAACTGCCTTCTTGATCAGCTATGTCAACTTTTGATTGTTGCCACATCTTCGTGATTATTATTTCTTTCTTATTTGAGGTTAGTTTTTGCTGTCATGGTGCTAACTACTGCAGAGAAAACTTTTATCATAGATCATTATTTTCGCTCATACAAAATTGGACGTGCGGGTGTGCCAAGTTTGTAACACACTGCATTACATTTACAGGAACATTTTCACAAAAGCCCGCCTATAATGCTGTGATTATTAGTGTTCTTCAAAAGTTTTGAAGAACAGGAAGTGTTTTGATGCAGCGGAAGGGCTATTCAGATCACCCAACTACTGTCTGTACAAATGAAAACCATGGAAGAGTGTTGCAGCAAGTGTTACAGTCACCAAAAAGAAGCCTAAACTGAACATTTTTGAATATAAGCAATATGTCAAGAATGTTTAAAAAGAATGGTGGTTTTTCCTACACAATACAAACTGGGCAACTTTTGAACTGTATAAAAAAAAAAAAAACAGTCAGATTTCATTACTGCACTTCAATGTTAGCAATGTGCTATGGAGGACCCGAGTTTCTGAGAGATGTATGGTTTTCAGATGAATGTCATGTGCACCTTAATGGTTTCATAAACAAGCAGACAACACGTTTTCTTGGGTTTGAACGTCCTGACAGTGTTGTAGAGAGGCCACAGCATAGTAAGAGTGCAACCATTTGGTGCACCATTGGTCCATACTTTGTTGAAGACAATAATGGAAATCCTCTTACTGTAAATCAGGACTGATATAGGGTAGTTCTTGATAGTTTTATAGGAGACTTCAGATTTTGTCGTGCCTGAAACCTGTCTTTTCATTCACAATGGTTCCAGCAAGATGGTGCAACCAGCCACACTGCCTTAACCACAGTGCTTTCCTTCAAGAAACTTTTGGCAACCACTTCATCTCCCTTAGAACAAACTTTCCTTACCTGGCCCACTCCCCCGATCTTACACCACCTGATGCCTACATCTGGGGAATGTTGATGAAGAAGATTTTCTATGAAGACCTACCAGCTACCATCGTCCAACTCCAGGAAAAAATTACCATGTGTATAAGGAGCATGAAATAACCCCTCTTCACAAAAATGATGCAAAACCTTCAAAAACGGGAAGAGTGTTGCCTAAAACTGAACGGAGGTCATATTGAACATGTTATTACCAGATTTTTACCGATTTTGCTTCCTTTTACTTGTATATGTTGGTAAAACTATGTAAATAAAGTCTTACAATTTCAATAGGTACTGTTTATTTTGGCGCGTACTGTATTTTGTCAGCACAGTCTCCCTCTCGTCGGCCTTTGGACACACTCGCCAAATCCTATACATACCCAACCACTAACTAAACTGTACAGAACCCAGAGCTCCTTATGAGCTATCATTTTAAATCTATGTTAGCAACATTCGCCGTAAGTCAACTCCTTCGTACTAGACATAAGCCAGGCCTGGTCTCTTCTTTCTCTCCCCGATTAGGTTTACCATATAGCCTATATTTCCAATATAGAACTTTATATATCTCAATAATTGTACAAATTCACGATTTCTTACTTTTACTTTTCTTTCTTTTATCAACTTTCAGAAATTAACCTTCAAATTATATTAATTTCATTTAAACATAACCACTTATTTTATATTAAAAATTTGATCTTACAGAATAAAATATTTATTTGTATTATGATAATGAAATAGTTGATATGCGGAATTAAATGTACTAGATATACAGATCCCAAAGTAGTGATGAAGAGCTCCATCAAAATTTTCTTTATTTCAACTCTGAAAGATGGAATTGAGGTCTCAAAATACCAACCTCCAAGCCTATATGAACAGGTGTTGATAAAATGAATGATTAACTCTTAGGTCTTTACATCTTTATTTTACAATATTATTGAAATAATAATAACAATTACATTTAGGCTAATATTATATATATATATATATATATATATATATATATATATATATATATATATATATATATATATATATATATATATATGTGTGTGTGTGTGTGTGTGTGTGTGTGTGTGTGTGTGTGTGTGTGTGTGTGTGTGTGTGTGTGGATATTTCTAATTTCTGCTTAAACTTTTTTTTCTTCCGAGCCCAGATCTTCTGAAAGTGATTTTTGTTAATATCGGTATATTAAAATATATGCAATTATTTGTATCATATTTATTTAATTTATAAAAATTAATCACATGTAAACCTACTCTTATATTTTACCACTGCTATATTATTTAAATTATAAATAGAACTGTAGATGTATTTTCAGCTTAGTTCCATTAAATAAGTTATTGCAGTAATCTACAACTCAAGGCTCTAAACAGGGACCATGATGTGCACCAATACTACATATTGAATACTACCAATAATACTTTTTGAAATTTTTATAAATGTTTTAAAAATTGTGTATATTTATGTGTCCCTTTTTCAAATGTAATGTAATACACAGGGTTTTTTGCAATATCTTGGGCAAGTATGTTAACCAGCAAAATTAGTTGAAGATTTCACAGTGGGAGCTATTTAAATATTTTCTGTTTTTTTTTTTTTTGTTTTTTTTTGTGGTAATTTAACTTAAAATGTATTTAAATAAAAAAACAATAGTTTTTTAATTCTACAATTAATGGTAACAGTTCCAGTTTTCTACGATGAATTATAACAAAGTTATTACCAAAATTATAATTTTCGACCTAGGCCTCTTAAATATGGAATTGTAAAAATATTAAAATGTACCACCTGCAGGTACTGCAGGTTCATTTTGAGTATTTCATGATGCTTTTAAGACCAAACTTTTGGTAATACATGTTCCTCTACATCATTACTTTGAACTGTATTTTCTTTAATAATAAATCTAACTCTATAAACGATAATAAGCAAATTTTTGAAAGAATTTCCATTCTAACACTAAAATAACAAAAAATAAAATAAATATTGTTTTTCTGTTGATAAATTTTGGAAATATTTAACAACTAACTTCTTCATATAATACCACAAAATATTTTGACAAATGTAAGAAATGTCATGTTTGTTCATGTTAAAGTAAGTTAAAGCCCAATACAGAAAAAATAACTTAAAACTAATTCAGATCATTTTGGAATTAGCTACAGTTTTAATTAGTTATTAAAAGTTTTACATTTAAAAATAATAGAAACTTAATATTATAGAAAAAATTCAATAAATAAATCAAATAATAATTACTTTTACTTTTCAAAAATTTCTTGAAGTATCTTTTATAAAATTTGTTTCTAAATTCAATTTGCAGTACTTTTTAGAAACAATTTGGTAGAAATTTCTAAAATTTTACCTTCTCACTTATAAATTGTATACAGAAAGTATAACAAAGTTAACTTCGAGCAATATTGAGATGTATACCATATAGTAGTGAAATGTATAAACCTGAACTTTATAATTTAATAATACAAAATAAGTCTCGGTATGAAGAATATCTTTTTGATAATCTTTTAGAAAAACATGGTCATTCTGTTGTAGAACTGCCTCCGTATCACCCAGAACTAAACCCGATTGAACTTAATTTGGGCTCGAGTAAAAATTATAGTATCAGCTTTTACTATAAATAACAATATTAGTGTAGTTCAAAAATGTATACTGTATACTAAATTAGGTTTAAGAAGACATAAATTCTCTTTCACATAGTGACGGATCTACTAACAGCCTATTTACCCCCACTAAATGCCCCTCATTTCTCCAACCTGCATGAGACTTGCTCAAAGTTAACTTTGTTGTACTATAAAACTACATTTTTACTTTTGTTTTACTAAAAATATTCTTTTGAGACTCCATAAAGTCTAAGAGTGTGTGTCTTGTACAAAATATTTGTCTCCTTGTAATCACTTGTAGATTGTTGGAAACTGTTCAAATGGTTTAAATTTGGTATGTACTAGTTTTTTTAAATTTATAAGTATATACGAAAACTACCCTCATCTAAAATTTGGATTACTAGCCACTAAACCAAAATACAAAATTCTAATTTTGTAAAATTTTAACAATGTTGATGAAAATTTACCCAATAGTAACAAATTAAGTCCCAAACAACATGATTTGGTCACTATCTCCTCTCAAATTTTGAGTCAGGAGTTATATGTCAAAATATGGAAATGAACCATAGAAGGTCATTTGCCTTAATATTATCCCTTTAAATTTTTGTAAAATGTTGATGAACTATGAAAAGTAATAACAGAATCCATATAAAAGATATATCTTACTCTTGAGTAATTTGGAAAATACCTAAATTAATCGGTACCACCATTTTTAAATGGCCACTGTAATGTTCATATTTAAAATTAGATATTACCCCAACTTTCTTTTAGATGTTCAGTAATTAACCAGGACATTAAAATTTGTTTGAAATAACATATAAGCCAATTTTGAGATGTCCAACAATCATTTTCATTCTTAGATTGATTCTAGTGATTCAGAATGTTCTTGGAGATAGTCAAAATATATAATATTTGTTTGTTTGTGAGCAGGAGTGTGAGATATTTTATGTAGTATTTGTGTACTCAATTTATTATTATATGGTTGGACATGGCAAATGTTGGTGAAATCATATTTTTCTCTATGGATCCATGTGTAGTTTTACTAAAGTTTACTGTTCTTGATCATTTTATTATGAAACTAAATCAATTTTGTAGACTTGGCAGCATTTTAATATTTCTAGTCATAATGAATCTTCATTTTAAAAATTTATTATTAGTTTCTATAGATGAAACTTCCTACAAAATACTATTATTATGAACTTGGGAACATTAGGTGCTCATTGATCATCACAATTGTGACTATTGTGAACAACCTGTTTCTTCCAAGTGATAGTTGTTGTTTATAATAGTAGGTGGGATGATAGCAGTCTAAGGCATGTGTTTGCTACAGTGAGATTCTCTGATATAGATTAACCCTGTAAGTAGAGTACCCGCCACTTTAGGACAAGATTGGAGTGGGGGTGTGGTGGGGATGGTGGGAGGTGTGGTTGGCATGGTGGGAGGTGGTGGGAGTTGTGGTGGGGGATGGTGGGAGGTGTGATGGGGATGGTGGGGGGTGTGGTGGGGGATGGTGGTAGTTGTGGTGGGTATAGTGTGAGGTGAAGGGAGGTGCGGTGGTGGGAGGTGGGGAATGGTGGGAGGTGTAGTGGGAGTGGTTGTAGGTGTGGTGGGTGAAAGTGGGAGGTGAGGTGAGGATGGTGGAAGGTGTAGTGGGAGTGGATGGGCGTAGTTAGACCTCTCCCCGCTGTCATATTTGTCGTCTTGACGTCACATTTACACCTTGATGTCAGAGACATCAGACCTGTCGTTACCCGAAAGCGGACACACTACCAACTGAGCAATCGTGTACACATCGAGTAGTAGCCGTTGACCAGAGCGCACCACCATAGGTTTGAACAGTAACCAGAGCACACCCCCATATGTTTGATCCTGTGTGATATGCTTGTACATTTCATTGAAGGACGAGGTTGGACACGTACCCCTTACAGTAAGATGTGCCGAGCTTTTAACGCGCATGAAAACTCTCATAGATCTTACGGTATTGGTCTGGGTCATACCTCTAGGTTTAGGATGGTGGTATGGGTGTAAGGTAATAAGAAATAAAAATCAGTGTATCTATAACCAAGTTTATATTAAATAATAATGATATACATCAGCTTTAACAACAACTATTTAATATTCAAAGTATAGATAAAGGTGACACGTGTTCTCTACATTCCTCCTACAGAGATGACACCTTCTACATTGTACGATGCATTCCGTACAAAAGATGTGACCGCAGGGTATCACTGCTACAGAAGGAAGTTTGACGAGACAAACAGGACACGGTGAGAGCATCCGACTATCAATTAATACACCCGAGAATTGTGGATCTTCATGTAAGCAGAAGAAAAAGGTAAGTCACATAAATCATTATTAGCTTGATCTCTCCGGTGTGTGTGTGTGGTTGAAAAGGTTATTCTTACAAAGGTTTTGTAAAACTATTAATACTTACAGGGTATCGTGCATGGTATTCAGCCTGCTGCATAGTATCTATTCCTCTGTGGAATGCGTGGTTACAAATGTCTCCATCACTGCTACATTGTTGTTGACGTAGAAGCTGCTACAGCTACCGAATGTGATGGAACTCCATCACATTCGGTAGCTGTAGCAGCTTCTATGTCTACAGACAATGTAGCAACAATTGAGACAGTTTTACTACGCATTCGATAGATGTAGCACCAACACATGAACCGGCTGCTTGCAGTGTAAGTTATGTTTTTAAACTTTGTTATTTGTCACTAACCAACCAATCATCCGTTCATTGATGTTCCCGTTTTATAGATGACCGCTTACGCTGAAAGGAAGCTTGCCTGCCGAATTGGAGAAGTTTTTTGTAGGAAGTTGCAACGATTTACGAAGGGATCTGGAGGCAATGACAGCTGGACTGTCCCACAACTTCATGTCTTTCCAGGCCGCATTTACTGACGTTCTCGATAGATGGATGGTAGAAAGGAATGTTGTACCGGTTGACGTCACACAAATGACATAACAGTGGGTATACTCCTCGAATACATTGCAACAGACCACTCCAGCACATACGTTACAACAGACCTGTTCATCAGAACATCACAATCCTGCCAGTCATAAGACTCTTTTTCTAGCGCTGCGGCCTCATAGTCGTTTGAGTTCTGGTATCATGTTCTGTGGACGACAATTACTCTCTAAGTTTAGGGGAGAGAGAGAGAATATACCAGCTGTTCAGTGATTGATTACATTGTAAATAATCTTTTTCTCTTTTTTCAGCCATCCATCACCTGTTGCCAGAATGCAAGCTGCTATTGAGATACTTTCGGAAACATTCGTACAGAGTGTATGGTGATCATGATGAGGGTTTTACGAATATTAATAGACAGAGGAATAGATACTATGCAGCATGCTGAATACCATGCACGATACCCTGTAAGTATTAATAGTTTTACAAAACCTTTGTAAGAATAACCTTTTCAACCACACACACACACACACCAGAGAGATCAAGCTAATAATGATTTATGTGACTTACCTTTTTCTTCTGCTTACATGAAGATCCGCAATTCTCGGGTGTATTAGTTCATAGTCGGATGCTCTTACCGTGTCCTGTTTGTCTCGTCAAACTTCCTTCTGTAGCAGTGATACCCTGCGGTCACGTCTTTTGTACGGAATGCATCGTACAATGTAGAAGGTGTCATCTATGTAAGGGGTATGTATCCAACCTCGTCCTTCAACGAAATGTACAAGCATATCCCACAGGGTCAAAACTATGGTGGTGCGCTCTGGTCGACAGCTACTACTCGACGAGTACACGATTGCTCAGTTGGTAGTGTGTCCGCCTTCGGGTAGCACAATGACGGGTCTGACATCACTGACGTCAAGGTATAAATGTGACGTCAAGATGACAAATATGGCGGCGGGGAGAGGTCTAACTACACCCAACCACTCCCACTACACCTTCCACCATCCCCCACCTCACCTCCCACCATCACCCACCACACCTCCAACCACACCTCCCACCACCCACCACCACACCTCTCACTTTTCCCCTTCCACACCACTCACTATCCCCACTACAAATCCCACCACCTCCCACCAGACCTACCACCACCCCCACCATTCCCCACCACCCACAACCACACCTCCCACCACCCCCACCACACCCCAATCCAATCTTGTCCTAAAGTGGCGGGTACTCTACTCCTGTATTTTTTTGCTTGCTTATGGTGGTTTCCCACCCTGATTAGTCTTAGGGTCATAAAGATAGACTTTGAGCACCAAATTAAAACTTATGATAGTAATTAGCCAGAGTGATCTACATTCACAAACCCTGGACAAAATTTTTTGCTTGGTTGTGTTTTAATTGTTGATTTGTGACTTTAAAATAATGATACAGTAATTGATTTTTAGTGTTCTGAATTTCCTAAAAACCTATTAAACAATATCTATTTAGTTACTGGTTTTTTTAGTCTTCATCTCCCCCACCCACACAAAAAGGAATGCTAAAAATATGTTGAAAGAATAATTGTTTCTTACAAATTCAGAGCTCTGCTGCAAGTGACAGCTCATTAACATTCAATAACGTCTTATGTTAGGATGACATCAAATTAAAAAAGATATTAGTAAACTTCCTTGCCTGTAATAAAAACGGTTAAATCTGGTTTCATATACACAGTCATTAGATAACTTTAATTAACAACATTTTCTAACTTTAAGACAAGCTACCAGTCACTAAGAGAATTTGAAGGAATAAACATTATACTAATACTGGTTCCATGATCTGTGTGGTATGGCAATAGTTTCTTGGTGTAATTTTTATCTTAAATATAAAGACTCATGTAATTCTCCTGGATATTAAATGTAATAACATAAATGTTTGTGCACATTTCATGGTACTGGTGATTACGTCTTTGTTATAAGGGGCCTAAGTACATTTTGAACTTTTATATACTTTATGCAAAAACATTGACTATTGTAAAGTAAAAATACAATAATATAAAGCAAGAGACATTATGACTTCAATGAATCTAATTTTCTTCTGTAATTTGTTTAATTACAACCTTTTGTGGTTTTTGTAAAGAAATTAATAAAATTGAGGCTTTCTAATGTTTCAAAGAAAAACTATGACTGTTGAAGATTATGTATGTTCCCTAATTTTTAAAAATAGACAGTCATATACTGTGAACCCCATTACTTGTTTGATTAGCATTGTATTTTGTATGTTATAAAGAAAAACTATAACCATTGAATATTATACTTGTTCCCTAGTGTTTTAAAATAGACAGTCATATACTGTAAACTCCACTATTTGTTTGATTATTATGTATCAAATTTACTGAAAATTGTGTAGTTATATTTATGTTAGCTGTAAGCATTATTTTTTTAGGAAGTACTTCAGTAAGGATAAATCATTGATTTTATATATATATATATATATATTTATATGTGTGTGTGGTGTGTGTGTGTGTGTGTGTGTGTGTGTTTTTTTTCAGGTATACATATTCCAATAAAGATTAAATGTTGATATTTAATCAAATCTGTACTTTGTTTGTGATTATAAAATACGTTTTCCTAGAATCCACGATCCCGAAAATTAGTTTAGGTATCTGTGTTTTTTCAAAGAATGGCGCCCAACAAATCATTAAATTCAGTAAATAATTCAATTAAGTAAAATTAAACTTGTTTAAGAAAAAAAATTGTTAAAATGGTAATATACAAGTACTTTGCTTATAACTACTCTTCTATACTTAATTTTGAGCTTAAAAGTCTCCACATTTAAGACAGAAAGGTGCCACAATTAAAGGGTTTAAAATTGGTAAACCAACAGGGATACCTAAAAAGGTAATTAAAAAGAATGTACAAAATATAACCAAAAGCAATTTCGTATTACATTGTCTACTTTATAAAACATTTTACTCAATAATATCTCCTTAATCTTATCTACATGTTTCAGAAACTATTATCCAATTATTTATAATAATCATAATTTTTGTCATTTCTTGATGAAATTTTGTATTATCATATTTTATTCTTTGTAGTGTTTTGCTAAAAAAAAAATCATAATTTACAGAAAGTTTGCATAAAACAATTCAGTGATGATTGAGTGATTCAGCACTATTTAAAAGCTCGGAACATGAAATATTTTTGGTATTTTAATATATATATATTTAATAAATAGATCTAAATCTCAATTCCAAAAATTAAAATTTTTAAATATAAATATTATTAATTAATGTTGCTAAATATATTTATCACAAATACAGTCATAGACATAAAATTAATAGCCTGTATCCATTCCATTTAAACTATATTATGTGGTTTAATTTCTGCATTATATAGGAAACACATTTTAAATGGTTTTGGTTTTTACTTCCCATAATACACTAGGCTCTCATTGACAATTGTTAATTATTTATTTTTACATCACTAAGTCAGCACATTCCTCAATCTCAATATTTTTTATATCTCTGGATGACAATAGAATCAATAAAATCTCTTCAACATGATTATGAAGAATTGAAGAATACAAATGATACATTCTCAAAAATTTGATAATCAACATAATTCAGTCTATTTTTACAACCGGAATTATACTTTCGAAATCAGTTATACATTTATTTATTAGCTTCTCTTTGCTCCAGCTCACGAGTTAGTACAAGTAACATTTCTGGTTGAGATCTACGCCGGTATTCCTGTTGTGCTAAATCGAGTGCTGATTGGTTGAATTTAGTTTTAGCCATCAAATCACATGTTTTAGCTTGGAGAAGCATCTGTAAGAATGATAAAATCTATTGAACAAATGAAAGAATTTTTACACATTTTAAATACAAGCAACCAAACTAAGAAACACTTAATTCATAAAATAACAAAATAATTTATAATCTGTAACATAAATCATATCTAAATGATTCGAAAACTCTCATCCAATAATTTATAATAGAAAAAGTCATTTTTCTTGAAGAAATTTGTAAATTTTTATAATCATAATTCTTTCTTTGTATGGTTGTGCAAAAATCATTGTTATTGCTCGTAAGATTGTTTAGTTGCTGCTGAACTCATTAAGCTTGACAAGGGTCAGTTTATAGGAAAAAGAAGCTTAATCTATTGAACAAATAAAAGTGTTCTTAACAAACAAACAGCAAAATTAAGAAACATGCATTAATAAAATGGCATAATAGTTTATAATTTGTATCATAAAATTGTCTACTGTACTTTGTGTAACAGAATAAAAAATGGCTATTAATGTAACTAAAGATGATTATTAGTCCAAACATTGTTTTTGTAATAATTACCTGTTATAAAAAATTAGCAGGACTTGTGTATATCCTAAGAATAATAAATAGAACACAAATAGGGTAATAATGATAAGTTATAACTCTATTTCAACAAGATTATAATCATCTTCAGTGATATATTAGCTATCAGCTGTTTATATTTCACACATTCTACATGTGTTCCGTATACCCTATAATAATCCGTATGTTTGTTATTTTTATAAGACATGTTAACATTTTATTTATTGTTTAGACGATGAACATTATTGTACAATTTGTTGGTTAATTATTACAAAATCAGGAAACAATCAATACGTCCATGTGTCTGTTATGAGGTGTGAAGTCTAATAGTTTATAGTCTAGGATGTGCTATGAAGACAATGGTACAAGCTTCCAACACTATTGCTATGATGAGACTGGCAAGGGGGCGAGGGATGCTGTGTAATGGGGATGCAGTAGCCTACCACTGGACTGTCTGTGGTTTCAGTCCCACATATACATTGCTTGTTTTTGTAGTGACTGTGACTACATCATAGCAGTTTTTTTTCAATATGACCGTCGCCTTCTTTTACATTCTGAACAAGGCACATGTTTATTTGTCTCTTAGAAACAATTTCTGTCATGCATGCTATTGTGAAAGCAAGAGTGTTTTGATCATTTATGGCCAATTTTTCTGATAAAATCTTTTCAAAATGGTTTTCCTATACAGATGTATTGTACCTACCATAATCTGGAGACAACAACAGTAGATAATGTTTACTCTAGTCAGAAAGTGAATAACATTATTTGATAACTATAAAATGACAGACAGGAAGACATATTCTAAATACTTTGGAGCTCAGCAATAGTTCACTGTGAACGAGGTAGATTGATGTAGATTATACAGAACCGAGGACTAAAAGAAGTCGACATGACTAAGAAAATAAACAGCATTTGTATGTTTATAACTGTTACATCCACAAAAGTAAGTTATAAACATTTATAGCATATTATAATAATATGATTGAATTACCCATGACATAAAATAGTTGTATGGGTGTTGCGTCCCTGGGGCATTAAGAGACTGCGGTATACAGCGATATTGTTTCACATGCTCGCTCTCAATATTGTCAACAATGACTCATGACTCGACGTGAGGATCCGGTGTCCAGTCACTTTCACCTCCAAACACAATGTCACAGTGCAAATATATGATATGATTAATTTATTGTTTCAGTTCGAAGATGAAAGGATCCTGAGTTTAGTGTTTAGAGTTATAGTGTCACACAATTTATAGTGTTATTATTGTGATATCCAGTAGCGGCCGATGGTTAAGGGCAATGGGAGGGCTCTGTTTTATTTTATACACGTAAGGGAAGGCATGTTATCATTCACTTAACATTCACAATCACAAAGGGTTAAACTTAAAAACATAAACAAACAACTCGTGTGAGTGGCGGGACACTATTTAGAACAGTTGCGCCAACTTATTTTGCCCATCGAAAACAAGGTTTTTGGTAATGCGGAACATCTCATTTATGGTGGCTTCACTGACTGATGTCTGCGCGCGCAGCTTCGGACTCTGCCCTAGAAGCCCATTACACGCTGTGTAAATGACGTCACGGCACCCTCAGCTCTGTCTGCTGCTTGCCCCATATGACTAAATGCAATGAAACTGGGACGCTCTGGCCACCGTCCGAACTCCAGAATACATTCGTCAAATATTTTATATGGTAAAACTTCCGCTACAAATGATGGTGAAATCCATAGCGGCAATTCATAATTCATTTATCTCCACAGAATTAAATACATATAGGTATTTACATTATTAAAATAATATTATCATTGGGGGGGCGGCGTCCGAGAGTCCTTATGAGTAAGCCGCCACTGGTGATATCTTGCAATTATAGCAAAAATCATGCTTTAAAAACTAATTGGTGCTGAAAATCGTATATGACGGAAATGGAAGAAAGATGATGAAATGAAAGCATTAAAACATGTGAAAAGAGTGTCGACATATATTTCTAAAGTTAGTTCAACAAATGTGAAAAATGTGCAAACTGATAATGATCAATTTGAGACAGAACAACCACCTGTCATTCAACTGACAGTAAACCAAGTTGCAGCAGCTTATACCACTATAACGTCCATTTTCAGGCGAGATATCAACTACTGCTTCTATAGCTGCCAACCAATCAGTTATTAGATCAAATAAAACTTGAACACAAGATCTCAAACGCATTTCAACAACAAAGTCGTCATCCTCAGTGATACATGAGCCACAATAACTTAACTGTAACTAACCTAGCACTGCGCCAACCCCCGTATTTATACAAAATTAAAGGGACATAGCCTGCTTTCTAAAGAGGCATTAAAAAGTGCAGTCTAAATAACTAAATAACTAAATAATAAGTGCATTCTAAATAACTTAAAAGTTAACACCTAACTAACACAATATTCTTAACTAATCTTATATCTAACAATACATTTTATATTTTACTTTAATATAAAATTTTGCATCAGCCTTAATTTATTATAGCCTATACAGTTATATTATCGTACTTGTTAATATAAAAAGTTTGCCATTCATCTATTATGTTTAATTTAGTAAAAATTTTAACAACACATAGATTTCTATTTTGAAATAATGTTTTTCCTCTAGACAATGTTTAGGCATAGCTGATTTATGAGACATATTATACTTGAAGTGGACAAAGTGTTCTTTTCTCTTATCCTGAAATTTCATTTTGTTTGGCCTATATATTTTTCGGACATACTTCACAATTTATACAATAAATTTATGATTTACCTTGTGCTTGAATTTTATCTTTTGGAAATATATATACCTCCAATATATACACTGGAATTTTTCTAGAATTTTTTAAAGACTAAATTTTTCTACACAATCCTACCACTCCCTCAGTTGCACCCTCTAATATTTGGATTTTTTGACCTCGGAATTGAAATCAGAGACCTCAAAAACTTACAGAATATCATTTTCATAATTTATTGCTATTTTGATCTGATATTGGCTCTTTCTTTGGCGCTCTCTAGGATTTGCATCTTTTTGACATCAGAATCGGAATCGGAGACCCAAAAAACTTAAAATATGACATATTACTCTAGAAATGACATCAATTTATAAATATATTCCCTCATTTTCAATCATCCAGATTCCTAATTGTTTATAAGTAATTAATAAACAAATTATTGTGTTGCCCCTCAATAAACTGTTTTCAACTTTGATCTAAACATTCTAACGAACAAAATGGGCTATCATATAAGTAAATCCATGTAAAGTCATTCTAGATCTGAGTATTCACTTTTTACCGCCTATCTTACCCTGACTAAGAAAAGACAATTGAAAGAATATTTTCATGCTACCAATGAAATGTGCAATTTTCAAATGCTTGAAGCCTTTGTTTTTATTGTCATTCCAATGACAGCGAAATCTTATAAGCATGTAGGTTGATAACTACTCCTCTTTTATTTCTCCTGGCTTAAGTTCATAACTATTGATACTAAAATTATGCTTCTCATCATACATTAAACAACTGAAAAATATCAGAGAACTAACAGAAGCATTGATAGTTGAAACTCAAATGGTGACAAGTATTCCTTATATCAAACTGCCTGGTTAATATTTTTTACTTTGCCTATTTCCACTGCTTTGTCAGAATGGTCAATTTTAAAGTTGAAAATAATTAAGAACTACCTATCTAAGAAGCTCAGTGTCACAACTCCACTTGAGCTCATTAGCTACTATATCAGTAGAAAGGGTCAGATCAGTGAAACTAGACTTTGAGAAAATCATCTTCATATTCACCAGTGAAAAGACGGAAATTATGAAGCCAACAAGTGGACACATGCAACAAAGAAGTAGTATATTTTCTGTAAAATTTGTTTAAAGTTTGATTTATGATTTACTTGTTTAGACATATTGAATACCTACTTCTTAGTTAATTAATTTCTGACTCACTTTTACATTTTAATTCTCCTTTTATAGTTTCTAAACAAATTCAGTAGAAAGTATCAGATTTATCGCTATTAAAGTAAATACTTAGAGAAGCCTGCAAAATTTGTTTAAAAGTTTCAATAACATTTCGATCCCTACATACATGACTAGTTTGTAAAACATGTAGATACTTCCTGACTTGGCCGTTCCAAACTGGGCCCAGGTATTACCATTTAAACAAATAAGCTTTATGGTTACTATATCACAAGGATTTATGACTTTCATGTTCTTTACAATGTTTAAACCAATGGTCATTAGAACAAAAAGATCTAAAACACTTTTACCCAATGATGATAAAAACATATAAACACCAGATAATGTTCTGCTATTGTATATTTTGAAATTTAAGGATTTCAATATTTCTATCAATAACTTTCCTCTATTATTCAACACCTCATCATAATATGATAATCTAGGATACATCAAAATAGTGTCACAAAAGAAAAATTCATTGAAAAACTCAATGTTACCGACACAGCAATTAAAGTAACCCAAAACTAGAAAAGTGGTATTATCAGGTAAACTTTCCTTTAAGCCTTCAGTTTTTTCTTGAAAATATTGAGTATAAAGATCAATATTGGATGATAGACTTCAATATACGATAAATACAATAATTATGATATTATTTAACATAACTTTTACAGCGATAAATGAATTAGTTTTTTACAATAAGATGTAACTGTAGTAAAAAAGTTTACTCCATGGACAGGTATTGAACTCTATTGTAAGATTTATAGTTGGAATAATTTATTTGTGGAGGCAATGTGATTCTATGTTCATGACTTGTAGTAAATGTTTCATATGACTGATCCTCTATTTACCCATCTAATTTAATTATTAATTCTTCTTTTTCAAACACTTTTAAAGCAAGATGATTGTTTGCCTTTGCAGTTTACACAAAGATATATATTGCAACTATTAACATAATCACAAATCTTTAGTTTTTGACACTTAGCATGGTACCGTACCAGTTTAGACATTTACAGCAGTTTTTACAATCTGGACACCTTTCACTATTATAAACCATTTTGAGATTTTGAGAGGTCCAGGCAACAATCAACAGTTTGAATAATTTACATAAAGGATGGTAGTCCCTGCAGAAATTGTCAGTCCTGACAGTATCAACAACCACATACATTTATAAGGCACCAGACCTTATCAACTAGGAATAAAACAAAATATAAAGTTAATAACTATAAGACAAAGTCCACTATGGACAATAGGCCTAGTGGGCAATGTCAAATAATCTTATCAGCAACTAGGTACTTAAACTGCCCTATCAATAGTCTTAAATAAACATGCTCAAAGTTAGTAAAACATAATAGATATATGATGAATATCGGTCAATATTAAATGTGTCTTATTGAATCAACAAATTAAAGCCATACATATTACTTGAGCAAAGTCCTTATCAGTACTCCTGTCAATCACTATACAAAGCAGTAAAGTACCAAAATCAAATTTAAGATTGTCTTTACACAAAACGGCACCAAAAGACCACAGAACTAGCACTTTTGACTCCAATAAATGGTTCACCAGATAAAACACAACACAAACATTTGAAAATATTTCTATTTAATATAGAATAACCCCACAAATTTTACATATAGTCTGGAGCCAAAATAAACATCTGGCACTTCAAACATGTAATTGAAAATCTAAGTATACAAACCCATCAGAATCCTTAAATGTAACACTCTAACTTGTTTTAAACTCTTTTGTAAACTCAATTAGATAGTTTTCTTTACCAAACAGCACAAGGCAAGAATATGATTTTCACTCAACAGCAGTTCAAACCAGGCTCCATTCAAAGTTACATTATGAGCCACCTTAAATTGGTCAGTATATTTTCCACAATGGTAACTGTGTATCGTTCCAAGTAATAATTTTTCATTCCACCTGGGTAATTGTGAAATGCCAGTCTCATAAAACACACATCACATTGATTTCTTAGGTCTATACACAAAGCTCTTCCTAACCTAACCTATTCCACAAGGTCGTCAGTAACATGCAGGTGAACTGTTGATTTTTCAAACGAATTATAATAACATGTGACAACAAAATTATGCTATCAAGAGTAAGGTGTAGGTCTACTTGATGCTCTTACCACAATGGCATAATGAATGCAAGAAATAAATTGAACTACAGTACAGTCTCGCTAATCCGGTCCCCGATGATCCGGACGGCCGGCTAATCCGGACGGCCCTTTATTTTACTGAGTACAGTACACGCAATCGAAGTTTGTCGAGAGCGAAAATAGTTGAGGGTTCATTTGTCCTTGGCTATTTTTAGCGGGAAGAGTAAGCTCAGCCGAGGATAGAAAGGGTCTATCCTATTATATTTTGTCCCACGGTACAGTATTTCCAGGAAGTGACTCACTTCACCAGCGTTTTACTTCTCGCTGTGTCAAAACAATGCTATTGTTTGGCGGTCACCGACCCCTTCCTCGCCACTGCGCGGCTTCCGCCCCTGTTCCTGGAAATTCAATGCCCTAGTATAATTACACAAATTTGAACCATTAGGCTTAGACCAACAAATGAGGGCTCATTTTTTTTGTCTAATGAACACGAATAAAACAAAATTTGAATCACAGTTCTGCGATGTTTCGTTTCCGACATAACACATACTGTAACAATAAGAAAACGTGTTATGTTGGGAATGAAACATTGTAGAACTGTGATTCAAATTATTTTTTATTCGTCATCATTAGATAAAAAAAATTAGCTCTTATTTGTTGGTCTAAGCCTAATGGTTCAATTTATAGTAACTATAGTAGGGCGTAGCATTTCCAAGAACAGGTACAGAATGACGGGCAGTGGCGAGGACGGCGTACTAGACCGCCCAACAATGGCAATGTTTTAACGCATGGGATTAGGACCGGCCCGGAGCCCTCCTGGTCTTAAATTTGTCTTTACTATATATTCCATGCATTTTTTAGGCATTTTCCGTATAATCCGGACTTTCACTAGTCCGGACAGGGTCCGGTCCCGTCAAGTCCGGATTAGCGAGACTGTACTGTATTGTGAATTCTGTTTCATGAAAGCAAAACATACAGCTAGCTTGCTTCACACCTGTTTAAGTATTCATAACTGCTAATGGTCAAATTAATATGTATTAAAAAAAATAAGATGAATGTATTTATTGTTTATTTTATTTTTAAACTCTCTCTATTTAGTTTGATAATTTAGTCGATTTTCGTCTTTATAAGCAAGGTAATAGTGAAAATTAGAAACATCACCTTCATAGTGTCAGGCAGAGTAAAAAAATGAAAGTACTCAAGAAAAAGAAACTGTTGAAAATTGTAGGCACAGTACATGATTTGTATCTATCTAATGGGATGAGTGGTATTGTACTAGTGGTATTGTATTAGGAAGTAGTAAATTTATCAACAATAGCTAGTCTGTTGAAGAGAAAACATAGTGTCTCCTTCAATTTTGTATAAAATGAAGGCATTCCTTAATGAAAGATACATGAGGTGAAAAAATATTTGTTTGTAATATTTTTTGCCTCTTTTCCTTGGTATGGAGTAATCAGGAAGGTGTTGATCCACCCAGTCAATACCTCCTATAGTATCATTGTATACATTTATACATCCTGGTCTCTTCTTTGTTTCACCATATTTTTCAAGTTTTCCATCTTCCAAGGATGGATAGATGATTAGAGTGGATGAATTCTTTTTATCTAGCCATAACATAACAGTAATTTTCACTATCTGATATCTTCTTATTTCCCTTTTTAAAATTTTGTTTACATGGGTTTTCTTTAATAGTGATGGCATTTCTTTTCATGATAATTTTACAGTCCCATAAATATCTGAGGTATAAGATATAAGCGGATCAGCCAGCTGAGATTACATGTAAAAATTATCAACAGTTTAAAAAATATCCTTTATCTAATGAAGTTTCAGTCAAGATCATATCAATTTGAGATAAAATGGGAAGATCAAGATGGTTTCCATTTATAACAGTTCCCTTTTCAGTGCTTGAAGAAAAAAGGTATTGTAATGAGTAAGTTTTTAGAACAAAATTGTTTTATTTCAGGATTTTTTGTTAATTCTTATTATGTCAAAAATACTTTAAATTCATTATGTTTTAGTTCATAAAATGGCTTTTTTTTTCTATTTGTGAATATAATCATTTGGGTATCTGTTAAAAATTGTATTTACAAGATCATGATAGAAAAAATATCAAAATATGTAAAATACAACTGTTATCAGAAATAATATTTATACCTGGTACACTCTTGAATGGGAAATGTGATGGTGATGGAGATAAATTGTTTGCAGTAACACCGTGCTATTGACGTGATCTTGATAAATGTATAGAATCACCATCATCTGAATCATCATGAATTATCTATATCTTCATCACATTCACTGCCACTGTCCTCTATATTTATACCTGGTACACTCTTGAATGGGAAATGTGATGGTGATGGAGATAAATTGTTTGCAGTGACCTTGTGCTATTGACGTGATGTTGATAACTGTGTAGAATCACCATCATCTGAATTATCATGAATTATCTATGTCTTCATAACTTTCACTGCTACAGTCCTCTATATTTATACCTGGTACACTCTTGAATGGGAAATGTAATGATGGTGGAGATAAATTGTTTGCAGTAATGTCGTGCTATTGACATGACGTTGATAACTGTGTAGAATCACCATCATATGAATCATCATGAATCATATATTTCTTCATACTTTCACTGCCACTGTCCTCTATATTTATATCTGGTACACTCTTGAATGGGAAATGTGATGGTGATGGAGATAAATTGTTTGCAGTAACATCGTGCTATTGACGTGATGTTGATAACTTTGTAGAATCACCATCATTTGAATCATCATGAATAATATATTTCTTCACACTTTCACTGCCATTGTCCTCTATATTTATACTCATTGCTAATACTCATTGCTAAAATACAGCTCACTTGTCAAAAAACTGACTGCGTTAATGGCAAAACAGAAGTAATACAATGCACCACTAGCACTAGAAATGTTGCAAATAAAACAATATCCTTAAAGTGAAGTATTTTGGGTTAGACTAAATCAGAACGTTCATTAGCCATATGCTTGTAGAAACTCGGGTTGGTCCAGTTGTAATACACAGTTCTTGAATTTTTAAATTTTTAATTGGTGCCAATATATCTGCTGTTGCTAAAAAGGAATTTTATTATTGGTTCAAAGGTATACAATGTAAGTCAAGTGAAAGTTTGTGAATAATGTTCATAATAAGGGGAAGATAAATTAAAATAAGTATCCAGAAATATGTTTGTAACGATAATAATGTTTAGATTTAAGATAGAATTAGTTTTTGAGTGAAATTTTGTTTATGTGAAATGGAAGATACCTGTTGCCAAGCGAAATGGTGTAGAGGCTATGTTCCGTGAAATGATGTATGTGAGCCCCTAGTTAGAAAACCGCATGCGAGCGTGCATAAAAACAGTCTTAGGGAGTCTTGGTCCAGGGTCAGTCAATATGTGTGCTGAAGGAATCGTCATGAGAATCAGAGATGTTGTAGTTCGGTTGAACATTTAGATTGAACAATGTAAATTGTATAAAGTGACGTTTTGAAATAAAATAGAGACACATAAATCTTCAATAATCACGTTTGTTTAATTAGAACAATGATAGACATTTGAGAAGTGAGTTGTTCAGGTAAATGTAAAAATAAAAATGGCGCTAAGCAATACGGTAAACGTGTCCCTTGATGGCGTGACAATGTTCTAGTGAGCATGTACAATTTGTGAGGTGTTACAGAGACTAAAGGTTAATTTGAATAAGAATTCTATCTTAGTAAAATAGAATCCTTGATACATGTGACCAAAGTAATGCCAGCGAATATTTAACCACGTGTGGACAATGGCAGAGTTTTTCATCTAGAAGCCTCAGCGATCTTCAACGAACAAATTATCTTTCAACAAAGGACTGGTAACAAGTGTTAAAGAACACTCAAAATCAAATATCGTTATACTATCTTAGATTAATTATAATTCAATGTGTCAGCTATAAAATTTATGATTTTGATATTTTTTAAATAATTATTTTGCTGTTGAAAATTAAAGATGTCTACTGAAATGAATAGCTTTGTTTAGATAAAATAATTTTAATATACTAAAAAACAGATGAGGCTAATCAACCTATTCTAACAAATAATTATCTAGGAGGTGCAACTATAAACCTAAACTCAATATTCAAGATTTTAACCTTCTTAAAAGGCAGAATAAATTATAAAAGTAGGATGTATAATTTAGAAAACGTCAAATAGAAGTATAGGCCTATATATATGTGTGTGTGTGTGTGTGTGTGTGTGTGTGTGTGTGTGTGTGTGTGTGTGTATGATCAATTTTAATAAAATAACATGTTCAGTTTCAGAAGAACAAAAAGGATTTTTTATTTACCACAATACCATTTGGTAGTACATTTTTAAAAGAATCTACGACCCTTAGTATGTTTTAAAGTTAATCAAAATCAAAATTACATTATTCTAAATTGGTAAGCGTAATGCTGACTGGCGCCCATAAAACGAGCAAATTATTATTTTTTTATATAATATAAATTAAATTCAAACCCCTCTTTTTTAATATCATAACACAGTACAGAACATTATAATAAAAACGTAATATATCGGGTTATTCTGGCAAGTGATTAACAAAACAAATTATTCTGACACTTTATCTTGAATAAATTTCTAAACCCATTCAAAATTGTAAAATTCTTTTAGAGAACTCCCATGGCCATATACATGAGAACATGGTTTTCTGTCCAATTACCCCTCTCGAAAATCACAATTAAAGTTAAGGAAATTTGTATTTCAAAGATTGTGACTGATGTCATAAAACTTGTTGAGATCAAAAGATTTGGGTCAAATCCTTGATAATTAGGATTTAGGTACTTGTCTTACATGTTTCCTAGAATGATGTCCCCATATGTTTTTGTCTATGTTTAATTGAAATTACCTTTCACAGATAAGGAAATTATTTATATGGCTCACTGAAATCTCTCAAAAATCTCAACCTAAAAAAAAAAAAAAAAATGTGTTCATGCACACAAGTATTTTTTTACATAGCCACAAGTGACAGAGTAACATACTGGAGGGTGAGTATTAGATAAACGATATACGATAAACGATGTGTGACGTGGGCTTAATATACAGCTGATAAAAATTAATAGACATATTTGTTCACTAATCTTGGCAATATTGTTAAAAAAAACAATATTACATTTAAACTGTAAACTGTGAAAACAAAATCTAACATTGGTAACTCATGTCTTTAACAGAAGAAACATCTTATTACAAAATTTAAGCTCTAAGTTTATACGAATTACATCAAAACTAGGGAAACATACATAGGCCTAATAAAAATCAAAAATACCGCTTATAAAACTTTCTCTTTCTTTTTGTACAAAATATCCAATTTTTATAAATGGTTAGTTAAGGAAAAAGAAAGTTTAAAAACATAATTTCAAATCAATTTAAGTATTGTGGCAACTGTTTTAAATCAAAGCCAATAACTGAAATGAAGTTTAGTTTTTAGAAATGAACTTAATTTGGTTCATAATGGTCGAATACAAAAACTTATCTCACAATTAAAGAAGCACACTTTACCAAATATGTATGGAAACCAAAGTGATCTTTCTCATATTCAATTTATTATAATTTAAAGACATATGTCTCAGTATAATCCGATTCAATCAAAATGTGAATGGTCTTGCTAAAAAGGGTACAAATGTACCTAGTGTTTTTAATAAATTTATATATTGTATAATGTTTTGTAATTTTCACCTGATGATGTAGCATTGATTGGCAAAACAGCTGCAGTGAGAAACAGAATGATTGAGTTTAAATGACAGATATAATGTATTTAAATGCATATAAGAATTTTTAGCAATTTGGAGCCATAATTAAAAAAATTAATATAGAAAATATAATTTAATATTTTAGTAATTTTAATGAGTTAATATTTAAGAAACTAGTTAAAAATTATTATTTATTTAAAATTAATGAAAGATTGCTATTTTTTTCCTTTAATATGGTTATAATAAAGTACTAAAAATTAAAATTTGTATTAATTTGTTTTTAAATATACTTTAGGCCATAAATTTGTTTTATCTCTTTTGTCCAAATTTTTCAAGATATTTCTACTCTATATCATTAAAATGTGAATGTAAATTTATATATTTTTATCTAGATTTTGATTATATTATAATTTTGAAGTTCTTCAAAAAAAGATAATGTATATTCATTCCATTGATTAATCCAATATTTGTAAACCTAAAGGAACGTTTAAATAAATTAATTGTATTTGATAATTCTTATTGAACTGAAATTTGACACAACACGTACAACTAAATTTTATAAAATACACATTATAAATAACTGGCAATAAAACAGTGTACAAAATTAAAATGGTGAATAAAGAACTATAAATTTGACAATTTATTTTTACACTGCCCCTTATAGTTTATTGAAGTCTTATATTATAGTATATCAAGTTTTCTATATACATATCTCAGTGTAATACAGGTGTAACAATTTGACCGACTGCATGGATAGATAGAATTTGTCAATAAAGATAATGGGCATTTTAAGTGCAACAGAATTAATATTTCTCTTTTTATCTTCATAATAATAAAAACTTGCTACAATAGTAGAACAAAACAAGAGCAAATTATAAAAATAATATAAAATTATAGCATGAGATAGTAGTTGTCACAGTTTTATGCTGTGGATGATAGGTTACACTACTGGTACTACAAATCTCAATTCAAGTCCACTAATAACACTTATATTAAGTATCTCTCTCATGTTAGTTATGCGTAATCTGTAGTAGACAATGAAGTATTGTGTAGAGGATGTTTTATATTTTCATTCTAAATTGTGCAGGAAGAGGGACACTAAATTAAAAAGTAGTTTTAAAGACAACATTCGCTTTCAAGGCAGTATTCTGAATAAACGAGTCACATCTCTAAATACATTTAATGGGCATCCGACAGTCTAGAATATTGTAGTATGTCTTTTGCTATTACAATTGGGTCTAGCTAGACATTTTCATTTCCTATAAATTTCCAAGAGTGATATTTCTTAATCAAATTATAATAAAATTTGGTGTACCCATGTATTGGGACTCTGAACTCAAATTTAAAATTTAAAAGCTAGGATGAGTTTCATAATAGTAATTGTGAGCAAACAATTAAGGTGAGATGAAGTGGTGGTGAAGATCCAAAGGAGATTACTTTATGGAGACCATGATACTAAGGTGAAGAAGTAGAGTTACAGGGAAGTAGGAACTGTATAAAAGAAGAAGTCAAGATAAATTGCATATAAATGGAGTTGATCCATGAAAAATAAACGTCAAAAAATGGAGTCAACAAAATACTGTAACCCCTTGACAGAGTCACTAAATAAAATAAAGTTAACAAAATCAATTACTCCATATAAATAATGATGAGAGATGATAGAGCTAGCTAATAGAGAAAGAATCATAATTTTGCAGAGTAAAGAATTGGTGGTTGGATCAGACTTGGGTCTAACTAAATTTTTTTGTATGTCTGTAATTATAAACTATAAATTTAGTTTATAATAAAAATTCAATACTAAGCACCAGTGCTTAATATTGAAATTAATAATAATTAAATTAATAATTAATTTAATAAAAATTAAATGTGAGAATTGCACCAGTGCTTTAAAAAATGTTGAATTGTTTTTTGTTAATAATTAGTTTTTAAAGATGAAGTAATTACCTGAACTACATGAATAAATCCACTTTCTACTGCAATATGCAGTGATGTCAATCCTTCCTTATTTGGAGCATTAAGTTCTGTTTGAGGACATGCTAGCAATAGTTGTACCACATCAGTGTAACCTCTCCCAGCTGCTAAATGTAGAGCTGTGTTACCTGAAAGATCTTTAGCATTAAGAGGTGCACCATGTTCAATTAGCACTGATACAACACCAGGGCGGTTCTTTCTAGCAGCAACATGAAGTGCAGTCTCACGGTAAGCAGTGGCTCGAGCCAAATTTGTTCCACCACAGATTAATGCTACAGCTCCATCTGGCCAATCACGTTCAAGAGCTTCATGTAATGCTGTTTCACCCCTATCATTCTGTAAGCTTGGATCTGCTCCACACTCTAACAAGATCTGAAAATGTGTAATATTTTATAGATAAATTATTTGTTTCAATTTTATCATAAACACAAAGTTTTGAAACTACAACAAAGGTTTATGTCACAATATTTATAATATAAACTAATTAATTAGAATATAAATTACAAAATTTAAGCTCTAAGTTTATACGAATTACATCAAAACTAGGGTTACATACATAAGAAATCAAAAATACCGCTTATAAAACTTTCTCTTCCTTTTGTACAAAATATTCAATTTTATAAATGGTTAGTTAAGAAAAAGAAAGTTTTAAAACAGATTTTCAAATCAATTTAAGTATTGTGGCAACTGTTTTAAATCAAAGCCAATAACTTAAACGAAGTTTAGTTTTTAGAAATGAACTTAATTTGGTTCATAATGGTCGAATACAGAAACTTATCTCACAATTAATTAAAGAAGCACACTTTACCAAATATGTATGGAAACCAAAGTGATCTTTCTCATATTCAATTTATTATAATTTAAAGACCTTTACAACTTGTTTATCTGCCTAAAATCAGAGTACTATGAACATAAAACAAGCTTATGAATACATCAAAAAATAATTTGTATTCTTTTATATATTGAGATTGGGTTGTCCAATCTTATATAATGTGTGTCAGTGTTTCTTTATATGTTTTAAGTTTTAAGTACTACAGCTGAAGAACCCAGTAGTAATTGACTAAACTAATGTAGTCTTGTCAACAACACTAGAATTGCACATACTAATAAATAATATATTTATAAACTACAATAGAAAAGAATGACATCAGCACTTAGCTATGTACTGCTAGACAGAAATAAGTTTTTTAAACTTCAATTCTTAGACATGTTTTAAGATTTTATATATTAATTATTGACGAAATAGCTAGTCATGGTAAATATGCAACACTGACTTTATGTCATGGGTTGTAAATTTTCATGAACAGAAATTGTTATAAATAAAAACAATAAAGTAGACATATTCAGTGTAAACACAGTGAGTACTTGGTGAAATTTCATACTAAGGTAAATAATAACTCACAATCATGCATGGGCGTCATCACCAGTTCATTATTGGGGGGGGGGGACATATGCCGGGGGTCTGGGGGTATGGAAATTTTTTTAAATTAAACTTCTCAAAACATTGTTTTTATGCATTTATTTATGCGTTTGTAACAGAAATGTAATGTTAAAAACCCTAGTAAAGACAAAGCCCGATGTTTACCTTTTAAGGTTTTAAGTAAATCATTCGTTTTTAGCAAAAATATTTTTACATCTCAAATATTGGGGGGGGGGCGCGTCCCCCAGTCCACTCGGCGATGACGCCCATGCTGAATCATGTAAAATTTCACAAATGAACATAGGTATATTCTGACAGCTGTTTCACAATTAAACATCTTGTCTTAAGCATAGTTGTCTGAAGATGCTTAATTGCAAAACAGCTGTCACAATATATGTTGATTTGTGAAATTTTACATGTGAGTTATTATTTATCTTAAAAAAGTAGACTATTTTCTGTTCTGCTGATATAACATAAAATGTAATTTGCTACTACAATTAACTGCTTGTACTATGAATGTTATATATTCATCACAACTCTAAAAATAGACCACTTACAGTTTTGGAGTCAATATATTATAGAATTTGTATTTTGAAATATTTATTATTTATATTGTATGCAGTGTTTGATTTTATTGAAGTTGAATTTAATAAGCACTTGAAGATGAAATTTATCTCAAAACAGCTGTCGTGCAATAAAGACAAAAGAAAAAAAGACAATGGTGTTCTATTTTTGGGTGGAAAAAAGAATTGAGTTTACTTAACAATAACAATGCACTCTACATTAAAACAACATAGATCTTCACAATTTGAAGTTTAAAATTAATGACGCTTAATCAGAACTATATTCACTGCACTAGACTAATGTATCCCACCTTCCATAACTGTAAACAGATTTAATTAGACTACTGTTAACTTAATATGAATAGAACTTTGAGAAATCTTACTATTACTTAGTGGTAAAAATGATATTTCACTTCATTAACAATGTCTACTTGGATTTAGAGGGCCAACAGAACAGATGCTAATTATATAAGAAACTAGAAAATTTAGCGCTACCGTACAGTAGAGTTTCGATAATCGGGTATGTTCAGGACTTTTCCGGTACTGGATTACTGGAAATACCGGATTATTGGGTGGTACTGTGCATGATCGCTGAAATGTAATTCATACAGCAAATATAGCTGCAACATGATGTTAGAAGCAAATACTCTATCTTTTACTTGAAACATAATGATAAACCTTTCAACTTAAAAAAATACTCTACAGTTTAGAACAAAACTTATTTTTTATTATACACTACATTTTAAATACAGTATGTACAACTACAACAATACATTGACATAACTACAGAAGGCCTACAAAGAACTTTTAATTGAAATACAGTGTATTAGAGTTTAGTTAAATCCTACAGTAATTTATAAATTTACAAGTCTCTTGTTAAAAAAAAATCTCCAAAGTCCTTTTAATGTTTTCTAGAATCATTTTTCTTTTTAAAAAAGTTATTTCTCACAATATGCAAATCAATGATTTCTGAACAGTTATAACGCGAGATTGCTTCAGCAAAAGTTATAAACTTGTTTTAATGTGTCTGCCGCTTCAACCCAGTTGATCCGTTCCTTTACTTCTATTTCTTTATTATCTGACTCCAGCTGAAACGACCGATGAGCTCACCCAAAGCTTGCCAAATACTTCCAAGTACACTAGTTGAAACCTAAAGCATTGTTGAACCACAACTTACATACAAGCATGTTTCCGCCTATAATAACGCAAAAGAAACTTATGTATGTAGCCTACAGGTATATAAAATTATATACATACTATATATCCATGATGGTACCGGATCATCAATTGTTCTGGACCATTGAATGACGGACTATAGGAAGTCTACTGTACTAACTTTGAAAAATGTAATTATTAATTCAGGTGTACAATCAAAGCAAAACGTGTTGTATCGATAGTAAATATCGATTTTTTTCTGTCAGTTTTAATTTCATTCTAAATATGAATTTTTATTAGTAATGTTGCATCTTAAAAGTCAAACTCTGGGAAGGAAAGACAAAATGATCACTTTCTTACTCACTTGCTATAAGAAATTACACAAAAACAGCAGTTCAGAGCCTGCGTTGTGTAATATTTTGGATCAAATCAATAATTTTTTTTTTTTTCACAAGACAATAAAACCACAAATTGCATCAAGTAGCACTGAATAAAATAAAAGTAATGTAAAGGTGCCATCTGACGCAATCAACAAAAAACCCCATAAATTTACATAAAAAAAAAGTTTAATTTTAATGAAATTTGTATAAGAAGAAATCTTACAATTATTAGAACTATTCTCTATCCTCTGTAAATATAGTCGACCCCTGTACTCAGTTAAAGCCAAAGTGATATAAATGAGCACTGTAAAAGATAAGTTGAAATATGATACTGAAAGTGGTAGGTCTTGGGCTTGCATATTTGTTAGTCACAATATCAAATCACTGAAAATAAATAATTCTGTTCCTAAGATACGGGCATAACTGAGAGGTACACTTACAAGCAGGTTGCTGTTTGCAACTGCATACCTTCACTACAACTCCACTTAAGCCCCACCGGCACATGAGCTGAGACAGATTGTGGAGTTCAGTGATGAGACGAAAAAAGACACTTGATCCTTGGATGCAATGCTAATGCCCACCATACATCGTCAGGAAATTCTGGAGTCAACAACTGATGTGAGTGTCTTAAATTTTATAGCTTAATCAGGTTTAGTTATAGTGAATCAGAAGTGCAAACCTATTACTTTTAAGTAAAGAAGTGGTCAGGTTTTGAGAGAGGAAGTTCTAGATATTACTTTAGCTAGCTGCTTATGCTGCCACTAATTTCAGAAACTGGAGGGTATCTGATGATCCGTCTGCTTTGGATCACAATTAATATCGAGCTACTTAAGTGAGACTTATGAAAATCGTAACTGACTTATAATGTGGAAGGTGGGATACATTAGTCTAGAACAGTGAATACAGTTCTGATTAAGCATAATTAATTTCGAACTTCAAATTGTAGAGTATTAACCCTTTTAGCACTGAAAATAAAATGGTCTATTTTATATTTTAAATTTGTCTAAAGTTCATTTTAATTTGAATTCTTTGAGTTAAAAGGAGATTTAAAAAAATAGAACTTAGCTTTTTGAAAGGTTTTTATATTTTTTACAATTAAAAAATATTTAGAGTAATTTCCTTGTAACTTAGATCCAAATATCTAGAGTGGCCATATTTTTTATTACACTTTTAGAAACCTATAGGGTTATTTTTTTTATTTATTATTTTTTTACTGAAGTAAAAACATTACTGCCATGAAAAATATGTCTTCTTCAAAATGTTTTTTGGGTATGGTGTACCCTCAAAGCATTCATCTGGATGTAAAGTTGGGTATCCAGACACATGTCTTACAAAAACATACTGTCTCTTTTCGAAATTGATTTTTCAAACACACAATACATCTTGTGCCCCTCACTTTCTTTGATAACCACTTCAAGTCTTTCATCTGGAGGTCCTTGGGGTTTCCGTCCTGGTTTTCTCTTCTTCTGCTGGGAAAATCTTTCTGCAACGAGATCCTGCACCAAACTTTCCCGAAATTCCTCATAGGTCATTGGTTTCTTACTGTACTGCGTTTGTGTGGCTATATACAATAAATAAGAGTTCGCAACACCCACTTCCAATAGCCAAAAAACACCTTTCTGTACCATTTGTGTTCCAGTTGGAATAAACAATATGCGAGCACAAAATATTACACAGTTCACACTCAGAAGCTGACTATGAAATATAGTACCGAGATATCACGTCATACACGTCAGCGTAGACCAAATAATGGTGCCCGGTTGCTATAACAACCAAATGACGATAGATAGCGGGCAATCTTACACAATAAATTAACTGCAGCTGTCTGCCTATACCAAAACAACATCGCCCTGCTATATATTGAAATTTTAGTGAACTAAATTAGTCAACAGATGTCAAATATCAATTTTACGAGATTTCCCGTAATACACGTTTAACCGAGATGTTGACCTTACGAGATATCACGTAATACGTGTGCAAAGTGTTAATGAAGAGTCCATTGTTATTGTTAAGTAAACTCAATTCTTTTTTCCACCCAAAATAGAACACCATTATCTTTTTTCATTTGTCTTTATTGCACTACACCTTTTTTGAGATAAATTTCATCTTCAGGTGCTTATTAAATTCAACTTCAGTAAAATCAAATACTGCATACAATATATATTATAAATATTTCAAAATACAAATTCCATAATATATTGACTCCAAAACAATAAGTGATCTATTTTTGGAGTTGTGATGAATATATAACATTCAGAGTACAAGCAGTTAATAATTGTAGTAGCAAATTACATTTTATGTTATATCAGCAGAACAGAAAATAGTCTACTTTATTAAGGTAAATAATAACTCACATGTAAAATTTCACAAATAAACATATATTGTGACAGCTGTTTTGCAATTAAGCACCTTCAACCACTGACTTTGGCATGTCCCATGAAGAATTAAGTCACAGACTTGATATTACTGGGTCGGCTCTAGGACTTGGGATCGATGGGATACTTTAAATAAAGCCATCAATGAGTAGCATCAAAAGGCCTGTCCTGAGATCACAAGAAGAAAAAACATGCTGTTGGTGGAATTGCAAGCTAGTCACCCTTAGAAAAGCATTAGCAGACTGTACAATTTATGTAAACATACAGGAAGATGGGATCGATACTCAAAGGCACTCACAGAGTATAACAAAACAGTAAAAAGAGCAACAAAGAACTTTGACACGATTCTGTCAGAGCATTGATCAGGTGTCTGACTGTCAAAAACTCTAAAAACTTTTAACTCCGCCCAGTGAATGTCGTGGGTACTATACTCAATGAAAATGGTACCCATATCGACAGTCCAGAGAAGACATTGCAGACTTTTCTTAGTGTACACTTTCCAGATTCATATAAGATACAAAGTGCAGCTCAGAACAAGACCAAAGTAGAGAGGCAACGCCATCAAGTATCTCAAGAAAACTGGAGTTATGCCAAGTCTGTATTCATATATAATGGGATTAAATGAGCTTTAAATTGATTTCAGCCTTTTAAGTCTTCAGGTTTCAATGGAATCTTTTCTGTTCTTTTACAAACAGGTGCAGATCTGACTACCTCAAAGCTGTTACACCTATTTAGGTTGAGCTTAGCAATTGGGATAGTTCCAACATCCTGGAAAACTTCAAAGATGGTGTTTATTCCAAACTGGAAAGACCATCTTACTAAGTGGCAAAGGCCTATTGACCAATAAGTCTTATAAAATTGTAATATTACATTTTTTAATTTGAATATAGCGCAAGGCGCAAGAATCTTGGAAGTTGAACGTGATTGGTCCAAATGAGAAAGAAAAGGAACGTGCTCTAAACGAGAAGTAGTTAGTCAAATTACGTTTAAATAATAAAAAGAATCAAAATTTAAAACAAAGTGAAGGGTAAAAAATAGTCAGAGAAATATATCTTGTATATTAATATCATTAGAATTAGTAAAACTTAATAACTAAGAAGTGTAAAAGTGAAATGCTTTGTAAAACAGAGTGGACGTTGTTACTAGGCAAGTAGACTTATTTATGTTCGCGTGGCCCAGTCTCATGTCAGTCTGAATTCAGTACCTTGGGCGGTAGGACGTGTTAGATTTTTATGTCTTTCCTAAGCAGAACAATAAAAAACCGTTAAAAATGTGAAATTGTAAGGTTTAACAAGAACAATGACGAGTTGTGTTGTTATAAACATAATTAGTGAATCATTGAGTATAAACAATTGTTAGAGATTTATATACGAGAGTTTCTTTTGTACAAAAGAATCAATGTACCATGTGCTTCTTTGTATTAGCTAATAGTTTCAGGCTAAAGGATTGAATTTTAAGAGGAGTGTTTTCAAAACAATAGATCAATAAATGAATGATGAAAGTACTATAAGCTTTGATTTAAATTGTGAACTGTTAATCTCAGGGCTGGATTTCCCAATAGGCCCTGAAGGCCCGGGCCTATGGGCGCAAGCTCCCAGGGGGCGCACGGTCGAGAGAAAAATAATATTTAAAAAATATCTAGAAATAAAAATAAATAGCCATAACTTAACATATTTTTTGAATTGATTACAAAAATTCATTCTGATTTTGAAGGTGATTGGAACAAATAATTGTTGGTAAAGTTAAACTATTTTTCAACATTACCCATCAACTTCGTTACAACATAGGCTTGATATAATTTTTAATAAAGGTTTTTGGGGAAGTAACTTTAACCAGACTAGGGGGTGGAAAAAATTATTGGTCCTAGGGGCGCCAAAATGCTAAATCCAACCCTGGTTAATCTGATATGTGAACTTGTATAAATGTGGTGCGAACAATTGATTGTACGTGTTTCAGTGATAGATGATGCAATCGTAACGTAATAGACCAAACAATTATGTTATAAGAAATGTAGAACGATTTAAGTTAAAAAACAATAATAATCATTTTGATATACAAACAACTGTAATGAACTTTGTAAAGAAAAAGGGTGATTTGAATACGTCAGCACAAAAGAACAAAGGACTTCCACGAGGCACCATGGAAATCTGGATCACGAAAGGAACCATTTGTGAGAAAAAGTGCTTTTGACTGTGAAACAACGTGTTTGGTATCCACGTTAAAACATTTATTCTAAAATTATGTCTATATTTGATATGATTTAAATTTTTCAATGTTAGGTATAAGTTTTGATTTGATAATTTGAATTTTAATAAATAAGGCAAAGTCTTATATTCAAAAGTATAAAAAATAGTAAAATAAAGTCTTTTTCTAATTTTCTAAATGAGTTATGCAGCATGTAGAAGGATGGTTAGAAAATGGTTCAAGAGTTTCAGCATCCTCCCCCTAATTCTAAGCATCAAGCAGTCTATCGCTGAGTGCAGGTATTGCCCTTTGTGATAAAACTCTTAAAACTAAATGGGTTGTACAATGGAACAACGTGAAAATAGGTCGCCATCTACACTCAATTCAGAAATATCCTAACAACTTGAGCATCTACCGGAGAATCTCTCGATCGGTGTCTACTTTTGCTTCCAGAGCACGAACCAGACATATTGTCACACAGGCATACCTCTTCCGCTTTGGAATTGCTGATTCCTCCATCTGTTTGGTTTGCCAAGAACAAGAAGAAACCCTCCAACACATTCTTCTGCAGTGCCCTGGTCCAGGATATGCTGCTAGAGAGATACTGAAGGCTAAACTTAAAAAAGAATGCACCCTTGAAAGAGTACTGATGGTAAATGCCTTTTGGCGTGTTGCTGGCCTTGTTTATGAGAGACACCGTGTGGTTGGTATCACCTGATACCAGATGCACGAACAAGAAGTTAGTAGAAAGTTGGTGTAGGAAGGAAGGAATTTGGTACTGTAAAAGAAATACTGTAAAAACTGTCATGGTGCCATTTATCAAAAGGACTGTGGAGTGTACTGAGGAACCAGTCCTCTTTGGCGGGTGGATCCAGGTGGTCAGAGAATTCAAATACCAAGGTAGGATGATAGCTTGACCTGAAATAGCTATATAATAATTATTATTAATTGCATGCAAATTTCACTCAGGATGATGAGGCGAGCTTTAGAGTGCACTTGGGAATCAATCCCTCAGATGGTGAACTGGATATACACCAGCATTGTTAGACCAATCGTGATGTCTAGATGTGTAGTATGATGGGAAAAGATGCATTAGAAAAATGCTGCTAGAAACCTGTTTAAAGTACAGCGTGCGATATGCCTGTGTACATTGGGTGCTATGAAAGGAACTCCGACTGCTGCCATGGAGGTGTTGTTAGGTCTGCTTGTACTAGATATCGTTAGCTTGGGGGGAGGCTAGGATGGTGGCTTACAAAATGCAGTGTTCAGGTATCTGCACTATCATCAGGCCAGCAAACATACCGGAAGTGGCGACATTTGCGAATAGATATTCTTGAAATCGTGCCAGACCAGATGACAAGAATTACAGACTTTGAGTCACCATATCGTGTCATCTGTGTTGACAGTGAAGGAATGGTCTCAACGTGAACCTAGATATTCAGGGTGTTTATAAAAGAACTCCTTGATTTAAAGTTTTATTAGTACACAGTAAAGTTAAATTAATAGTTATTAAAGCTATATATTATTAAAGAGAATGTTCTGAAGTTTTTTTTTTCATACCTAATAAAGTTCTATATGAGCACCATTTGTTGCCCTGGCCACGTCTAAACGATATTCAGTTTCTTTCCAGGTATTCAGCAGCATATCAGGCGTGACGGATGCTACAGCTTCAACAATCCTCTCCCTCCGATGAGCAATGTCACGGATCTTCTCGGAATACACAATGTTTTTTACATGTCCCCAAAGGAAAAAATCTAGTGGAGTCAGATCTGGGCTCCTTGGTGGCCATGCAAGTGGCCCACATCTACCAATCCACCTATTAGGAAAACGCAAGTTCAACGCATCACGGACACGGTTGCTTTAGTGAGGTGGCGCCCCATCTCGCTGGAAGAAAATTGGTCTCTTTTCTTGTTCAATATCATCTATTTGTGGGAAAACGTATAGTTCTAACATATCATAATAAATATTCCCATTAATTGTCTTCTCTGCGAAGATGAAAGGTTCGACGATACGATCATGCATCAATCCACACCAAACATTGACTTTGGGCGAGTGTCGCTGATGTTCTATGAATTCATGCGGTGGCTCTGACTCCCAAATCCTACAATTGTGTCGATTGACAGACCCACTTACATGACATGTCGCCTCATCAGAAAACATAACATTTTCCAGGAAGTTCTCATTTTCTTCAATGCTGTGCAAAATGAAGACTGCAAAATCGACTCTTTTCACTTTGTCAGTGATCGTGATTTCATGCAGAAGTTGAATCTTATACGCACGTAATTTAAGCTTCTTTCGCACCACTTTATACACGGTAGACTTAGGTATTCCCAACTCCAAACTTCATCTTACCAATGACTTTTTAGGGCTAAGAGTACAAGACGAACGGATTCGTTCCACATTCTGTTCAGAGACTGAAAGCCTACCAGGTGACTTCCCTTCTAAAACGCTACCTGTTTCCCGAAACTGATTATACCAATTGAGAATAGTTTTGTTAGTAGATGCAACACCGCCATATTCACGTCTATAATTACGCTGAACTGTGATCACTGAACTTGATTGAATAAACCAAATCACACATTGAGGTTTTTCCTGTGGCGTAGCCAAGACTGTTGAATAGTGACTGGCCGGCGCTCTTCCCCCACCACGCTCGCTCCAAGGTCATGCACGGGTGCCAACTGCGATAGAATATTAGCCAAAAAATCTTGACAATATACTGAACTCAAGTTCGAAAACCGAAAGTTTATTGCTGGTTTCGTTTTTTAATTATGATTTTTTTAAATCAAGGAGTTCTTTTATAAACACCCTGTATAAGGTATGCACTGAATTGTTACACAGATGTTCCAAAAACTACAAAGATACTGAGTCTGGTGTTTACGGAGTCAGACCCAAAGAGAGTTTCAGCCTAAGCGAATGCTGACAACAATTTTTCAAGTGTTGGTAATTACCCTTATATAATATGCAAGAAGAAATATAGATAGGGACTACAAATGATAAGACCATCTAAATAAACTCAAACAATAGGACTTCACTTCTGGCTTTTGCTAAACAAAACTATATTTCTAGGATAGTGTGGGATTGCCATAACGCCCTGAAAACCCTGGCGTTTAACCCTGAAGAGGCAGACAGGTGTGCCAAAAAGGAAACCTGTCCATTCATTGGCTCAGAACCTGCCTGTTGAGTATCCTATAACTAAGCATGCATTGTGTCTTCCAGTGGCTTTTGAAAGAACTCCAGAAATTTTAGGAGAGAACGAAGGATAATGTATAGTCTAAGAGGATGTTCCAGAGTCTATTGAGACTCCATATACAGGAGGCCTTATGAATTAACAGGATTAATCTGCTAAGAGTGGCTGGATTCTTGACTAGTTACTTGATTTTTTGTACCCATCTACACACAATGGGGATATGGACACCAAACCTTTTGTGTAGGATATGTGGTGCAGCTGTGGAAATGACTCAATTTGACTGCCCACTTCTGGATAGGAAACGTTTTGAATCCCTAGGCACTATGAAGTGAAGGACTAATAGCAAAACAGGACAACATCATCCAAAGCATCTCATGGTTTTTGGCTGTACTACTGGTTTTTTAGTTACAGTAATAAAAATATAAAAATTGTTTTGTTTTGTAACAAGATAATTTCCAAGACCAATTCCATTAACTTAATAGCTTAAATGTTTTTTTTCCTGTTGTTTCTTTTAAATATTCAATTTCAGTAAAATATATCAATATGTACGATATATTATATTAAAAATGTAAACACAGTTGGTACTTGGTGAAATTCCATATTAAGAATAATAATAACACACATATAAAATTTCACAAATAAACATATATTGTGACAGCTGTTCGTAATTAAGCATATGCAGACAACTATGACATAAAATTTACAAAATCCAACTTAAGTACCAACATCTATACTAAGAAAGTGGGGGATAGAATGCAAGGAAGGTAAACTGAATCAGGACTACCCGAGCAAGTAAATGACCTGACAGTATAGGTGACAATAGGTTTTTCGTGTCCAGATTTTCATAAAATCTGCCTTTATTCAGTGGTCTCTATGTAAAATCTTATTACAACAGACGCTCTTTTAACCGGAACGTTTGGGACCATGGCCATGCCGGATAATCAAGCAGTTTTTAAAAGGGATACCTAAGAAAATGAACTCTTTACAAACCCAAATGAACGAAACGCATATTTGACATGACAAGGTTATGAAGAAAAACACAGAGTACAAAATGCTGTACTGTACATTATGTTTAGTTAAGGTTGTATACAGTATGTACTGTAAACTGGTCTTACGAACAAAAATAAACATGTGTGTTCAAAAAAGTCTCTGATGTCACGTTGCTTTCGTGATTCGGATTTCTTCTTCAAAAACTCGTTTCGGATTAAACACAAATTTATAAGTTCTGTGGAGTTGTAGCTTTTATTGGATTCAGCAAATGTTATAAATGTATTTAATGCATCAGTAGCTTCTTTCCACGAGACATTAGGTGCATTTTTGATAGCTCCTCCTTACATCAATACTGCACCGTACAATACTGTAGGATAGTACCTGCGTATCGCGTCAGACGCAGACAAACACTGGATGACTAAGAAAACGGCAGGCGCAGCTCACTGCACTGGCAGGAAATCTCAGTCAAGGGCTGTGAGCCACCGGAAAAAACCGACCATGAGTGGCTCGGCTGATGCCGATTAGTCGAACGTACCGGTAGGTAGAATGCCGGATAAAAGAGCATCTACTTACTGTAATGCTACTCTATACTATTTTAATTCATTCCTTTTTCTTTATTTTCTAGTCTTGGTCTTAGTTTTGTCAGAAAATCACTAATATAGCTCATTTTTGTGTGCATATATTAATAGGGAGATATGTAAAAAGTACCTATATTTTCACAAATATTAAGAAAGGTACTATATAATATTAAGAAATATTATGAAAGGTACTATTTAATATTAAGAAAGGTACTATTTAATATTAAGAAATGTACTATTTAATATTAAGAAATATTAAGAAAGGTACTATTTAATATTAAGAAATATTAAGATAGGTAATATTAAGATAGGTACTTGTTTGAGTTGGTATTTATTAATATGTTCTTTGTGACACAGAGTAATGGTAACGTTTTATATTTTTAATCCATTTTGGATTAATATTTTTTAAATAACATACTTCGTATATGAGTAGTCTATTTAAAATTACTTTATAGAAATGATCAATTTTTGTAACACACATATTTCTAACCTTCAAAAAATTTAGCTGGTTATATCCAGAAGCAGCTAGTCTGTGTAAAGGTGTTCTTTTTCTATGATCAGGCAGATTTACATTAGTTCTTTGTGCAAGTTTCTGGAATGTTTCTAGCAGTACTTCGGTGGTTTCAATAGATGTAGTCAAATGCCTTACAAGACTATTCAGTGCTGTCTGTCCTTGGAGATTCTCTTGTATATTTGCATCACATCCAGCTTCAAGAAATGTAGAAACGAGTAGGGCAGAATTACGACGACATGTTACAGCCAAATGAAGAACAGTTTCACCACGAACACTGCGGATATTTACATCACTTCCGGCTTTACAAAGAACCCTGCAAATACAAATTAATTATGAATAAACAAAAGTGACGAATTGAGCAATAATCCATTTAAAATTGAGTAGCTAAATCCCATGCATAACTTAGCTTATGTCTTGAGGTTTTACAACTATTCATTAAAGAAAAAAAAATCAATAACTTGTTAGCCATTTACTGCCTTATTATTTGTCATCACTGAACAGAGCCTCAATTTGTTTCATACATGCCAGGAACTTACTGGCCTTTACTGTCTCCAAATTACTAGAAACAAGCTCCCCCCCATATATATATATATATATATATATATATATATATATATATATATATAAGTAGCTTTTAGTAGCTTACATGAGTCATTAGAATACAAACTCTATATACTTTATACTATTTACAAATTATTACCTTTATGTATATCACAAATTGTTATTGTCAAGAAAAACAATATATGTCATTAGTGTTTTTCTTGATAAAGAAACTTCTGGATTCAGCTGGCAACATTATCATAACCATAAGATAATCTTGTAAAACAAAGGAAAACATTTATAGTATAGTATGGTATAAGCAGTAGGTCTTTGTCTTGAAAATGAATCATTATATGTGGTTAACCTAGAAACTAACCCACAAGATATGGATGTAACTACCTACAAAGATAGCTTTATGGAGTTATTAGCATTTATCTATAGAAAATCAACTATTCCAGCTGCTAGAATTTTATCTTTTGAAAAAATCTGACATAGATTTTACTCTTTATGTTTATTACAACACACTACAAGTCTTATTTTGTTCACATTAAGTATGTAGGATCCTTTTTTTTTTCACAATTTTGGACAAGTTTAATTACCAGCAACATCAATCAGATCGTTTTAAAATGTGCCTATATTAAATAGATTTTTGGCCATAATATTGCAATAATTCAACTTGCACAGTAAATTAGGTTAAAATAATTTTTCAGTTATGGCTTACCATTTTTATTTCACAAAAACCCAGGACATATCCTGCTAAAACCGAGAAAAACTCAAAGAAACCGAGGACATGTGAAATAGTCTATAATATCAAGGGGTCTCGGTTTTATATTATACCAAGACTTTTTTTCACCACGTATTGTATTCACAGAAGAGTTAGTTCTTGTTTACTCATAAGACTAAATAAATTGAATAAAATAACAATATATCTACTACTTATTCATTCATAAGTTTAAAAAGTGCAATGTTTTAAAGTGACCTGTAGTAGTCTAGTTTTAGGACTTGCTTATTACCAGGTATATGAATTTAAACATTTCAATTTGAATATATTTATTTATACTCATTGTTATACTACATCAACAACATTAAAAAAGGAGTATGTTTTGTAAAAAAAGGGGAAACTTAGTCAGTTCTAAAATGACATTATTTCAAATATTTCAACACAAAATATTTATTCACTAAAATTAATAATGATACATCTACATCATAAAAAATAGAACACCCAATCAGTTTTTTTAGACAGGATCAGTCAACCCTAGACTTTTTTTAACCCCAAACAACTCTATCCTAGATATTTACATGGTCAGGTTGTAAAACCAAGAACTCTTTGGGAAATTCAAGAATATCTGATAACCTTTAGAATTAAAAATAATAAAATTATCTAATAAAAATAATGTTAAGCCTTGACAAACTTAAATCCTTAAATTTAAAACCAGGGACCAAATATTTGTCAGTTAATGTTTTAGATGGTGAGAATTTAAGTCAGATAGTTGCATGATGAGTTTGGGTAATATTTTGCTTTAGGAGTTGTCATTTCCACCTACATCAGGGCTCCGAGTTCTGTGTTGTGGTTTTATTTTTACTAATATAATAATGGAGTCTGTATCATCTTGTCTTATGACAGAACCTAACCTATTTACTTGCTACTTAACAAATAATAATTAATGGGGACTGAAGATGAGCAACTCATTTTTAGGTTTTTCCAAGTTTGAAGAACGTTATTGGGTAAATTAGTTAAGGTATGATGGCAGCTGTTTTAAATAGTGTTTGTGTAGGGTGATAATATCCATCCAAAGCTTGTTGAATATAGTTTTCAAATTCGTATTCAATAAAATATCTGTACGTGTTTCTTACTGAAACAATTAAAAGAGTTGTAATTAAAAAAAAAATAAATAAATTTAAAAAAACTTGAAATTACATGTTTTACTTTTCTATCTACAGGAATTGTAAGTGAATTTCAATCAAATTTGCCACGCGAGATAAGTTTTGCTGTTAAACATGTTTGTTACTTTAAAAAGTTTGCAATAAATTTTTCTTGTTATTTAAAGGTGAAAAACCTCTCTGTCATAGCCTACCTTATAAAAAAAAGAAAAGAAAAAAACATAAAATAAAGAGCCCCTCCACTCCTAGCCCTCGAATACTCTAATAGCATCGGAATAGAACAAGGGTTGGACAAGAGAGGCCTGATAGGAAATATAAAAGAAAGGAATTTCACCTAAGTCTACATGGTAAAAAGTGTTGATTCAGGTAGGTTTTCTCGGGTTGCCAAGTCCGTAGGCCTACTCACTATAAGTAAGCCTCTGAGGGTGTCGACAGTCAAATTGGGGACAGTTTAAAAAGTGATTTTGAATTTTTTCTTATATACAATAGTCTATATTCTATAATACTTCATTTTGTATAGCTAAGCGATCTATAGTAGGCCTACATAATGATAACAAGGTCGATCTCGTCAACGATCCACAAATAGACTACAGTACCATTAAGAGAAATTGGCATCATATCGCGGCTTGTCGAGTATTTATTATCTGTTATTGGTGAATCCTTGACGCCTGTTTATCCAACCCGGATGTAAGATTTAATGACCTACTTCCGGTATTAAGTGTGTAATTATCACTAGAGGCAGCATTTGGAAATATGTTTTGCTATGTTGCCTACAGTGTACAGTGTTTATTAATAAAACTAACTGTACCCTACACCGTGTGTTCTATGAGAGAACTTTAGACAAACGGGAAGATGTAGGTTATATAATGTGTTTTGTATTTCACTTAGCATCGTATAAAGTTTGGATTAAATCAAAATACTTGACATACAGCACACAGATAACTCGCTTATATAAAATAAGGCGAATTTCCTTAGGTGTAACTAGTCTTTTGGTGACTTTGACCTTGGGGTTAAAGTTTCAGATCGCTAAGCTGCATAAATCAGTTGTTAAACGTTCGTGTGTGATCTAGAATAGGGGAACAATAAAAAAACTATTACAAATGACAGCCATTTTGAAATTTTCCAACAATTTTTCTTGATTAACAACTACTAGGAAAACCTATCATAGGTGCTAAATTGATCTGAAGTTGCTAAAAATATTATTACTGCTGCAACGAAAAATATTAGAATGTTTTGTTTTTGTTTTTTAATTATGAGGTTATATATTTTAGATATAACCTACCTACGAGTAGTCTTATTTCATATCATTAATTTGCGTATCAATTAGGCCTAATGGAGTTGCAAGTAATGAACTATTTGTGAGATGTTAGGACCTGCAAATTCAAAGTTATCGTTAAAAAATGATTTTTGAAAAATTATATTTAACGAACGATTTTTCTGTTTAAAAAAATTTCGAAGATTCTTAGAACCTATCCTATATACAAAATTTGAGTAAAATTGGTCCAAAATTGCTACCTCTAAAATGTTAAACAATCGCATACATACTTTGTCTATAAATTGCATTATTTATTATTTTTCGGAATTATTTGATAGTGCTGTGATGATTTTTCTTACTAAAAATTATGCCTATTATTTTATTAGATTGTGTGGCCGCCATCTTGGCTGATTTATAGACTATTTTAAGCTATTGACTAAGTAAGTGATATAGGTACTGTTTATACAACAAGTTTATGACAGATGATAAATTAAAACTTGTGTACCTTAGTTAAATTGTTCCATAAATTTTATTGTGATATCTATGGCTTTGGAAATTTACCAACAATTAAGGGCCCGCCATCTTGAAACTGTACGATGTATTCCTAGCTATTAACCAGACGAATGTGTAGATAGGATTATATTTATTTAATTGTTATTTATAATTTAGAACAAAAGATAAATAGATGACTTGTCTATTGTTTAACTCCAAACACTCAATTTCCCAGAACCTTTGGACACATTAAAAGTCCTGAAAATAAACTTGAGGTACCGGTAATTAAGTTTCATGAAATCAGTTGATAAATAATAAGTTGAAATATATTAAAATTATGTTGTATATTTAGAGGGAATGATCCTTTAAAATTTGTGCAATTTATTATTTTTTCATAAATCCTATTATTTTTCGAAATTAGTGTGCTCTTTGCATTTTCCAAATAAACGTCTTTTTTTCTTTATATGGCACCAATAGATACATCCTGAACTAAATTTTTACTTTTAACGTACGCTTCTGAGCCATTGAATAAAGAAGTGTGATTTGTTGAAATGCGTAATAATATACAGACATCTATATATAATTATAAGTTTATATGTGAAAATAGTTCCTGAGTTACAGCTTATTTTCTTTTTAATTGCACATACAGACGGAAATAAAGACCCTTTAATTTATTTTGTTCTAAAGACTTCAAACAAAATGTCATCGAAAATTAAAATATTTTATATTTTTTAAATTAAAACAAACCTTCCTTATACGAAAGCTAAATGTAATATATTTCTGTTGAACAACACCCTAATATTCTAAACAAATTGTGAACGCACTAAAATTTGAGCTAGTGTACACTATATGTTGTTTGTTCGTACATAATATTGTAGAAATCGAATGAAAATTACAACTATACATCCATAATAGTATATTCACAAAAATCCAGATACAACATGCTCTAAAAGAAATCATAATAGACCCACATTTCATCTGGGCGTTCCAACCATCGCTATGATAATGGTTGCAATTGCCAAAACACAAACAAAAATAAACTAATAATTATTGTGTTCACAGAATTTGAAAATTTTCAATTATAATATACACCAAACTATTTTAAAAAAAATAATAATTTGGTAGAATCCATTTCAATATCCAAGTAAAGCTAACTAATATTCAAAAATATCTTACAAATTCTAAGAATAGCACATGATCAGATGTATACACAGTACAAAGCATTCGACATGTTTACTGCCGGATAATCAGTTAACATAAGCAACATTTGTACATAGATCACACAACGCTTGTGGTAATAGTAGAGAATGTAAAACAAATTGGTTAGTGCTAAGGAAGATTTATATTAATATCTGAAATGTGTCTTGGTTGGAGGGAAGCTCATTTATCTTGAAGATGGCAGACGACAGTAAAATGTTTTGTCTCATTTGAAACAGTAACGAAAATACCAGACATGGATAGAATAGTTTTGACAATGGATAGAATTAGTTCTAACAAAGGATAGAGTTAGTTCAAACGTATTGACTTTCTGTAGAAACAGTTTCTAATTTTAGAATACTGATTAGTTTAAACTGTGTAAATGAAAAGAATTGGCCACGTACCTAATCCACAAATTTCTTTGTACAAGACAAACTTAATTGATACGAGATGGTATTAAATGTTGTTTAACTTCGTCCTTTACTGGTGTTGTTCGGCATACGGCCTCGGCTATTGAGGAAGGCTTCTCCAATCATTTACTGTTGACCTGCCTTACAAACATCGATTTTTAAATGGTTTAACGACCTCAGTCTGAAAATACAATTAATTAAGCAGATGAAATAGCTTTGTAAAATGACCTCATGTGAGAGATTTTTTTTTTTTTTTTTTTTTTTTTGAAAAACTTTAGACACGGCTTGTTTTAAATAACAAACATATTCAAACAAACGAAAAACTTAGTCTACATCATCAAATTAAAACTAGACTACCTACTTACACTAAAGCAATTAGTGCTTTTAATTTTTTCCCACAATTTTGTGATTATGCTGTTAAAAACTAGGCTACATATTTAAAGATTATATATAAAATAATGACGGTATCCTTAGATATAAATTTTTAAACTGTGCACAATAAGCTGTCCTCAAACAACACATAAAATAAACAAATAATATCCGATAAAAAACTAAAAAATACTGCCTCCATTTTAAAATTTAGTGACCGATGTTTTTTTTTAACAATTTAAAAGTATACCAAAATTAAGATAATGAAAATTGAAGGAAGTAGGTACTACATAACCTAATCTAACCCTAAAACTTGTATTAACAGATTTTAATGAAATTTATAATATAGGCCTACATGATTTCGGGTTTTCATTTTACTTCTGTTTTTGTAGTTGGTTACTAAATTTACATGTATAAGCTAATTTTTTTTTTAGACTGATTTTAATGACATTATGATCTCTGTTTTAAATAGGAGTTAGGTTTGAATTTTAAACCAGTTGCATCGGACTTGGTCCTCAAATCCAGAAATCAAAGTCCGCACGCGAATGGTGCGAGTTTGTCCATGAATATAGAAATTGGTACCGAGTTTGAGAGCAGGAAAATTTCCATACAATTATCATACTTAATATATATTGTATTGTGGATAGGTAAAAAACAACCGATTTAGTGAAAAGTATTTGTGCATCTATCAATTATTTTCAAAATATCGGAAACGGGCAAACAAGATGGTGACATCTAAATTATATTATGCTGTTTCGATTTAACAACAGTAACGTCTATATAATTTGTAATCTTATTTAACAGACGGATAATGTTTTGGTGCAATCAATAAATCAGAAAACGAATTGAGGTTATGCTGAAACATTTAGCATCGTTGGAATTGTTGGATCCTACACAGTCGCCTGTCTGGTTGTCAACAATGGGTGCTGTGATTATTAGACTGAAACGAGGTTCAAAGGTCACATTATAACATGGATATAATATTAAAACATGAACTTAAATAGATTATTATCTAAGTAATTGGTCATACGTAGCCTACAAAGGCGTACATGAAAACTTTAATTTATGTATAGGATGAGAAAAAATTCTGGCAGAACAATGAGACAAATCTCACAAAATTTTAAGAAATATTTTTCTTTACTATAAAATGAAGATTTTAAAAAAAATTTTACAAAGCCCTACAAATTTGTTTTTTTTCCAATTTCGTTAGTTTCTTCTTACCATAAATTTTAAATCTATGAATGTTGTATTACGACAAATATGTAAATAGTCTAATTACTAGTTTTTATTATAATCGTAAGTATTTAAAATTTTAGCTATTCAAACACAAAATATAAATTAATATTTAACTGAAATTTGTTTTAAAATATCATAGAACTCATAGAACATGTTTTAAAATCCAATATGTGTGGATAAAAATTTTGTGTATAAAAATATACAGTGTTATTTTATTAAAATAAAACAATTTTGAACATTACTCACACACGAATAGTATAGTATAACTACACTAAATGGGAATGGGGTTTCCTCTAACTGTAATAGGCCTACTAACTAATCATTTACCAAAATTAGGTTACAACTTATCGTAGTCCTTTCTTTGAATTTGAACTTAGTTAAACATATACTGTTTTATAGGCTATCAAAGTTAAATATATAAGTATCACATGCATGCTTTATAGTAATAATTATTGCATAACTCTAACCTCAATCCGTATTACTTAAAGTTGTTAAGTCTGAATCAGCTGTTTAAATATTTTATTAAAATAAATTAAAAACCTGCTGACTAATACTGTTTGAAACATGCTCGATTTATAAATAAGTGTAGGCCATGCACATGTCAAACCTTTTTCTAGTATTCTCGAGTAATAAAAGAAAAACTTGACTTTCTATAAAGTTGAACGAATCACATTAAAATATTCTCGAAATTAGCAGCGCACGTTTAAACAGAAGTAGGACAAAACCTGTAGAGAATTTAGAATTCATGTTTCAGTAACTTATGTGAAACTTTCATTTCACATTTGTTTTTTTATAAAATGTCTTAATTTAATTAAATAAATTGTAATCAAACATCGCATTAATCTGGCTCTTGATATTATTCTGGCCCCACTTTATTGTATTTCTAAGTATTCCTTTAACTGGCTTTACTCTGATTACAGATGACGTATCATAATCTTACATACAGACGAAAAACAAGGTGACATGGTCTACAATTCTTAGAAAACGCCTTTGTTCTCTTTATTTAAAATTCATATAACTAATAATGGATAGGAATAATAATCGTTTAAATACGATTTAGGAATTGATTCAATTTTTTTTCACTTACTTTTGGTCAAAAATGATGAATCCCAGTCCAGCGTTTCAAGGGAAGTGAATACCCGTTTTTGGTTGAGACAAAACCCCAAAACTGATGAAAATTTCCGTGTCAGTATGAACGAAATGTCTAAGAAATGTTTGATATCTGCACGAAAACTTCCATATTTCTTGTTAGATATCACTAGCCTAAACATACTAAATTTTGGAACAATATGGTATCGATGGAGTTATTTTTTCGTTTCAATATAGCATCTTTTCCTGTAAAAAATGTACCCTGATTTTTTAACGATTTTGATCAAACTCGGTTTTATTCAAAGGGAATAAAGAATTCAAAAGTGTACACCAAACAATTCAAACTAGGAGTTCAGAAAAATTGATTTTTATAAATTAGATTTTAGATTTTTTTTAGATAATAGCTATTAATAAATCAACAAAAAGTTTTGACTATTCTTATGCTTTAAATAAACGCCAACTTGCAGGGAAAATGTACGATGTGCTTGAATAATTTAACGATTATGTTTTTTATAGGTTAGGAGCGGTCGTAGGATCAAATTCCACAGTCAGCAATACCAATAGTTAACCTTCAGCTTTGCTATGTTCACTGACTTTTGAAACATAATCTTCCATATATAATATTTCAGTAGAGGAATTCGTAAAGTTAGACGATTAAAACAATTTTAAATATAATTTTCAAAAACTCACTTTTTTGAGAACATACACTCTGATATCAAATATAACATTTCTTGTATTAAAATTAAATTCACAAAACTTTAGAACTAGGTTCTAAGAAATATCTCGAATGTTTTTATACTAAGGAGAAAAGAATTGGAATATTTATCTCGTAAAATTAATAAAGTTTAAAAAATATAAACAAGCATGTAAGTGCATGCAGAAATCTCCTTTCCAATATTACTAATTTTTATTCCTAATTTTTAGGTTTACGGCTACACAATATTATTTTCAGTGATCTCTCAGTTATAACTGAAAATGAATCTGGGTTTTAGAGCTGTACACAATGAACTGCTGTGACATTTCGTAGAGCTTAAAGGTAAATATGTTACCCCCAAAACTTTCCTCCTTTTAAAAATTTACCAGTTAATTTTTTATGTGCGATTATCTACCAAAGCAGTATTATATGTTATATTTTTGACAAATGGAAAAAATAGGATAAAAACTGCGCCTACCAGAACAATTATATGAAAATCTTATAAATACATATATACAATATAAATTAAGTGACGTATATTTTTGAACTATGAAATCCAAAAGAATAAAAAAGGTTGAGTTCGGGCTTAAATCTCATTATAGTTGCAACTTGATAAAACTCAAACCGTTGCTAAAATAAGTTCAAGATTCAATACGTCCATAATAACAAAATGTAAGTTAACGAAACATCTTTGGCTTATCGAAAAGTATAGACATGTTAAACATAAATGTAAAATATCCATTACTAAAATAAAATTGTTTTTAAAATCATATTTAGTACATATTCTCCAAAATCATTTAATAATTTTTAATGAAAAGCTCTAGGTATCAGATCCATGAGGTTTCAACGAAAATATAAGAAATCAAATACGTTCTATGTTATTACCTTTAGTATTTTTGAAATGTTCCCAATCCTCTCCTATCGTTAAACCACATTTTTATTTTTTTTAAACAAACAGAAATTGGTGTTATTGGTGAGAGGACATATTTACAGACTGAAAATCCATTTCAATGAGCAGATAGTTACTTTAAACGTAACTTATGAATGAATCTTATTTACACATTAAAGTCCACACCTGTATATCAATGTCTGGGCCATCAGTTGGTCCGTCCGTCGCTCTGTCTCCCCAGTATAGTTTTGTATTCATTGGTCTAGTGTCTAGTGTATCTGACATTCAGTACTTGTAAAACTTTTGTCGAGACATTTTTATTTTCATCAAAATTGAGACACATTTCTTAAACTGGTTCTAATCACTTGGATAAATTTGTCCTCAAATGTATTCTCCAAACATATTATTTAACACTTTCAAAAAATTACGGCTAAAGGTTATTGGTAAAAACACAAATAAAATTGCGGTGTCTTAATTAAAGGACGAATTTATCCAAAATGACCACCAACATTAAAAATGTTGATTACAATTTCACTTTTAACACTCTTACAAAATGCATATCTCTATTTGGATGCATGTACTCCAAACTAGGTAGGCCTATACCCTTTTCTATTCTTGTTCACTTCATACGTGATAGTAGAAAGTGTACACATCGGGTTTGCAATTGTGTAATATCTACTTCAAAGTTATATATATATATATAATGCATGAAGTTTATATCATTAACTTGGTTTTTAAAATTATTTTTCATTTAATCCAATAGTAACATCAAATATTTTGATCCCCTCCCCTCATAATAGAACCGGTACAGTTCTCAGAACTGTAACATTAAAAAAAACTTGTGTTCTTTTTTGATAATTATAATCAGTTTTTTTTTATACATATGTATTAAGTTGAACAAAGTCATTTTGATAACCACATCACATTTTTTGTTTTCGAAATCTTCTCATGTAACTAACTATCCGTGGGACAACCTGTATATTTGTTGTAAATCAATATTGCCTATTGTTGTTGGCATTGCACTGGGTACCCGCATTCACATGATAGGGGTAAAATTGTGTACAGTCTTCATGCAACCTTCAAACACTCTCCTATCATATGATAGCCGAATTTCTTTTACTGTTGACTGTTTATTCACTCGTTTACTGATCTTGGTAATAATATATTTGCAGATTATAAAAATATACAGGCTCATATAGGACCTAGTTAAAGAGAATCTTCTAAAAACAGTTTCAAACAACCAATTTTGAAATTTTGCTAATATTTTTTTCACTCATATTCGTTGAATTATAAAACATACTTTATATAAATAGTATACTTAAGTATAGTTAAAAGGAAATATACTTTAATATTTTACAAAATACATATATAATACATATACACTCATACTAGTACACACCTAAACTAGCTTTAGTTAACAACCCTATTAAAACAAAAGACTCTATATTTTATTTGAAGGAAATGAAATATTGCAACTTCAAGAGCCTAATTATAATATTACCTAATTATAATGGTAAATTGTATGCAGCTTGACGTTTAGCGATATTATTTAGGCTACACTAATTAATTAAAGGAATTTCATTTAAAAAAAGTTATTTATCTTAACCATATAACCAACAAATTTAACAAAATAATTATTAAATGCCACAGTAACCGAAATTTTAGTCCGATTATTTTCAAACGTATCAAATAGGATTACCTTAAATAAGGAAACATAATTATGTCCATTTCATTCACAACTGTATTTTCAAGTATAAGCGTTTTGATTATTACAAATAGAAAAATAGGAATAGTTTGAATCCTTTTACAAAATTTATGGAAACATTTTTACAGGTTATAATTAGTTGATATATAAACGGCTTGTTTAAGATAAATAAATATGCAATTTTCACATGAAAATATCAAAAATCTACCAATAAATCCCTAGGGCAGAAATGCAACCTTTGTATATGAGTGTGTGTGGGGGGGAGGGGTAATAACACGTGTATTCATGCCTGCCACGTGCCCTCTAGGGCCCTTATCCCTTATCATACACTAAACTACTTAGTCTATACGTGGAGTAACTTCGAAAATTGTTGTGATAAATGCAAGAGAAGCTGTCTAGGCCTATTCAAAACTCCCCCACTAAGAAATCTATAATATGCTTGTCTAATACCAACCCATTCCCCACTATCCAATGTTTGTTCACTTTCCATTTAAAAGCATTAAGTATATTTTTTTTTCTAAATGGAGTTCAGTATTATTTTGAATTTAATTAAAGATTCGAACACATCACAACAGGCGTGAAATCACAATATACGTTTACAAAGAAATAGATAATTAGTAATAAGAAAAAAATTATAAGTAAGACTTTGTAATATATTTGTATCTGGACAAATCATATGCCCTAAGCCCTAGACTAAAACGCACACACACACACAAACACACACACACACACACACACACACACACACACACACTCACACACACACACACACACACACTCACACACACACACACACACACACACACACACACACACACACACACACACACACACACACACACACCCCACACACACACACACACGTCCATAGTTTATTTATTAGGAACCTCTTTCGTTAAACTCACTACAGATATCCCAGTAGTTGGTTGCATAAAATGAGTTACAAAATAATCAAAACATGACTCCAAACCATATCAAAATTGAGCATTTAAAATTTTTGGTCAGGAAAATTTCTTACTAATTTTGGGGGATCAAATAATTCCACGTTTTACCATCTTGGACGATAAAAAATAACGTATGGCTCAGAAAACAGAATTTTAACTTGCAAAATAAGACAAAAATATCGTAAGCGCTCTAGTAGCCGAACTTTTAGTCTGATTTCTTTCAAATCTGAAATTAAAGTAAAATAACATTTCTGAAAATGTAGACGTACGTCCATTTAACTGACATTAGCATTTAATTCATCTATGTCATTTAACGATCACACCATATGTGAGAATTCCTCTACATGTTTACCTGAAGATGGCAGATAAAGCAGCTGAAAACAAAAGTCCATATTATGTAACAAAAATTAGTAAGAGTTTGAGGTATGTTTGATTAATAAATTCATTAAAAAAATATGTCTAAAGAAAAAAAAAGTCTCAGGTGTTAATATCGAACTTTTCGTGCATCTCTGTGATACTTTGAGATTTTAAAGAGGTTTTTATTTAATTAAAATAGAATTTAAATTAAAACTCTGCAGACCTACTGTGCTAGCTCATAAACTGAAGAAGTGTTCCAAAGGATAGTTATACCACTAACGATTTACCATGCCATCCGGAGATATTTCTGTTGTTTTTTGTTTGGCCGTATTACACCACGTTGAACAAAACACACCAACAGAGAACTTGGTGTCAACAGTTATGAATATCATCACGAAATTAAGTTAAAAACTACTGACACCAATTCCTCAGAAGGAGTTTTCTACTCAGTACCAAGTTGGAGCATAATATAACACGTTCAACAAAACACACCAATAGAGAACTTGGTGTCAAGAATTATGAATTTCATTACAGAATTGGGTTCAAACCTTCTGATAGCAATTTTCAGGAGGTATTTTCTCCTCGGCGTGGATTTGGTGCAGGAAGGGATCATGTTTTTATACATTTCACCCGTGGTTTTGACTGAAAACTCCTGAAATAGAGACCTCCGGAGGTAAAAATTACTATGTTGAGATACCTTCAGAGGATTGATGTGTGAATTCTAAATTTAATAAAGGGTTAGGGTTCGGAACTCCTGACAGCAAGTCTTCCGGAGGTTAAATGTTCAAAGAAAATACATCCCCTCTTTTTGGAGGATTTGAGGGATTTAAGAGAGTAATGAGATTAGAATTCAGAATCCTTTTATTACAGAGAAGGGAGGGGGATTTGACTGTGTTTTTATGAATAACTTTCATCAAAATTTTGCCATATAGAGTAAAATAATATTATCAATTTGTTTTTGCAAGTTCAATTTATTGTTTTATTTTCATAGTTTTTTTTTAAAAAAGAATAAATACAGATACCAAAATATATACATACCTTTCCTTAAGTTATAATCCTAAATATGTGTCTCCTATAAAATAAAACTTTAATTTTGTCTGCAGAAAAAAAGTTAATTGATAATCTCATTAAATGATTAAATAAAGCAATATGGCTAAAGTTTCAAATTTATTTTAATAAATGTAAACGAGCAAGTTGCCTGATGATGCCGCAAGGCGAAACAATTATAGCTCGTTTATATTATTAAAATAATTTTGAAACTTTAGCTATATTGTATTATTTAATATGGAGTTGCAATAAGAAATATCTGCTGTTACATTAAATATGATAATCTCATTCTCATTTCTAGAGGACTTTTGGCGAAGAAGTTCCTCACCTTAAAACAAACAATCTCTGAGATGTCCTGTGTTATTCTTGTTGAATATATCATTTTATCTAAGAGATTACATTAACAATAGCTTGTAAAGATTAGCCTAAGCCTAGACGGACTCTGTGTGCATTGTGCAATGACCGCCGAGTTCAACCACCAGTAAACTTGGTTTTTATTGTTTTACTAACTTGGCTACAACGAATGCCTATTAAAACACAGTTCATGGTTAGCATACCAAAAAAATGAACACACATTGTACAATCTTTCACCAAAACATGCCAAACATATGTACACCATACTCCTATAAATTTCTTATATGCATATAAAACAGAAAAACCATCGTATTTAAATAAAATAAAAATCGGTGTTTTTTTATTTGGGAAATACCTATGCTTTATTTATAGGTTTCGATGTTTTTTTAAATCTAAAAGCTGTTTTCTTAATGCCCACCTTCCCACCTCGAATTTGGGAATACTCAGGTATAGAGTTACTTGCCATAAGAAAATAGTTGATATGGACAGCAAAAAACTATTGAATTTCTGTATTTTCTTTAAAATGTTTACTTCAAACTCGGCACTTGAAAAACATAAATATCATGAAATTGATACAAATCTATCGACAATCTCCTTCTTCTTCTTTTTTTTTGTTATAAAGAGGCAGATATACAGAAAACGTGTCAATTTTGAACTTATTGCCTTAAACACATAGATAAATAAGTTTTAAAATCTGTCAATAAAACATTTTCAAAATGTTGGGTTAATTTTTTATTTAGGGGTATTCAACCGATAGACACACCAAGTCAACTTGGAACTGATCCTCAAAACTACATAAATCTTGTTGAATTTTCTTCAAAATCAGACCATACACTATACTTTATAAATTTGCTATTATTTTGGATTCTTATGGGACCAAACACAAGAAATGCCATATAATAGAAAAGCCATACATTGTAACCAAATGCCTATTTTCATCCAGAATGGGATTTTCTCCCAAATCTAAGTCGTGACCCCTTACCCTATAGCAGCCTCAAAGATTCGTGGCGGCTGAGAGCTTAGTAAGGTTGGTCGAGCATCACCACAGGTTTGTTAGTAAACGTTTTTAAATCAGTTAACATCTTTGGTAAGAAGTAGTTAGTTGTCCATGCTGATGTGAGATAGGCATAAGATGTGTTTACGACACAATTTATATGTACATTTATATTATTTATAATAATGTACAAACATCTATAATACGAATAACTTATTTGTTTTTGGCTAATACAATTAAATACATATACGTCTTAAATTAATTAGTTAAATCCCTATAACCATAAACATGTATTTAGGTAAACTTTATGCATTTACCTTTCATTCCATTACTAACAAGTCTGTAAAAATATAGCTTTTAATTTGGTTTAACCATCTTTACATTTAAAAGTAATCTGAATACTTAATATTATCGCAACTAAGTGGTTCTTGGGCTTGATTTTCTTGTGATATGATGTAGATTACGAAAATAATATTTGTATGACTATATACTTCGAATTGTAAAAAGTTGTACTGGCTGTACCTATAGGCCAGTTGGTGACAATTAACTATAACTCGGAGCGGTCGGGCGAGGGCTAATTGGGGTGGTGATGCTCGACCAACCGTACTAAGCTCTCAGCCGCCACGAATCTTTGAGGCTGCTATAAACTTCGAGATTTGTCCATCAGTTCTTGAGACAAAGCATGGAAAAAATACCACTGAAGAAAATGTTGAAAGTCTCAAAATCATTGAAAACTCAATGTCTGAATTCTAGCACCATAACAATACTTTTCTCATTTCTTAATTGGAAAATCTGTACGGTTTTATTACTTCATATATTTGTTGTTTCTTTTATTCAACAACGATTCTCGGTAATTCAAAATATCATTATTAGGATCAGCTGATTTAGTGGCTGGACGTTAAATCTGCCTGATTACGAAGTATGAGTTGTCTGGTGTTCTTTATCAAATGATAAAACAACAGACTAGTTCAATAATTTCCTTATATTTTCTGTCGTTTTAAACCAAGTAAAAAGGTTCATGTTTCCAACTGTATATTTTCCGCTATTTGTAAACTAATCTGGAATAGCGACTGATTGCAGCCTACAATTTTCCATCATTTCGAAAGTTCTATTTATTTGCAAATTATATAAATAACCAATCAACCCCCCTGTTCCATTCTGCCTTAGTCTGTTAGTTTTACTGTGTCTTGTATTTTACGAACATTTTCAGGAATGTTATTTTTTTTTTGAATTTGTATTTAGCAGTCATTATCCTAAATATTCAAATAGATGGACGCAGTCTTCACTTTACTTTTTCCGCAATATATTATACTATTTGGTTTGATTTATTGTCAATGAACACAATGTGATAATCCGGCAGAGAACCATGCAGTGACGTCATATTTCTTCTGGACACATGAGTCACAAGGCCGGGCAGTCCTGCTGGGAACTTGTTCTTAGACATTTCTGAGAAAACATGATTGGCTAGATTTTACCCACACACAGTTCATTAGACCGGTAAGAAATATCGTACCGTGCTCCGATTACAAAAACCTAATAAATTGTGCACAAATATTTTATTGGCTTTTCACACACCCACGTTCAAAACCAAATGTAAAATATATATCTCCATCTAGCCAAAATGTCAGTTTAGAAGTTATTGGTAAAGAAAGTGAAAATAAGCCATGGACGCCAACTTAGGAGGTCGACTAACTCAAAACCGGTCAATCTAATTTTGATGAAGTGTGAAGATTTATAAAACAAATTAATGGGTGTATCGCATATAAAAGGAAAGAGCGGTTCTAGAGTAAAATGTAAAAAACCGAAATGAACCCTACCATTTAGTGTTTATATTTATTTATATATTTTCATAACTTGCGATCTTTAATTTATATACAATCTGTCCCACGAAGAGGTAGGCTACACGCTTTGGATTTAATATTAACTGGTTATTCCTGAACCGATTCTTTTGAAACTTTACATACCTTTTAATTAATTTACCAAAAAGTTGTGTAACAATTTTAACACACCAGTGCTTATAGAAACAAAAGGCCACAACACACACACACACACACACACACACACACACACACACACACACACACACACACACAAACACAACAACAACTATACTTTCATTCTTTTTACTCTTGGAGGTTTAATTGTTGAACAACTGTTCAACAATTCAAATTAAACAACAATTACATTAAAATAGAAACTTAAACCCAATTCTTCTTATTACAATTTTATTGTCCTCTGTAGTTGCAAAATGGTTTTTACACTGCAAAAAGTACACTCGATCTCTTTATTAGGAAAAAGAAGAACTGGTATGCACTTCACTATTCCGTTCTCCAGGTAAAATCATTTAGAAAAGTAGAGCTTGAAACTGAAGTGCCCAAATCTTCAGTGCAAGGAATCGTAAGGAAAAAAAATTGTCCATGGTAAAAACCACCTAGTCCATTACCTACTTGAAAATGATCCGGATAGAAGACTGGAGTTCTGTTCTCGTTTCATAGAGTTTCATGAGACTGATCCTGATGGCAAATTCGTATTGTTTTACTAAACAATTACTAAATATCAATCTTCAAGGGCGTTGAATTGGTCGTGGAACTCAGTTTTTAGATTGCCCACCCCGGTCTCCTGATTTAACTGTGAGTGACTTTTTCTTATAGGGATATTTTAAAGATACATGTGGTACACCCATACTTTCAACAATGATGAGGATTTGAAGAGCGTTATCGAAGAGGAAGGGGGCGTAAGAATCATTTGTTAGGCGTTGCTATCAATGTGTCACTGTGGATGGGTTTCAGTTTGAATAAATTAATTAATTTTACATCATACTGCTTCAAAAACAGCTCTGTTTTCAATACATGCATTGAGATGCTAAAGTGGTTGTTTTTAGTCCTAGGACCTAAAAATATTAGCTGAGGTCGAGGTCATCAACTGTTACTTCGTTTATACGAATTAATTAACGATTGTAAAGCATCTATAAAAACAACCGATACTCTCGATTGTAAATAAAAGTTAAAACAGCTGTTACCATCGACTTGAAGGTAAATAGGTTATAACATTGTAGTTTTTGTGAAATTGTTTTCTTATATTATTTGCAGTATAACGAAAAATATTTGTTCATCACTTGGACCAAAAGAAGCTTTTCGATCTTCGCTCATTGTTAAATTTGAGCTTGAATCGAAAAGCTTCCACTTTTGGTCCTTGTGATGAAATATGCTATTTTCCATTGGTTTTTAAAACAAATATATAATTTTTCGTTTGTAAAGAAAATGGTGTTTTTATCACATTATATTTTTAGCAATAAAAGATTTTTTTCCAAACGTAACAAAACCGGTAGCCTATTTTATTTCAATGGCTGTTTCTGTGTTGTCGCCATTTTGTTTCTATAAACACCAGTGTGTTGAAATTGTCACACAACATTTTTGGTAACTTTATTAAAAAGTATCTAAAGTTTCAAAAGAATCGGTTAAGAAATACCAATTAATAAAAAATCAAAAGCGTGTATCTCTTCGTGGGACACACTTCCTTTTTACATTGTTTTTTTCACAAATCTTCTGATTAAGCTTGATTTATCTAAAGCTCACCGCATAACAATTTCCGCAAAAAAACTTAACATAGATGTTAATTCTACTCTCTATACTGTACAGTACTTCTATTATACTATCTAAGATAAAAATTCAACCAACAAAAAGTTAGCCCATACTATGAGATGAGGAACCTAACCACACTGTAACTTTTAAGTAGTGGAGTAAGTTTCAATGACTATTTTGTAGTTTGTTAAAAACTAGACCACAGGATTATGGCGTGAAATTATTGTGTTCCTTCAGCCAATAAACGGAAGTGTGCCTTATCTGCCCAAAAGATTTAGTCAAGTTACCTTGCATTACAAAAAGTCTCTTAGACATCGTATTTTCCATTGAAATAGAAATTTAAGTTATAAGGTTGCCCTTTCCATTACTAACCAAAAGACTCGGTGTAATTTTGTTCCCCATATCGACTCGTTGGACAAATAAATTTCTTTAACACTACATTTCACCAGTATAGAAAGTATTTCTGTTATTTGGAAAACATTTGTTTCTTGTGACACCTCAGCGACACAATATTATTTTTTCAATTAAAGGTTTCTTGATTTCATTCTGTTTTATCAGGAAATTTCAATATTTCTGACACATTCATAATTGCACTGAAAAATGCCAATACGTGTTTGTAATAACACAACTATAATTCTGCTCACACAAACTGAACACCTACTTGGATAGCCCACAACCAAGTAAATCTAAATACGATTTTGAATTAAATTTATAATGAATGTCACGATATGTAGGAAGTGTCATAAAACTAGTTGCTATGGCAACAATTTAACATCTAGTATAATAAGAGTCTAGTATTTAAACTACAATTTATCATTATATATAACAATACTGTGCATAATAGTAGTATAAGATTGTATGAGAAATAGCTTAACCACCAAAGGCTACAAACTTACATAATAATTTCGTTATCAGTGTTGGGTGTGTTGTCATTACTACGCTAGTGACATAAAAACAAGAAAACAAGTTTTAAGACGTTAAACACCCGCATTAGTGGACAAACCAGCCTTGTTTTAGATGGAGTGCCCTTATGTCCCGCAATTCTGAAATTTTAAGTATAATTCTATTAAAAGCAGTTTTTATTTTAAAAAGCAAATTTGTGTTTAATACGTTTTTTAAAGAAAGTTCAGCACTTAATATTAATACACGAACAATAATGTAACAAAATAAATTCACTATTTGTGGACGTTCTGCGATCCACGATGGGGGAATATAAAGTAACAAATGTTTATAGTTAAAATAAGTTTTTCACCACTTTGCTTAGATAATATTTCACCTGTATGTTGTAAAAGAACATTACATATTACAAATTCAATTTGTTTATTAGTAAATCTAATAATACAATCGTGTAAAGGTAAGAAAGATTATGTTAATAACCTTTAATTACTCTCGATAAAAGAAGACAGAACGAAGGTAAAGATTAACGTACTTATTTCCTGAAGGTCTTTAGTTCTTTAGTGGTGGGAGTTCAATCACTCGAAAGAGCTTAATAAACAGTGTCAACGAAATTGAACATTAAGATGCACTACTTCAGGGCTGTAACTAGGGAGAGGGCAAGGGACACGTGCCCTGGAAGCCAGTTGCTGGAAGCAGAGAGGAGGGGATGGGTAGGGTGAAGGCGGGAGGTTTGATGACACCATGGTGGCAACAGGCATGCACATTTCATGGTGAAGCATGAATTTTTTAACTGGGGAAAATCTCTTGATTTAGTAGTGATGTGCGGTTTCTATGTGAAAAATTATCACGGATACCAACCGGGACTGAAAAAAATGTCTAAGAAGGGAAATAGAGTGGCACAACGGTTGTCGTCTTTGAGACATCATGTTTGTGTGACAAAAGCTCTAAGTTATGTTTCACCCTTGATTTTACATACTATAAATATACTGCCCATCTACATGCTATAGGCTGAAGCTCAGAAATTAAGACAGATCTAGTGTTGTCATCTAACGACCCACTTCTGGTAACTTCATGGACGGAATGCCATATTGCATGCTACGACACCTCCCACACTAGCGCACTCTGAACCTGAACCCACAAAACTACAACTGTTCAACCCACATATTGAGCTTCATATTAACGTATGTTGTGGGACTTCCTCTTAGATATAAATTCAATGGTTTCATTTAAAAGTTTACAATAGCATAAAATTATAAGTTGATTATTCTCTAATGGGATAGTCTTGAAGAGGGATTTTAATCATGAAAACAAAAAACAGCCTTCCTCGGTCCCCCAATATCTGTTGTTTCCCAATACTTAAACTAATCAAAACGTACTTTATAAACGTCATGGAGCAGCATAAAATAAAACATTTGCTCCACAAAGATGTTAAAAATGAAGCTTTGAAGAGATTGTTTTAAAATAGGTGTCAAGTGAACTGTTTTCATTACATTTTTTCCCTTTTCAATAAAAAAAAAACTGTTCTGTTCATGTATTCTGTTCATGTTGTGTTCTGTTTATGTATTGTATACAGAGTGTTTCCAAAAATAGTTCAAAACTTTACGACCTTAATTATTACTCACATCAAAACCAAATAAAAAGTTTATTAAACATATTTCCTAAAATGCTTAATTTTCTATCTAGTTGCCATTTTGTGTTTTTAACAAATAAAATCATATTTTTTTAAAACTGTAAATGATATGGAGAAGACATTTTGCATGCTACTTACTCTTATAAAGAGACCTAAATTGAGAATAAAAATCCACTCGATTTCCTTTACACATTTCAAAATGACGGCTACTTAAACTTCTTAGAATTAAATATCTCATAAACCGTTAATTTTATAAACAATAGGCAAGAGACAAAATATTTTCATTTTTAACGAAACACCTGGAAAAAGTCTGGCAGTCAATAAGAAGACGTCAAGATGGATGTATTTTAAATGAGAGCCGTCACTTAGTTTCTTTCATACAAATTTCGTTTTGTAAAATAAATGTCCATTCAAAACAAAATTTTATTCATTTTTTTTTCTTCCTTTAGGCTAATCTATAGATTGTTGTAGACAATTGCCTAGAATTAATATTTTCAAAATTTTTTTTATTTCTTTTTTCTTTTTTTTGCGATAACTCAGTTATCTTTTAAACTACAGAAATAATAAAAACCATTTTCTTTATAGTTTAAAAAAATTGTTTGTGTCTTATAAATATTCTGTAAAATTAACGACTTTTGAGTTATTCGATATTCACTAGGCCTAATTAGCATGCAAAATTTCAACTCCATATTATTTACCGTTACAAAGATATGAATTTTTTGGTTAAAAACACAAAATGGCGACTTAGAAAACTAAGCATTTTAGGAAATATGTTTATATTAACTCTTTTATTGGTTTTGATGTGAGGAATAAGTTGCAAAATGTTTTATGAAATATAACATCAGGTTGGTTTTATTGACAATGTTTTATTTTGTCTTTGTTTCATTAAATTAAAAGTATTAGTTTATTGGGGTTGTTTCATTAGTAAAAACACCTGAATAAAAATCAAAACGGATCACTTTGATCTAAAATTTATTTGTCTGTAATAGAACCATCATAAACTACACTGCGCTTGTTTTGGGATACATATATGCGCAGACTACAGATATTCCAAAATAAGGTTTTGAGAATAGTCACTAAAGCACCAAGGTGAACCAGAATTAGGACCTTACATAAAGACTTAAATGTGCCGTTCATCAAACAACACATCCAGCGATTAACAGTTAATCTCTACAAGGGGGGACCACGCACACCCATCATCACTAATATCTTTAAGGAGATACGACACAAAATTTGATAAACACAGACGGCCATTAATCATATGACCGACCTTGATCTCCCATTTGGACCCAAAAGCCATGCATATAGCTTACTACATACCCAAGTCAAACCCTTTTTTTATTAGCTTTGTTTCAGACCAAAGGGTATACCGCGGCGTTATGAGCCAAGCTGTTACCACCAGGAAGCAGTTGCATGCAGTCTAACCTTTGCACGCTGATTTCAGTATCGAGTAGGCAGCAAAAGTAAGTTCGTAACTACCCATCCTTCACCTTGCACGCCACATCCACCAAACCTGGGCTGTTGCATGATCTTTGGCGATATTTTACCTGACTGGACTTTGCCCCAACCAGGTCTTTACCTCGTCCATCGCGCGGATACATAACGTTCTGCTTTTGTCCACATTTGTAATCTTGACATGACCATGGTAAGAGCTTCTCAGCTTGGTACATAGAAAATCTGTCCTGTTTCCTCGTCCTACGCGATAGGGGTAGTAACAGGAAGGAATGTGGTTTTTAGTGAGTAAGATCTCACACCATTGAGAAGATCGGATGTCTCTCTTCTCTTGGATTCATTAGGACGCATTCGCTTACAAATTATAGAAGATATCTGCCGCATAATAAGAGGAAGAGGTTATACCTGTAAACAAAACTTGAAGTTTTCTTAATTTTGTTGTTGTATTACTCGGTTCCTTATGGTGCTATACTTCACAAATAAATGTTGCCTTTGAACAACTATTTGGTTGTGAATCCATTCTTTGATTTTTAACAGTGAAACTTCTTCTTAGATAGATAGAACGATAGAACTAAGACTGACATAACTTTCTTCCATGGTGTTACTCGTACACAGAATAGCCACTTCATCGACGAAATCGCACATTATTTCTCTCTATTTTCTTCCAATACATTCGGAAGGTAATAGTAATAGTAATAGTAAGAAATAAAATTTCCAAAACCACGGGTCTCTACGGAAATTATCTAAATATAGTTTCAATACCACTCACATATTCATTTATTCAGACTTGTATTTTATCTTTCAGATAAGATTTGAACCAGTCAAAAGCAGTACCAACAGATTCTAGCTTTGCTGGCAATATATCAGGATTATTTAGGTTAAATGGTTCCCACGGAATTGTTACTATTTCTAAAAAAAAAAAAAAAAAAAAAAAAAAAAAAAAAAAAAAAAAAAATCAATTAAAACTAATATTTGTGTATTACACTAACTTTTCGTTTCATGTATAATGGAAAATTATTCCTCTGCGATTTTTGTGTTTTGTTAATAAGATAAATTCTAAAATTATTATTTTCGACAGTTTATATCCTTAAATGGGTAACATTTTGAGATTATATTACGACAAACAGCCCCAAGCTTTGATAACCAAATGTTGAAAACCAGTATTTTGTTCAGTACGGGATTGCTTAGAAGAAGACTTCAAACTCAATGCAATCTTGAAAGTTTTATAGAATATCCAACCGTTAAGAGTTACGAGTTCTTTATTTATTGCAAAAACACAATATTTTGCTCTACATCCAATAAAGAAACCATTTACATCAAAGAAATTAAAAGACAAACTCCAACGGAATCAAAAGAAATTAGTTAAAAATGTGAAAAGTTATGGTTTCGTTTTTAAAATAGAAAAACTCAAAACGCCACGGAGTCTTAAAGCGTAACCAACTTTTTTTTCTTTTTCAAAATCTTACTACACATACATTTATCTACTATTTCACCTTACACGTTAAATGTATTTCATCATATACCCAAGTTTTTCTGCAGAGCTAAAAATCGTGTATTAAAAAACTAAAACAATTGAGAAGCCCAATATCCCAGAAACTGTTTATAATTTATAATATAATAGTAAAAATGAATTTCATTTTTTAATGTAGACTAATTTTCTATCCAAACAATACAACTAAAGGTTTGAAGTTTAAAACGTTACCCCAAACCAGAGAGCTGAATTAACCAAATTTCTCAAAGTTACCCCTCGGTGGTAAAACATTTTAGACAAGTTTCCTAATTACTGTTGTCAATAAATGAATAAAATACGTTTGTCTATTACGTAATTACCAAAAAATTAAAAACCCTATTCACGGCGTCAGAGCTTTTAATTAGTCCTAAACGTTTGATCTTTTTATTCTTTTTGTGTAAATCGAGTTTTATCAAAATGGGTAGAAACAAATGAGGCCTGCTCTTCTTTAAAATAATATGACGTCATCTTGAGACAGATCACAATTTCTTCGATTAACGAACTCGGCCATCTATTCCATATTGCGTACCCCCTGGCCCCTATCAACATTTGATAATAGTAGCTGAAATTTGCAGGTAACCAAACTAACCACGGACAACCACTCTGACACGACGATTTACAACAGGTTTTTCGGTTCGATGAGGTTACTGTTCAATCGATTTTGCTTCGTATCCCAATGTTTCTTGAAACACAGAGTTCGAATTCGTAATTAGTTGTCTAAGAATTCTTTAAGAAATGTTAATTGCAAAACTGTTTTAACTCTTACTAGCCTTTCTCTGCACGTCGATTATTGAATAAAGAAAAAATTAGAGGAGAGAAAGCGCAGAAGTTTTAATTTACTCTGTATAATCTGGATAAGTTAAAATGTTCTATTTTTATCACGATAATGAAAGAGGCTATTTGCTTAAACACATTAAGATTACATTATCATAGCAGAGCGGAAGTTGAACTGGTCAAGGCCCAGTGAACCATCACAGGACCATGATATCAACTTACACGAGTTCTAACCTATAATTTGTTTACATTCTTACTTAAGTAAACAGACACAACCGAGTTATGATGATAAAGCAATATGACTCGCACTGTACGTTTGTTAGTTATAATTAATTGTCACATAATGTGTTTAATCAGCTGTTTTATAACCTTACCTGATGTGATGTAGCAACTAGGCGATGCTACACCTGAGCATACAGGTGGGTTTAATCTGTTCACCTTGATAGTTTTAAATAGTTAAAACACGCTTGCATTAATTAATTGATTTATTTGTTCATAATTTTTTTGAGTTATTGATCAAATGGACACACAACCCTTGAAAATCTGTTAGTTTTTGTAAAAAAAATAATTTTAAAAATCTGAAGAGAAATTCTGAAAAAATTATTATCTCTGTAATAGTAAAAAAATATAAACATTTATTATTTTTTTTAAATGTTATATGATGTATTTCCTGGTAGATTTCAAAGCTTCATTAATTAATTTCTTCTAGAGAATGATGCTCCTCACTACAGGGTGTTTGGACCATCAACTGTATTTTTTATTCTCAGTTTTCTGGATGAGGTGACCATAGGGATTTCTAAGACTCACTCTTTTAGTACTATTGTTTGCTTCATTATGACAGTACGACTCCTCCACAAGACTACCACTCTAAAGTATTTGTTAATAATCACTTTGTTAAAATTTTTCGTCAAAAGTAAGAAGAAATTTACTTTTTAAAATTAAGTAAAATGCATCACAACACCGAACTGTTCGTCTTTCAACAAACCCGGCATTACACCTCTAACACTATTTGTATTCAGGATTGAGTTCCTAAATGAATGTAAAAGTTAAGTTTGTAATTTATTTTATTAATTATCATGTAAAATGTTTTTCAACTAAAACATGTTCTCGTGAGAGCTTTGTTGAAATTTGTCTAAATCTGTTTGATCTTGTATACTCAAATCGTGTCTGATGTAATATAATTAAAAAAATTCTTGTTTAAACAATATTTCTTATATTAAACTCTTTATAAATGTTTTCTTTTCTAAAATTCATTCAAAATTAATTTCTTAACTGTTCGTTCATTTTTTTTTGTACAAATTATTAGAGATTTGTAAAAACTCACTTTGTAAATTTGTACTTTTCAATTAAAGAAATTATGTTATACTAATTTAGTGTGTCATGGATTTAAGAGTCTGTTTAGTGATCCCTAGTACTTTTTTTAATTTTCACAGTTTTTACTGGTCTAAATGAATAGATAAATAAAAAAGGGAACTGTCTACCAGATCAACAATTAAAAAACACACACACAAAAGGAAAAAAGTTTAATTATGTGTTAATTATAATCTTATATATAATAATAATAACAATAATAATAATAATAAATACAAATATTATAAAATATTATGAATGTTTTATATTTATAATAAAAAATATAGGTGGTGCAACATTATCCTTCAGTGTCTAATATTCCAGTTTGATAAAACAATTTGTCTTGTTTTGGACGTCCAGAAATATTTATTTTCCATAATTTAAATAAAATTGTGTTTTTTTTTTAAACCATAAAATCCAATTGTTAAATACATTTATTTTATTATGATCATTGTTAAAATAGTTTTATTATGTTTTTGACCACTGTATAATCAATTAGCTCTTTGAATTCATCAATATTTGTATACAGGTACAAATTTTCTTTGAGACAAGTAAGCGTTGTGATAATGTTTTTCTTGTTACTGTATATCATTTTGTTTTCTTTAAGGAAAATCACTTTTCCGTGTCCACCACTTTAGATAGGTTCTTTTATCACGATGAGTAGCCTACAACAAAGTTATACTCTAAAAAGGTCCACACAGGCATTAATAACCTCGGCTCTTATCTGATCTTTAAGAATTTGACTAACACTGTACTACCTCACTGGGCATAAAAACTATGTTCATTCATACAAATTTAGGACCTATACTATCTTCATAGACTAAGTCTTCCAAAAATTGTTTTGTTCTTTCATGGATTATTCAAATGTTTCATTTGGATTTTTAAGAACACTTTTGAACAGATTTTGTAGACTGTTAGAGGTTTATGTCTACCCATTTAATGAAGTCATTTTCAGACTTGGTTTTAAAGTTGACGACTATTTCTTTTTGCTATTCTTCTCGATATCTGATGTGATTTGAAAACTCTAGGATTTGATTTCTATAGCCTCTTGTATGGTTTTTGTATACATAGACTTCAGCTAATTAACATTCTGTTGGATGCTTGGTCAATGTAAAATAACTGGAAGCACAAAATAGATAATGCAGTAAAAGAAGCTATAAGTCGCTCAAAGTGTTAATATCTGACTTTTTAACAGGTTAGGTATTGCCAGTGGGAAGACAGCTGTAGATTCAAATAAATGGAATGAAATCCGATATACTGTCCAACCAATAGTAGCCTACATCTACACGTGCAACTCGGCGAGAGGATGTGGTAATCGCTCATCTTTACATCGGATATTTCATGTTGACTCACGCATTCTGATGCATAAGGCAAACTTCTACAGAGTCCATTTTGTTGAAGAATAATTGCAACGAATCAAATTCTTACAGGATTTCCTAAAATATGCATAGGATCCGGTTACTTAGTTCTACCCCCGCTAGGATTGACCAATCCTTGGTTAGATATTGGTGTTTTTGCGACTCCTAATTTAACTTTTAAATTAAGTTAAGTATAATGATATTTTTGCAGGACGTTTTTACGTGATATGATTTTGTTTTCGTTTTTTTTGTAAAATCTGATCCGCATGAATTTTGTTAACTAGGTTAGGTTGTGTTGTTGCATTTTTATATAACTATTATTTAGTTATAGTTATACACTACGTTTAGAAGAAGTTTTTGTTTACCACTATGCAGGGAATGAAGACCAAATTGTTTGTTGCTTTTAAAAAACTATTAAATCTAGGCTTAACTTTGGAAGTAGCTTATTTTATTTTTACCATAATAATTATAAGTTCCTTTAACCAGCTATTCTAAAACAATGTTCAACATAGATTTTTAATTACAATAATTATTTAAGAAAAAGAATACCATCATAGGACAGTGTCAGCAACAATTTATTATACTTCTCCTTTGTGGAATGTATTAGCAGACGAGACACGGGAGGCCGTAAGCATTTATCTACGGGGATTTAAGGATGTATTTATTACCTTCAGAAAAAACCTGTTGCGAAGCAGTCTCAAGTGCAATAAAAATACTAACACGACGGAAATTCAGTTCAAGAGTCGCTATAGTATAGCCATTATCAAGTTGATAACGAAATTGTATGAGTTAAAAGTTAATTTGTATTCAGAACTCCGAGCTGTGGGAATTGAATCTCATCGAAATTTTCTAATCGAATTCTTTAACTACTAATTGCAAGGAACAAATTCTTCTTGTAACTGGAAAGAGTTTGATTCATCAAGGATAAAACACAGCTGTCAATGTAGTCACATCTACAAGCACAATTTGAATAAAATTAGATAATGCGACTACATTAACGTGTACATGAACGTGTACAACTGATAATTTTAGTTGTACAGTTAAACTTTCAAATTTGTTTGAGATTATCATATTCACTGCCGTAGATGAGAACTATAATATTTAAAACAGCCGTAGATGGAGAAGAAGAAAGGCTATAATTTAAAAAAAAAAAATAGATAATATAGAACCAGCTCTAGAGATAATATCTACTACCTATTGACGTTGTGATTTTAATTATAATTCATATTACTAATTCTTTGCTTAAAATATTGTATACCTAATTTTCAAAAGTAATAAATACTTCTTCAAAGAGTTTTCATATTTTCTTAAATATAAATACATAACAGTAACAATAGATAGAAATAATAATCAGCATAAGATCAACCTAACCTAACCTAATTTACCCCACCTCTTTTTAGAGAAACTGAAGGCCTATATGTTGTTTTTTATTATTAACGAATTTCTAATATCGTGTTTTATAGGGACGCCGTCAACAAAAGTCACGAAATGTCCACTGATCCAACCCACTGGAGTAATTTAGCACCAAACAAGGATTTAATATTTTTTTATGGATAGTTTATCACTCATGTCATATATCTCACAGTTTTGGGCAAATTAAAATTATGTATTGAATGGTCCTCAATATGTTTTCTATAATAAAAAAAAAAATAGTTGGTTTATTACTAAACAACTAAAGTTTTATAATAACCTCAAACTTAGAAAATGTCTAGAGTAATAGCATTTTAGTAGTCGGAATTATTAGTTGAATATTAATCAAATTTAGAATTTAAACTAGGTTCATGGAATATAAAATTTAAATATGGTCACACATTTTAAAAAACTCCACAGTACCTTTTTATTTAGGTAATGTTACAAAAACCAGTTTTATAATAACTTTTTAAGCACTGATCCTTCAAAAATGGAGAGCGGCGTAGCTCAGTTGTCGGAGTTTATCCCGTTGCAGTTCGGACTATTGAACCGTTAAAGGTTACATAGGTTTGATGGCGTTGCGTTTTACATGTGGTAATGCTACTCGGCCATTACTCCTTTCTGAATACGTCAACAATCATTCCAAGTAGACTTTGCTCACTCTTAGTGAGTCACTCACACCTTTTTTCATGTAGTTCTGGGTTAGATCACTCTCTTTTATCTTTCCTACAAAGTCTCCCTTGACCAACTTTGGTTCACTTGTTCTCTTCCGACCCTGAATTTATTAGAGTATTCGAGGACTAGAATTATTATTTATAAAGAATAAATAAATTCTTTATTTTATTTTCTCTTCTTTTTTATAAGGAGATGATAAGGACTGAGAGATTTTTTGTCTTTAAACAACAAGAGAAAAATGCCAAACGGTAATCGTGTCTTTTGTTGTCAATTACTATTGAAAAACAATTTAAATTTACTTAAGATACAGCCAATTTATTTTGGATAATTCCCTAAGGGTTTATTTATCATGAGTACGAGTTTGGTAATCCCGAAGTCCCTAGCTAGATGTACACCTTTCTTCATCTAGTCTTGGGTCTCTCTTTCATTTTCTTAATCAACTCTTGCTTTCTCTTCTAGTCCTGATACTATTAGTGTGTTCCAGAACTAAAAGTCTTATCATGTCCTTAATCTTCTTTTTTTAACGCGGTGACGACCAAGAGAGTTTAAAGAACAAGTTTTTGTATATATTATATTTTATTAACTGGAATAAGTTACGATGATAAAAAAGTATAAATATATAATTAACATAGTTCAATTTTCACTTCTGAACAGAGACTCAGCAATAATATGACTGACACGGAGTCGATACAAGTGTCTCTGAAAGTAGATATATCTTCTCCATTACTTGTCGCACAAAGAAGTAAGAAAAAAACTCTCCGAATAAAGTTAGTAGTTCACAGCTGTTTGACGTTACAATGGCACTAGAGCTCCGAGCAGTGAGCAAATGTGTTAACTGGTATAAATTCGTCGTTAAAAACAATTAAATTAAAAATAAGAGTTCATTGGTCTCTTTAAAATACCCATTAATTCATTTAACAAATTGTAATAATTCGGTAATGAAGATTAATACGCTGGTCTCAATGTTTTGTTCTACTGTGTTACGACACAATCAATAATTTTACTTTAAAAGTACGCAGTAAGAAAACAATATTGTGATGATACGACAATATTTTTTCGTCATACTTCTTCAAAACAGCTGTTTTCAATACATGCATTGGGAAGCTAAAGTTGTTCTTTTTAGTCCTAGGATCTAAAAACATCAGCTGATGTCGAGGTCATCAGCTGTTACTTCGTTTATACGAAATAATTAATGATTGTAAAGCATCTAAAAAAACAACCGATACTCTCGATTGTAAATAACCGATAAAATAACTGTTACCATCGATTTGAAGGTAAATAGGTTATAACATTTTATTTTATATATATATATATATATTGTTTGCAGTATAACGAAAAATATAGTTCATCACTTGGACCAAAAGAAGCTTTTCGATCCTCGCTAATTTTCTATTAAACTTGAGCTTGTATCGAAAAGCTTCACTTTTGGTTCTAGTGATGAAATATACAATTAATATCATGTTTTCAATTATTTTAAAAGTTTTAAACATTCAGGAGCTCACTATAGTAAGGGCTTGGAGCGATACCAAGGGGCCCCTAGTCTTGGGTTAGATCATTCTCTTCCATCTTTCCTGTAAAGTCTCTCCTGACCAACTCTAGTACTCGAGGGCAAGGACTCTTTATCTTCTATTCTTCTTTTGTTTTTATAAGGCGATGATGAACGAGAGATTTTTTGCCTTTAAACAAGAAATAAAAATTAAGAGTATTGAGCCCCCAGGAGTAGACATCGCAGGGATTTGGCCGTAACATGGGCTCTTATGGAGTTATTCTCGACCAATCAGAATCGTCCATTTGGTCACGTGACCGCTTCTTGTCCAATCAGAATGCTCTATTTATAACTTCAACTGCACCGCTGCTTCTCGTCCAATCAGAATGCTCCATTTATAACTTCAACTGCGCCGATGCTTCACGTCCAATCAGAATGCTCCATTTATAACTTCAACTGCACCGCCGCTTCTCGTCCAATCAGAATGCTCCGTTTATTTCCTACTTTTGCCTAAACCTATGTTCACCACAGCCTACTTGTATCATATAACAGCTGGTACAATTAATGTGTTATATATAATGTGTTAAGATATAATGTGTTAAGATAGTTAACCTATAAGTTTCCTACATTTGCCCATCCACAGCCTATCAGCTGTTACAATAATGTGTTATATATATATATATAATGTGTTATATATTTATATAATGTGTTAAGATAGTTAACCTATAAGTGTCCTACTTTTACCCATCCACAGCCTATCAGCTGTTACAATAATGTGTTATATAATTATATAATGTGTTAAGATAGTTAACCTAACCTATAAGTTTCCTACTTTTGCCCATCCACAGCCAATCAGCTGGTACAATTAATGTGTTATAATATAATGTGTTAAGATATAATGTGTTAAGATAGTTAACCTAACCTATAAGTTTCCTACATTTGCCCATCCACAGCCTATCAGCTGTTACAATAATGTGTTATATAATTATATAATGTGTTAAAATAGTTAACCTAACCTATAAGTTTCCTACCTTTGCCCATCCACAGCCAATCAGCTGGTACAATTAATGTGTTATATATATATATAATGTGTTATATATTTATATAATGTGTTATATAATGTGTTAAGATAGTTAACCTAACCTATAAGTTTCCTACTTTTACCCAGCCACAGCCAATCAGCTGTTACAATAATGTGTTATATATTTATATAATGTGTTAAGATAGTTAACCTAACCTATAAGTGTCCTACTTTTACCCATCCACAGCCAATCAGCTGTTACAATAATGTGTTATATATATAATGTGTTATATATTTATATAATGTGTTATATAACGTGTTAAGATAGTTAACCTATTAGAGTTTCCTACTTTTGCCCACCACGACCTAGGTACATTTAATGTGTATAATGTGTTAAACGTAGTTTCCTCCGTTGTCTACCAGGGTGTAGCACATGTGTTTATGTATCGTGTTAAAATATTGTTAACCTATGCTTACCACAGCCCACACGGGTGTTAGTCTGGCCACTATTTAACAACCGAAATATATTTTTACCAACCGATTTACCAACCAAAACCAACCGATTTACCAACCAAAACCAACCGATTTACCAACCAAAACCAACCGATTTACCAACCAAAATATACTTTTACCAACCGAAATATACTTTTAGCAACCCAAACATCCACCCGATATACCTGTTGGCGACCTATGCCCGGTCTTTGCTCCCCCCCTGCGGGAACCCCCCACCACCACCTCCCAGCACGTCTGTTAGCGACCGATGCCCGGCCTTTGCTTCCCCCTGCGGGAACCCCCCACCTCCCAGCGCGTGCGTTGAAGTGACAGCATATCGGTCTCAGCCCGGGGCCAAATCCCTGCCCTCTACTCCCCCCAACAATATTTCCACAGGTTACTCCATCTACTACCAGAGTGTAGCACCGGTCAACCACCCAAAGTTAAAACAAGGTGACTCACACGGTTGGTAAATAATATGAAAACGTGTAGATGTTTTAATAATGTATTCTCTCAGTTTAAAAAAGTTACATTACAGAGTACTATAATAATAACGAGAATAAACACAGAGTTGAGTCAACTACCCAACCAATCCATGGTCCCCAGATTATTTTTTTACGGGTTTTGAGTCACACACAAACTTACAACATTACATTCCTATATTTACATCTCCGAAACATACACCTGCACAAGTCACCATGACAGTCTGACTGTTTACAAAATAATAAGTCTTTAATATAAAACTTTTGACAGTTCAGTACACAACAACTATAACACTGGTCCGATGTCGATACAGTTCTTGTGCCAACAGTGGTTGTCGTAGATAAGCTGTACAGATCCATTACCGGTACGATCCAATACCTGCACCTACAATGGCAAAAGCTGAATGCCTGGCACTTTGTACATGCCAGGCCCCTTCGGGTGCTTTAAAACATTTGTTAGCACAACAGTACCCGGTCAAATAGGTAAGAAAGGGGGTCGCGTCGCTTTCGGCTACCATTCCAAGGTCAGGTGTGTTTGACAGACAGGTTCTGACTGGTCTAGCCGGATTGTACAACAGTGTGTAACAATGTTACTGCGCATGCGTACTACTCGCGATTAACTGTTTAAGAAAGGAGATTAGAGGGAGATAGCTCAGTTTACGTTAGTAGCTTGAATAGTGAACGTGGCCCCTTCCAAGATGTATAAGGTCTCCGAGCTCTTGGGTAGCAGGATTAAACCAACCAACGAACGATTTGGACTTTGGCTTCTGGAAGAAAATCTGCACAACAACAACCTGGTAACAGATATTGGAAATATTAATTATTCGCAAGGAGAAGAGTTGCTGTCTGGAGTTAATATAAAACCACTAACTCCGCTTACAAAACCATTCTGCGACAACATAATGCTTGTTAAAATAACCGACAGTTCGGATTGCGAACAAGGGAAGAGCCTCGTAAAGAAGAATATCTGTGGAGCATTTAACAGTTATCTTCGTGGGAAATTTACGGATTTTGTTTCCGCAAGACATGGCGTAAAAGTAAAATTACCATTCCCTTTGAATGGAAAGAGACCTATGGCGAAACGCGTATGCAATATTATTGGAGCAGATGGGATGCAAGCCATTGCAAAGAAATTTAAAAATCCCATTGCAATCCCCTACAAGGTAGAGTTAGCGGATGTTGAGTTGGCTACTCTACAGGAAAAAATACCCGAAATACTATTGGAGCTGCAAGCCCACGACTTCTACCTTATGGATTTGGACATTACACAAGATTTTGTGGGGATCTTTAACAAGCGAGAGATGTGTGAGCATTTAGTACAGGACCATGACTTTCGTTACCAAGGCGACCAGTACAAAGAAAACTACAATACAATTGTTAACAACGACAAGTCTGTTGGGATAGATTGCCTAACCTGGATTACTCCTACTGGTGCAAGAGTAAAAATCTACAACAAGTTCGTGTGCCAAATTACGAGTCCTGGCGTTAACAAACAAATTGGTAACCACATTGTGGATTTTGTCAACTGTCCAGACTCCAGATTAAGACAGACGTTTCTGTCCCCACTGGGTAAGGAGCATGGCATTACAAGATTGGAGGCTACGATCTACAACGGTAGCGGCGACCATCCTTTGGACAGCTGTGTAACGCTCCTGGAAGACAGCAAAATTTATTTCCAGGAAGCCCCGTTTTACTCTGTTGCCATCCCTAAAATGTGGACGAAATTAGCTGACAGTCTCCAGAACAGTTGCTGTGTAGTGTACAATAATCTATTACAATATGCCTACTGGGGAAACAGTAACACGAGGAAGTTAACCGGGGTGCAACTTACTTTACCAAGCGACCAAGACCAGAGGAAAAAAATAATTAATTACGTACTCTCTGCATATAGTTTTAACTATTTGCCTGTAAATTACTTGGAGATAGTGGAAGATGTCGCTAATAGAGAGCATGTTAGTGTGGTCCAAAAGTGCTACATTAAGAGTGGCGAGACATTCTTCTCGAAATCTAGTACTGCTTTCTCGGCGATTTGTAAAGATGTAAGCCTCGAGAACTGTGGGATGGTTCCAACGAGTAATATTATTCCACAGATTTTAAAGAAGAGAACGAATATTACAAACAGGCTACAACCCTACAATATAAAGGAAACAGAACCATTCTCCACCGTTTACCTACTGTCTGCGAAGAAACGAAAACTGGAACTAGAAGAAATTGACTTAAAACGGAGAAAATTGGAATACATGGAACATGCTGCTTCCTTAAAAGAGGAATACAAAGAAATGCAGGAGAAAGAGAAAATTATTAGAGAGACAAGAGAGCGGATGGGCTCATATTTTAACAAGACTTGGAAGAATTTAGATATACATGCAGACTACCAGGTTTCCGCATTTACCGTTAACACTAAAGCGAAATATGCCTTCGTTGGAATACTTGCAGAAAGAGATGGGAATAAAAGTGTTTACTTCTTTAAAGGAAAGTACAAATCGTGGTTAATGGACGTCTACAACGACAAACAAAATTTAACAAAAGAGGGGTTTGTTTTTACCTCCAACAACGACCTGGACATTGTGCATTTAGCGACAGAAGAAACAATTTTTACATTTACGACGAATGGACTTACCACTTTTAATAATCATTCTTTTCCGAAGATAGAGCATCTTAAGCTACTAACAGATGCTTGGAAAAAACCAGAAGATTTCCCCTACAACCAGGACGAAGTGGAGCAAGTATCCACCCTTGGCATGCAAGAAATAAAAGGCAAAGTTATTCCAAGAAAGTGTCGTCGGCTGGAAGAGCTGGAAGAAGGGACAGAATTAGTAGTGTGTGGAATCAAACAAATTGATTACAGACATAAGATCCGTTATATTTTGCAGTTCCAAAATCTAGATGAATTGTATGTTTCGAATTATTGGTTAGAAAGAGAAATAAAAGTGCTAAATGTAGATTTAAACTATAAATTTAATGTTAAATTGGACAAGATAAAAACCACTGCAATTAAGCACAAAGAAAGAGTTGTTTTCTGTGCTTGTAATTAAAAATAAATAAATAAATGTTTTAAAATAATATTCTTTGTAATTTGTTACCTCCATTCCACCAAAACTCTTTTTAGTAGAGAGATAGATATTTGATGTGACCTTGGAATTGTAGCCGAAAACGACACGACCCCCCAACCCCCATTTTTCCTTTTTAAATATATAACGTCGTAACGTTTGTTAGGGACCGATTTACCAAACCGTAGATAAAATTACCAAGATTTGGTTGGTAAATTGGTTGCAAAACGTATATTTTGGTTGGTAAATCGGTTGGTATTGGTTAGGTTAGGTTAGGTTAGGTCTGGTTAGGATAGGTTAGGATAGGTTAGGTTAGGTCTGGTTAGGATAGGTTAGGATAGGTTAGGTTATGTTAGGTTAGGTTAGGATAGGATAGGTTAGGTTAGGTTAGGTTAGGATAGGTTAGGTGAGGTTAGGATAGGTTATGTTAGGTGAGGTTAGGTTAGGTTAGGATAGGTTAGGTTAGGTTAGGTTTTTAGGAGCATGGTTGTTAGGTTAGGTTAGGATAGGATAGGTTAGGTTAGGTTAGGATAGGTTAGGTTAGGTTATGTTAGGTTAGGTTAGGTTAGGATAGGTTAGGTTATGTTAGGTGAGGTTAGGTTAACCTAACCTAACCTAACCTAACCTAACATAACCTATCCTAACCTAACCTAACCTAACCTAACCTAACCTATCCTAACCTAACCTAACCTAACCTAACATAACCTATCCTAACCTAACCTAACCTAACCTAACCTAACCTAACCTAACCTATCCTATCCTAACCTAACCTAACAACCATTCTCCTAAAAACCTAACCTAACCTAACCTAACCTAACCTAACCTAACCTCACCTAACATAACCTATCCTAACCTAACCTAACCTAACCTAACCTAACCTAACCTAACCTAACCTAACCTAACCTATCCTATCCTAACCTAACCTAACAACCATTCTCCTAAAAACCTAACCTAACCTAACCTAACCTATCCTAACCTAACCTAACCTAACATAACCTATCCTAACCTCACCTAACCTATCCTAACCTAACCTAACCTAACCTATCCTATCCTAACCTAACCTAACATAACCTAACCTATCCTAACCTATCCTAACCAGACCTAACCTAACCTAACCTAGCCTAACCTATCCTAACCAGACCTAACCTAACCTAACCTAACCAATACCAACCGATTTACCAACCAAAATATACGTTTTGCAACCAATTTACCAACCAAATCTTGGTAATTTTATCTACGGTTTGGTAAATCGGTCCCTAACAAACGTTACGACGTTATATATTTAAAAAGGAAAAATGGGGGTTGGGGCATCGTGTCGTTTTCGGCTACAATTCCAAGGTCACATCAAATATCTATCTCTCTACTAAAAAGAGTTTTGGTGGAATGGAGGTAACAAATTACAAAGAATATTATTTTAAAACATTTATTTATTTATTTTTAATTACAAGCACAGAAAACAACTCTTTCTTTGTGCTTAATTGCAGTGGTTTTTATCTTGTCCAATTTAACATTAAATTTATAGTTTAAATCTACATTTAGCACTTTTATTTCTCTTTCTAACCAATAATTCGAAACATACAATTCATCTAGATTTTGGAACTGCAAAATATAACGGATCTTATGTCTGTAATCAATTTGTTTGATTCCACACACTACTAATTCTGTCCCTTCTTCCAGCTCTTCCAGCCGACGACACTTTCTTGGAATAACTTTGCCTTTTATTTCTTGCATGCCAAGGGTGGATACTTGCTCCACTTCGTCCTGGTTGTAGGGGAAATCTTCTGGTTTTTTCCAAGCATCTGTTAGTAGCTTAAGATGCTCTATCTTCGGAAAAGAATGATTATTAAAAGTGGTAAGTCCATTCGTCGTAAATGTAAAAATTGTTTCTTCTGTCGCTAAATGCACAATGTCCAGGTCGTTGTTGGAGGTAAAAACAAACCCCTCTTTTGTTAAATTTTGTTTGTCGTTGTAGACGTCCATTAACCACGATTTGTACTTTCCTTTAAAGAAGTAAACACTTTTATTCCCATCTCTTTCTGCAAGTATTCCAACGAAGGCATATTTCGCTTTAGTGTTAACGGTAAATGCGGAAACCTGGTAGTCTGCATGTATATCTAAATTCTTCCAAGTCTTGTTAAAATATGAGCCCATCCGCTCTCTTGTCTCTCTAATAATTTTCTCTTTCTCCTGCATTTCTTTGTATTCCTCTTTTAAGGAAGCAGCATGTTCCATGTATTCCAATTTTCTCCGTTTTAAGTCAATTTCTTCTAGTTCCAGTTTTCGTTTCTTCGCAGACAGTAGGTAAACGGTGGAGAATGGTTCTGTTTCCTTTATATTGTAGGGTTGTAGCCTGTTTGTAATATTCGTTCTCTTCTTTAAAATCTGTGGAATAATATTACTCGTTGGAACCATCCCACAGTTCTCGAGGCTTACATCTTTACAAATCGCCGAGAAAGCAGTACTAGATTTCGAGAAGAATGTCTCGCCACTCTTAATGTAGCACTTTTGGACCACACTAACATGCTCTCTATTAGCGACATCTTCCACTATCTCCAAGTAATTTACAGGCAAATAGTTAAAACTATATGCAGAGAGTACGTAATTAATTATTTTTTTCCTCTGGTCTTGGTCGCTTGGTAAAGTAAGTTGCACCCCGGTTAACTTCCTCGTGTTACTGTTTCCCCAGTAGGCATATTGTAATAGATTATTGTACACTACACAGCAACTGTTCTGGAGACTGTCAGCTAATTTCGTCCACATTTTAGGGATGGCAACAGAGTAAAACGGGGCTTCCTGGAAATAAATTTTGCTGTCTTCCAGGAGCGTTACACAGCTGTCCAAAGGATGGTCGCCGCTACCGTTGTAGATCGTAGCCTCCAATCTTGTAATGCCATGCTCCTTACCCAGTGGGGACAGAAACGTCTGTCTTAATCTGGAGTCTGGACAGTTGACAAAATCCACAATGTGGTTACCAATTTGTTTGTTAACGCCAGGACTCGTAATTTGGCACACGAACTTGTTGTAGATTTTTACTCTTGCACCAGTAGGAGTAATCCAGGTTAGGCAATCTATCCCAACAGACTTGTCGTTGTTAACAATTGTATTGTAGTTTTCTTTGTACTGGTCGCCTTGGTAACGAAAGTCATGGTCCTGTACTAAATGCTCACACATCTCTCGCTTGTTAAAGATCCCCACAAAATCTTGTGTAATGTCCAAATCCATAAGGTAGAAGTCGTGGGCTTGCAGCTCCAATAGTATTTCGGGTATTTTTTCCTGTAGAGTAGCCAACTCAACATCCGCTAACTCTACCTTGTAGGGGATTGCAATGGGATTTTTAAATTTCTTTGCAATGGCTTGCATCCCATCTGCTCCAATAATATTGCATACGCGTTTCGCCATAGGTCTCTTTCCATTCAAAGGGAATGGTAATTTTACTTTTACGCCATGTCTTGCGGAAACAAAATCCGTAAATTTCCCACGAAGATAACTGTTAAATGCTCCACAGATATTCTTCTTTACGAGGCTCTTCCCTTGTTCGCAATCCGAACTGTCGGTTATTTTAACAAGCATTATGTTGTCGCAGAATGGTTTTGTAAGCGGAGTTAGTGGTTTTATATTAACTCCAGACAGCAACTCTTCTCCTTGCGAATAATTAATATTTCCAATATCTGTTACCAGGTTGTTGTTGTGCAGATTTTCTTCCAGAAGCCAAAGTCCAAATCGTTCGTTGGTTGGTTTAATCCTGCTACCCAAGAGCTCGGAGACCTTATACATCTTGGAAGGGGCCACGTTCACTATTCAAGCTACTAACGTAAACTGAGCTATCTCCCTCTAATCTCCTTTCTTAAACAGTTAATCGCGAGTAGTACGCATGCGCAGTAACATTGTTACACACTGTTGTACAATCCGGCTAGACCAGTCAGAACCTGTCTGTCAAACACACCTGACCTTGGAATGGTAGCCGAAAGCGACGCGACCCCCTTTCTTACCTATTTGACCGGGTACTGTTGTGCTAACAAATGTTTTAAAGCACCCGAAGGGGCCTGGCATGTACAAAGTGCCAGGCATTCAGCTTTTGCCATTGTAGGTGCAGGTATTGGATCGTACCGGTAATGGATCTGTACAGCTTATCTACGACAACCACTGTTGGCACAAGAACTGTATCGACATCGGACCAGTGTTATAGTTGTTGTGTACTGAACTGTCAAAAGTTTTATATTAAAGACTTATTATTTTGTAAACAGTCAGACTGTCATGGTGACTTGTGCAGGTGTATGTTTCGGAGATGTAAATATAGGAATGTAATGTTGTAAGTTTGTGTGTGACTCAAAACCCGTAAAAAAATAATCTGGGGACCATGGATTGGTTGGGTAGTTGACTCAACTCTGTGTTTATTCTCGTTATTATTATAGTACTCTGTAATGTAACTTTTTTAAACTGAGAGAATACATTATTAAAACATCTACACGTTTTCATATTATTTACCAACCGTGTGAGTCACCTTGTTTTAACTTTGGGTGGTTGACCGGTGCTACACTCTGGTAGTAGATGGAGTAACCTGTGGAAATATTGTTGGGGGGAGTAGAGGGCAGGGATTTGGCCCCGGGCTGAGACCGATATGCTGTCACTTCAACGCACGCGCTGGGAGGTGGGGGGTTCCCGCAGGGGGAAGCAAAGGCCGGGCATCGGTCGCTAACAGACGTGCTGGGAGGTGGTGGTGGGGGGTTCCCGCAGGGGGGGAGCAAAGACCGGGCATAGGTCGCCAACAGGTATTAATATCGGGTGGATGTTTGGGTTGCTAAAAGTATATTTCGGTTGGTAAAAGTATATTTTGGTTGGTAAATCGGTTGGTTTTGGTTGGTAAATCGGTTGGTTTTGGTTGGTAAATCGGTTGGTTTTGGTTGGTAAATCGGTTGGTAAAAATATATTTCGGTTGTTAAATAGTGGCCAGACTAACACCCGTGTGGGCTGTGGTAAGCATAGGTTAACAATATTTTAACACGATACATAAACACATGTGCTACACCCTGGTAGACAACGGAGGAAACTACGTTTAACACATTATACACATTAAATGTACCTAGGTCGTGGTGGGCAAAAGTAGGAAACTCTAATAGGTTAACTATCTTAACACGTTATATAACACATTATATAAATATATAACACATTATATATATAACACATTATTGTAACAGCTGATTGGCTGTGGATGGGTAAAAGTAGGACACTTATAGGTTAGGTTAACTATCTTAACACATTATATAAATATATAACACATTATTGTAACAGCTGATTGGCTGTGGCTGGGTAAAAGTAGGAAACTTATAGGTTAGGTTAACTATCTTAACACATTATATAACACATTATATAAATATATAACACATTATATATATATATAACACATTAATTGTACCAGCTGATTGGCTGTGGATGGGCAAAGGTAGGAAACTTATAGGTTAGGTTAACTATTTTAACACATTATATAATTATATAATACATTATTGTAACAGCTGATAGGCTGTGGATGGGCAAATGTAGGAAACTTATAGGTTAGGTTAACTATCTTAACACATTATATCTTAACACATTATATTATAACACATTAATTGTACCAGCTGATTGGCTGTGGATGGGCAAAAGTAGGAAACTTATAGGTTAGGTTAACTATCTTAACACATTATATAATTATATAACACATTATTGTAACAGCTGATAGGCTGTGGATGGGTAAAAGTAGGACACTTATAGGTTAACTATCTTAACACATTATATAAATATATAACACATTATATATATATATATAACACATTATTGTAACAGCTGATAGGCTGTGGATGGGCAAATGTAGGAAACTTATAGGTTAACTATCTTAACACATTATATCTTAACACATTATATATAACACATTAATTGTACCAGCTGTTATATGATACAAGTAGGCTGTGGTGAACATAGGTTTAGGCAAAAGTAGGAAATAAACGGAGCATTCTGATTGGACGAGAAGCGGCGGTGCAGTTGAAGTTATAAATGGAGCATTCTTATTGGACGAGAAGCGGCGGTGCAGTTGAAGTTATAAATGGAGCATTCTGATTGGTCGAGAAGCAGCGTTGCAGCTGAAGTTATAAATGGAGCATTCTGATTGGACAAGAAGAGGTCACGTGACCAAATGGACGATTCTGATTGGTCGAGAATAACTCCATAAGAGCCCATGTTACGGCCAAATCCCTGCGATGTCTACTCCCAGGAACACATGTGATCATATTTTGAAATGTTGACTGACTTGTATTTTTATCAAGTCATAAATATGTGGTACACATTTTTAAAATTTTATCTAGAGTGAATCCTGTAGAATGATTATATTTTTGGTGCAACAGAGTTAGGGATTGAGGATGTCAAAGTTTGCGATGGATGATGAAAAATGATTGTGAAGGACCGATGACTCAAATAATTATGTAGTGTCCTTCGAAATAAATGAGAAATAAATTCACACTAATTTAGATGTATGGGCGAAAATGAGGTAATCTCAGAATGAAAATTTTGTATTCATCATTATTTGTTTTAAATGAAATGTATGTTTTTGAATGTTGATGCATTGTGTTCTAATATGAATTTGGTGAAAAGGATTTGTAAAAAAATTTAATATGAACATTTTTGTTCATAGAGAGATTTTCATAAAACTCATACATGTGACTTTTAATTAACCCGGTTCAAATTTGGCATCGGATTTTTCATAACTACCTGGACTGACCATGACAACTTCAGGTAAGGAGTAAATTTCAACTCTGTTGGTAACCCGTTACATTTAAACACCAACTGTGATCGATAACGGCTTTATCAGTAAATTCCAAAACATTATCGTTATGAACAGGATTACCAACTGTCCCGATCATAATTACACTAGAATAAAAATAATAACTGTTCACAATAAATGTAATTTCATAAGTTCGCTGGTTTAACGCATTGTCAAATCATTTATTACAATTAATTACTGAGGTAGGCTTATAAAAGTGGCAGAAAATTCTGAAATACCTATACAAAAAAAAATATATATAAAACCCTGATTTGAAGGACTCTCAGATCCCTTGAAGTACCATCACAGGTTGAATAGATCCCCCTTGTCATGCTACTCAAGTTCCCCTCAAAGGAGAGTACAAGAGGACAAATTTTAAAATTCAACCTATGTATTTTATTCTTTATAAGATTCAATATAAATTAAAATCTAAAATAATAATAAACTTTAGATATATACGATTGTTTATCAAAGATAAGGGCTATCAATTTATAATGAGTTTTTAATACACATTTTTCTAGCCATAGTCATAGCTGCTAACATATAAATTGAACAAATGAATCCTAATAAAACTATTAAACCTAATATACTTTGAATAAGTATATTAAAAAAACATATTATACAACATATTTTATTTTTACTTTGATTTACGTAGTACTCTAGTACTATTTACGATTACTGTAGTACGATTTTATTATTATCTGTTATTATTTATTAAAAATGGTGTATTTTCAAACAAATCTTAAGTAAACAAAACTGAACCGTTAAATATATAGGACTACACACTAAAAAAAAGTTTATCGAATAAATTATAGCAACTGTACTAAAATGTTTGACTAATTAGGGCGAGTTTTTATAATATATATATATATATATATATATATGAATTTAATATCTCATGAAATGAAAGTTATAAAATGGCTACGAAGTTGTAATAAGACTGCAAAACGCTCGTGTTTACATTCTACATTATTTAAACCAATAAAGAACATACTGCATCCACTCTGTGTGTTTTATGGGTGATGAAATTTTTTTTAAATTTGGAACTCTGCTGTAAAATCATTTTTTCTTGGTCCTTAAATGCAAAAAATCTCTCGGTCATCATCATCTTTTCAAAAAGTAAGAAAACAACAAAATAAAGACCCCCTACCTCTTGAAATACTCTAATAGCATCAGGATTTAATAGAGTTAATCAAGAGAGACTTGATAGGGCAGATGAAAGAAAGGGATCTAACCCAAGACTATATGAAAAAGGTGTAGATTCAGCTAGGGCTCTCGGAATTGCCAAGCCCGTATTCATTACAAATGAGCTCGTGAGGGATAAAATCAATTAAAAATAACTGTAAAACAACCACTTACATTGTATTCTCTAATCAGAATAAATAGAGACAACTTATACATAATAACAAACAAAAATATTAATAATAGTGATCAAGCACCTTGTAATAATTTACATTAATAATAATAAAAAAGTATTACTACATAATATAATTAAATCTTTAAATGAAAAAAAAAAAAAAATAAAAAAATAATCTAAAGAAGTAAACTTTAAACTTTATATCCTATATTAAACTACTGTAAAATAAAATAAAAATTGTAATTTATAACGACCTTACATCTGTACCCATCAGAGATACACACATAAATAAGAGAGAAAACTATAAATGCATAGCACTGAAAATGATTATGCCTTGATCTGTGGATATTACAGGATCTATTTATTTTCATGAGGGCAATTTCCATAGCTCAGTTTGTTGGAAATTAGCCAAAGTAATTTGTGCGACTAGTACATGACTTCCCAATTTATTCCCTACTTAAAACCGATATATAATGAGAACTCGGAACTTTTAAAAACACAATTAGTATTTCCTAAAATGCTTAGTATTTTATCTAGCCGTTATAGTGGAGCTTTCTATAACTTATAGGATAATTGATTTTCGACATAAAACTGAAAACAAATCGTGGTAATTGTCGACAACACCCAAGATTAGCCTTGATTGAGTGTATCGATAACTTAGTTGTTTTTTAAGCTACAGGAATATTTGGAGGTAAACATTTGCAGAATTCAAAAACATTTTGGTTCTAGGCTTAATCTTCTGTGATGTAGACAATTATTAAGAATGAATGTTTTCTGTTTTTCGTCTATATACCAGTTATCCTTTAAAGCTACAGAAAGAATAAAACAATTTTGTTTGTCTTTAAAAAAAAAAGGAATATATTTTGTCTCTTGTAAATATTTTCTGAAGTTAATGATTTTTCAGATCATCGACCTTAAAAACTTTAAATAACAAGCCATTTTGAAATAAGTACACAAAATAGGTTATTTTTCTAAATTGAGTCTTTATAGCTCTAAATAGTATCAAAAATTTCAACTCCATATCATTTACTACTAAAATGATATGATTTTTTGTTGTTAAATACACAAAATGGTTCTAGATATAAAACTAACTATTTTAGGAAATATGATTACGTAAACTTTTTCATTGGTTATGATGTGAGGAATAAGCTCCTCAAGTTTTAGAACGAACTGCATATAGTAGGCCTATATTTGGAATACTTGGAGAGAAAAACGTGGGCGCAGCCAGTAAATAATACAAGTAGACAATCCGGATGAATTCACAGCTAATTTCAGTGAATCGGAAATGAGATTCACTGTAATTTAATTTATTTACTCCTCCTTTAACTATAATAGATTGACTGCGCCCAACGTTTTTCTCTCCATGTATTCCAAATATATCCATAGGCACTAACAACTCCCTCAAAATTGTAGAAGGGTCATGAAAATTTATTTTATACTTTTTAGTCCGTTTTGAAAACGTGGATTGTAAAAAAAAAAAAAAAAAAAAAAATTATTTGATTTATTTTTTAGGTTAGGTTAACTTAACCCCTCCATACCAAAACTTTTGAGTTATTCGGAATATCAGTTATTGAGATAAAGTGTTACAATACCATAGAATAACATCATTACGAAAAACTAAAATCGGTGAGGGCATTTATTATTACAAAATGGGAAAATAATTTCTCCTTTCCCCCCATTCCCCGGCAATACGTATTAAACGATTACTATATTTTGAAGGAAGTAGATCAATATTACGATTATGAGTACCAATAGTAGGTGTATAAGGATACTTGTAAACACTGAAACCCCCTATTAATTTGGTGTTTACAGTTGTAAAATTCACCAGTGCTCATTGTACATCAACATAAGGATAAGGTAAACAATTGCATAGGCTATCAACGCTTTAGTTATCACAACATTCTTTTTTAATTTAAAGGATCTGATTTTGAGCTGACAGATGGACTTTTATCATTACTGATAAATATAACGATGTAATTATTATGATATTCAATATGTTTAACATCCTTAACATGTTTTAAATTTACAATTATGTTCTTTCAGAACAGTGGCGCTATAAATAGTTCAGAATTATTCAATTTACATTCATTCAAAATCAATTTTTAAGATTAATCGATTTTGAAATTCAGATTTCCGCGTTTTTGTGTGTTGAATTGATTTCTTCACTAGTTTAAAAAACGTAAGACTGCGCACAACAGAAATAACAGATCTGCTGCAGTGTCTAGAAAATTACTTCTAAAAACTAGTTTTCGACACGGTAAATTAAAAAACCAACTAACTTTACTTTCATAAAAAACAGAAAATAATTACATTTGTTGTTTTCAGTCATTTCAGGTTTTGCTTCTATTCATATACATAAATTACTATACATTGTATATCATTAGGTAATACATTGTCATTTTAAAATTTGTGCTTCTGAAAATAAAAAAAGTTGAAATGATTATGAACAAATAAGGTTGCATGGCTCAAGTTCGTTCTGGTATTTTGTAATTGTAAGCAACAATTACAATTTTACAATGACAGCACCAGTGAAATTCTTTAATTAATATATAATAACCACAGAATCAAAATTTAGATAAAAGTGGCCAACATGTGCTATTTAGGATATTAGGAGCCACAGTTAAACCAATTGTAATGTGATTTAATTATATTTTGTGGTTTGTTCTTAGGAAAGACAAATCACTTTTTCGACCGGAAACTAATATTTTCACTTTTTTAATATTTTTTTTTAAATTTTCATCTAAAATACATAAAATAATTTTTTGTCAGTAAAAAGTTACATTTATATAAAAATATAATCACGCATATTTAAAAAAAAATTATTTATTTTTTTTAAATTTAAAAATCATTGTACCCATCAGCTAAATGAAAACTGAAAAACAAATTGATGAAAACAGGTTGCTCCGAGTAAATCCTGTTTCTATAAATATATATTTAAAATAAAGAGAGGGGGGGATCTTATAATGTTAACATTAAATACAAATCGTATAGTTTTAATAGAAGATCCCTTACCATAAATATTTATTAATGCAAATATTTTCTCGCAAATTGTAGCTTTTTATGCAGTTCTCGAAACAAATTTATTTTTATTTTTACCGTTATAACTAATTGAAAACTGGTTTTACATTTACATGCATGGTTTTGTATTTACATTTTTTCTACTTATCAACTAAGCGGTTTCTTCTTTTGCTGCTCATTAAAGTTTAATTTAAACATAAGTATTCAAATCAGGTATTGCATTTAAAACTATTAGTTCGAAATGTCTGATCGAAGGTTCGAACTCCAGTTTACTGTCGTGTGTCTGTTACTTTGTATCTATAAGATATTAAGCGAAATGATAATTAGAGAAGTCATTAATGTTATAATGTGATTACTCTCTCCTAACCCCTTACCTAACTATAGATAGATATCCAGCCGAAGCCGCTTGAAGGATAGGGGGTTCTCCAGAGGAAGTCCAATCCGGTTCGTTAGGATCATGACCTTCATCCAATAGCCTTTCAACAGCTGCTACATCACACATCCGAACAGCATCATGAAGACTGTTCACAACACACTCGGAATCATAACCAGCAAGAAGATGTTCTTCGTCTTCTGCTATGGTTAGGTTACTGATATCGTGGAATATGTCACTTTGCGCGTGCCTAACCGGCGTCACTATAGAACCGCGCTCACACATGTCCACATGTACACTGACACTGTCTTGTCTGGCTATGGTGGTCCCCCTCTCTTCCCCTCCTCCTCCTCCCTCCTCTTAGTAAAAAATGCAATATATATTGTTATTCAGTGGGTAGTTTTGACAGCGAAGAAGCTTGCATAGGCTTCCTTGATTCTATAAATATACCGAGTTATTGCATCACAGATCAAAGTGCAAGACCTCTATTAGTAACAGATGTAAACTTTAAAAAGTATTTTTCTTCTACAATAATTTTACAGCTCCTCTAAAAAACATTTTGACTAATTTGAGTAAAGATAGACGCTGCTTGGATAAATCACAAAAGTCAAATAATTTTCCTTACCATTGTGAAATTTTTATTTACAAGAAAAGTTTTCTAAACGTAACTTTTTAAATGTTATAATATTTTCTTCATAATATTGAACTAAACCAAATGAATATAATTCGAGTTCATCCTCTCAAGAACTATCCAGACACATAATAATACAAACAACAATAATACCAAGAAACTATTAACTATGTAGGGTGGTGTTGTGTAGTAATATTGTTTTCCGTACAATTACTTCCGGTAATTGTAATTAATATTACTAATTATTATGGTCAGAGATGTTACAACCAACCTTTCTCTCATAGAAACTAGGCTATACCAAATTTGATTTTGAAATATAAATTAAACTATTTCGTTTGTTTTAAGGTTCTGCTCCACCTCCGCCATATTAGATTCATTACCCATAAGAACAATGTTAGACTTGAGAAGTTGTACTGATGTCAATTTTCACCTCAGAATTATAGTTGTAGGATCATTTTAAAGATCACATGAACGCGGATGTTTTCGTTTTTTAAAAACTGGGATAAAATTACTAGTTTTTAACAAAAATGGAAAGACATTTGTAAATCAATTTTCAATTTCGCTATTTTGTTTTGTGAACCAATGAATAAACATTTTCAAAAAATTAAAAAAAGGAAAACACCCAGTATATTTTTTATCTATTACAAATATAAATAATGCACCACAGTCTAAATTAGAAAGTAGAGCAGATACAATGGATTAAATGAAGTAATGTACCCATGCATACAAGACTGCCCTCGCGTGGTTAGAAAGAGAACCACTCTGACGCGGAGGAATATAACTTTTACAACGCACACTAGAATTTTGGTTGTCGGACAGTTTAGTTGGTTGTTGGTTGCTTGTTAGTATGAATGCACCCAAGCGTTGTAGTCGCCCGATAGACCGACAGAAAAAAGTAGAATAGGTTACCCGATTTCCATTCAATTAAAAAGTTGGTCAACTATCGGCCGACTTTCATATCAGTATGGTGTACTTCGACAGAATAATACACTGGAATTTTTCCACAATTTTTTAAAGACTCACTTATCTGCACAATACATTTTCGGGACAATTCTACCGCTCCCTCTGTGGCGCCCTCTAGGATTTGGATTTTTTGACGCCGGAATTGAAATCAGCAACCTCAAAAACATTCAGGATTTCATTTTCATACTTTATCTCTATATTGAACTGATATTGCCTTTTTCTGTGGCGCCCTCTAGGATTTGCATCTTTTTGACATTATAATCGGAATCAGCGGCCCAAAAAACATAGAAGATAAGTCCAAAAATGACATCAATTTGTAAAGATTTTCCTTTTTTCAAGTTATATTCAATCGTCCAGCATTCTAATTGTTTGTAAATTATTAATAAACCAATTATTGAATTGCCCCTCAATAAACGGTTTTCAACTTTGATCTAGACATTCTAACGAACAAAACGAGCTATCATATAAGTAAATCCGTATAGAGTCACTCTGGACAGAATAGACAGCATTTATTGCCCTAACTATAAAAGAAAACAAGTCAAGTACATACCTATTTATACCTGTATATTGTAATTACATATACAAATAATCTTATATTTTTTAAAGTTTTAAAAACATTATTACTATTAAAACTACATTATTGCTATTATTACATTAAATTATTTTCATCTACACAATGTCATATTGAAATGAAACAGAAGCTTGAGAAATAAAATAAGACGAGAAGTCATATGTGACTTCTTACTTCTTCCTCGAATACGTGTATTATTATTATTGCTATAGGGCAATCATAGAGTGTATCTGTTAATTGAACTCCATCTTCTATTCCTACATAACTATGGAGTATAGACAAGCTTTAATTATAGGAACACAAAATCAATGTTTACATCGATTGGACGGTGAATTACACGCCACTTACTGGCCCAAGATGCCAAAAGTGCATTTGACCAATCGCCCCTTATAATGTCTATAGTTATATATTCGTTTAGTATAGATTGAATTAATTTTTTTATATGGACGTAATATTTGATTCCCTAAGCCAAAGGCTTTGCTACAACAACAAATGGCATGGCATTTCCGTCTCCATCATTGGGAAATTTCCTTGCAAGTGGAATATTTAACAGGTTTGCAAAAAGCCGTTTGATCATTTCAGATGTACGAAATATTTCTGAATCACTAGCGGTTCTATACAATCCGACATCCACATGCACAAATTTGTAATTTGCGTCTGTCCAACCCATTAAAACGCAAAAGAAGAACTTCTTATAATTCAAATATAATGATCCGGAGTTTTCCGACTTCACCATACGAATATGTTTACCATCATTGCCCCAACGGAGTTTGGTAAATTTGTGCGATGATAAAATTCATCCGCGATTTAAATCCAATCATCTTCTTGCTTCTCTGTCATATACAATGGTTGAAGTATGTTCCACATTACCTGACATGTAGTTTTAATAGCATCTCGTATCGTACTCGCTCCAATCAGATATTCAAAGGATAGCGCATTGAAACTGGTACCGGTGGCCAGATATCTGAAAAAAATAAATATAAGTAGCGTTGTATAATCTTAATTATTTGTACAACTGCAGGTTACGAAACAGAAGAAATGGGAAAATTGGTGGACCTGTTTTCGTACGGAATTGAATGTAGAAAAGAACACGAATTCAGGTCAAGCCTAGTAAATACATCTGCTTTGGTAAATAATTATTCTTACTTCCATGCATTGAAAATCGGCCAACGGAAGAAAACCTAGCAGAGGCAGACGATGACGAAGAAGAAGAAGATTTTGATGAGAGTCTTCCATGGCCGGAAAATAGTAATAATTATAATGCAACGACAAAAGATTTGGACGAGGAACTATTGAAAGCATTGCGCAGGACATTAGACGAAGATAGAAATTTCACCTTAGCTTTTGTTCCCTCATTGCAGTCTTTTGGCGCAGAAGAACAACTGGATGCTAAAATGAATATTTTAAACATTTTTAGGGGCATAAGAATAGCAAGGTGTCATCAGTCTACATCTCAAATACTGTATACTGATTATTCACGTTGTGATCCTCCAACAGTAAATTTGCAGGACATTAGATTTCATCACCAGGATGTTCCAATTATAGTGACAGATGTCATTTGGTATGTAGTGGCGCTTGACCTTTATCGAGTAAACAGGGTTCCGTCACTTTTTAGTGGTGGGGGAAGCGAGTGAGTTCCGCCGTCCTTTCGTCAGTGCGTTTCTAGACAGAGTATTTACGAACAACTTCCCCACTCCAAGCCAGACCTCCCTCCCTCTAAGCGCCAACACATAACAATGAGCTATGTTATACAGTGCTGTCATACTATTCACATTTTACAGATGAATCGGATTTATTAGATTTGTAAAGAAAAAAAATTTTCTAATTATTAATGAATTATTTATTAGTTCTAATAAAAAAATGAGTGTATAAAAATTAGTCTTTTTCTAACTTTAACATCACACAATAGTTTAGTCTGTGGGGGGGGGGGGCTTAACATTGGTGAGCTCGCTCGTCTTTTACAACGTTTTAAAATATTATTTAAACTAACACACTTTACTTCATGAAACATGTTGCAAAACCTTATATAACATCAAATATAGCCATTACCGGTGAGTTAACAATTTTTGTTAAACATTTGTTTTTTATTTATTTCTTTTATATTAGTCACGTTATTCGAAATTATTAAGCAATTTAATTATGCGATTAACAACATTTAATTTTGCGATGAAATGTATATTCTTTTATATATTCATTTGTTTAGAATTTTTTCTTTCAGATTTTATGTCCTATTTTAGAACATGTTTATACAGTACAAATTTTAGCTATTGCACCCTTACAGTAATGAATACGGAACACATTTGGTCTTTTGACCAACTCTTGTCCTCTTCCGACCCTGATGTTATTACAGTATTCAAAGCCTAGAGGTATTTTATTTTATTTTGAATATGTTCTGTTGTAAAAAACAATTTGCTGTATTTCATCGTGGCACTTATCCAACCCCTACTAGGTAAATTTACTTTTGCACAGGCTTTTCGATATCCATATTTACATATCGCTGATAGGCCATGACGTAATTCTGCCACGTATATTAAACATCGTTCACTATTACTCCACTTCCATCGATGTCTCAGCCCTGGAGGCCCTCAAGCTAGAAATATACTAAGTTTACAAATTTTAACGTTGCTAATAAGTTCATTATATTCCATTGTAGGCATGCAGCAGGCATAAATTAAAACAGTTTAATAAACTTTAGTGTAAGTTGAATTTCTCAGTAGAAATTTTATGTACAGCAATTGTATAAATACTTCCATTTTAATTTTTTTATATAGATTTTTTTTTTAAATGTATGAAATATCTACCGATCAGACATCGAAATTTCAAAATCTTATTTTAATTATCGTTACCGTCTTCGTGCTGACGCCTACAGACAATAACATATGAAAATCAGTTTTTCGGAAGACGAAGTGAAGAGATCAGTGAACAAATGGAGGTGAATTATTTATGTTTACGATACGAATAATTTTATACTTATCAGGTACGGTAACTAAGGTTTATTCACACACTTTTTGATTCAAGAAAACTTTCCAAAAGTATCATTTTTGAAGACACAAAATTGTCTTCGTCATGTGTAGGAACTCCGAAGTACAAAATATACAATTGGCTAAATAGACAGTACTATTATTTATATGCAAGACTTGCTGCATGTCCTGCCAATAAATCAAATCCTTGTCTGATGTGGGAGGACACTGAATTCCTTCACATATGCAAACACGTTTCCAATGTGTTGTGAAAGTTTCTCATGCGTATGAAACTCTCAGGTATTCGACGCACCTCTACGAGGACTGTCCAGAAGACTTTGTGTCATTAGCTAATTTCTCTACTGGATATGAAGTAGACACCATGGCGAGACCAGAGACTATGAAATGTGTCTGATGATAAATCATGATCCTCAGAACACGTTTCGATGGATCGTTAACATTCTTCTCTAGTAAGCTAAGGAATCAAAACAAAGTTTCAGGACGTCTATATAACTTACACACGAAAATATAGAAATCTATGACATGGGATAATCTATTGGAACTATTTCTTAGTAATGTTAGTCTACATCCTTACCTATCTTCCATAAAAAAGAAGGAGCCCCATGTGGAGGAGGGGTAAATCGATATCTTCAAGCATAAATCTGTTTTATTAATGAATTGTGGGGGGGGGGGAGTTAATTGTATAAACTATTTTATTCTATGAGATTTTCTAAAACATTAAATAGTTTAAGAGACTAGAGTTTTAATAAGTTTGTGAAAATATAAAATATTTTGAACCGAAATCAAAAAAATTAAACTTATATCAATAAATTTGAAATGCAAATCCCTTTAAAGTTATTACTCAATTAAGTTCTAAATTTTAAAATCTTGAATTAAATTTGAACTTATTTAAAAAAAAGCAACTATGGAAACGGACTATGAACAGATTCATTGTAAATGTCAATATTTATATGTAATTTAATAACAATGGAAGGAAAATCTGAAAGGGTAAAAATCAGCAAAAATCAATTCTTGAGTTACAATTTTATTTTACTTACAAAACTTAAAAATAATAATAATTAAAAAAAAAATAATTTTTTTTTAACGCTAAATTTAGAAGAAATTTAATAATGGGTAAATATAATTAGCGTGTAAAAATCCAACTCTCTATTTAATTTTTCTGATTTTTCATTGACTGGAAATCAAATGAGAGTTTCAACAATTCTATTAGACATAATGAAAAAGTAGAATAGGTTCGCTACACAAAACTTACCTTCATATTTAAAAGGGAATGTTGTTAGTTTGTTTTACTCTATGTTTTTATTGTTTAGGTATTAAGCCTCACTGCGATTAAATACCCAATACCAACTATCAACTAAATTAAACTTGAAATGGAGTATAGAAGATTATATAGTGACTACACATAATTCAGTTGAAGACATGTAGGCCTATTAGGATCGGTGATAGTTCGTCCTCAGTAGCTGTAGGAAAAATAATCTTTACCATATTAATATTAATCTATCCAAAGTCTATTCAACTTTTCCCACCATTTAAAACCAAAAAAACAGCATCTATTTTGAATTCCTAGGAAAGTGCTTCTTTTTCTTTTCTTTTTGTACTGATCCATTGTCTTGGGAGCCAACAAAACAAAACTGCCGAACAACAGGTGGAGGGGACCGGTACTCCCCTGAGCCAGGAGTATCCTTTCCCCTCTATTTCTCCATTATATTGAATAAAGGTTTCTATATTCTAATTGTTGTTGGGCAGTTTTGTTTTGTTGGTTCCAAAAACAATGGATCAGTACAAAAAGAAAAGAAAATAAGAAGCACTTTCCTAGGAATTTAAAATAGATGATGAGTTTTTGGTTTTATATGGTGAAAAAGTTGAATAGGCTTTGGATAGATTAATATTAATATGGTAAACATTATTTTTCCTACAGCTATTGTGGAATGTAACTTTTTTACGCTCTACTTATTAAAACAAAACAGCTTATTGTCTGTTTATAGCGAAAAAACAGTTCATTTTGCATTCTAGGGCGCAAAGTAAAGCCATATGTTAAGAGATAGTCAATGTATCTGTATCAACGTTATTCTGTGCCTAGTTATCATACCAATTCTCTAATTTCAATGTTACAAACAATTAACCTTAAAAAAGCTATAATTATTATTATCGTTATAAATATGGATGCAACCACAGAATATGCCTATATTGAGTGCGACTAAGAATGTTTTTAAAGCAATGTGTTAATAAAGATGTTTAATATTTAATCGTATAACTTAATTTTTGCAGCTGTAGGAAAAATCTTGTGTAATTTGAACAAAATATGCCTTTGTTGCCCTCGCAACAAACTAAACTACCGCGCTCCGCTGCGTGTCGCGTGCCAATTTTTTTATCTCAACTAACAAAGAGGCACTTTGCATTCTTAATAAACAGAAACTATTGTTGAAATAAGTTTAGAATTTAAGGTAAAACTACCGAAACATAGAAGTCTCTCTGAAAGAGTAAAAGAGATTAGATAAGGGTCAAACAAATTTAGAAACAACAAATCAATTACAATGTATGTTGTTTCTACTATTTGATAAGATCCAATAAAATTACCAAATTATGTAACAGATTAAAATTAATTTGTCTAATTGTTACTCACACAGATTCTCTTCATTATGTGTCATTATAGTTATCATTTAAAGAGGAAGTGCTAACCCACATACCGGAAGTTTAGGCCATAGCGGAACATCCGGATTGTTAATTTTGTGAACAATAAAGGTTGATGAGTGCTCCATTTACAAGTAAGAAGCAAATTCTATCGTCTATGTGTGTATTTAGGATGTGGGAAATATTTGATTATTTATTGTTTTGATTGTCGTTATCTTAAATAAATATTGCACACATTTTTTAAATAATTTTTTGTTCACAAAAACACAAATATATGCTGAAGTAGAATAATTTGTATATTATTAAACGCCAATGCAATGCTAAATCCATTGCCCCTACAATAAATCAGCGAAATATTGACAGCCCCCAATGGTTTGATTATAGACAGTTTCGAAACCTGTGTCCGTCGTCTGAAAACTGCATTTAATAGTGTGAAAAGTTTAACATGAAGTTTTTCATAATACTGTAATACGTTAATTTTGTTGACTAACACCAATAGACCGGTAGATTGGGAAGCCAATCGAGAAACCAATCATAGAAACACAACAGGCGAAAAAATAAATATAATCACTCTCAAATTATATCATAACAAAATGTGTAGTTAGTGTATCATAACTAATGAAGTATTTTTATATTCCTCTTTTTCTGTGTAGTGTATGGGGGCAACCCGCACCGCAAGTTCTGCAGAAACCTCAACACAGCCATTGTCTTGCTCTATAGTATTAGACACCATTTATTTTATCTGCGTAGAAAAAGTACCGTCAGATTTACATTTTGTTTCATTTCATATAATTTATTTGTCGTAGAGAGTAGAGAGCAACGTGCAACGTCAAATAAACTGTGCACTCACATTATATAAACTTTCTCACACACCTATTATACAGTAAAACAAATACCAATCTAGTTCTAAGTTGTGAGAGAACACTGCCATTAGAACAAAGCTCGCATTCCTATTTATATACTTTTCGGCTTTAGTGATTTTAATCAAATTGTACTACAATGTAACCTACAAAAATCTAAATAAAACGTAGTCTATTGATTGTTAGCTACCCAAACTAATTTCAATTAAACTGTGGTTCAATTTGAAATTTTTTAATCTAAACTAATATGCGAAAATTACCATTTGTTAGCAATTTGGAAAAACCAAGACAAACCCAAAGGTGGAAAGGGTTTACTCCGATACTTACCAATCGTAATTTTCAGTTAGTTGTGGTTTGGCACATTGGTTTAAATTGTAGATAAAATGTTTAAAATTACCAAAATTTTATAAAAGTATTTTTCGACCATTTTGAATTAATACGACGACCTCGTAGTTCTTTTCTTCTTTTTATAGGTAACTCCCGAACCACCTTTATATATACAATAGTTGGGAAATGTGCGAATCAACTATACAATGATTAAAAAACTCGAACACATGATCTCACAAAAATTTCGTTTATTTAATAAAACGCGTTTCAACGACAAACTCGCCATCCTCAGTAATACAAGACCTACAATACCAAAACTATATAACTAATGAGCTACAATAATAAAACTATATAACTAATATAGTTTTGTTATTGTAGCTTATGTATCACTGAGGATGGCGACTTTGTCGTTGAAACGCGTTTGATTAAATAAACGTAATTTTTGTGAGATCTTGTGTTCGAGTATGTGTTTTTTTTTTTTTTTTTTTTTTTTTTTTTTTTTTTTTTTTTTTTTTTTTTTTTTTTTTTTTTTTTTTTAGCAAATATTATTTCACAAGTCAAGCTTAATATTAATAACTATATCAATAATATGAAAAACCCATAATTTAAATCCAAAATCCTATTTGGTCTAATAGGAGAAGTATACCTACTAGATACTAGTTACACTATAAGTAACCTACAAATAGTTCAAAGCAAAACCGAACAATAAATAGTTATTATTAAATTAAAATTGATAAAGAAATTATTCACTAACGTTGATTACATTCGTTAGGCTTCGTGCGTAGTTGCAAAGTATTTTGGCTAACGCCAATAAATTCTGTTAAAATATAATATATAGTCTATATTGTATTCGGTTGGACTGGTGGATCCATAGGTGGACTGGTGACGTCAGAGTGGTGGATTTTACCAATTAATGGCAGCTGAATGTATTGGTAGATTGTAGCAGTAACTGAGCCTAACAAATCATATTGATGTAAATAAAAACAAATAAGTTATGGCTGATGAAATTTTTATTTTTTTAAAGAAAATAATGAAATGCTATTGTTGTTTAAAATGTCGAAATAAATTTAGCCACTGGATAATAAATAGTTGAAATATGTACAGAAAGACCTTAGAACGATAGGTACAAAATGGCCTCTTTTTATGGGTTTATCTTTTTCTTCGCCATGTTTTTTACCGCTGTGGTACAAAACCGCTATTTTAATGTACAGGTGGTGATGTACAGCTAATTAAAAGTGATCGAAAAAATAGCTTCCGGTAGAAGAAGTGATGTACAGCAGTCCATTTAGTGTCATTTAGCCGCACCGATACTTAACTGTAAGTGAGGCCGAATAAGCCCAAAAAATATTAGAACGTGTTTATACAAAATCATTTAAAAACTAAAAACTACAATAAATATTCATACCATCATTGGTTCATGAAATAAGTTGCAAAGTGAGATCATTTTAGTTACTAAAGCAGTGCCTTCTTAAAATTAGCGTTACAAGTGTTTTGAGGGGTATATATGGATAGGTTAGGTGAAAATCGAGTTTTGTAAATTCGTGAAACAATATTTATTAGAACAGGAGCAGGTCTATATGTTTTTTATCAGTAACCAGTGAGGGAGAATAAACTGGTAGTAAGTGACTGTATTTTATTCTTGAAAGCTCTCTTCTTCACCGGTAATATGAATGGTAGAAGTGTGTGTGTGAATTATGTATATGTATGTGTATGTATGTGTATAGTTTTATTATTGTATTTCTATTTTTTTAGTGTTTTATGTTGATTTGAAATGGTTTGTCATAAAAGCCAAATCCTAGTTTTCTAAATGTAATTTGTGTGTGTATATGTGGGTTGGACTGGTCGGTCACATTGTTTCTCTCCCATCGAGCTATATTGTTAGAAATGTATAGAGTATTTCATCCCAAACAGGTTTTAACCTCGGGATGAAGTGACCCTTTGCTATTTTCTTGTAATACAGCAGGAAGTATTTTTTGTTATTATTATTATTATTATTAATATTATTGTTTATTATGTTATTATGAATTTTATTTTATATGTATTACATTTTATAATGTGAACAGTAGTTGTCTATTTTATTATTAAGCATATAAGATTGTCAAATTTTTCCTGTTAAAATTATGTATAAAAGAGGGTCAAATAAATAAATTTTCATTTCATTTTTTCATTTGTGCTCTGGACCAAATTTGTTGATTTTAAGCCATTATTTTAATAAATAAAAATTTAGTTCTAGGATTTAGATGTAGCCCTAAAAAAAGTCTTCAAGTTTTAATCAGAAAACAAAATTTAGAGATCTAAGATTTTTATAAAATGTTTCTCAAATTTAACAGATTAGGACCAGATAATAATTTCATATCTCGAAAAATTCGGGTTGGGGAGTTGTTAGTCAAAAAGTGAAAATGACCCTCGATTTCTGACTCCCTTAGGAAGTCCAATATCATAAAATTGGATAATGTGATTTCTGTCAAATTGCAATGAATATGTAACATTATGTGGCAATTTTTGTGTCCTCTCTAAATCCTCAACAATTTTTTGAATTTTTCCAAACTTATTGAAATGTTTTATCTTGTAAATATTTCACTAAATTAATATTAGTGGTTAAATAGTTAAAAAAAAAAAATAAACTATTATCCCGTTATCTTCTAAGTTTTTAAAATGTTGATTTTAAAAATTAACACAGAACACATAAAATTACATTTTCAGTAAAGTTTCATGATTTTTTTGTTTTGCAGAAAATTAAGTAATCAATAAATTCAGTAGAGTTCAAAGCATGTCATAATATGTATGTTTCTGCTCATAACAGAAAATTCCCTTATCAGTGGGTTGTGTGTACATATATTTATATTGAAGTTCTTAGTCACTTCTATTGTTTGAATGGAAAAACAAAGCAATTTAAAACAAATATATATTATAGAGATTGGTATACTTAAGATTGTTCTGTGTTTGATTTATTTTAAGTAACAACTTGAAACAACGAACTTGACCCCAATAAATGAGTCACTTGATGAAACAAAGTCAAAAAGTTCACTTGTTATTAAGATGAATTGTGTACACTTTGACAGTTGTGACTATTTATAAACTATTAGATGTTGTTTGACAAATGTAAGGATAATTATACAATTAATGGGGCAGATTGTCAATGAAAGTAGTTTAAATGCTCACAGTATTGTAAATTTGCAGCTTTAAAAGATGCTGGAGGGCTAATAAGGTTAAATGATTGTTGTGGTGTAGTAGGCCCTAGGTAGTTGTAACTGTTTTAAGAACAACAATAAACCTCCTCTTATGTTAGCTGTCAAAATTAATAAGTGTTATTTAGGCCAATAGAGTCTACTTGACAATTCTAAACAATTTAATTATTTAATTGATGCAAAGTTAAAATTGCACTCAAATATCAGACATCTTCAGGATTGGAAATGTTCATGCACAAGTGGGCTCATCTTCAAAATATTATTTTTAATTATTTGTTACCAAGTTATTTTCTTTAAAAAATCAATAAACATTGTAGAAATTATAAAGTACATTGTTTCTGTGCAATTAATGCATATTCAACTAACATCTTCAATTTCTATTCAATCTGAGCACCATTCATTTTATGTGGTCATCTCCCACAATCTACTGAGATTTTGTACTGTTTTAAACTCTAATTTAAAAAAATCCATTATGGTATTTTAAACACAAAATAATAATAACAAAAAAGCTATTGTAGTTTAAAATTCCGGGATTAATTTAGCTACTGTATAATAAATAGTTAAAAATATGAAAATAACATTACAAACGGAATACATTTCAGTAATTTATAAATGGTGTAATGTACATACAACACTTGAAATATTTTATAATAAAGTAACACTTACAAACAGATAACACTATCTACTCTATATAATGTGTTAAAATATATAATCAATGTAAATATGAAATTATCTATCTTTGTAACTTTTAGTTGAATCTAAATGACTTTAATTAAAATTTCTACACAAAAACAGTTAATCGAGAATGAAAGCCAACAAGTCAGTGCGGTAATTTTCTCTATAGGGTTCAATATATTAAATCTCCAAGAAGTTGCAATAGGTTGTCAAGGTAGAATGTTTAGAATAGATTTGTCAAGGTGGAAGTTAGTCAAGATATAAAACAGTTAATAAAAATTCATTCACTATAATAATTGAGAGAAACCTAACTAAAATATAGATTATTTCATTCGAAAATTTTACATGAAAAAAGTGATCAAAATATTACATTTTACTTGAAATAGCTAACTGTGAGGAGTAAAGAAACATCTACTGTACTTAAACAAACCACTCCACATTAATCAGAACTGTCAAAATATAATTGATGTTATCAGTTGACATTTTGTACAAAACACTGTCTCAAAAGCATGATGTCAATATCAAGTGATTTATTTTCCAAGTTTTAAAAAGATTAAACTGTTGTAAATATATTAAATGATATATATCTTTGGATATATATGCTTTATTTTAATCATATGAAAGAAAAGGCTCAATGTTTCTTTTATATAATTAATTGTTGGTTATTAATACACAAATAATTGTGTTTGTTAATGAGTTTAATATTGAACATAAAAGTTATAACGGGTTATAATATTAGAAATTTCATTTAATTCCACTTTTGAAGTAATAGGATATATATTAATAATCTAAAATGCTTTAGGCTCAGAATTAGTTTTTGCTAATTTATAACGTTAAAATGGTAAACTTAGGAATTTATTTTTAATAGAAGAAGGTAAATAAAGTATTAATAAAGACAAATTACTGACAATTTAAAGGTATATATTACAAAGTTAAGTAGCTTAAACTATACCATTTGAAAATATAAAATGGAGCTTTTGTTAATGAGAGAATAAACATGAGATATTGTCAGAGGCCTATTAAAAAATACCAAATGGTTAAAACAAGATGATAAAGTATGGCTTTATAAGTTTGTATAATGGAGATAATCAACTGCAACATATTACAAATCCTGTTACTTCTAAACAGTATGTTTTAGTTTGATCATCCGTAGAAAAAGGAATTATTGTAATCTAGTTTCTTTTATAAAAATTCTTGTTGGTTATTAAAAAGCAAAAGTGTCATTAAGGATATTAATACACAGAAAAGATTTGTTCTTTATTATTGAGTTTAACATTGAACATATACTTGTAGCATTTAAAGTATATGTTCTAGAATCTAGATTATATGAAAAAATAATGTTTGTTTAAACAATTTATTTTTAAAACAGATTAATTACTCTGATAGATTTATTAAGTTTTATTGAGCTGATATTATCCAAGTTTTGTTATGATTTGAGGGAAATCCTAAAAAGATGTACCGATTTAGTTTCAAATATAGAGAATTCATAAATTTCAGATTTGTAATTGTACATTTTTATGAGAATATAGTATCAATTTCATCTGATACTAAGTTCATTCTAACTATTTTACAAAGTGGCTACGCCTGATATTTTGGAAGAATCTTTGATGGTCATATATAAACATTTGAATACCTCTTGAATGAGTTACTAAATAATTATTTTTTAACTTAAGTTAATTCTTTAGTTTCATGGATTAATAACTTATATTCCTACAAATTATGCCTAATTATAAATATACAGTAGTCTTAGAACAAATTTTGGTTTTGAATAGGCGATTCAGGTCATTCTGATCACTAACCTCTTCACAATTCTACCAACTCCTTAGAAACTTTACCAATTTCAAGATACTCTGAAAGTACCTTTAATATCAGTTCTACATCCTATACACTTCCTAATAGTGGCACCTATCATTAGAAATATAGCTTGATGTCTTCTTCTTCCCACACATAACACAAAATGGATCTTCCTCAATACTTAGAAAGTTAGGATTCATATTTAAAGGCACATTCAAAATCCTTAATTCGTCCAACATGGTGTAATATATCTCATCTCCGTTGTGTACAGTCTGCGTGTGCAATCCAAAGGACTCCAAAAGAGATTTTATCACGTAACAATAGTAACATTTTGGTGACCTATTCTTTAAATTAACCATTCTGATGTTTTTTCAAGTTTCTCATTATTTTTCATTCCACAGTGTTCTGGATTTCATAGTAAAACTTATCTTTTCCTATCTCACCAACCAGTATGGTGATTTGTCATATAGTCAACACTTTCTGAAGCATGATCTCCAATTCTAGAGTTTTGAAGGCTGTCTGAACAACACAGCAAAATCACCTCTCATTGACCTCCCTTATGACAAGTTTGTTTTACCACAAATTTAACGCTTATTAGAAGACCATTGAATATACACTTAATAAAACTATCTACTACAAACCACACAAATAGAGTGGCATCTAGAACTCATGACACAACTATTGTGTAAATCTACCTATGATTGGCCACCAATAGTAGTAGAATAGAAAGACAACTTAAATGAGAAATATTGTTTTTTAGATTCATCCCACAATTCTCAGAGTGTGAACTAAGTATTTTGCATTGTAATATACAGGGTCTAATTATACAGAAAACTAAATTGATGAACTAAATTTGTTTTTAGACAATTTAGGTTTTAAACCTTCAATTCAGTATATTACTGAACATTGGTTAAAAGAAGAACATTTATTTCTATTAAATAATGTTAATAATTATAAATATATTGTAGGGCCTCTAGTATATTTAATTAATATTTCCCTGAAAATGGGTGAAATCCTTCAAACTTGAAATACAGCAATTTGGTGTTCCAATATAAAAGAGTGGTGATGCTTCTTTAATAAATAATTATAGACCAATTGTTAAGTATTTTTTCAAAAAATTATGAAAGTGTTATGTGCATTGGAGTATTTTACATTCTGAATTGACTCTTTGCTGATGATGCAACTACAAATTCTAACAATACCCAATTAATATTAGACTTGGAAAATGACTTGTGCATGATGAATATCTAGTTTAAAGCAAATAGTCTTCTTTTAAATATTAAAAAAAAACTCATTTAATTAACTTCTATTCTAATAATCTTAGATCTTTTTGTATTGATGACTCTTATTTGCACACTATACAAGCATGAACAGATAGTACACCAAGAACTATAGAAGCACCACTTCTTGAGGTTGGTGGTTGATAGTACGCTCTCATGGAAACACCATACATTGGACTTAACTGCCTAGCTAACTAAAGCTTATATTGTGATTCTGACTATTAAGAGAGTAACTGAAGGCTACAACTATGATGGTTTATTATGCCTATGTTTATTCCCTGCTTTCATATGGTAATATATTCTGGGGAGAATATATTAATAGTAAAAAGGTTCTATTAACTACAAAAGAAAATGGTTCGGCTTATTTTTAATTTAAACAAATATGATTTGTGTAAACCATGTTTTAAAAGACATGGTATATTGCCTCTACCCTGTATATTTATATTGTGTTTTGTTAAAACAAACTATTTTAGGTTTCAAAAGTATCAAAGTGAACATGGATACTTGACTAGGGAAAAACATTTATTCAATTACCCCATTCACAAGACTGGAATGTTGGAGAATGTAACACATTAGGCCTATAGCTGTATTAAAATATATAATAAAGTTCCAAGTAATTCGAGGCATATTGAAAACCCAAAGAAATTTAAAGGAGACATTAGTTACATTTCTTTTGGAAAATTGTTTCTAGTCAGTTAATAAATTTACATGTCTAATTAATAAGTTAACTTGCAACAGATAGAATTGTACAGTTTATATTTTTACTTTTAGTATGTCATTTTAAAATTGTACTTATTTTGGAGATGTGCTGTAATGTTGTATTAATGTTTTAGTATGTTGTTAGTATTACTGTAAGTTCCTGTTTTGATTATCGGTTTTTGTACTTATTAATCATTGACAAGCCAGCTGGCATTGGATTTCTGTCTTGTACATGGTGTATGTGGAGAATTTAAATAAATAAATTGGTAAAATGAGAATGTTTATCAATTTAATCCTATATTAAAGGTTCAATTAATTACTTATTCATGTGCTTATTTAACTTGGCAAACATACAAGAAGGAAGTGTCAAAAAATAACCATATCAGATACATATAGTATTGATAATATACATTTTACCCCAATTAATGGTTAAAAATCTGACCTTCCTAATAAAAAACAATAGATTGAATAGATGTTTTAACTCGCATGATAAACCTTACACCTATGAATAATTGATAACCCATAATAAAAGTAAAGGTAAAATGTATGTATTTCTAACTACTGATAACCTGTCAATTTATCATAAGAAAGCATTTCTTGTCATACCATGATAATATGCTAACCACACATCAATGTCAAGATAAGATCTTCCTATTTTCTAAACTTCAATATTAGAACCATTCGTGATTTTAAAATGTTGTTTTGCAGTGCAATGCTACTTACAGTTCTTATGATTTTAACTAAACATGTGATTTCTTGTTTTGTTTTTGGTATGTAAAAACATTTAGTGAATTTCTCAAAATACACATAAAATAATTATAGGCCTACAACATGTACATACAATACACATTTTTCTGAATTATTTTAATAATGAAATGCTTTGGTAAGGGTTATAAATTTAAGGATGAAATACTGAATTTATCTTTTAATTCACAATACTGACTGTTACATTTTATCTTATAGTAGATACAAACATGTAATTAGAATTAGAGCTTAATTATTTAAAACTTTAAATCATAAGGAAGTGTGTTGAGTTTTGAAGAAAATTACATCTGAAAGTACCGGTACTTCTAAATTTTGCGTAATATATTCAATAGTTTTTTACCCTCAGGTCAATTATCTGATATCTTTATAATAATTTTTTGTTAAGAGTGTAGTGGATATTGTATGAATACTATTGGTTTAACTACATTGCTCAACGTATATATAAATATAATGAATGTTTAATTTAAATCAGTTAAGATTTAATCAAGTTACTTTAGCATTCAGAGTCAAAACAAGAAAGTTCAATCATTATACTCTTGCACTTTAATAAAATAGAAGTCACTTTTGTTACTTTATATTATCTTGATATTTAATCAGAGTTATCCAAGATGTGGGAGTATATTACAGGGCGTTTCAAAAAGGACATTACAACTTTGAAAATTGATATAAAATTATTCCAAAAGGGTACAGAGCTCGTTTTAAAGTTGTTTTAAAGGGAAACACATCAAGTTTTGACTCGTGTAGTCCGCTAGAGCCTAATCGCGCCGCACAAGCGCTAGCGGCAGTTACGTTAAAGATGGCTGCCTTCACTGGACCCGAGCGTGTTAGCTGTGTGTTTTGGTTTGAAGAATCGAAGTTAGCGACAACAGTTCAGCGTAATTTTCGTACCAAGTACGCTAAAGATCCTCCTAGTAGGCCTACAATTTATGAGTGGCATAGATGTTTTGTAGAAACAGGGTGCTCAGTGAAACATAAGAAATCCTCAGGTCGTCCAATCACATCTAACGAAGTCGTTGAGCAAGTGAGACAAAGTTTTGTCAACAGCCTTATGAAATGGACCTGGCGTGCATCTCGTGAGTTGCAAGTCCCACATACGATGGTTTGGCGTGTGTTGAGAAATCCTTTGCATTTGAATATCAAGCGTACTGATATTCGCTTTTACAAGCAATTAAAGACACTGATAAGATTGCCAGTAAGAACTTCTGTGTGGATATGTTAAATCAAGTGGATGATGATGAACATTTCTTGGACAACATAATCTTTTCTGACGAGTCAACTTTTCACTTAAGTGGCAAGGTTAACACACATAACTGTAGGATTTGGGGCAGTGGAAATCCACATAAAACATTGCAACATGTTCGTGATAGCCCTAAAGTGAACATTTTTTGTGCGTTGAGCAAGATGAAAATGTACGGCCCCTTTTTTTCCAAGAGAGAACCATCAACGGGATAGTGTACCTTGATATGTTGCAACAATTTTTGATACCACAGATCGATGAGGATGACCGAGAACTAAATGTTTACTTCATGCAAGATGGCGCACTACCACACTATCTGACTGACGTCCGGGATTTTCTCAATGACCGCTTTCCAAGTCAATGGATTGGCCCCCTCCCGTTCTCCAGGCCTGACACCTCTAGACTTTTTCTTCTAGGGTTTCATAAAAGATATGGTGTAAGTACCTCCTTTGCCAACCACTCTACCTGAACTTAGAGCAAGAATTTACGCTGCCGCTGAGCAAGTTACACCTGAAATGCTAGTGTGAATCTAGGAAGAAATCTACTACCGATTGGATTTCTGCAGGATAACCAACGGAAGCCACATAGAACATCTTTAGTTTAAAGTAAAAAAACTTGAAGTGTTTTCCTTTAAAACAACACATAAACCAGCTCTGTACCTTGTTTCATTAAATTTATATGAATTTTCAAAGCTGTAAAGTCCTTTTTGAAACACCCTGTATATTTTGAGTGGATATTACAGGAGAGATTTAGGTTATAGTAACCTGTGAAAGATTTACACAACAATCTACTTGTAACTTCAATTGATTTAAAAAATTAATCTGGACCAAATTCTTTGGAGCAAATTTTGAATTTTTACACACAAACAGGTATTAGGTGGTTTTTTGATAGAACACCTCCAACGAAACTTTTGTTGGTTTACATCATTTACTAGGATCCTAAAAATGCTGAGGAATAATAAATAGACAGACATGATCATATTGATTTAGAAAAGTTATTTATGGCTGCTTAGAGAAGTTATGCAGTAAACATTTTTTGGCCAGTCTCTTGTGTGGATCTAACTGTAGCACTCTGAAGAACATGAGTGATTTAAATCATTCACAGTATTGAAGGTTTTGGAATTCCTCTATAACCAACTGTTGGAAAGCAATTTTGATTGACCTTCATCTGAGTGACACAATAGAAGGGTGATTTATTCTAACCCCATTGGTGCATTTGTATGCTACTTTGAAACAGTTTATACTTGGCAAGAAATATTTTAACCACTTTTATTTTGTTCCAAGGGTGGATTACAATAAATAGTAACTATCGGGAAATCAGACTCCTATGAGTAACTTTTGTCTTACAATTTCAAAACATGAAATTTATTGATTTTACAACCAAATTTATTTAATGAAGTGAGGTAGTTAATTAGCTTATTGGAATAAAGTATAACATTGTTGTTTCATAAGTATTTCTTTCTAACTTGTTAAAAAGAGAATCAATGTTTAAAAAAAATCACAGTGTTTTATTTGCTCACAAATATAGGCAATATTTTACAACAACTTCTTTCTTTGTTTAATATTAACTAGTGTATCTATATTTTGGTGAAAAATTAACATCATCTATCTCATTACTCTCTATGTACATTATTTAAAAGATATTCAAATGTTTCTGAGAAAATATTGACCAATAGTAGTTCTAACTCATATTAGGACACTGAATGATCCTACACCACTTGCAATAGAAATGGGTAAAGGATGGAAGATTTTGAGAATGGTTTCTATCAGCGGTGCATTTACTAATTTGGTGCCCTAGGTCTTGCAACCCCCCCCCTGGTCTAGTTGTAATAGTGTACATTTTTAGTTCTTTGATCTTAAACAGAAAGAGATATACTTTGATCTTAGATGAAGTAGAGTATACGCCTAGACTTGATGAGACAAGCAAGAAACGTATTTTGTTTTTCATTGAATAAATTTAAAAAAACCAAATTAGAAAATAAAATGAGTAATGATAAATGATCAGAGAAAGTTATTCTATGTATTGTAATAATTAGAATGATTATAAACTTGACAATTAAAAAAGTGCAATATAAACATTTTGCATACAAAGAAGAAAGATTGGGGATTTACCGCCAATTGTAGTTAGTTTAGTTTAGTCTAGATAGAACCTTCAAGGCGAATGGACGTTGGTCGGACAGTCGTGTCCACTTTTGGACAAAGAAAAAGTAGAAAGAAAAGTGTTTTCTTTAATAGTTATGAACTGTTTTAATAAAAAATGTGATATGATAAAAAATTCAGTTACGGTTGAATCTAGAAAATGAACAATTGAACTAAATAGAACTTAAAAAGTGAGAACGTGTCGCTCATGTAATCGTGTTCGACTTTGAACAAAGACAAAGCAATATTAAAAGTGTTTTCTATAATAAAAAATGAACTGTTTTGATAAATAATGTAATGTAATAAAGATTTAATCACGTTAGAATCAATTATGAATATTCAAAGTGAAAATATTTGACTTAATAATTTGACACATTCAGCAAATGTATGTTACCCGGAAAATACGGATGTAAAGACTAAGTTTTATTTTGTGTTCTATCTCAAATAAAACAATTTGAACATTAAGTATCTTTTTCACAATATGAACGATTGACGTGTTCTTGTTAATAAGAAATGTAGACTTAAAACATTAACTTTCAATAACGGTTGGAGTGATTGTGATGAAACGACATCAAGCAGTTACATCATGGAAAGGATGTGATTTTAAATAAAAAGTTTCTTTTCAACAAACACACGTGTTTGGTAAAGCACGTAATAACTATTATTATATAAAATAAAATGTGATTTTTCAATGACTTACAAATTTGATTAATACTTCAATCTAAAACTTATAATTTTGTTTGATGGTTTATTAAAATAGATAATATGTTGTTTTGAAAGTAATATTAAGATTTTAAAACCTATAAGAGATTTTCTTTTTGATTTAAATATTTGATGAATATTGTTGCAATTTATTACAATAATAAGTTTATTAATTTTTTAAATAAAATCTTATTAAATTCAATCTTAATAGTACGGTTGCAACCAAAATTTAAAATTTAACAAAATATTAATAAAATAAAATTTTCTTTTAAGGATTTTTTCAATAATATAAATATATAAGAAGTACTAATTAGTAATTAATGTTTATAAGAATTTGATTTCATATATGTTTACATATTTCAATAATTTCATCTTAATAAAAATTATCTGCATTTCAGAATAAAAAGACTTCCATTCTTTAAAATCCAATGTTCTATTTAGTACATTTTTTCTAAAGAGTTTACGACCCAAGAGATAGTAATATTCACTAAAAGAATTTTTAATTTATTTTTAATCTTTATTTTTATTAGTTTTTGTAAACAATACATTACAAAATGGCGCCCAACTTTAATCAATAAGCATTTTATAAAAAAAACTGGAGCTCCCCATTTTACTACAGTTACATAGTGGACATTATCGGAAATCTGCTACTGGTTTTTACTTTGATGAACAAATGATTTGAGTAAAACCTAAAACTCTTAATGAGAAATTAAATGTTTCTATGTATAATAATATAATATATGTGACTGTTTTTCTTGACTTTATTTTCTTTTCTCACAGTTGTAATTTAATGAGTTTATAAATCAATCCATGTCTTTTCACATTTTGCTTTACTTTAATAAATTATAAGGTCTTCTTCCAGCATTAATAATTTAAAGATAAAAACAATACTTGCCATTCATTATTCTGGTATGCTTCAGTTATCTAAATGTTTTATTCTTCTCTTTTGAATTTAACTTTCCACATTATCCAAGGCTATTTCATTCTTATTTATAGAACTCTAACTTTTCACATCATATTTTACTCTCATTCATTATGTATTCTATTCTAATACAGTTTTGAACAGTCCAGGTCTTAGCGTTGTGCATTGACATACTTCTAAGAAGTAAAAAATTTTACTTGAAGATTTTTTAAAGGAACTAAATATTTCACTTTAAATGCAAAAATCAAAGAAATCAAAATTGTATTTAAAGTCTCAGAAATATCAAATGAGTTGTGTTTGATCAAAGTAGACAAGCATACAGAAAACATATTTATAAATTTATTTATGGATTAAAAATTAATAAATACAGCCTCCTCCTCGACTTCCTGATAGGTTTTTAATATTATAAAAATTATTTAAAAAACAAAAATTTTGAAATTAGGTTTTGTACTATACAATTAGCCACTAAAGGAACACCTGTTGAAAAATCGGTTTTGAGATTTTGAGCTTTAAAAAATGAATTGTCAGATATGCCAAAAAAGACCAATGGATGTCTAGACATTCTCAAAGTTATTTTGTTAAACAGTAACATTTATTCTATAGATTTTATAATAAATCAATAACCATTTAGCTATAATTTTTGGATATACAGGTAGACTATGTCTTGTGTATGGAGAAATATCGATATGGAATTATAACTTTCTTTATTAGGTAGAACATCTTTTATAGCCAGTGAAGATAACGTAAACCTTGGCATAATTGGAGGTAATTCTTCAAGCATTGAAGAACACCCATACCAGGTAAAGTTTTCATATGTATAGTATAATATACCCTTGCTTGTTTATTGTGTTAGTTTTACAAATAAATAAATTTTAGTTTCAATACAGTATATAAATTACTTGTAATGTAAATTATATACAGAAAATGTAATGAATTTGGTTGTAATTAAAAATCATGTTCAAGAAGATTTGAAAAATACCCTGTTTTCAGCACTTATTGCTTTAGTTTATAAGTGTAGAATGTTAGATCTAATCATAATTTTTAATGATGATGATAATTTCCAAACCATAATTTTTGTTGTTGCAATTTTGTATATTGGCTTGATTTAATAATCATCATTTTCCACCAAAATTTTATTTAAATTAGTAGGTCCAAATATATCAATTAATGTAGTCTTTAAAAACAGCACCATTATTACCACGTTTTTATTAGTTCGGTTTCCGTCATATCTGTCTGTCTGTCCGAGTGGAATTTTATAATCGAGTTTAAACTAACTTCTTGATAAGCTAGAGACCTGAAATTTTAAACATAGGTCAGAATTGGATGACAATACAATATTCAGTTGGTTTCTTATCTCTACATTTGTTTAAACAATAGTTGATATTATAGACTTTTGAAATTTTAAACATGGGTCGAGGATGGATAACAATGCAATATTCACTCTGTTCCTTGTCTGCAATATTGTTTAAACAATATTTGATGAGAGCAGCATCTGCTTTGAGCGCTTTGCATATTCTGCAGTGTAGTATATAGCATCAGCACTGTCATTTCTGCTCTCTCGCATTGCTGTAACAGCAGAACTTCTGTTTCAAGTGTGCACGTGTATAACAGCAGAACTAGTGTTTCAAGTGTGTACATTTACCTGTATGAGCGTGTCACGTTTTGCCCCCCTAGTTTAAAGTGTAATGGCATTTTCCAGTGGAAAAATTCCGTTTCACATGCATTTGGTGATAGTGAATAGTGCGCTGGGTTTTCGCCGTCAGATGTGCATTCAATAGTGTGCTAAGCGTATATGTGAAAATTACATTTCTGACAATCGTTACAAGGGTTAAAGAAGTGCCGATTAGAGAAGAAGAAGCAAACACGACAAGTTGGACTACAACAGGAATCTGAAGCATTAAGTTGGAAAGATTAGCCAAACTCCGTAAGCGAGCTACAGAATGTCCCGAAAAATAGCGCAAGATCAAACTTGAAAATGATAAGAAAAGAAAGGCTCTAGCGAGTGTGTGAAACGGGGAATGCAAATTCTTCTCGACTTGCCGATGACGTGCATCGACATGCTCGAGCAAGAGCAAACGAGGCTCCCGAAGTGCATGCTGCTCAGCTTGCTCACGATGCACGCTGCTATTCTGAAAACAGAATTTGCAAGACTCCCGAGGGGCATGCCACTCGCCTAGATACAAAACCGATTGAAATCGTTCACCCGGACATAAGACTAAAAAACAGAAAATAATAAATCAAATAATTTTTTTTTTTTAACAGACCATGTTTTTAAAACGGACTAAAAAGTATAAAATAAATTTTCATAACCCTTCTACAATTTTTGAGGGAAGATTGGCTATGGATATATATGGAATACTTGGAGAGAAAAACGTGGGGTACAGCCAGTAAATTATACAAGTAGACAATCCGGATGAATTCACAGCTAATTTCAGTGAATCGGAAATGAGATTCACTGTAATTTCATTTATTTACTCCTCCTTAACTATCATAGATTGCCTGCGCTCCACGTTTTTCTCTCCACGTATTCCAAATATATCGGTAGCCACTAACAATCCTCCCTCAAAATTGTAGAAGGGTCATGAAAAATTATTTTATATTTTTTAGGCCATTTTAAAAACGTGGTATGTTAAAAAAAAATTATTTGATTTATTATTTTTGGAATTTTATTCATAACTCCCAAACTTAAAAATGTGGTTGATTAAGAGCCATTGGTATTTTTAAAACTATAATATAGATGAAAAATTACTTTAATTTGGAAATCTTTCCTAATTTATTTTAAATACTAAAAACCCTATTCAAACCTTACAAACAATTGCCAAAATGGTGGACTGAATTCTTTTTTTAATGGTAATCTGTATTTTTAACACTTTTGTAAAAAAATATAATATATAAGGATTATTTTATTCTTTAAAATATTTTTGAAATTCTTGACCATTTAGATGATATCCACTCTCTAATTAATTTCATTACAAATTCACAATTTTGAACCATCTTCCTGCAGTGAGGCCTAGTATCTAAAATAAATAAGTTCGTTTAAAAAAGTTCTTTACAATGAAATGTTATGTGGCCATTTCATTTCATGCAACAATATAATTTTTTTTAATGAACGGGAGATATCATAAATGATGTTTTAACATTTATGTATATAAAATTAATACCTGTTTAAAGAGAATTAATGAACTCCCATAATAAAGTGATATACTATGAACATATAAAAGTCAGGGCCATGTAGGAAACTAAATCTAAAATTAGTAATCTAAGAATGAAACCGAGACCAAAAGCTTGGCATGTATAAATAGCTAAAAATAAATACAAACATAATCAAAAAATGACAAGTCACTTTGACTTTTGTTTATACTTTCACAATTTTGAGTTTAATTTTTATATACAAATGATGACAAATGACTGATTAAAACCTATAATATATTATAGATAATATGAACAATTTGTCATTATCACAAAGCTTTAAAATCAGAATAAAATGATTTATTACTTTTATAGTTTCCAAAGTGTCAATGGGTCACTTATCTTTATAGCCTTGTAAGATATAATTAATTATATCATATGTACTACTGTAGCAATAAAAATAGTGGTTATGATTAATAAGTAAGTGACAAAATGTCATTTCAAACTTAAATTTCTAAATATTATTGTACATTAAAAAAAAAAAAACTTATATCATTGTAAGTTTTTAATATTAATATACAGTATTATATATTCTTCATTCTTATAGATACAAAAATAATTTTAAAACCTGCTGCTTTTGTGTAAAAACTGTCATGAAATGATGATATTAAATTACCCTACATTGTTTCTCACTGAATCTGTATAAATAAAATGCCATTTTGTATTATTATTAAAAGTAAGAATGAAATATACTCACCTTCAGTTTTTACTTCATTTAAAGAATATACAAATACTTTGTTTAAATAGAAATCAGTAAAATTGGAAACCTAGCTAAAAACCCACCGAATTATTCGAATTTTTCTAATAAATAAATTTGCTTATTATAAAAATGTGAATTTTTTATCACAATTGGTACTAATTAAATAAAAGTTAAAAGGCTAAACTGAAATAAAAGCAAAACACCCAACTTTGATTTTAGGTTTTTGTAGCTGAAGAAATTTTTTAACAATTCTAAAATATGATTTATAAATAATCGCTTATGTGTAAGTCATTGAAAATTGGGCAAAAATTGAGCCAGTTTAAACAAAACTTAATGAAAATCAGGTAAATTTCAACTAAAAAACGAGTATAAACAATGTTTGTACTAAATTTGGTGAAAATATGATAAAAAGATAACACAAATACTCAAATTCAATTAGGTAACAAAAGATGTTCTAGGAATCAAATCAGAGCATGTTTCATGATTTTGAGTTTATAACTCATCGTGATGACATGAGTAGTTATATTCCCACTATGAACTTAGTTACTGTATATATCTTTGATATAATATGTACGAGTAATATAATATGTATACAATATGTTGCTGCCAACAGGTTGCAATTCAATACAACACATCTTTCTTATGTTCTGGAGCAGCCTTAAATAAAAGATGGGTTCTAACACCTGCTTCTTGTGTTTATGGGTAAGTACAAGTTTTGTTCAAAAAGTGTCCTACCTGAATTTTCCCTCCAGAAAAAAATAGACATGGGAGGTGTCTCAGGTGGGAAGGTAAAGTTCTACCTTCATGAGCAAGTGTGAATTTTTGTTAGCTCCTACAGATCATCAGCCTCTGATAATCAGCCTATGAGTGAGGTAGTGTACTGAGCATTTCTCAGATTTTCATTTTTTTTATAAATCAGATCTCCTTTACACAACATATTCAGCTTGGAGAACAGCCAAAAATTATACTTTAGTATATCTGAAGAGTAGGGACTCTAACGTACCACAGGAATTCTGTATTTTGTTAAGAAACGATATACTGAATGCAGCTACCAAGTTCTGTTGGGCATAAGTCAGCTATTTTGCACAGTAAGGTATCATGATTTCATGAAGGACCTCCTAGTAGTTTTTTTAAAAAAGTTTTGTAATGAGTACATGACGCACCACCCCATTGGGGTCAAAGAAAACCGTCAACATCAATTTATTATTGCTGACCACCTTCAATGTTTGTTTTTTTTTTTTTTTACCGTGAGGTTGTTTAATGTCTTCACTGCGATTTGGTTTCTGAGTTATAAACCGACAATTTGTCACAACTGTTCAAGGTGTTCAAGAAGTCAGAGCCTTTGATTTCAGAGTTCAACATGTACCATTATACTTTCAGATGGAATTGTTTTTCTTTCAGCATGAATTTTATTAACACTCTCCCCAAGGCCAAATCCTTGGTCAAAATGGAATGTACAAAATCAGTGAGTATCCTTGTCTGTTAGTTCTTGGATGGAGACAGAACAATACTCCATGGACAAAGTGTGCACTTTGTCAAATACTTTAAGATCTTAGTTTGTTGAGGATCTATTAAAATTCATTTATACACATAAAGGTACTGTCACCTCCTCTTTTTATACATCACATTACTCTATAGAAACAAATCATTCAGATGATTTTCAATCAAACGTTGTCGATTTAACTTTGTGTTTGTTATAAATACACAATTTCTTTCTTCTTTTTTTTTTTTTTTTCGAATTTTCAAGTATTGATTTTTAATTTCTTTTTTACTTTTAACAGAGTTTGTGGGTTTAAGTTGTCATAAAATTAATGGACATAAACAAACTATTTCTGTCCCCAGTAAACTAACCAATTATACTGAAATTATAATTAATAATAAGTATTAAAATTCCTGCAAGGAAAAACTTTAGACTATTTGCATATTTAGGAGGCCTGGAGATTTCTTCCTGTAATACAAACAACACTATTATGAGAATCTAACAATCACCTCTATCATTGAGCTACATATACACTGACAACCAAAAATCCATTTGAGACATATGCAACTGATTTAGACAAAACTATGTACTGGATATCCTATTTGTAAAGGATGCTATGGGTGGTGGATCAAACTCATCTAGCATGTTGGCTAACATTGGATCAATATATTCAGATCACTATGTTGCTTTAACATATATATTTCCAAAATAATTAACATAGGCCATATACTTTGTGTCCCAAAAGTCCCACCCCCCATATTATTATTTTTTATTAATGGAAATAGACAGATTTGCTTTGGGGAAAGTTTAGATAACCAAAGGAGGAGTTTTTGAAGTATCAAAATTTTCAACCCTTACCACCAAAATAGGGTAGTTTGGGGGTAAGGCAAGAATTTTAAATATCAACCCCTATTGAGTGATACCTCATTTTAAAGGTCTTTTAAAAATAAGAATAATGGCGCAAACTAGAGGTCTCTAAGTTCATCCTATCCAACATAGCGACCAATCGAATTGTAAATGTTAACCTACAAACTCCGGTTGTTTTTATTACATTACAAATTGCTCTATGTTGGTAAAATGATGGTAAGAGCCTTATCTTGTTTTTTTTTTTTAGCTCAGATTAAGTTCTCAAAATGTGAAAGTTTGGGACACATGGTAGGCCTATAACTATACTCTGATTTAGGACTTGCAGATAAGAAAAATGTTATGAAAAGTGTTAATAATTTATAACAGGTCAAATTAACCTTTACAGGCCATCAATTTTAAATTTTCCAAATTTTTCACATACCTACTCATCATGTAAAAGCACTACTTTGAAAAGTAAAACAGTTTATGAACCAAATTTGACTGAAATAAAATTTATTTTACTTATGATTTTCTTCTTCTAATTTTGCGGTTTAGGTGGTTAAAATTTATTTACTCCTGTTTTATAGATATTTATTATATTTTTATGACAGAAAACGAATCTAGAATCACCTAGTGAATGAAACACACAAACTTTCTCAATTAACTCTTCATTATAAACGAAAGTGCTCAAAGCCAAGAGATCTGATTTTATTGTGATGTATATGACAAGCTAACAAGTTGATGAGTGCAGATGTAGGCTAATGGAAAATTGTGCTCCTGCTTTTATGTATTTTATAGAGGTTTTTAGAGTGCTTATATGTTCCTTACACATGTAACTTTGAATGAGTGAACTTTGTTGGTATCGTATAAAATTGAGTTTCTTTTAAAATAATTTTACTTAATTTCCATTCTATATGTATTGATATTGAACTCTGGATCTAAATTATCTAGGTAGGGATCATCCAAGGTTTTCAGAATTACTGCTGGTTTGCTTTTAATATCTAACTAGAGTAATTATTTGCTCACACAATAAACTGTGTATATAGACTAATATACGAAATAATGTGCATTAAATAACAAGTTTATTTTAATTCTCCTTTAGTAGATAATTTACTGAACATATTATTTTCTATGGTTTTAACTATACAAATATATAATTTGTATTATTTACTTTATGTAACTAAGTGAAGGAAAATAAAATAACAAAATACCAATGTGGTAACTGTCATAAAGGCTTGGGAAATTTAAATCAAGGAGTTTTATCTAAAGGTATTTGTTCTACATGGTTTCACAGAAAATACACAGAACTAAATATCAAAGAGTTAAAAAATCTAACAAATCAAGGGATGAGTAGTTCTGTGAGTCTTGCTCATTGTTAATACAAAATGACAAAAAAGGTTCTTCTATAGAGAATGTTGAAACTGAAAAACTTTTAATGAAAGAAATACAGAAGCAGTTATGTGAAGAGATGGGAAAGTTAAACTCATTTTTGGAAACTTTAGGTAATTATCTGACCAAATTAAGAACAGAAATTAATCAACTTAAAAACAGAAACAGGATTCTTGAAAATATTGTTATTGAAAAGAATGGAATAATAATAAAACTAGAAAGAAAAATTGATCTTTTGAACCAAGGAGGCAAAAAATAAACCTAGATCACATGGTGAGTGGTCTCAGGTAAAGCAGTGTCCAAAACCACTCACAAATAACCCATAAAACAAAATAGTGATAAACTGTAAAAAACTAAATATGGTGGCAAGTGTCTAACAACTAATAAGTTTGCTGTGTTGTCAAACTTAGAGGGATGTGAAACAAAGAATTTTTTGTTGATTTTAATGGGGATGGGAACTGTTTAGGGCAATCTGCAATTAAAAATGTACTAAATTTATTAAAAATAAAAGAAATACTAAAAAGATAAATTGTGGAACAATTCTTATTCTCGGGGACAATCATGGTAGAGGATATGGAGTTTTAGTAAAGGAACAGTGTGGAAATAATTTCTCAGTGACCTAATGCAAAAATGCAACATGTGGTAACAAATGTTAAAACTAGTGTATTCATTTTTTCTAAAAAAGTATCTGTAATTAATTTAGAAGGCTCAAATAATTTTCTTTGTACCTCAGAAAATGGTAACTCTGAGAAGGTTGAGAGATGTGTGACCAAGCCCCTGTAAGGTACTTGTAATACTAATGATATGTCGTCAACTGTTCCTTATTCTTTTAATAAACCGAGCATAAATGATGCTATTTATAAGCATAATCTGGGACTTCATTTGCAGACATCAAGGTTTAGTCACGTGCAGCTCTTGAATTTAACAACTATGTCCAGGAGCCAGGAGTGGTTTACATCCCACAACCTTCACACAAATTATTCAGGCAAATTAGCTGTGAGTAGAGCAATAATGTGTTTTATAAGGAAACACTTTGCTTTTGGATAGTAGAAGAGCTTATGTTGTTATTACATGCCTTCAACTTAAGCACTATAAATAACTTTAATTTATCAAATGAATTTATAATTATAACTAATAATTTAGAATAAGTTTTTGTAAGGTTTCTTCATAAAGGAGGAGGTGTAACTTTGTTTGTAAACAGATTTATTAAAGACAAAACAAAATCCGAACACAAGTTCTCAAAAAAAATTACGTTTACTTAATCAAAAGTTGTTCAATGACAAAGTCGCCATCCTCAGTGATACATGAGCTACAATAACTAAACTATAAATAACATACATTTCTGTAATTAACAGAGTTAGTTATAGTAGCTCATGTATCACTGAAGATTACGACTTTGTCATTGAAACGCCTTGATTAAGTACCGGTAAATGTAATTATTGTGAGAACTTGTGTTCGAGTTTTATTCTATCTAATATTATCTCACAAGTCAAGATCAACATTTATTTATATTTTAGATATTATGAAGTAGATAATTTTCATTTTTGTGAAACAGTTAGTATGGAGAAACATGTTGAAGTTGCAGGGCTAAAATTACCTAATAGTATGTTATTATTATTGGCCTTTACAGAGCACCTAGTGGTGATCTAGATATATTTTACTCACAATTGGAGATTCTTTTAAATAAATTGTTTATAGACAAACTAAAATTTATAATTGTAGGTAACCATAATATTGATATTTTAATTGATGGAACAGACTATAAGAGATTTACGGATGTACTGAGGACATTTAATTTGGAGTGGCTGATCAATTCTATACTTAAGTGGCTGCGACCTCTGCAACTGCTATTCATAATGCCAATACGAATATCTCTAAAAGTTGGTTGTCAGTAGAGATTTTGAAGTCTGGCATCTTGAATCATTATGCCCAAGAGATAGTGTTGCAATATTATCATTAAAAAAATTAATAGTCCATGTTTTTCCTGTTCTCAAAAATACAACTCTTCTAATATTGAAGCATAAAAACTGGTATTACGAAATGGAGTATGGAGTAAGGTTAACAAATTTCTGGAAAAAATAGATGACCAAAACCTTACATGGAGTAAGGTTAACAAATTTCTGGAAAAAATAGATGACCAATCTCTGTTTTTTTAGTTGTTTAAATTTTTTAATGAACATAAACTTGCCCCTTTAAGAAGTATAGATTCAATACTAAATATATAAGTAATAAGTGGTTATGATCTGGAATTTTAAAATCAAGTCAAAATCTTAAATTTTATAGTGAAATTAATCAATTTATTATAGATTCATGTTTTTAATTATTTTTTACAAACTATAAATGAGTATACGAAAGAATTATAAGAGCCACAAAGTCCTAACAAGTTAATAAAATAATTGAATCCTCTAATAATTTTTTCCAAAAGAGCTTGGAATTTAGTCAAAAAAGGAGAGGCCTAAAGTATAATATTAAATATAAATTATATAATTATAAATATAAAAATAAATATAAGTATATATTATAATATAAATATCAATATCTTGTGCATATATTGATACTGAGGTCATAGTTGTCAACAAGTAGATCCTCAAATAACATTAAATTAATTTTATGTATTATCACAATCAGTCTATCAGTTGTGTGATGTGTTTTTAAAAACAAAATCACATTTACTACAAAGTTTCTCCTTCTTTGTTTTTTAAGGTATATTCATAATAATGTTTTTTGTAATTTTTATTTCCAGAAGAGATAACAAATTACTAAAAATACATACTAAATCTGATGAAGCAGAGACTGGTGGCCAAGTGTATCAGGTTACAAAGATTGTAGCTCATAGTCAGTTTAAATCTGATACTTATGATTATGATTTTGCACTACTCAAGATTAAGAAGAATTTCAAATTTGGCAACAAATTGAAAAAAATATTAATAGCAAAGAAAAGTCTTCCACCTAATACCGAGGCTACAATCAGCGGCTGGGGAGGCACAATAGTAAGAAATGTAACTTGTAAAATTAATAAGTTTTATATTTATACAAACAATGTTAACAAAACAATAATTAGTAACATATAAAAAAAAACCATAAAAGGTTTTTATATGAGGAACAAATGAATCAACAAAAATCTTATTTTGTTACTACACAGCTGCTCAGTTTGAACATATCCTAGTTTCAAATCTCTATTTAAATTTTATATATTATACATTTTTTATTACCTAGAAATAGAAAACACAGTTATGAATTAACATAAATCAATGGGGTAACAATACTTCTTACCTAGCCCTGACATGTAAACCAACTGTTCTATATGAATCAGTTTACACACACTATGCTCCTTTTGGCAACTCAGTCCTGTCAGATTTTGAAACTCCAATTAACAGTTCAGAGTTCAGTTTTTTAACTATAACACAAATACAATATTTTGTAAAATTCTACATTTTAAATTAATGTTGCCGACCATGGATTTAAACTGTCTCATAAAAATGTTGTAAATAGTGAAACCAAAGTTGGTAAGACTCAATAAAATTGTAGAATTTTACAAAATACTGTATTTGTGTTTCATTTAACATGGAGTTCACCAAGTACCTTCAGTTGATAGTATAAATCGTAGGTTCAGTTTATAATTATTGTTGTAATAATATCAATATTTATTAAAAAGTTGAAAACATGATATGCTGATTAAAATATGCAACCTTATACTCAAAAAAAAATAATGAGTAACACTAAAAATCAGTTAAATTTGGGATCCTAGATTTTTAATATTTAAATAATTAATTATGAGTCACACTATGGATAGGTCACACTAACTCAAGTATAAGGACTTGAGAATTTATCATAAATGCACAGACATGAGGCACATTAATGCAAGTTATAAGTTTTAGTAAAAGTAGGTAAGGTTTTATTTTCATATATAAAATTCTGTAATATCTGTCACTGTACAGGCTTCAGATGGGATAATTCAGGAATCTACAGTAACCACACTAAAACATGAGGAGTGTCAAACCATCTTCACTGACTACCCGGTGACCAGTAGAATGGTTTGCGCACAAAATCCAAAAGCTGGGCCTTGTTGGGTAAGATAAGTATTACTGTATAGTAGAGCAAATGTAGCATAAGTTATGACATGCATTTTCAGTGTTTCATAGTTGAGAGAGAAGTTTTGGTGAAGAACCCATGAAATCTCAACATCGAATTATCTTTCCCAATCACTATACTTTATATATATAGTGTGTGTGTGTGTGTTAATGAGAGAAAGAGAATGAATGAACGAATAATTTACTTTTATTTTGGGGTTAATGGTCTTCTCTTCCACCCCCTTTCAAAATAAATACATGATTTAAAATAAATAAAAAATTAAATCTAAAAACAAAAGGTAACATAAAATTTAGAATAAAAACAAAACAAACAAGATACCATTAAAAATAAAAATACAAATTACAAATTAACATGAAAATTGTAAAATAATGTCATAAACAGAGAGAACTCAAAACTGTTGTCAATGATGGTCATAGTGCTTCCCTTATACCTTGCCATGATATGAAGACCATTAAAATTTTGTACATCAACCATAACTTTTATGTAATACTATCAATGTTTTTTCGTTTTTTTACAGAGCTTCCAAAGCAAAAATATCTTGTTACTTGTCTAAAAGAAATTATATGAAATAAACATAATTGTACAACTATATATTCGTATACAGAATATTTTATACCCTCATTCAAATGCACAATTTTCTCTTTAAAGAGTTAATAATACCATACAATTATATTTCATTTTCAGGATGATTTCGGTGATCCATTAGTTTATGAAAATGAGTTATATGGACAATTTTCATGGGGAAAGGACTGTTCAGAACTGAAATATCCTGCTGTATACAGCAATATACCTTACGTGAGAGGATGGATATTATCCACGATGAAGAAACATTAAGACTAATTATTAATGTCTTGTAAGATTTATTTAATAATAACATTTTTCTTATTTAATCATGTTGTTTTTATATTTTATTACTACATTTAACGGTGCCTATTGGTAAAGATAAGCACACCTTATTCATCTTTACCAATGATTCATCTTTATTGAAATGAAATTTCACAACAGGAGTTAGAATCTCATTTTGCTACTTTTTTTAAAGTTTGTAGACAACATTTAATGAAATACTTAATAACTTTTGTATCACATTTTTTAAAGAATTAATCCAAGAAAAAATAGGACGATCTCTGGTTGTAGCATCTCTACAACTAAACTGGCTGAACAGATTCTCATGGTATTATTACTAATCTCTTCCTCAAATGATTTAGTTGTGCACCAAAGAGACTAATTTTATAATACTTAAAATTTGAAAAATGTAAAAAAAACAAACTAAGAACAAATTTTTCAAAAGGAGGAGTGTTTTCCATACCTGCTTTTCTCCACAAGAAACAACAGTGTAAAGAAAACTATGACTTTTTTATATTGACAAAACTCAATATTTTCATAAGTATTGCCCCCCCTCTCCATGACCTTGACACTAATTTTCTTGATTTTCTTCTTTTTTACTACAATTTATAAACTTATAAATAGTTCTTGAATTGACTCCTGTCTTGTTATTATCCAGATATCCGGACTCGCTTAGTTTAATATTGTTAGTATCCCTAGACACTCATAGATACTAATAAAGATCAATAGCATTTTAATGTGCATAATATCTGTTAAGCAACTGAGACATTATTGTGAATTTCTTTTCTAGTTTTTGTGTGTAAATAGACTCAGTTAATGACAGCAACCTAGGTACTGACCTTATACCTTTTTACTAAATTTTATGACTAAGAAAATTACCATATTCTATGTCTTAATATTTCGTACAAAGCTGTTGTGATACCAAAAGGAAAAAGTACAATAATTCCGCAATTTTGAAACACCGGTTTTCTCGAATTATTTCATTCACCTTTTCTACAAGATCATCTGCTATCACAACAGTTGGTCTTCCAATCCTTTTTCATCATCGAAGTTAGTTTGTCCATCCTGAAACAAATGGCATCATTTTCTAACAGCACTATCACTCAATGTTCTTTCTATAAACTGCGCAAGGATCTTGATGATAGTTGAACGTCAACAGAAAACAAATAACAGCATATACTTTCCAATCAGCAGAATTGTCAATGGTAGTGGCCTTTTTGAACAACAGTATTGGAACGAGAACAGACCGATAGTCCTTCCTACTATCACTTCCTGACTTATGCTGAGCCAGGCTATATAACAGTGCAAAGATCAGGCCAAAACTCGTACTCCTCCACACACCTGACAGAAACGGAACTTAACTTCTGTCACAGCCTATATATATATATATATATATATATATATATATATATAAATATATATATTATATATAGTTATAATTAATACATAGTGCCAAATAACTCCTGTGTGTAGTATGTAGGATTGAGAACACAACATAAACTTGGATATCGGTATTACCACAAGAAAGACGAGATATAACAATAATTAGACTTTCTATAGAAACAAATTAATTATACATACGTTCAATGATTCACAATTTGGTTTTGGGAGAACATCATGGTGTGAAAATAAGCTGAATCTATCAAAATGACAAATCAACTTCAAAATATTTTCAGTCGCCTGGCTTGCAAAGCTTTTTTTAATGGTAATTGGTCACAAGAATTCATCATACAGATTGTACTGCTTGAAAAAAGAAAGAATTAAAAATGCTAACATTGTAATGGTACATACAACATATTGTAACAGTGTAACAAAGACCACAGACCATGTTCACAATTGAGCAAACTGAGATTGCGGGTAAAATAACGCAAGATGAAAATAAGATGATTGGTTGAAGGGTTAGGTTTTTAATGAATTCAAAGAGAGTTAACCTTTCCAGCAGGTATCAACCTTAGCTGCCAAGAATTACTATTAATTGAAGAAAGATTAAATTATTGAAATTTGTTATTTGGTATTTCTATTTGTTCAAGTACATTACTGGTAGCATGGTTTGTGTGACTAAAATATTTTATTGGATAGGAATTCGTTCCCACCCATCTCCATCTCAGTATATGGTCATAATCTATATCTTCTATATACAGAGTGAGTAACTTAAAACTAGTCTCAGATTGATGTTCACATTATGTAATGTCCTGAGACATTATGTAAATTATGAGCGGTTGTTTTTATTACTAGTTATTTCTATTGGTGTCAGTTGAACATTCCGAATCCTTCAGGAGGCTACAGTGTGCTAGTATTATAGTTGTTTTCTGCAAGAAAGTATTGTATTAAATAGTTAAAGCTTTTTTTATTCAGGATCCTTCAAGGAATGTTAGAAATGTTTACAAATAAGTAGAAGCACTTCAGCAAAGATTAGTATTCTAGATTTGTTTAAATATGGTGTACTACAGGATCTATGATAAATGTAAACTGAAAACCACTATTAAGATTTCTAAGATTATAACCAATATTTAACATTGGATTTCCGCAAGTCTGAAAAAATCTGTACGAAAGTTATCACACCAAAGTGGTGTAAAATACAAATCATACCCTTTAAATCTGAAATCATATCGTATTGTAACATCAGCTATGCAACAACTAAAGAAAGCAGACAAACAAATGTTTAGTTATTGTAAGTGGTTTCTTTTATCTATATATATATATATATATATATATATATATATATATATATATATATATATAGTTTTTATCAGTGGACTTCTTGAAGGATACAGTTTATGAAACATATATCTACTCTTTGGATGAATAAAATACAAAAAGTCAAAGTATTATTGTACCTTGGGAGTTTCTCAACATGGTCACTCAACCAAAAGAAATATATTGCTGTGGTGGATGCTCACTGGGTATATAATTTTTAATATTACAGAATTTGTTTTGCATTTCATTTCTTTAACTCATTCATAAAAGGCAATTTATTGTCTCATTTTGGCTACTTAGGCAGACCCTCTTTCAGGGGACTGGTTTTAAGTTGATGACTCTATATAATGAGAAAGTAAAATGTTACCTGGGAAGATAAAATAAATAAATATAATAAATACATAATTGTGAAAATCTTTAATACATTTTTGTTTACATTTTAGAGAATAATTTACATAAAATATGGTAATATAATAACACTTTTAAAAATAATATACAAAAGTTAAGGGCAATATTGTAGTGGCAAATGCTTGAAGCTACATCTTTGGTTCAGGGCTGTTCTGGGCAATTGTGGTTCTAAAACAGAATATAAAAATGTTATTTTAAATTGCTGGTGAATAAAGTCATACAATAATAATTTTTTTTTTTAATAAATAATATTGTATTTCAAAAAAGAGAATAGAAAAAATTACACTGATTATGTCAGCTAGATTTACAAAAGTTTGGTTGTGACTTCAGTAATGACAACAATAACAACAACAACAAATACAAAACCATGCTTATAATACAAAAGTAAGTTTTAAATATTCCTCAGGATGACTTAACTATTATATCTACTCTTCTAGGCGCCACAATGTGTAAAACCATTACAATACTAATTTCTATAACTGTTAGCAATTATTAAATTATACATTTCTGTAATATTTTAGTCTATTTACTAAGACCACCTTCAATGTTGGGAGGAGAAGGGATCTCTGTTTAAGAACCATCTCACTTTGTTTGCTTCACTTGTGTGGATTAAAGCAAGTAAAATTAATTAAATAAAAAATTTCAAAAATTTTGGTACCATAGTTCATTTAAACTAAATTAAAAAAAATATTTTTTTTAAATTATCTGACAATATTAGGAAATCCTTCGAGGAAACGCATTCTTCTAGAACAATTAACCATTTACATTGTGTATTATGATGGAACAAAGTCACCCAATCAGTGACCCGTGACTGATTTGTAATGAGGTACATGCACCATTTTGCAGAGAAAAACTACAAATTTTGGGAAGCATTAGGCAGCTTATATAATAAATATAATTATATAAATAATAAATAATATATAATAATTTAAAACATAAAAACAAATGTATTGTTGCATCCTTTGTTATGAAAAAAGCAAAATGAAGAAGTGTAAATATTTTGCTGGATTACTAATACACATTTCTACTACTCGTAAGTTATGAAATTAATTAATAAATTTTGTAGTCAAAATACATGTATAAACATTTCTCTGAATAAAAAAATAAAAGTAAATTTTGTAAATCTGCAGTAATTACATACAATGTAGGTAAATTGCCACAATTTTAATGTTACTCAGTAATTTTTAACACTTAAAACTAAAGATAAAATGTTTCAATTTTTCAGCCAAATACAACTTAATGTTTGCTAATAAAAACCAAGTGTTTAGTATGCAAGTAAACTCATAGAGCTTATAGCTATAAAATAGATGGATTAGGCATAACTTGTATCCATCCTAAAACAACAATTAAGCCATATAAATTCTTTAATTAATCAGCCAATGCAAATGACTTTTTTTACACTTTATAAAGAAATTTAACATTTTTTATAAAATGTTCAGTTATAAATTTTTAGTTCACAATCTTTCAGGGTTCAAATTTAAAAGATTAAAACAGGACTATCTCAAATTGATTATGTTTGATCAAATTGGTTTAAATATGGGAGTTTATAGTATGGGTAGATCTAAAATTAATTAAATTTGTAATAATAATCTATTTTTTAACAAAATTTTATGTATTTTGTAGTACAGTAAACACTCTCTGATCCGGATCTCTGATATCCGGAAACTCCGATATCCGGCCGTCGTATGCCATCGTATAAAAAATAATAAAAATACAATTTTCTATACAAAAATAATATTTTCGGCCCGAATAGTAGTGAACGATGTTTTTGAGCTGGGCACTGGGCAGTAGTGCAGTTCGGATTCAACAACAAAAACAAATCATGACTCATTGCGAAGCTTTTCAAGCACTTGAACAGCTGATAGACTACGTGGAAGAACAAGAAGAATCCTCACCGGCCGATCTCCTTCTTTTTCGTAGATAGAGAGATATTACATCTAAGAAGTGTGTTCAACGAGCCAAGCAAGCTACCATTACATCTTTTTTAAATAAAAACTGACATGAGTACAAAAAACTGTACTGTAATGAAAACTAACATTTATCGTACGTTCATCAAAATTTCACGTGTACAATCCTGTACGTATTTATTGTACTGTTTTATTTTCTAATCTTCATTTTTCGTTTGATATTTTTAGTTAACACTGAAGCTGAATTGTTGTTTGTGTACTTTATGCTGAGCCCCATTCAGCTTAAAATAAACAGATTTTTAAACATAGCTATTGTAATATTTATTTAATTAACCTACCTTTTGTTGTTTTGGTACTTTTGTTACCGGTTACCGTACCGGCAAACTACGGCAAATTACATAATAGTACAGTAAACGTAACGTCTATATATTACAGTAATTTGAAAAACCATAGTGAATTTTTAGAATAGTGTGGTAAAGCTACAATTTATCGTAAGTGCAACGCGTTTTAGCGCTAAAAACGTAAATTTGCTACGTTTTGTTCACGTTTAAAACCACTTTAACTATATAAAAATAGCCACCCCGAGATTCGGATTTTTCGATATCCGGATCGGCCAGCGCCACATTAATCCGGATTAGAGAGTTTTTACTGTACTAAAATTGAGTTTGACATTGTTATGTAGCTATTTGGTATCTGAATGGCATCAAATAATCAAAAAATCAAATTAAAAAAAAAAGTAATTATTAAATATGATAGGAACGCACACAACTGCAGGATCTGAGTTAGCATAATATCTTATCAGTTTCTGAAAATAACATACAATGACCTTGTGGTTAATAATAATATGAAACAAGTAATCCCCAAAACACAAATAAATCACTAACACAATTAATTAACGTTAGAAAGTTTAATAAACCCTATGTACATTTCAGTAACGTTGTTACTATCTTCAGAGGGATATAAACTAATAAGGTCTATGAGTTTATATCTGTTTGAGGGTGGTTGTTATGTTAATGCCGGGTTTATTAAACTTTTTAACGTTAATTGTGTTAGTGTTTTATTTGTGGTTTGGGGATTACTTCTTCCATATTTCAATTTCTGAAGCATGTTCATGACAGCCCAAAAGTGAACATGTGTTATGTTTGCTCTTTAAAAAGTTAAAATGTAATATGACTGTATCATTGTGTAATAGTTATAAAAATGAGCCTTTGTCGTACTTGAAGAGTACTTATTTTTATTAAAAAAATATTAAAAAAATGATTTTATTTTTATTATTATTTATAAACTTTTGCCAAGCTTTTTATGGGCGCCAGGAAGCGTTAGCTTACCAATTTAGAAAAGAAAGAAGTTAATTGTTATTATGATTAAAATCTCTCAGGGTCGCAAGTCCTTTTAAAAGTGTACTTCAGTGGTTCTTGATGAAATAAAGAAATCTTAAGTGTTGTGCTGAAACTTAACATGTTTTATTGAAATGCAAATATTAAAACATTTATACAAGGTTATCATCAAATATTATTAAACATTCATATTCAGAAATCATAGCTTAATACATCCTCATATTTCTTTATAAAAAAATCAAATTGAATTTTATTCATGAAATTTATTTTTTAGTTGCAACTCAAAAGAAAAAGTAAAAAGATTTTTTGTTCATTTAATTGAATTAGTGTAATTAGTAATTTAGTTCTGCAAATTAGATAAAGTTTCATTAATTTATCTATTTTAAAAAGAGGATTCTACTTTAGTAATTTCATGTTTTACAATATAAGACATTGTCTCAATATTAAACTCCAGATTTTCAATTAAACTTATAACTAAACATTAAAAAATTATTATCCTATTATAGACAAAAATGATTTTAGAAATAAAGTCTTAACGTGTATACCAGGCACGTTTTTTTTAGTTAAAATCACAATTCCTTGTTTCCGTCTTGTAGACAATACATCTCGTCTCGTGTCGAGTCGCTGACATGGTCGATTCATTTTGCTGTACGGAATTCATTATTTTATTGTTCAAATAACTCAATGTCTGTTAGTATCATGATTAAAGTTCGAACGAGTGTCACTTAGATCAATTTTAGATTGATCTTAAGGCTACTTTTAACGTATTTACCACATTTTATAAAAATTCTCTACACAAGACAACGTCTGACTAACTTGAACGTTTCACTAGACTGCTAAACGTTTTCACTACATATTACAAAAGTTTATATATATAAAAATACATCTGATCACGCCAGACTCCCTCTTAAGACTCTTTTATCACATATTCACTACTTTTTGAAAAAGTTTCTTTGAATTGAAAACACGTCTGACTTACTCAACTGTCCCCTTAAGACTCTAAACCACATGTCTCTTTGTCCAGCTTCCCAACCAAGCGTCCTATTTAATCTGCAACGTATGCGAGAATTATTCTCACACCTAGCAACACTGACACGGTTCAAATTATTTTACCTAACAATATAAATATTACCTAAATATTTATTACAACTTATAACTAATTTTTTATACATGACATTATTATTTTGGAAACCTATATTTAATTCTTTTATTACCCTAGTTTTAATAATCTATATTTTTGAGTCATCTTTTTGACTTCTAAAACCCCCTCCCTTATTCAACTTTAACGTTTCCCGGGTTACTTTAAATATTCAAATCTCAATATAACCATTTTTTGGTTATTTAGGTTAAAATTACCATTTTTGGTATTACAAATACCCCATCAAAGCTGTGATTCAATATATAAATATTGAAACACAGATTTCTCTTTTATTTAACAAAAAAAATTTTAACAAAAAAAAAACTTTCAAATCCGATCCCTATAGATTTCCAAAATTAAAAAAGTTTCAGCAAACTAAGAATATTCATATTCCTTTTTTAAAAAAAAAACAAAACTTTAAAATAAGAAATATTCTCTCTTAACTCACATTAATCATCTTATAATCTATTGATTCACTAAATCTACCTAATTGCATATTGTAATCAATCAAACCACTTATACCCAAGTCCTATCCATCATCAAAAAACCTTCATCAACTTCTTATCATTGAGCTGTCCATCACTCAACTTTTATCTTGCGACGTCAGAGTGTCTACTCCTGATTGCTAAAAGAAAAAAAAATATCTCTATCTCTTTGCCAAGATCCTAACTATTCATCTGAATATTTCTTTCACTTTAATACAATCCAAAATTAAAACTTCTCATTTTTATTTAATATCATTACAAAATTATTTACTTATTACTCAAAATCATTTTAATTTACTTTAAACTCTTCAATTTTAATCTTATATTATTTTAGTTTAAATCCAATAATTATTTATTCTTACTTAAATTCTTAATTACTCTTTGTCTCGCTGGGACAACATGTTAACTACTGATTTTACAATTACCAAAAACTCCTCTCTTCAACTAAAATTCAAAAAAATATAACATCATTATTACAAAAAAAATCACTTATAAACTCATCTCATCTATTTCAAAATTACCTCTTTACAATTGTATCATCTTTTAGTACCTTATCTTAAAATTATTTCCATCTTATCTTTCATATTTTAATAATTCAAGTTGCATTAATCCCCAAAAAACTCTTCATAATATATTTATGCAGACCTCGCGGGTTACCTACATATTTGTATAAATAATCTCTTTATTTCAACGTAGCTTCCTTTAAAAATCATAATAATCGCCGTATTTCGTAGAATTCCTCAAATCTCCCTTTATTTCATTAAAATCGTCGCATATTTCCTTTATTTCATTAAAATCGTCGTATATTTCCTTTATTTCATCGCAGTATTCAAAAAACCTCTTAAAAACTAAAATTTACCATTAATGCAACCTAATTACTCTTTTTATAAAAGCTTATTAACAGAACAACTTCATTTTAAATACCACTTTACTCAACAATTCTGTAAAGTCATCATCTTCATATAAAACTCAAAAATTCTTTCATTTAAATTACTTCATTAAAATCTCCTTTGTCCTCAACCACTTAAATACAAAAACTTCAAAAAATAATAAAATTTACATTGTTTCCCAGCTAACACCGTATTTCATCAAAATCTTTAGACACCTTTATCAAATAACTTCTCACAATCATCTATTGTTTTAAATTCAAACCTTATTTATTAAAAATCGTTAATTCTTTTATTTTATTTATAAATTTCATCAAAATCTCTTCATATTATATTATTTATTACTCCTTCCTTTAAAAAAAACAAAAACTTAACCTCCTTTATTCATTATTTAACATCACAAACTTAAAAAACTTAATTATTATCTGTCTTGGCAAAACTCACATAGATTCTCTTCATATTATATTATTTATTAATTATATCTCCTTCCTTAAAAAACAAAAACTTTAACATTTTTAACTCTATTATTCATTTTATTACCATTTCATTATAAAAAAAACAAAAAACTTCAATATTATCATCATCTTAGCAATGCCTCTTGAAAACCACTCAATTCCTTTACAAGTCACCTTTCAAATCTCAAATTATTTAAATCTAACAATATTTTGCATATAATTACTTATTTTATTATTCTTAACTTTTGTAAACAAATATCAAATACTTTCTACATATAAGCCAAGCATTATTACTCTTAATCTATTATATACATTTAAAAATTACTATCTTTCTTACTAAAATACTTCAATTCTGACTCGTCCAGTTTTATTTTGTATATACAGATTGATCAGTTCTGTATACACTACACTTTATCTTTCTTCTATCATCTGTCTAAAGTATCATTACATGGAAATTCTATGTAATATTATATCAAATTATTATTGTCTTAACCGTTGTTACAAATTCTCCATCATCTCATCAAAAAAAAAAATTTTTAATTTTACTTAACATTTAAATTTCAAAACTTTTACAAATTTTAACTCATCATTTTCCAAAATTTACTTTTTTATCCAAATTTTAATTATTTAGTAGTCTCTTGTATTTTCTCCTATTATCTCCAATATCCGCGACACTTCTTGTCGACTTAATTACACTTTGTATCCTTCTGATTACAACTTTAGACACTTACATTTAAGTCTGCATTATGATCTTCAGATGTGAGAAGGTTGAAATGCAAAATTCCTACTCAGTTCAGAATAAAGCCCACCTCACAACCTTACAACCACAATACACCTTTAATGCTGTCTACATGCCTTATTTCTAAGAATAAGACATGTTTTCGACTACCGTTACCCTACCTTCCTCCCAATGTTCATGTATTCCCTAAATGCATTTACACGAAGAAAATTTTAAAATTCATAAAAAATTTCATTAAAATCGTTTCATCCGAAGTTGAAATAATGTTTATTTTTACCAAGTTTATTACTAGCATCGTCGATTTTCTGTTTATGTAATCCTTTCTAGATGTTATTATTCAAATTCAAAAAGAAAATTTTATTTTTTAAAATTTATTCTAAGTCCTTTACTTAGAAATTTTACCTTCAATACTATTAAAGTTATTTAAGTAATCTACTTTTGTTCTTGTTTACTTTATTTAAAGCCAATTATCCTTTATTTAAGTAAATTTTATTCGAAAACGCAAGTTAAATTAGAATTATACGTCAAAGGTTTTTTATTTTCCTAGACAGCATTTTGGTAACACCCTATATTTCGTCTCAATGTCATGCATAGGAATTTATACCTGACTAAGGAATAAACAATCTCCCCTAGCTGTATGAAGCAATATATCTGTCTACTGATAAGAAGTGAACCTTTTAGCTCCAACTAGATTCTATTTCTCTCGTCATTATTGAATATTTTATTGAATCCACCTACTTAATATTGAATACTATTTCTTCAACGTTACTCTGAATCCTCGCTTCGAACTAACTATCTTATCTATGTCACGTAAAATCAATATTTATTCCTTTCATAAACATACAGAGTTATTTACTAACAATCTTGCATCTCCAATGATCCTCTCATCTAACTAATCTGTTATCGTCACGTTTTCTAAATATTATTTCTTCTATAAACATATAAAGTTACTCACTGCTATAATCCAGCGTCTTTACTTTAACAAATACTGAAACGTTTTCTAAAACTAAACTCTTAATATTTTACGCTTGGCTTATATTATTATTTATTCTGATTCTGTCTTAGCTTACAAAATTTATCAGTACACACAAATTATTAATATTCATAACTCTTAATTATTTATTATCAAACTTAAACTTATTTATTAACAAAACTCTTATTCTATTTATTATTTTTCAAAATCAAGTCCGTGTGTTTATAAAAATGTCTTTACATTATTATTAGTCATTCCAAATTTCAATTGATTACAACAATTATAAATTATCTATTTCTTTCGATGGTTCCCCGATTGGTGAAACAATTTATAACATATTGCCTGCTTTCTTAACATAATTGCAATGTTAAATACCGTCTCTAACTTAGAGACCTGTTCTAAGCTAGATCTTACAAATGACCTTGTCTCAACAAAAGATTCCCCCTTGTTGACATTACATCTTCCTATTGACAAACTCTCACTCCCTTCATTCTTCCTTTCAAACACTCCATTGTATTCCTCCTTTTTAGACATCTCAAGACACAATGACCTACTTTTGTTATCTGTCAGCTTGGAATACTGAACTCTACTGACTTTGCTTACATTTACATAGATTTCTTCCACAATTGCTTTTTTAAACTCACACTCAAAATTGTTTTTCTCAAAGAGACTTTTAATCTGTTGTTCTTGCATTTTAAATATATTTCTAAATTTTAATATTGCTATTTTTTCAAAGCCTAAAGTTTTATGATAGCTTTGCTTTCTCACATAAATAGCTAACTCTTTTGTTATTACATCATTTATCTTAATTAAACACTCATTCACTTTAATTTTACCCTTGTTATTTAAATCACTTACAATCTCTCTAACCCCATCAAAATTGGTAACCCCATCATTTTTCTTAATTTCAACATTACCTATTAACTGTTTTAAATCATTGTTCTCCATAGGCTCATTCTGACACATTTCATCTTTCTTAAGTTCTAATTTCAACTCATTGTTACTTAATCCATTGTTTACTTGTTCAAAAACATAATCATTCATACAAATATTCTCTATTATTTCAGTTTGATCATTTTTAATAAAAACTTTTAATTGGAAGTTAATTTTTTCTTTTACAGCTAATCTATTTAACATTTTATCATAAACTTCATTTCTTACTTTGAGAACAGCATGTAACATTTTAATTATTTCCTTTAACTCTAATTCTTTATTTATTCCCTCCCTTCCTAATTCTTTATACCAATATTCATTTAAATCATCCCTACTTATTTCTATACACCATAGTTCAGTTCTATTACCCAAATCATCCAATTTCAAATCTTCCTTCCTAAAACATTTACTAACTTTACCAAAATACTTATCAGCTTCTTTTTTCATAATTTTAAATTCTACCATTACTCTGTCTTTCTCACTTATTGGATTATTATTAATTGTACCCTCCATTTTTAATTATTATTATTATTTAAACTTTAAATTTAGAATTGGTTATTTTAAAATTACTTATCTACTTATTATTAAAAAAATTTTTAGAGAGAACATTCTTATTTTTATGTTGACTATGAATATTCTTACCTTTTTTATAAGAATTTCTAATCCACCAAGAAACCACTGTTTTTTCGACTTATATTCTTATATTTTTTAATATAAGAATACAGCCCCAATCGTTGGATCGCCAATTGTAATAAATATAAAATATGCACTTGTCGTACTTGAAGAGTACTTATTTTTATTAAAAAAAAAATTGAAAGTAAATTTTTATTATTATTATTTATAAAGATATGCCAAGCTTTATGGGCGCCAGGTAGCGTTAGCTTACCAATTTTGAAAAAGGAAGTTAATTGTTACTATTAAAATCTCTCAGGGTCGCAAATCCTTTTAAAAGTGTACTTCAGTGGTTCTCGGTGAAATAAAGAAAATCTTATTTTGTTGTGCTGAAAGTGAACATAATTTATTAAATTAAGATTATACATTCATACAAGGTTATACGTACATGTTCATAATAGATATCTTACTACTATTTGATATCTCAGTATCCTTTGATTTTAAATTCTGCCTTAGAGGCTTAAATTCTTTTTTATACTTCTAAAATTAGTAGTTGCAACTTGAAAGAAAACTATTTTTTATGGTGAGCTTTAAAATTCTCACGTAACAAAGATGATTATTATTATTATTATTATTATTATTATTATTATGAAATTAAGTTATTTGAATGACTAATTATTAAACAAAGATTATACATTTAAATACATTTAGAAAGTTCATATAAAAAGTTCTTTTTCTTTTACATAATTATTTTTTATGAAAGTGTGTCTGATTTTTTATTTTTTGTTACCGCATAACCGATCCAGTAGATTGGAAGCCTCCACGTTTTGAGTTCCTTTCATCCTGTGTTGTAAAGACGTTGCAGATTCAATTCTATATATTATACGATCAATTGTCCTTTTTAAATTCATGGTTTGTACAAAGATTTTCATCACTTTAACAATAGTTATTGTCCAAAAACTAAGTCTTACCACATCAAACTGTTTCTGAACTCACTGAATCGTCACCATTAATGTTCTGAAACTTCTTTCACTGAAAAACATCAATCATTGAACTAAATGTCACCATACGACTTTAACTACTTGTCTTTTGCTACATTTTGAATAAGTTTCTCTATACTGAAAATACGTCCTACCACCTCAGACCCCTCTCTAAGACTGACTAACCGCATGGGTATTTTTCACTTCCTTTTACCGTTACCTCCCTTTTCTTGCAACGTATGCGAGAATTATTCTCACATAGCAACACAGACTCTGTTCAAAATATTCGCCTGACGACAAGCTTTGTCTATTATTTTTTACAACACAAACACCACCTAAATTTTTATTACAAATTAGAATTAATATTTTATATATAACATCAATATTTTGGAAACCTATATTTAATTCTTTTATTACCCTAGTTTTAATAATCTATATTTTTGAGTCATCTTTTTGACTTCTAAAACCCCCTCCCTTATTCAACTTTAACGTTTCCCGGGTTACTTTAAATATTCAAATCTCAATATAACCATTTTTTGGTTATTTAGGTTAAAATTACCATTTTTGGTATTACAATTGCAGCTGCAGAAGTGTTATACAAGAAATAAATTTCAAGTAGGATATCTGTCATATCATCAAGCAAAGTGACTGTTTTATTGAACCATCAAACATTGAAACCTAAATTGATTCTGTACATATTCTGAACAAATTTCTATATGCTTTCAAACTTGCAAAGTACCGGTACTTATTGAATGACCGTAAAGTAAATTATAGTCACTAGACTTTGAAAATAACAGTTAAAAATTATATATACTTATAACAATTTATTTCTTTATCTCCTTCAAGATCTCTGTTAAGTTCATTAATCCATTAATTCAGATCACATGTTTCAAAATTATGGCTGACCAAATCTTATTTACTTTGACATACAAAAAAAAATTGGTTTTACCATTGAAAGAACAACAAAAAAATACATTTAAAAATAAATTGATAAGATTTTTAGTTGTTGAAAAAATTTAATAAAAATGAAATAAAGTAGCCTACATACTCAATAGATTTCTTACGGGACATGTTTGTTTCCAATCTTAACAATAGAAAATTTGCTTATCGCAGTGGATACATGGATGGATGTTTATGTAAGTAATTAAAAAGTTTTGAGTTGTTATAAACTAATTTGTTTTGTCTATTAATATAAAATAGCTTGGAAACACAAGTACATTAATGAACAAAATGATATATATTATCCAACTAATGAACAAATTAAAAATGATATATGTTTTGATTACAAATATATTCTTTAAAAATTGATAAATAAAATTTAAAATAAATACATCTAGATATTTTATTTTTTTGAGACTGTAATTATTAGAAAATTGACTATTAGTAAAAGAAGAAAAATTATCTCTATCTTTTTTATTTCTTTCCACAATAAATAATATTAATCACAAAGAACATAATTTTTGTTTTCAACTTAAGTTTCACACTAATCTATTACATTTATATTTTTAGATATAATTTATATATATATTTGGTCTAATATTTCAGAAATAGTTTAAGATTTAAATTAAAGCTAATGACATAATTACTTACATTCCTCCAAATTTGATGCTTTTCTGAACAGGTTTGTTGCTGGGTGGTGCTGTATGTATGTGTACTTGTGACACATTCCCTGCAGGGCTGTTCTTCAATATCCCATTGGGTTGTACCACTGTTACTATCCTTGTTTCAGGTTTTTCCGTTTTCCCAAAATTAAATGTAACTGATCCCTTGTTAGGACTGTCTATGGGGAAATGAATACTCGACCTCTTTAAGTTCACAGTATTTTGTTCAGAACTGTTTAAAGCAATACTGCTCACCATTTTTGTATTATTATTTGTAATTTCATTTCTTAACCTATCGATTGACTTAGATTTATCATTTTGAAATAAATAAAAGGGATTTTGTTTGACATTTGATTCAACAATTGAAGAGGGTTGCTGTTTTGGCTGAGCATTGATTGAGATTGTTACAACGTTCTTGCCTGTTCCATTTGTTGAAGGAGCTGCTACTTCCTGAAAATTACAACCAAATATTTATTAGAAGAATAGTAGTATGTAATTAGTTTTATGTATGGAAAATATCAATGTATTAAGTTTGAGATAATACCAAATATATTTTAGATGAGACAGTATGTCAACATCAATGTTGTCCAATTTAAATTAAAGTAGAAATTACTGATTATGTGTCAATTCAAATTATTGATTCTGTGGGTTCTTCAATACCTTATTGCTTATCCTATCTTGATAATACCTAAGAGGGTGTAAATACATTGTCTTTACTTGCATCAAACAGTACTTGCATGATGAAGTCAAGTTTATTTAAAAGTTCATACAAAACAGTTAAGACATATGTTTAGTGACACTTAGTTGTGACATTTAAATAGCAAATTGTTATAATACGAGTGTTATGTTTCTGCTTTTCAAAGTGTTTAGGCAGGATTTTAAATTTTGAAAAAGAAAAAACTTGATAACTTTTACATTTAGACTTATATTTAAGATCACAACAATAAAAATGTTGGAGGATGTAAGAGAGTCCAGATCTATTGCCTCTACAACTAAAATGGCTAAATGGATTTCCATGCTGTTTTAACTAATCTATTCTTCGAGTGATATATATATATATACAGCCAAATTTGAAAATGGGGATCTTTGTAAACATATTTTCTTCTTTTAAGAAAAAACTCAAATATTAAAAAATGATTCAAAATTTTATCATTTTGTGTTTATATTGATAAAACTTTTTATTCTCAATATTAAGATACAGTGAACAAATGTGTTGTACTAATTTCCTTATTTAAAAAAAAAATCTATTGGAAAAAGTTAGCTGCATCAGTGATTTTCACTTGCATCATATCTGTATCTTAAGTTATGAATATGTGAACTTTTAAATAACGTTTTTGCTTTTTGTTTTGATATAGCCACCCTAGCAATTTTCAATTTCTCTACTTAACATTTTTTTGTAAATTATTACAGTTTTTTTTTAAATAACCACAACTTCAAAAAATGTTCAAAGTTAAATGATAAGAAACCCAAATATAATTCTACTGTAGAAAGTATGTATTTTCGTTCATTAACATATTTTCTAAATGAACACTAAATGTAGAAGTTGTTAGAATAAATAAAATTATCAGATAAATTTATATGGAGCACTCTATACACTTTATTATGATAACAAAAATTCACAAAAAATTCAATGCACAATTATTATTATGTGAGTACAATACACTGGAGTCAGAGTATAGTAAGGTAAGTCAAAAAACAATTAACAGATGAAAATACACTGTATATTTTATCACAGATCTAACTACTGAAACACAAAAGTTGATTTTGTCAAGACTGTTTGTTTCTTTATATTTAAATTTTACCAAATTAGTAAAACAATGCTTTTTTGAAATTAACGTGGATGTTACTGTACTGTAAAAGTTGAATTCGTCAATCAATATCTTTTAAATCATTCTTCTGTCAATTTATTCAAAAAATATGTAGACTGTACATTATTATTATTATTATTATTATTATTATTATTATTATTATTATTATATAAATTCTCTTTTTCTTGTAGAAAAAAGGAGGTCAGTACTATTTAAGAAAATGAAACTTTCCAGAACAGCAGCTTAACTGTTTTCAATCTTTTAATGTATTTAACTTATTCCTTACATATCACACCCTATACAAACTTTCTATTTAATTATAGAATATTTAAGAAGTGTAACTTACTTGGTTAGCTCTAAGATTAGCTCTTGATAAGGTCTGAGTCAATTCATTTTGAAGCCTTGATGTTATGGATTCATCATTTTGTAAAGTAGAGATGTCTGTAGTTTGCGGTAAAAAGCTGAATCTCTCTGGATTCTTGCGCTCTTGATTATTTGGGTATTCACGAATAGTAATGGTGGGCTTCATTGTATCCCTGCTGCTGAAATGTTAAGAAATTAATAAGTATAGTCCAGATGTAAAGAATATCAAACTGATGATAAATTACAATGTGTTCCTTATTAGTCATCGTGGGATTAAAGTGATATCATTACAAATGTAATAGAAACATTAAATTAGACACTAAATGAAAGAATACCCATTAAAGTTTTATCTTTGTTCAGTGAAGTTTGATGTGAACTCCTCTGGTAACCTTGCAGATATATAAGCAGTAGAACAATATTTACCATAAATGACCAAAAACATTAGGAGTGACACATGAGTTACTGTTATCCGGTTTTAAGTTTTAAACATTGTTAATAGCTACAATGTGAAAGTGGTTGCTTAACATGAAACTTCAATAAAGATTAGAATATGAAACCCAGTAATAGTGTTAGACTGGTTCTTTTAGGTCCTTCTAATCCAATTTTACAGAAATATTACATTGGCGAATCACTAACAATTGAGTAGAGTGGTGAAATTTCTCTGAAATATGAAACATTTGCAGAATCTTGTGGTTCTACAAACAGTTCCAACATATTGATGGTAGTTCTGTTCACAATGGACTTCATAAAAAAGACAAACAGGGTTATCATAAGTCACTCACACTCAAGCAATCACACATTATTGCTCCCTTAATACATTTTTTGTTAATTAAAAAAAACTGATATTTTCATGAATGTGTTCAAAAAATAGAGGTAGAAAAATATTTATTTAACTGACTTTTTGGCTGAACTACATGAAACTTTGCATCCACTTATTACAAAGGTTATTTATAAAACTGGTGAAGTTAACTAAGTAGATTCCACTAGTTAGTTAGTCAGATATCAAGTGGTTATTTTTACCACTAAAATGAGTTATGTTCGCCATTATAATACTAGTAAAACTGTTTTAATTTTCTGTATTAATATTTTATAAACATAAAATAAGTTTTTGAGGTGATTTTCTAAACTTCTAGCTCCAGCACTGATTCAGGTCTTCAGGAACCCTTGAAAGCTAAATAATTCTTTAATAATTTAATAATACAGATTGTGACCATTTGAAATCTATATATTAAAAGTGTTACCTATTGTTAACAGGGAATAATATAGATGTTGAACACATTTTGGTGTAGTTGTGACAAGTGGAAACCCTAAATAATAATTTTAAAATATAATAAATATAACTGGATACAAACCTTATATGTTAACATGAAAAGAGTATTCATTTTTCTTTTATCAATGTCACTCCACACATTTCCAGGGTGACTCTGTATGTATGTAATTAGGGAGCAAAATCAAGTGTCAATCTCTGTGAAAAATGCAGTAACTAGACTGTCTGCTGTCTTGGTCTAATTTGAAATACAACCTTCTAAACCTAACATTAATAATTAATTTTCATTTTATACTATTTTTTCAATAACCAATGAGACCAAAATTATACTACAGTAGTTTTTTTTATTGTTTTTTTATTTATAAATAAAAACAGAAATTGTTGAGCTTCTGAATATCAGGTGTACATCAGTAAATCTAACTTTACACCCATTTTAAAATTATTTCTATTTTTAGAGATAAAGTTTCACAATTCTACAAGAAATATTATGATAAATGTCTCTAAAAAAACATAGATTTACATGAAGGTATAAAGTTTTAATAGGAGGTAGTGAAATAAACGTATTACCAATAGTCTTATAGTAGATTTTTAATTTCTCCTTTATATTGATTAGAATTAGGTATTTCTGTAAGATTTTCTATGTAAGGGTTATATTTCCCTAACAGTATCTGACTAATAAACCAAAGTTTACTGATTCAAATAATTCTGCTTAGGATTTATAACTTTCACCCCTTGCCCATAAGTATTAATTAAATGAATATGTATCTACATGCCCATAATTAAAACCTACATCTAATTTATACTAATTATTATGATTTTATTTATGGACAATTAATGTCATACAATTGCAAGAACTTTTGCAAGCATCTTATTTAGGGTTTACAAATTTTATAGACAACAACCAACATCTGTTTAAACTTTTTGATTCTAACTACTTTTTGGCTATAATAATAATGGAAAACCATCAGAAATAAAAAAGATGATTTTTGTTTATTACACATTTTGTACAAACTTGAATTTGAATGACTATTCAGTTCCAAAAATCAAATTTCTTGTTATTTCATTTCTACTGTAAAACATAATAACATCAACAGTATTTCTTGAATTACACTTTTCATTAGCTATTTTTATACCTAAAAGAAATTAAATATATTTTCTAACTATATTAAGTTAAAAGTTTAATAAATGTAATTTCTTTCAAATGCCGGTAAATTGCTATAGAGCCTAACAAAAAAATCTATATTTGTTTGATTAGTTATTAAGGTATAATATGAATGGTTATTAGGGTATAAATATACCTTATTTTATTTATTGCATTAAATATCTTAATTGACAAAAAATAATTGATCACTAATAAAATGAGAAAGTGAATACCTACCTAATGCTTGAAGAATCAGAAGACTTATTTTGAGCTTTTCTTGCGTGATGCCCAAAATATGTTGACGGAGGTTTCGGTTTCATCACAGATGGGTTAGTCAATTTGAAAGATTCTATTGATTGCATTTCTACAAAATCAGAACTTGCATTTTTTCCTCCATTTACAACAAGTCCAGATTTATTCGTAGGAGATTTGTGTGCTTGAATACTTATTTCTGATGTAAGGCTTTGTGTGTCATAGTCTGGTGTAGGACAATCTGGCGGTGATGGTGGTGGGGGAAGAGGAGGTGCTCTTGGTGGAGTAACAACAGCTGAAGACACAACTGGAGATTTACACATTGTTGAAATGTTGTCAGTCTGATCTTCCTTAGGTAACTGAAAAAAATTAACAATCCAACAACTGTTATTTAATGATAATTAAATATAAAATTTATTCATTATTTATATTATTTAATAAATAAAATCAAAATTTTTTTGAAACCAAAATAAAACAAACACACTTGTTTTGACAGGTAAAATAATTTGAACTAAAACACTTACAGGTGGTGGAGGAGGTGCTGCTCCTCTTTGTCGTCGAACGAGCCTTGATATTTCTTTGTCTGCTTCATGTATATCTTGTTTGTCTCTCTCTAGTTTAAACTCTTTTTCTTTAACTGTCATTGCTGCTCTCTCTTGACTCATGTTAGCAGCATGTTGCTCTTCTAATAACTGACGTTTTAGTCTAAATGATTCTCTTTCCTAAAAAAAATAACATTCTACATTTTAATACAATTATAATATTACAATTTTATTCGTCATCAATACAATCATATGCTTCATTCTAATAACTATCCATATTCTGAAGTAGCATATGATTTGTGACACTAGATGTTCTCATGTTAATAACTTGACTCTAATGTTACCTTTACATTTCTCAACAACTGTTTTCATATTTGAGTTTTAAATATCAAGTGTTTCTGAAAGATATAATTTAGTGCAGGATTGTGAATGTTGCAGAATTAAGATTATTGCTATAAAAACATATATGACATGATACCAAACCGCAGGAGTAACACAAAACCACATACAAATTCTTTCCTTAAGAAAGAAAACTCTTCCAATAAGGGACAGATAGTAAAGTCATATTCACCATCCTTTATATATTACACCAGCTGTTAACGTTGCAGTTGCTCTTTTACCACAGTATGAGTAATTGCTTAGATTAGCCAAGATTAAAGTGGCAATCTTATTTACGATAACTTCTGCTACTGAGTTCTAAAGGAATGCTTCCCAATTATAATTATGACTTCAATAACTTATTTCTATGGCTTAATCCTTACTATCTCATTTTTTTGTTATCAGAAACTGGTAGTTCCTATTGCAGTAATTTCTTTTGAAAACTCTAAGTGTACACATAGAGGAGTATATACACAGTTTAATTTCTAGTTCAAAAACTACAAGTAGCTAGTAGACATTTGCTAGAAATAGTTGTCAGTTGTAATCTTTGGATATAATTTTTTTCTACCTTCAGTAAGATAAGAATTAGCAAACAGTCAAATTCTAACATTCGAAGGGTACTTAAATGTATCCAGTGTTTAACTAGTTAGTTCTACTTACTTCCTATAAGTCCAAAGTCAGACATAAGCTGCATAGAAAGAGAAAGAGACTGAATTATAAGGTATATTTATCTACAAATTGAGTTCTTAACAAATTGTTTAATGTAAGATTTTTTTTTCATTATTTCTATAGCAACTTTAGTAAATAAGTGAAGGCACATGATTCTCTCCCCAGTGGTGGCTAATAATTCAAAACGTTGATGCAGCCCAACTACTGTTATTGGGGGGGGGGAGTAATGCCAGCTTAGGTTGATTTTACCTTCACACATTGCTAAAATGTAAAATTAACCATAAATTAAAAAGACCAATATTGCCAGTTTTATAGATTTATTTTCATTACAAAACTAGTTAAAGTATTATATTTTCATCTTCACTTGTGTTATCAATAGAAAAATACTGAAGATGAGATTATAGTTATCAAAATTAGTTTATAATTAAATTAAATATTTTAGTGTTATAAATAAAAAGGAATTTATCAACATCTAAATCTGAAAAAACAATTAAGTTTATGAAATAAATTGTCTTAAAGATATGAAAAACAAAATAAAAATAAAACAAAGATATTTTTTAAAAATAAGATCCAATCTTCTGTCTTTGTGAGCAGTGAACTTGATGACATTTTCAGAGAATGGCATTGTTTCCAAAAGCTCACCAATCTGTCATATCTCCACCCTTATATTATTATTGCAATCATTCGCCTATCTTGTGATGTTGCAGATGTAGTATTTCTTAAATATGTTTTTATTCTTTTTAAACATGAAAAACTCTTTCTACAGAACAGCTTGTTGAAGGTATTGTCAGAATTTATTAAAATAATGTACATATATATATATATATATATATATATATATATATATATATATATATATATATATATATATATATATATATATATATATACTTCTTTGAAAACATCTTTCATGTCATTTTCATTTATAGACCAAAAAATAAAGTCTGACATATAAAAATTGAACTTAACTAATAAATTTATAGCAGGCACAAAAAGAATAAAAATAAACCAACTAACTCACTTCAGAAAAAAACTGTAAAAACCAACTCGTTACTGGTTTATGCATTTATGGGAAACAAAATGGACAAATGCAAGTGGAGGCATTCCTATTGTAAGAGATTGGTATCTATCCCAGCCAATAATAATAATAATAATAATAATAATGGTGTGCCCCACTATCTGTTGGGTTAGGAAGGGGAATGGCTAGTTACTATGGTCACTATTAAAATAGATCTGCTTAGCTATGGAGTGGTATCCATTGGCAATACTTAACTAGACAGTCAAAATTCAGTTACTAGCCGGCATCTAATAATGATTGACTACAGCTAAGTTTTGACAAAACTTAATTAACCCGTTTTAGCCCAAATTAATTTTTTTTTCGAAAATTATTTTTTTTACAGTTTTTTTTGTTGTTTGGTGGACAAATATAAAGAATAATACAAAATTTTTGAAAAAAAAATACTTTAGGGGCTTAAAAATTGATGTTGCCGTATGGCAACGCTAGGCTAATATACTACCTTTGAAGAGATCATGTGTATAGTAAGAGGAAATTGTGTATAATGAACGCTAAACAGGTTTATCTATAAACACACATGTATTGAAACAGTACATTAACCTTACAATATTTTATAGTAAATAACAAAATACAATGCTTTGAAAAAAAATTCATAAATCATTTTCTTTAGTGAGTGACAGAGTGAAAATCTGAAAAACACGGAATGCACATTCCCAAATTACACTTTTGGCACATTGTGCGTACAATAGAAGAACAGCCTTCTCCTGCGCATCGCTTTTTCTTCTTATCAGGGACACCGATTACAAGATGGTCGGTTCTATCATAGCGAATATCATCTGAAACACGGTTGGAACTAATAGATCTCTTGGAAGAGAGTGGCCTTCCAGGACCCTTACCTGGAGTCCCATATTTCCTTATGTAGTATGTGGCGAGTTCTCTCTTGAATTCAAGTTGAGGTTGGTTATCACCACTGTATCTACGAATTTGCCATGCGTTGTTGGTGCAGACATCAACCAACCATGTAAGTATTGGCCAGTACCATTTCTTGCTTCTCGTTGATATTCGGTATCTGTTTATGTTCTCGTCCATTTTGTCGACGCCCCCCATAAATTTATTGTACTGACTGAATACTGCCGGTCGCTCTACAAGTATATGTTTCTTTTGTGATTGAGAATACCGTCTCACTTTAGCAATCGGTTCCACCCCATGACAGTTTGAAGCAACACTCACCACTCCATTATCCACCCATTTACATACGATTATTCCATCTTCCTTACATATAGCTGATTCGAAATAACCTCTTGGTTTTTTCTTCATCTCAGATTTTGCTAAAATAGGACAGTCCTTCCGTAGACGATCTTCTCTGATGGTCCCAATTCCACTATAAGAAATTTCTCGAAGATATTTCAATAGATATACATTGGTGAATAGATTGTCAAAATATATTCTGTATGGAGAATCTTGTTTGTCTTCAGGTAATTCATCCAAAAGCTTCACTAAGGGTGCCGCAGATTTTCCAAATAATTCCTCGTTGACAGAGGGTACACCCAAAGATTTACCTTGATAAACATCAAATGCTACCAAATAACCAGAAACAGTGTTGAGGCACCAGACTTTGAAACCAAACCTAATAGGTTTGCCTCGAATGTGCTGTTTGCAACCGTGACGGCCAAAATATTCAACCATGCTTTCATCGTATGAAAGGTTTTCCTCTGGTTGAAAGTGTTCTAAGCATTTCTCCTTGATTTTGTTTAGCATTGGTCTAAGTTTCCACATCTTGTCATTCATAACTAAGTTATTGTTATCAACACAATGTAGGGATCTTATGATTTGTTGAAATCTATTTCTTCTCATAGCATTAATTACAAAGTCTAGGCCCATGTCTGAATTTGAATCCCAGTAAAACCGTGTTCCTGGTAATGTATGGTATCCGGTTAGAATCAAAATGCCAAAAAAACACTTCAACTCATCTTTAGAAATATGTGGATTCTCGCCATTTTTTACTAAGGCATATCGTTCGGTTTCACAAACCAATATATCAAATAGCTCATCATCAAAGAAGAGTTCGAACAGCTCAGATGCTGAAAAATCTCGATATTTGGAGAAGTTGGAATTGGGAAATATTTTATTGCTTGGTTCTATGTCACCTTCTACCCAAGTTTTGATAACTGGCGTCTTTTTCTTGTTTGCAACTACCTCTGCACGCTTCTCAGAAATCAAATCTTGTATTATATTATCTTTGTTTATTCTTATCGAGGTCAAAGGTGTATTTACATGTAAGCCGACATCATAGATACCTTGATCTGTGCTATCATTAGTGGGTAAAGTCCCTGGAGGCACAATACGCTCGTCACTTCTACCTGCAGTTCTAAAGCCAGGAGCCACAGTATTAGAAGACAAATCCCGCATTTCTTGATCGGCACTGCTAAGTTCAGATGAAGGTCTAGGCGCAATGGTTTCATTAGGCCTAGTTGCAGGTAAACTACTTATGACGGTGTTGTCAGGCATTCGTATTTCAGCACTAGCCATTAGTTGCCTCCCCGAAAGATTGTCAAGTAGGCCACCTTCATCTTCTCCCGCTGAATCCTCGTCAGTAAGCACGGAAGGGTCAGGAGGTGCGATAAATAAATCAAAATTGTTAGGCATGTCTTCATCTTGACCAACGAGTAGCTCTACAGCCTCTTGCAATGTTAACCCTATCCTGAAATGTAGAAAAGCAAGTGTTAACCACCAAGCGTGTTATGTAAACGCTTGGTAGTATATTAGCCTAGTGTTGCCATTTGGCAACAGCAAACATTACAAGGGTATAGCACACGTGAAAATAAAAGTGGCTCAGGGAGGAATATGTTATTATGTTTTTACACTATTTAGTAGTAAATTTATCATATAAATAGAAATGAAAAGCAATAAATAAAATAGAAAATTACTTACTCAAACTGGTACGTCATCGTATTTTGTAACAAAATCACATACGAATGTTTCAGTGTGCACCACTAACAGGCAAACATAAACTATCTCCTAACAACGTCACTTCTCAACTCTCACATGTGTCAAGAAATAGTCAAGCAGGTTAGCCAACCCAAATCAACCCAAAACAAAAATTTACCCGCGATCAAATAAATAATGTTTTGTGTTGCCATATGGCAACGCTAGGCTAAAACGGGTTAAATCTAATCCTTTGTTAACAATTATTTTTAATATTATAATTTGATAAATAGTTTTAAAAAAATAAATGTTCGGAGCTGTATCTGCCATATCTGAAAAGTTGTCACTGTCTCTTCTTTTGTTTTAGGTAGACACAGTGTCTGTTCATGATCAAACTCAGCCGATATAAATTAAACAACCTAATTCATTCCAGTAATGCAATTAATTAGTTCATGAGGCAGTGTATTAAATCAAACTTATAAGTATAACGTGTGTGCAATAATTTAATAACGGTTTTAGCCCTGAGAAAAAAAGATAATTATAATAATAAGAACATCTCTCTTAAATTTCAAATAAATATCTCCACAAAATTTACCTTTTAGCCAAGGACACTTTTTACATAGTTCTTTTTAATTAAGAGTTTTTTCTCTGATTTTTTTCTTCTTAAATCAATAAATCTTATAATATTATTGATTTAAAATATGATCATAATTATCCCAATATTATTTGTTGTTTATTATAAAATAGAAATGAAAATATACAAATATCAAAAGTAAATAGACTCATGTTTCTCAAATAATGGCGTAAAATGAAATTAAATAAATTCTTTATTATATTCATAGTCACAAAATAGAATGGAAATAAATGTAAATGTATATAACTTATACATATCCATAGACATGTGTATGTTTTTTTTTTAATTTAAAAAAATTAGCTTTAGTTATAATACAAAATAACTGTTGTTAGAAAATACAAAATTCATATATTATAAACAATAGACTTCTTGCACAATGACTTCAAAACATGGTCAAATTGAAACATATTTATGAACATTGTTATATTTTGCCGATAAACTTCTGTGTCAAGTAAAAATATCCATCACTGCCTATCAAATGTCAGAGTTGTATGTCATATTCCTTCCAGAAAAATAATATCCAACAAACTAAGAAAATTTGAACAATACATGTTGATGACATTGGTCTATTGTATTTCTAGAAAAGAAAATAAAGATACCAAGCTAAAAATAAAACATGACAGGCAATACTTATCACGTCCGTGACAGAAAAATAACAATAAAAAAATATATGGCGCTGTAGATTATAGAGAATAACCAGTTCAATAAAATTTAATAACTATTCAATGTCAGTTAAACTAATGACGTAAGTTTTAAATTAATTATCATGCAAGAATATTATTGTTAAAATTGTAAAGTTACATCCTAGACTCGTAAATTGAAAAATTGAATATAAAAGCAACGAGCCTATGTGAAATGGTTAGTGAATATGGAATAATTTGTAACCTTCGTGTGAAATCTGATATTTAAGCTTTCATTTAGATATTTTATATAATTGGTAGAATCCTGAACTAATTTATTTCTAAATACAAGCCTGTAATGAAATTATTGGAAATATGTTTTTTTCCACATCGTAATGACTTCTAATTATTCATTGATAATGAAGAAAAACAATACTGGTAACTTCTTGACCTTATAGAATACACTATGAAAAATAACTAAAAAATTAAATACATGATTGTCGGCGAAATTTATGTGCAGATAAAATAGGAAGCTTCTGGCAGAAATATTTTTGATCAAATAACATGTGAAATCAAAAATGTACAGTGATTCTGATGGAACTACAAATTAATCGGTAAGCCTCTACTACTCAAAGCATTTTGGCACATACTGGAGCTAGAATTTTCTTGTTTTAATATTAATATCTACTTAGAGTTAGAGGGGTGAGCTGGTTGGTCCTCATCCTGGCCATGGAGAGCTGCATTAGCAGTGACCAAACACCAGCAATAAGCTTTCTTTGTGAAAGCCACATAATACCAATTAGAGTGAGTAGCATTAGAACAAATAATAGTCCTTCTCAAGACTTTTAACGTATCTTACCAAAACGACGAAACCATCCTGACCATTTTAAAATACATACATAAAATAATCAAGAACAAAGTAATAAACGAATACTAAAAACATGGTATTGACAAATCAAATATTATGAGTCTAAGAGGACAACAAGAATTGAGATCTGGTACCACTCAAGAGAGCATACTAAGACCCTCTTCAATCAACTTAAATAGAATGCTGAAAAAAAAGATAGACACATTTCTATAAGAAAATAATTCAAAGAAAGGAAAAACCAAAGAAGAAAGATATGACTGAAAAATACAATGATTGAAACACAGCGAAGAACAGAAAGAAGTTTAGCATCGTGCACTGGAATTCTCAAGTACTTAGGGAAAAAATGAAGAGTTAAATGGAGATATTAGAAAAGGAATCAAGATATTGTGCTTCAAGAATCTTCACTTTCACTTGATGAAAGATCCCACGCAAAATTTGAAATTGTTTTTCAGATGTTCAATCTATCAAGACAAGATGGAAGCAGAGGAGGTATTGTATCACTAATACATAGAGAATTTCATTTTGTGGTGGCATTTAGCCTTGACCGGGAAAACAGCTTCTTTCAAACATTTTAATGGTGGGAGAAGCTGATGGGGTAGTTCTCCATCATCTCCCATGCCGTTCACTTCGAGCTTATTCTTATATTGTACAGTTAAAAAGTTGATAGTGCATACTTCATTTACCCACACTTATAATTGTTATTATATAATACTACTGCAGTTGCAACACATTTAGTTTTGATGGAAAATAACCAACGATTAGGAAAAGTTGGTGGGAATAAAATTATTCATAGCCAGTTATGATAAATCGTTTGTAATATTGTCAGTTTAAAAAAAAAGAGGCACAAGAAAGTCTGATATTACTGAAAAAAAGTGCAACAAAGAGTTGTCCAAGCAACTGGTGTGTCAAGGAGAACTGTTCAATACATCAAAAAGAAAGTAAGACCAATGAACGAAATCAGCAACCTTTCTCGATACCTCGCAAACATTCGATGGAAAAATGTTCAAACCAGAATTGCACTTTCTAAACAGTGTCCTCAGATTCCCCTCACATCACCCCGATCTCAATCCAATTGAGATGATCTGGGCAGTAATCAAAATCAAATTGCTCAACACAACACGACATTTGAAACGGACGATTGCATTCAATTACCGTAGTCAAAGTAAGATTGACACTATATTTACAGATGACTGCTCTAAGATATGTGTAAACATGGTGGAAAAATGAAGGCGAATATTTACAGTTAGAACCTATAAATAGACGAAAATTCAATAAGGATCATTATTTAAGTTAGACAGTTCTAGCAGTGAAATATTTGAGGACAATAAACAGGGGTCTGATGGTTACTCAGAAAGTAATGGAGGAGTTAGTAGTATAGAGTTCATATAATTTATAAGTACACAACCTATATTTAAATTTTACATTCGTGGGATTTTATTTAGGACCATAGAGTATGTAATTTCTTCAATATTTAATTGATTTATCAATATTTAACAACCAAGTATATGAATCGTAATAAAATGAATTTGTCTAACTATTAAATGAGACAGGCTTTCCTTCCCCTTTCTTCAGTTAGTAACCCCACTAATTGCCTTACCATCCTCTCTCCAAGCGCAACCCCATAACGAATGAGCTCTAATTCATTATACGTGGAAAGCAATGAGTTGGAAATCTTGTCCAGCCTGGAGTACATCAATCAAAGGATATGAGTTGATTACAGCTTTGGTTTTACTTTGTTGAATATTTATGTTCCTTTTCAAGAGTTGATGGAAAGTGAACTGAATGATATTGTTACCTACAATGACAACTATTTCACCTCAACAGCAGAAACTCATGCTGGAATAGCAGAACAGAGAATAAAAAGACCCTATAATATTCAACTGGGTGCAATCGAACCAAATCATAATGCTTAACATTCTGACTAAAGCAACCTAGCATTTACCAGCTGCAAGAGCTGTGAGCACCCTAGACTTCTCACTTGTTTCACCATTGATATGGACTAGAGTCAGGAACAGGAGGATCGGATTAAATCTTGGAACTGACTACTTCCCAGTTTTATACAATATCAAAGTGAACTTATACGAAAATAAAAACTTAATCCATGCAAAGTACAAATTAAAACAGGATTACCTCCTAAAGAGAAATTGAATCCTGCTTGAGTGAAATACAATGGACAGTATCGAAAAATGCATCCACCATAGGTTGATTCCCAAAACAAAATGATCTAAGGCGCATAACTACATGAATAACTGGTAGAACAATGATACCAAGAAACTAAGGAAAGATTGATAGAATGTGAGAAGAAAGTGGAAAGCCAAAAACTAATGCAGAGCCAGTTGTAATGAGTTCAATGCTCTACTCAGAAAAGCCATTTTGCAAGTCAAGGGGGCATCCTGGGCAGAGTTAGTTGGAACCATTGGCCCTGAATACACCAAGCAGCACAGTTTGAAAGAACTTCAAAGCAACACAATGGCGAACTAATAGAAAGATTCTACATCTTAAAACAGGTTTGAGACTGATTTATGAGGGAAAAGTTAAAGCTGAAAAGTTTAATAAGATGTACAAGGAACAGTCTGAAACGATCTAGAAAGGAAAAAATAACATGGTCTAAATGCCTTACTGTAGAGTTTTGGGAGTTTTTTCCCAGACATTAAAGTTTTTTCAATAGAGGAACTGATATACGCCATCTCTGCTCTGCAGACAGCTGCGTATATGTCAACAATAAATAAAATGAAAAGATCCAACATTGTTCTCCAGCCGTTGTGGGAAAAATATCCTTGATTTCTTTAATGGAATATGGATTAATGAAAAAATTCTATCAAGGTAAAAGACAGCTACAACTATACCACTATTGAAATCAAAGAAAAATGAAGATGAGATGTTGATATTCAAGTTGATATCTCTGATGTCAAGTCTGGGGAAGCTGATGGAGAGGATGGTTAAGGATGTGAATCCACAAAGAACGAAGATTTGGAGCAGTTGATAATAGAATTTGATAGAAATTTTCAACACAAACTATGAAGATTGTGTGAAAATATTCATTGTAGGGAGCATTAAAGAGAAAAGAACCTGGAACATAGTACAACTGGGAAAAGAAGGGAAAATATTATGCCCCTGTAAATGCATTGTCAAGCATTGATACCGAGCTGGTAGCATTTAATGTGGCTCTAACTAACAGTTTGTCATATACATGGAAAAGATGTCTTTCTCCTGACAGATACCAGATCTACCTTGCAAACCATACTCCACTCCTACGGAATCATTTAGGATTTTGAGAACAAGTCCTTACAACAAGAGACCCACTCAACAACAAGAGAGAAGCAATCATGTAGCACTTAAATGGATTACTGCCCACTGCGGTGTTAATGAGAAATGAACTAGCAGATGAGACAGCAAAGATTGCGACTATAATGTCACCAAATTATTCTTAACAATATTGAGCTGCTACAGCAGTAATAAGAGAGGAGTTGACAGAGGAGATGGAGAGAACATTTTACTGCTCGGACCTTATTCAACCTGCAGCCAAAACCAGTTCCCACAGATTTGTATAGAGGAGTGCCCTGCACAGTTCCAAGAGCAAGAACAAGTCTTATCACAACAATACTATATCCTCATCGCTTTCATCTGAGTGATTCACCATTGTATACTGCCTCTGGGGAAACAGTTTTACACCAGCGTATAGCACCTAACCAAACGAGAAAAGTGTTGAAGGCAATGGTCAGCAAGAGTGGTATCTCCAGTGTGTTCACATACAAAAGACTTTGGACACTCAAGAAGATTGTGTTAATGGTCATCGGTGCTTAGTGCTGGAAGCTACCAAGAAGAAGTAATTATTAGAGTCAGAGCACCTGTGCTTGTTGAATATGTTGAATTAATTGATATTCATTTTTTAATCATTAATTTAATTAATCATTTTTATGGGCTACACACTAAAATAAAAATACTTTTTTCATCTTTTTTTTTTTAAAGTTAAAATCAATTTTAAAACCTATACAAACAGAAAAGAATTATTTATTTCATATGTTATAGATGTAAAATATGTTGTTCTCAAGAGGCAACTAACTAAATTCGGCCCTGTATATTGTAGTTTGTTTTACACTAAAAAATAACATTGAACCTATTTCAATGAAACTCAACACAGCTAATTTTATGACCAATGAAAATCCGTTAATAATATAGCCATTATTAAAATGGCCAAAAATAAAAAAAGCAATTGTGCATTTCATTTTCAACTGAATTTTGAATGGAATTTTTAAATCAATACAAAACTGTTCAAGATTCCATCATGCCGTATCACTTGTGTATAGTGTACAAGTTTAATTTTGTTCTGCATTAGAACAATGGCAAAAAAAGTAATATTTAATTTATTGCTACTTTTATTATTTTAGTAGTTGTAAATCTCTTTGAAAAACTACAACAAAATGAAAAATTGAATCTTGCAAATAAAAATATACTACATTATATTTTTAGAATATTAAATATTCTAAAAATATAATGTAGTATATTTTTATAATACTAATTAATATTTTTAGAATTGAATCTTGCAAATAAAAATATACTACATTATATTTTTAGAATATTAAATATTCTAAAAATATAATGTAGTATATATTTATTAGCAAGATTCAATTTTTAATTTTGTTGTAGTTTTATAGAGTATTAACCGATTTATATAATATAATACAATGTATTTACAGTAGATCTATAGTTAACCTATAGTAAGTATAGCTGTAATAAATAATATCAAAATGAAAATATCTCTCCACTTGCATCCACCATAATGAGCAAATTTTCTATTATTATAAAATACAAATATTGGCAGCTTTCGATATTCTCTGAAAGAATGAGCTTGTAAATCAATTTGAAATATATTTAATTTTTAGAGCTATAGTTTCAAAGTGTCAATTTGAAACACCATATTGAAATAAATGTAATCCAACTTTGAGAAAGTTTAGAAAATTTCTGGCATTAGTAAAATTTAAAAATTCAAATAAAATGTATGTTGGCACATTAATATAAATTTATACAATTTTAAACTTGATTGTTTTAAATTTTATCAATATTTTTACCTCAATCTACAGAATAATACATTCTATTTAAATATAAGTAAATTAATTTTAAATGAGTACCTATAACAAACGTGCAGTACAAATTTGGAATTAATCTGACACTGTGTTTGGTTAACGGTCTAATTTTTCTCCAATGCTCATTGAAATTTGTATGTCACTACATTTATTTACAATTTTAGTCAATGCCTTTCAAACATAATATAATATTAAAGTTCTAAGGAATAACAGTGACCAATTTTTTATAAATAGTCTTTACAAAACAACGATTAGTCATTGTTCTAAGAAGCTGAATATTGATAATCTAAGATAATAACATGATAAAACATTAAATTTCCTTATGCATAAAAACTAAACTAATACCTTGATATGTTTGCATCAGTATTGAAATCCAATAATCACTTTTTAACCACAAAAATGTAAACCTTAATCCTGGGAATAAATAACCACTGATAATGTTCCCTAGAACACTTTTTAATCGATCGTTCAAATTCATTTAGGCTTTTATGTCATTAATACCAACATCCAACGTAGATGTTATGTTTTTTCAATTAATATGCTGGACATATGGAATACTCTACAAACTTGACACTATACAGTTATGTTACATAGATATAAAAAAAAAGTACCATCTACATTAATTTTTTATAGTCAATTACAACAAAAATGGCGGAATAACAAAAAGAACATTTATTTCGGGACAGAATCACTTTCTCCCACAATACAACACAATTAAAATGTGCACTGTCATCTGTTGAATCTTAATCAACTGTTTTTTTTTTTTTTTTTGTTAACACACAACAAAGAAACAATTTGGTAATTATGTTCAATCAGCTTATGTGTGACACATCTAACCTTGTAACAATGACTTTTCAATTTAACAAAAAGTGAAATGTTGTTCTTGGGTTGTTGTTTTTGAAAATGAATATGAATTGATATGGTATTTTCAATCACTTATCCAAATATGGCTCCTCCATTAAGAAAATCAATTCATAAATGGAAAACTATGCTACTAGAAACTGGATCAGTTTGAAAGAAATACTATGTATTTTCTAACACATAAAATGAAGAAATTGTATATGCTACTATACTGAAATCACAAAACAGACTTCACTTAGAAAAGTTACTGAATCTTCTACGGAGATACCAAAGTCATCAGTTCAAACATATGTCAAGAAAAACAAAATAAATGTTTATAAAACACATTTAGTTCACAGACTGCTGGAAGATGACCCAGACAGACAAGTGTAATTTTGTTCGAAGGTAATTGAAAGCTTGACGAAGATGGTGAGTGGTATGAAAGAATTGCATTCTCAAATGAAGCTACATATTTTACCAAACAGAACTGTAAACAGACATAATTGTAATTATTATAACACACAAAATCCACATATCATATACGAAAAGGGTTTAAAACCTAAGTGTATTACTTGCTTGGGCTGCCTTCAACAAGGATGGTGTTTTATCGTATGACATACCCTATCAAACAATGATTGGACATAGATAAGCATAAGGACTGATTACATAGTTCTCCATCTTACTCAGTCAGAGATGAGAGACGCTTCTTCCAACAAGATGGAGCTCCTCCTCATTATGCTAATGTAGTCAAAGTTGTTTTAGATTGAGATCTTCTGGCACCAACTTCATGGACTGGTCTCCAAGATCCCCAGACTTGACTGTTTGCGATTTTTCTTTATGGGGGTTTTGAAAGAAAAAGTTTCTTCTCACCCTATAGCAACAGATGATGAATTTTTTATCATTGATAAATAATGAGGCTGATTGAAGAGGAATTACTGTTGATAACTCAGCAATTTTTCAAAAGTGCTTATGACTCTTTTTTGTTTCGTTGCTATCAGTCCATAGCTATTGATGGAGATCGATTTGATAAAAGTCAAATTTGGATCATTAATAATTTATTATTACTATTATTATATTTTTTTTTTTGCTTTTCTTTATTAAGTTTTACACATTTTCATGTTATTTTTGTAAATCAATAATTTGTAATAGTTATTCAAAATTTAAAAAAACATTTTGGTGAATATGTACCATTATTTTGTTATTCCGCCAATTTGTTTTGATTGACCATCAAAAAATGAAACTCGAGTGTACTTATTTTACATTCCTAAGACGTAACATAACTGTAAAGTGTCAAGTTTGTACAGTGTTCCATATGTCTGACATATTGCTGTGGGACATTGCGTATATGGTATATTTTTAATGATCTTATATTACTACTCAATGTTCACCCAATGTAATATTAACATTTCACTTCTAAATGTCTTGGACATGTTCGGTAGACAACAAAATTGAGATGTAGGAAAATAGTCTTTTAGAAGAGATTTGCAGAATTTCCTCCTATCAGTCAAGATTTTTTAGCACTTTTTACCATATTTTAACGCATATTGAATGCTAGATAGGCTTGAACAAATCCATTAATAAAACTGTGCAAACATATTTTTATGTATGTAATATTTTTGTTTTATACTTTAAAAGTGAGACAAGGACACAGTAGTTTAACTCTAATACAAACTCATAACACTATTAATTTCCAAGATATAAAAATATATAAATAATTATTTTATGTTGATTTAATATACCATTATTAATGGCCGCATGCACAGATAAGCTCTAAGATTGTGAATTACTATAATTGTTTTCAAGAAATGAAAGCACTAATATGACTTAGTATGCGTAAATTGTAGTAATGCCATATAATACCCATATGGCTATATAATACCCCTAATACATAGTAAGCATCTTATAAAATATGATGTTTATATGCATTTTTTAGAAATATTGACAACACTATGGAATTATATATCACAATTGTTTGTTCTATTTAAGTCTAAAATTTAAGAGTATTTTTTGACCTAATATCAGTGTACAGCTATAAGTAAAAAAAAAAAAAAAAAAAAAAACTATTATTTTTTTTAAATGTTTAAACAACTTAACTGATTAATAAATTTGTCTATGATAATAAATGAATAAATATGAATGTGTACTAAATTGGTATAAAGATGGACACAAATTGACCACTAGAGAGCTAATAATACTTAAAACACTACTATTAAATTTGAAATAACCACAAACACCATAAACTCATGCACTATCTGTAATGTACTTATTATTGTGAAAAGCTACTTATTATTGTGATAATGTTTATACCGGAACTCGAGACATTCAAATTTTAAATAATATATGCAATTTTCAACTACAAAACTAGTTTAAGTTGATTAAATTACATTAAAATGAATACAATCATGTAGGCTACAGAATAAGAAGTAAATTTATAAATACTTTATTAAAATCACATATATTAATTTTTAAATTAAAAAAAAAAAATTATTAATTAGTAGTAGGTCTAAACATTGAAATGAATTAAAAGAAATCTGTAAAAAGAAAGAGTAGTAGTTGTATACCTGTGAAGAATAACAATAAAGCTTCCTCATTTAAATACTTTTCTCACAATCCAGTAACTAACTGTTCTGTTCCATTCAATAACTAATTAATAATAAAGAGAAGCTTTTGGGTCAATGACTCTAAATAACCTATTTCTAGGCAAAACTATTTATATACATTATATTTTCATTAGAGTATTATCAAAATTATCCTATTTCCTCTGAATATTAGGATACTTACGTAACATTTATAATTACGTAATTATACTCTACGTATAATTTATAACTATATAGCTTCACAACAGTTACAAATTTTTAGCAAAATATATATACATCACTTAGCTAAAAACAATTATTATAAACATTTCAAAATAATGCCAGGAATATCTAATTAAAAATTGTTTTGCATAATATTTAGGTTATTATTTATTTTCTCTCTCCCTCCACCAATATGTACAACAGATACAAACTAGCCTACCTTCCATTGATTTTCTTCAATCCTATTTTACTTTCTAATTAACATTATAAACTCTGGTGATTCACCACATAATAATGTAAACTCAGAATGTTTAAGCTTACACACCCCCATAGCCATACTATTTAAAAATATCTATTTAACTTAAGAAAATATTCAATAGGCAAATCTTTGTGCCAAATTTATTTTCAAAATATTTCAATGCTTTTGTTACTTAAAGATATATATATGTACAAATGAAACCATGGTATTTCAAACTACAAAGATTTATCAAATATAGAGTGTCCAATTCCAACACCATGCTTTAATGACAATTTTGCCGATCAATATTAATTGTTCTTAAAAATTAATAGAAGAATACCTGTTAAATAACTAGAAAATTTGGTCTCAACATGTTAGATAACACTGTAATGAGTAAACTTTCATCTCTAGTGATTAAGAACAGAATATAAAATTATACTGTTTATCTTATTTAATTTCTTTTAAGTCTCTATTTATTATATCTCTAATTAATTAACGATATGAGTCAATAGCTAGTTAACAAACTACTTTCTACTAAAAATATGGTTTATTTTTTTATTATTTTTTTTAATGTGAAGATGGTATTTCAAAATAGCATACAATAAAACTTAATGCTTTAAAAATAATCATATTTTGTTGTTATTTCTGTTGAATGGAATATCCCGTTGTTTGGCAGAATAAATCATTTTTAGTTTAACTGAAAAGAAAGGATGGGAAATTTAGCTTGTGCATGTGAAGTGCATCACTCTACAATTGCAAAAATTGTAAAAGATAATGTTTTCATCTCAAAAAATTAATAATATACATGTATTAAAGGCCAAATGTCGTAGAATTTAATTTAGTTGCTTTATTTTTTTAATTTAAACTTAAATAATTCATTTAAATATATAAATTGTACTTTTCAGTACAGTAATGGGAAATATATAATGGATTTATATAACATATAATAATATATTATAATGTTGATACACACTTTTTCACTTAGGAATCCATTAAGATCGTAAGTGAAAGTCTTACTGTATATATTCAGATACTCAAAATAAACAAAAAGTTCCAAAGCCAATTTTTCTTATTGTTTAAAGGCAAAAAAACCTTTTGGTTATAATCACCTTGACAAGATGAAGAAAAGTGTAGAAACAGCTAGGATACCTTAGGATTCCACCCTGTACTACAAATGAGCCCCTAGATGGTTCTAAAAAACAAATATCCAGAAATGCTTGGTGTTGATCTGTGTACATTTACTTTGAATTATGTTCTACTCATATTTAGGTAAAATTATAACTCTTGTAAAAAACTTATAAAACTTGTAAAATTGTATCCATTTGAAATAAATTTATCAATCGCAAATATTTTAAAAACCAATTGACTTTACAAAATTTATAAGTGATGAATTTGTTTTCTATTTTAATTGTGAGTTAAATTTTAAATGTGTGTGGTTATATCTTCGTTTTCGTTGTTAAGTTATCTAAGATATTGGTAAAAATCTAACTTAGGTAGTATAGGTTACACAAAAAATTCCCACTACTGAAAAAGTGTGAGATTTTTAAAGCAGAAGCTCATGTTTGAATGTCTTTTACAGTTTTCAAAACCTTGGAAGCTGTGTTCTATTTAATTACCAATATTTTGTTTTTTTACCAATATCTTGATTATCCCTTGATTTATAAATATACACTTACAATGAGATATCTTCACATTTGATGTTTAAATTTGTCTCTTTAAAATATGTTTATAAAATAATCGGTCTGGCATTGAACATTTCAAATGGACGACATTTTTCATAGAAAATTTATTTCTTTAAAGAAAATACTAACAAACTCCAAATAAAATGTCTCCAAATATATATATTTTTGAAACTTTTTGTTTATTTTGATTATTTTTATGTAAGTAGAAATTATTGGCACTTAATTCTTTACAATAGTGTTATCACATTGTTTGTAAGTTTTTCTATAATTTTGGCTAATAATGGAGAATAGGGGAACAGAAATTGATGTTAAATGGAAGTAAAGATCTAAAAATCCTAACTACATCTTTTTAATAAAATTTGTTTAATTCCATCTCTTTTTCTCATCACTTTTTCATGAAATATAATTAAAACTGAAACGTAATAAACTTTTATAAATTAGTGTAATTTATCTAAACACAAAAGAACTTGTAATATAAATAATTTACAATGACTTATAGAAAAGTAACTTGTCTTCACCTAGTGTGAATCTTCATTGGCAATTAGCCATCAAGGTCAACAGCTTAAGTCATTATCTCAGATTTGTTGTAGGTTAGGAGAAATATAATAGTACAGGTATTATTGTAGAGTGAAACACTTGTTTTCTTTGATAGACTAAAGTGATAGGCACTAAGCATGGTTGTCTTGGTTGAAGACATTCATGTTATGATTAAGAGATACCCATGTAAGAAATCAATGTATTAAAAATTCTTAAGCTATTATTAACAGAAGATAAAAATCAGGACATAATATATATATATATATATATATGGGCCAGTAAATCTAAGTCCAGCCATTTGGGCCCATTACATGGCCCATATGAATAATCGTAACAAGAAGAAAGGAAAGTGATATTAACATCAAAAGTGTTTTTATTAGTCTATAACGTTATGGTTACCAACTCATGAATTCATAAAAACAAGTTATAAATAAGGCATGAACTATTTTAGAGTTATTTTGGATACTGACAGCTTTTGTATACTGTAAAAACAAAATAAATCAAAATTAAGTAACGCAAACATATTCTCAATAATGTTTGATTAAACTGTAAACTAAATAATTAGTTTAGATTAGTACAATTAGTTTTGGAGAATTAATTAAAACATTTGTATTGAATTGAAATTTTTGTAATTATCATTGACTTACATTTTATTTTAGTAATATAAGGGCATTACAGTATGTTAAATTTCCCAACTTCCGAATGATATATAAATCTAACATACCCGTGTTAACAAAATATGTGTGGTAATGTTTATTTTTAAAAGATTTACAATAGCTTTATAAACAGTTTCCTTGTAGGTTTCCTTATTGTTTATTGTTTTATTTGTATGACGCAAGGCAACCTCCAGCAACAGAATCTTAAGCAATCAATAGTTGATTTGAAAAGTTAATTTATTTACAAGCCTATACATGAGTTATATTTGTTAAAATACTACAACTGATAAATCAAGTCGATAGCTTATCAGTACGCTTTGTTACTGGAAAGCAATTACAATACATTTTGCAATATAATTGGCGAATAAATGCAGAGATAAGGTAAACCAAGAAACATTATCAAATTTATGTCAAGAGTTTCAATTAATCTTCCACAAATAAAAAACATTGCACTAACTTTCTTACACATCCTTATACAAATCAATAAAGTCTAGGTAATCAAAAGTATCTGTCACTAACTCTAAAAACTGATTCAAGAGTTATCGGTATGTAAGTGGATATGAAATAGTGATACCGTCTAAGAAAGTCAAATATCTAGAAATAAACCAAAATCACTTTTGTAGAACTTTGGTGAGAATGTGAATATTTATCACCTAAGCCACACAAAAAGAAAGATACAGCCATGAATATTTTTGATAAAAACAAAAATAAACCTACTGTACTTAAAACCACAAAGGTTCATTTTATGCCATGAAACAAAACGTTCTTTTACATCCATTTTGGTACATTTTGAGAAATAAATCTCTTCAGTTTAATAAAATTTAGATAAAACGGTTAAAGAAGGTGTTTAAATTTTCATCTTTTGATTGATAATTCCCAGATTAGAATTGAGGATATTAGGAACAACCAACCTTTTGTTTAAGCCCTTTGATGCACATCTAAGAAAATTTTTATTATAATCGTTATAAGTTAATTTTTAAACAATAGAAATTTTGAGTTTTTGACTTGTAGCAATTATCCTCCAATTTTTAATATAAGATCTGAAGATATAGCCAAAATATGAACAAGTACAAAACCATTCAAAACTAGCTCAAGGAGCTAAAAACAAAACGAATATATCAACAATAATTTCAAAGTTGATTTTGTTTTGCCAATATAATACTTTCTATATTATACGTATATTATGTAAGAAAGTAAAAATGATTAACTAAGCAATATTAAACCATATTTAAAAAAAAATCTTGTTTTCATTTACAAACTGAGAAAATAGAAAGCGTAATCAAATGTCTTATCAAGTTTTTCCTTGTTAGCAATAATGTGAAGGAAAATTATATGAATTTTACAATTGACAAATACGTATATTGTAAGTTTGTTTTTAATATTTAAATTTCAAAGATGTTATCACAACTTTATGTAGCCTATAAGTTCAAAATAACATGTAAAAACCTTTTGTATAGGAAAATACATTCTTTCAAATTTGCCTATTTTTTAAAGTTATTAGAGTAATTTTCTTATTAACCACACACAGGGAAATATCCCTTATGTGCATATCCTGTGGCATATTGGAGACATGGTGAATTTCTATAAAAAATCCACTTTGTAATTTCTGATTGTTTATTGTTTTGATTACAGATGATAAATGTTTGTGTTTGTATATATATATTCTTTTATGTAAATAGTGAAATGGAGTGGACGCAAGAAATTTATTTTAAAAGCACCAATGAATTAATTAACCCATTCATTTTTGTAAATATGTCCAAACATTAACTTGAATTCATTTTTTTAATGTATTCAAACATATTATATATTTGAATATTTATATTAAGTTGTATGTTTTATAAATAAAGCTAATCAATAGCTTTTTTTATGCAATAAACCAATTTTGTTAAAAAATTTAATAACTGGAAAAATGATTAGTTTAATTTTCTAGTCTTCAAAATCAAATCTAGTCTATTTGAAAGAAATTTCTAGAAAACAAAAATAATTCAGAAAACAATTAAAAATTATTTTGACATTATTTTTAGTTAATACCTACACATTTTACCGGGCGGTTGAGAAGTTTAAGTTTTGTGATTATATGAATAATTATTAACCTACTCCTAATAAAACATTAAAATTAAATGAAATGAAGATTATAAAAAAAAGTTTAATAAAACTACTTTAATGCATTAATTAATTATGAAGAATTTCTGTGAAATTCAAAAAATAACAAAGTATAAAACTGACCTAAAAGATATAAATATTGGATGTAATAATAATTTCACTATACTTTACCACATATTATATAAATATTACATAAAACATTTAAAACACTAAACTTAAAAATATACCTCATAAGTCTGCAAAGTAAAAACAGGTTTAGTTGCTGTCATGGTTGAAGATAGACTGAGTTAGTGAGAACAGCTGATTAACAGGCCTAGGCCTATACCTGAGTTGTGAGATAAGCCTTGCAGTTGTGAAAACAATTTGATGTGTTTCAGGAGTCAATGTTATGACCAACCTCACCTTTCCCTACCTTTCTCTCAATGACTCTCTCTCTCTCTCTCTCTCTCTCTCTCTCTCTCTCTCTCTCTCTCTCTCTCTCTCTCTCTCTCTCTCTCTCTCTCTCTCTCTCTCTCTCTCTCTCTCTCTCTCTCTCTCTCTCTCTCCTCTTTCTCTAAGTCTACCTTCCTTCCTGTCTTGTTTACTCTTATTTTATGTTCCAGTCTTTTATTATTCTGTCTATATCCCCTTTCTGCCTCCCTCATGCCCTTTTTATTGCTCATTATCTATCATCCTTATTGTTATTTTCATATCTTATTTTTCTCTCCTTCTTTGTATTGAATTATTAAACCTGAACCCACTGTAATAAGTAGCTTAAACCTGTCATAGCTAAGGCCATTTTCAAAATCATTTATAGATAACTCATGAACTAAATTATTCCTTATGGTATGGTCAAAAGAATTAATTATCTACAATACATGATGTATTAATATAAGTGTAACATTTGTTCATACTGTTAAATTTATTCTATCTTAACCTATAAAAAGAAAGGTGAGTGTAGTCTACTTAAGTCTTAATATAATTGGCAGCGTAAATACTATTCCTATTTTCTAAGTTCAATATTTTGAATAATCTTTCTATTTGCAGGATCTTTTTACATTATTTGATAATAATTAGTGTTATTTTTTACCTCTTTATAAATGAATTCCTTCTACACTTATAATTTAATTAAATTTATTATTAATTTTATTTAATAAATTCAATTTGTGTTTATTGCTTACACATTCTGCAATTCACTCTGTCTCTGTGTCTTTCTCTTTATTTATCTTTCCTCCCACTATCTCTCAATCTTAAGTTGCGTCCTCATTATGCCGATATAACTGAAAGGCCAAAACTGAAATGGCATTCAGTCACCATGTATACTGATGAGGACTTCCTTGTTGCTGCTGCAGCCGTAATAATAGTAGTTGATCAAGCGAGTCATAAACCACAGACATGTGGACAAGTTAAATCTTGAATACAGATGTGGAGGTGGTTTCCGAGACTTTTCCAAATGATGAGCAGTAATTTTGAAATTTTTCTTAATTTAACCGGGCTGATAATCAGCAAGAGGAACACTAGATTCACAAAAGTCATTCCAGCTTATGAACGTCTTGCTGTAATACTGCGGTTTCTAGCAACAGGAGATTCCTACCATTCATTGATGTATATGTTCAAAATTTCGAAACAAGCTATTTTGAGCATCATTCCAAATGTTTGTGATGCTTTGGTCAACATTTTGCAAGATTATATTCAGGTAAGAAAATAAAATACTAATTACCAAACATTGATTTATTTATATTGTTATATTATAAATCTTCAAAGCCAATTTTAAGTTCCATCAGAAGGGTATAGAATCGCTGTCAGTAGTTCCTGGGTCACAGGAATCTGTGAGTGGAGCAGGGCTCATCACAGAGTGTTGAGGGAGATAATCTGGTATAGGTACTTAGTTTGGTGCTTGATAAGTTTGAGAAATTGAAGAAGTACCAGGAATAGTTGTTTACATGGATAACACCAAAGGTGGTCGGCTGTGAGTACAAGTGTTCTACAGGAGATGGTTGTGAGGAAGTGGTAAGTGGTTATTCGTATTTTCCCATCTCAGCATCAAGCGAAACAGAGCTAATTATTTGCCCCATAACTTTCCTTGAATATAGTGATGGAAGGTCAAGTATTTACATCCCTATTTGTTCTTACACGGTATATTGGTCTCTTACAGATTTCCCTGCTTGTTTATCATTCAAGATAGCAAGAGCTTCTTCTGTTGCCGCAAGCTTGGGTTGCCGCAATCTTATGCTAGCTATGTGTTGTGATTTAAATAATCATTTCTTTCCTTTGGGAGTGTGTGTTGATTGGGTTGATGCTTCCAAAACCTCCGGTGTCTCGTTCTCTTGGTCATCAACATTCAGAAGGGCTTTGTCTGGCTGCTGAGGAATAACCCGATACAATGGGTGGTTAAAAAAATGAATTAAAAAAATTATTACTAAAATCGAGTTAATTCAGAATAAATGTAAATGTATCTGGTTTTTTTTCAGACATCCAAAAATGAATCTGAATGAAAATGATAGCAAAGAGTTCAATGATAAATGAAATTTTCCAAATTGTGTCGGCATCTTTGACAGAAAGCATATAGCTTTGCAAGCACCAATTGACAGTGGAACCGAGCACTATAAGTACCAAAGGGCTTCTTTAGTATTTTAGTATAGTTGTTGTTGTTGTAGATGTAAACTACAATTATTTTGCATATGCGAATGTCGGTTGAGAAGGTAGAATATCGGACAAGGGTGTATTTAGTGAAATGATATTCAAAAAGAGTCTAGAAGATAATACAATGAACCTTCCCAACCCATGCACGTATCCTGGAAGAAATAATACTGCACCATTAGTTTTCGTTGCCGATGATGAGTTCCCTCTCTCGCATAATATTATGGAGCTCTATGGCGGGGCACAAGATAAGGGTTCAATGAAAAGAATTTTCAATTACCACCATATCATTCGGGAAAAAGGAAAAAAAGAATTTAGAAGATCGTACTGGGCTCGTAATGAATGGTCATGTCAAGTAAGGAAATTTCTAAGTTAGCTCGTTTTTTTTACCTTACCTTCTTTTGTAAACTGGTGGTACCTGAGTTCACTATTTACAAGAATTAAAAAAACAGATTAACATATAACAAGCCAATTTATTCTGAAAGTCAGATTATATATATATATGTGTGTGTGTGTGTGTGTGTTCAATAAACACACACACATTCTTACAATGTAAGATCTGAATATTTTACATATTCAGATCTTACATTGTTATCTATAAGGTCTTTAATTTCATTTTATCAATGTGTGTGTGTGTGTGTGTGTGTGTGTGTGTGTGTGTGTGTGTGTGTGTGTGTATAAAAAATGTTGATACGCCCTTAAAGAAAATTTTAACAACAATTGATAAACCCCCCCAAAAAGAAAATTAAAATTTAGTAAACCCTCCAAACCATTTGAATATGGAGACAAGTTCCTTCAACACAAGGGTTCAACAACATTCCCAGGATACCAAGAAGAAGTTCAACCAATGCACAGGCGGTTAGAAATGAATTTGTCGAGTTTTTTAATTCTCCAGAGGGGATGGTAACTTTGCAATAATGATAAATAATAAACACTTATTTTTATTGCTAAATCGTCAGCAAATGTTTGAAATGTAAAAAGAAAAAAACATCTGCTATACATTCATAAGAGGATATATGTAATTAAAATGTTTATTAATGTTTATTTTAATGTCAATAAACAATAGACATTTATTTCAACAATTTATATGGCTAAAATTTGGAAAGTCCTTGTTTTTTTTTAAATTTTGTTCCAACTTTATTTATACTACCAACACAATGTAATTCTGACCTTCTTACGTTCTTCATTTGAGTAGTCTATTGATGAAACAACCAGTCATTATTTCATACAAATTATAATATCTATTTCATTGGTGTTTTAGTTGTAACACTAATGTGTGTAATTTTTTAATATTTGCTTTTAATCCACCACCAAATATTATTAAAGGGTTTATAACTAAACTTAGCTTATGAAAATATTTGGGTAAAAAACTTTGAATGAAAATACCCAATTTTCATTTTATTTTATATTGATAAAAATCTGTATTGACTGTGTAATTGAAATCATGAATAAACATTTGAATTCACTTTCTCATTTTCGTTTTTTTTTTCTACTGAAAAATATGTCCTCATCAGTAATTCTTGAATTACACTAAATTCTGATATGTTCTCTATAAAGGCTACTAAATACTACAGATGTCTCAAAAAGGTTTTGGGTCACGTTTAAGTAATAATTATGAATTCAAATAATTTTTTGCAAACTTTATTCATCTACGTACTAATTTAAACATCCTCTCAATCCTCCCCCCCTCACACACACACATAAAAAAATTTCAAAGGGTGGTTTAAAATCCAGGCACATAAGTACGATTAACTACTATCATATGGTGAAAATGTACTATGTCAATGAGTGAGCTAATTGGTTGAAAAGTTTAATTTTGCTTTTTAATACAATTATCAGAAAATTACTAATAATATACAACGATGACCCACAAATCTCATTTTGATATACATAATGTTTTAGTTTATAATTAAAATAAGTCTAAAATAGTTTTTAAATTATCTACAATTTCCCACATTCATTATAAATTATTTCAAATTCCCTCAATTCATTGAACTGTTTCTCTGGTGTATAAAATCTAAATTAAACTATAGAAACTGCTTTGAATGCAAAATAATTCAAATGTTGTGTTCCAAGAATGACACTATAAAAACTTTATTAGTAACTAAATGACGTATCACCAACTATGATGCCTCCATTTTAATTACATAATACATTCAAGATAACTGGAAACACCAATGAACTGTGGTTGTCAGTTTTAACTGCTGTTTAGTAAATAATACATTACACATACATTTGTTTGAAATATATAAACCACTCTGCCCATTTCACATTAAAAATTATGTTCAAAGGTTCTCTAAATTTTCAATAACTTTAACTCTTTTACTTTCTATCCATTACACTTTCAACAAATTATGATGCTAACCAAGACCTTTCACTCATTTGGAAAAGTAAAATTAATAAACAATTTATATTAACTATTTTTTAATATAAATATACTAGCTATATTCAATCTCCGTCATGGAAATACTCGGCACTATGAACTGTTGATTGATCATAACTACTGGAATAATTTAGAACAAATTTGGAGTTACTTTGCGTTTATGTACATGAATGCATGTGTATATTGTGGTATAGTGTGTATATTATGTGTTTATTAGTAAACAACATTCTAGAGGTCCCAATTTTAGTCTGATTTTATAACCTTTATTTATAACTATCCTTTACTCATATTTTATCTAAGAAAATATTTGTTTGCTCTTAATCATGTACATAGTCTTAAATTTATTGAATAGAAAGGTTTTCATACAATTTGCTAATATTAACTTACAGAAGGGGGAAAAACTTATAATTAACTCATAACAACATATAAAACTCAGGAAACCGTATAAAACAAATGGTGCACAAATATAGTCAGAATTACAATCTAGCAAGCCTTGCAATAGTTTATATTTAAACCAAAACTTTTCAGGTATATTTATATTTAACGGAATGAAAAGCTTAATAATTTATTGAAATTGAATTTAAGCAGTATTTTTGGTTGATGGGAGCTAGTTCGATTTGCTTTTGAATCCTTAGGGGCTGCATTTTACAAAATCGATTGGTAGTATAATAATTATATTTTCAACCAATTTCTGTTTAAGTTGAATTATTTAAAAAAATTTAAACCTTCTAACAGATTTGGTGAAATTAAAAAAAAAACATCTGTTTAAGAAATTTGAACAATAATTAATGTGACATGGATAGTGTTACACGCAAATATTTCATTTTGTAAATACTCATGACTAAATGTTTCAAAATATAGAATCAATGCATATTTCAAGGTCCTAGGTCAGGTTAGCAGCTATTCTGTGAAATAGCTTTGTTCTTTATAAAACCAACTAACAAATCCAAAAAGAATCTGTCCATAACTACAAACACAAACTTTCATTTGTTCCCACTATGTACATGAATTGAATATAATTTACTTCTGAATATTCATAACCGTGGCAAGACCATCTAATTTCAACCTTGACACTTAAATGAGTATTTAACTAGAATAATATATCATAATTGACATGTTTACTAGAATGTTTGTTTATGTTTAAAATTATTGAATTTATAATAGCACTGATCCATAGAATTAATAACAGCAAGGAAAGACAGAAAAATATAAAAAATTCCAAATTATTACTAAATATCTATTTTTAGTTGTGGTGCTAAATAAATTAGAGAATAACATAAGTAATTCATTTCAATATTATTAAATCTGATATATTTACTTATATATAAAATCTTAATCTAAATTTTATATTAAATTGCATGCATGGATTGTAAGTAAAATATTGGTGCAACAACCATTAGTCAGCATTAATTTTTGATAAATAAAGTGTGCAGTCATGGATATTATCTTGGATTCATACACCCAATCAAATTCATCAACTGCCGAAAAAATATAGTTGCAATATTTTATATGTTGACATGGTTAAATAAATTATATAATTGAAAAATTATATAACTCTTATTTAAATAATGTCAATTTATGTAAAAACTACTTACATACCATTATTAAGATGTTAATTTTTAAAACAAAATGATATTTTTTCTTAATTCACGTATTGTAGAAAATTATATTGAAAATATGCTACATCACATTTTATTTTACTTTGATAATAATTTTAAATTGATTCCTTTATTTTGAGTGAGAGTATAATAATGTTTCATAATTGTCTAATGACAACCATATTTTAATGAAATCATAAAAAAGGTTCCCACAACTTGAACTGCACCTACCAAAAACAGAAATTTAGAAAAAAATATTGCTTACTTTCCTTTTTATTAGGATACTTTCTTGTAAAAGCAAAGTCATTATTAAACCCTGTTTTAACATAAAGTAATAAATATACAACACTAATAAAGTAACTTTACAGGTTTTCAGAAGTACATATGCAATACAAAGATGCATAAAGATTAATCTGTCATGCATAAAGAAAGTTTCTCTCTTAGAGTGATGGTAAAGCAAGTATTGAATGATATCTGGTTAGATGCTACTACCATGTAGCTTATAGGTCATTCTGTCACATTTATGTTTTGGGATTGATCTCACCACAGAATGTATACTTCACAAATTACATTACAAACCTTAACAAAAACCTAGTTTTTAAAATCTAAACAAAATCATTTTAGTTGTGTATAATAGCCAAAATATTTTTTCATCTGTAGAATAAAATATTACTGAACTACTTGAACCTTAGAACACCTTAGGGCTGTTACAATTAACTTACCCTCACTCCTAATTTCCATTTTTAGGCATGAAATATTAACTTTTTAAAGTTATTTTTTAGATGATTTTGTTATATTTATACTAGGAAAAGTCAAAACTTGTAAATGATCAAAATTTGAAAAAATAAATTAACATTTTTCAATTATAAACATGATTTTGTTTAAATCTACTACGTAAATTGTTATAATTACAAATTAATAAAATATTAATAGAAAATAGAAAAATTAAGAAATAAAATCCAACAGAAACACTCACAATTTAACACAGTTATTATAACGGGTTAACTAACTTATGTTATTCATTAAGAACTAGTGTGTCTGTAAAATATTTCACTTTGAATATTTAGGGGATACAGATAAAGAAGGAAACCCAAATTTGACCAATCGTGTTATAACTAGATTCACAAAATGGTTCCTAGTCTCCACCTATATACCATTCTATGTTGTTCTACACCCTACTGGGCAATTTTCAAACTATATTATTATTTCTCTAAATATGTGCCAGCAGATTAGTTTTTTGGGGTTTGGGTAAATTAGGGGTGGCAGAATATTTTGTATACCAAGTTTTAAGGGTTAATATGGACTGTAATTAATTTTGAGAAGATTAGCCAGTACTCATCAATATTATTTATTAAAATTATGGTCAAGATAAAACAAGTTACCTTTGTAGGCTTGTACTATAATTTTACTTTTACAATAAAAATAAAAAAGTAATAAAATAATTTAAAAAACAATGAAAGAAACATAAAGACTTTCACTGTCATAGGAAATGTACAACACGTAAAGCATGGAATGCAATTACAAGGACATCACTAACCTCTGTACTCATTACACAATATAGAATTAAATTCATCATCTTGACCTTGATTATAATAATTTTGAGACAAACGTTAGCAGGAAATTGTATTTTAAAACAAAATAAATATTTATTTAGAATTAGCAACACCTGTGGAAATTTTAATCACTAAATGAAAAGAAAAAAACACAAATATTATTACAATAAGCACTTTATTTTCAATAAGACAATATTTCAATACCTAAGTCATATCTTCTGTGAAAAATATTTCATGCAATGTTTTCATCATTGTATTTTTGGAAATAGTGTTTTTGTGTAAATTTGTTTGTTTCATTTGATGAAAATAAAAAATGGATAATATGTCTCACATTCACATATATAGAGGGGAGTTTGGAATAAGGATCCCAGATGGTTCGAACTTATTTCAGTATTATCAACAACAAAAAGATACTGATTCTCAAGTGTAACCAAAAAGGTTGTTTGCATAAAATGTACTGAAATGATTTATTTCAAGTTCTAGTAAAATGCAAAAGCAGACGACTTAAATCACAGTACAAACTCACTTGTCAGAACTATATTTTTAAAATTTAACAAATAATATGTCATTTTAAACATATTTTAGAGTAATATTATTGGAAAATACCAACCTTTTGTTATGTTTTGTAGTTTTATAGAAGACTTTTTATTAATTTTTAAATTTTGCCCATATATGTAAATGGAAAATGGAAATGATGGTGGTGAAAGTGAATTATCTGTTTATTTACAAATGCTGGTTTTACAATGTTTGTGCCTTGTTAATTTTTTTTTTCCTTTTTGAGTTTCTCTTATTTCTTATAGGTAAACATTTGCTTAATTTTGACAATTTTACTTATATTCTGTTGTAGTTTTTAAAACAATATTTCAAACATTTCCTTATGTATATTCTAAATGAAGAGATCCTACAGTTTTTTTTTTTTTTTTTTTTTTTTTGGGAAAGCCTTTAATGTTTATCAAGATATGTTTAATGTTTGTTCTTAGGTAGGTCTTAAAATAACAGTTAAAAAAAATATATATATATATTATTGTTGTCTATAAAAATAAAAATCAGGACTATCAGAACAATTATGGAAAATGCACCTAAAGATGTTTAACATGAAATGACATCTACAGTGCTTACAAGAATTGTATTAAATGAAAAAAGCAAGGTAAAGAAGCTAGTTTAAACGATCTAACAAGTTAGTCAATTCTTACTACATACATAACAAGTTCAGTAACCTAATTCCCAAATGTTTACAATTAAATCTGAGAAATACTTTTACTTCAACTATTGTCTTCAGTCACTGTTTAAAAAGCATTCTCTCAACATGTAAACTAGCCATTGATCAATCTAGCTAGGTATTGAAATATTCAACATAGATTAATTAATTAAATGGTCATAAATATTGTACAATGTTTCTCAAATACACATACAAATGCATGTGAACATAAACAAATTTTATGTCACTACATATGGTTAAATTTTCAATAACCATATTATGAAGTTTGTATTCATAGTTTTACATTATCTACCATAATTCATATAGAGTAAATAATATAGTAACCTCAAAACATTTGACATTGTCTTTTGAATTCACACTTCATGATCTGAGAAATCAGATAAAATGATCTTTTATATGCCGTTTGATTATAAAAATAAAAGCACAAAAATAATAATAAACCCTTGAGATGTACACTTAACAATACTTGTGTATAAAGTTCAATCAACAAATTAAATAAATACAAACCCTCCCTCCCCAAATTGCTTTATTATCAACAAGACAAAATTGAAATGTCTTCATTTGATGACTGCTTTATGTAACTAAGTCATTAGGTCCTAGCACAGGTTACTGAAAGCCCAGACATTATTGTCTTTTAGTAAAGCAAGGGTCAATACAGTTTGAGTAATTCAACTTAAACTAGGTCAAATTAAGTCACAATTTTCAAATTTTAACAATCAATGTTTAATGTTTCTAACTTTTTATCTTACAATTTTGGACCATATCCTTAACAGGAAATTTATTATTCGCAAAATGATAATCCCTGTCAGAGACAAATGAACAAGTGAGGCCACTTTACCATGAATTGATTTTCATATAAACTCACCTTTGAGACTTACAAGGACTAAGTCTTAGAAAGCCAACTGAGTAATAACTGTTTAATATTTCAGACTTAAAAGATTTAGTAAACCTGTAAAAAAGATGATTTGGATGACAGATTTGGATGATTTGAGATGAGAAAGACTTTATTTTCTCATACAAAAAATCACATAACAAAGTAATAATTATTGTCGTCTTGCACGTAAGAAAGAAATATGTAATTTTTAATACCAAGTTTATCCCCTATGAATTTCCAGTGGGAGATATGTTACTGAAGTGTCTCTCCTTATCAAACTGTTGTGAATTTTTGTATAAAGAAATATTCTGATTGAATACAAATCCACTATTGACGTTTTGAATCAAAGGTTAATGTATCAGTGGTGGCATCCTGTTATTGCTAGATGTGGCAATGACTACACAAAATAATGAAAAGATTGCCTTTTAATCATATAACTGAAGATCTAAAACAAACAAAGAGAGAATATGAATATTTCACCAGAAATCAATTAAGAGTCTGTGTGAAATAACTAAAAATGTGTGCCGGATTCGCTAAATCTAGTATATCTATTTGGTCGGTGCCACCACAACTAGCACCTATCCCCACCACTACTTTGTACTTTCTCTCTCATTCAAACTTCCATAGTGTTAAGGAAGCCTAGTCATCGCTCAATTCGGCTCATCTCGACTGCTTTCAGGTGGTCTCATCAATCATCCCTAGCCTTACTATCCTCCGAGAAAGAATTTTTGGTATCGCTAAGAGAAAACAAAGTGTTTTATAGTTCAGTCATTCAGAAATTCTCTACCAAAACAATAAGACTTGAGTAATGTAAAAGTAGAAGTGTAAGGTAAAATTATTAACTTTTACATTGTTTTATTTTGTAGGCTTTAGTTATAATTGCCAATTTGTTCCACAAACACATAGTCTATACATATTAATCGAATAACAATATTGTTTGAGGACATGGTGAATATATCTTTTCACACTGAAGGATTAATGTTGCATCACACATAAATTTCGAAAGTGGTATTGACATTAATGTTCACCGCTGTAATTTATTGTGCACCCTATTTCCCCACCCCACCCTTTAAAAGGTTTGCTCTGACAGTTGGAAAATTCTGTGATGATTACGCAAAAAGTCACGCCTCACCACTATATAGATTTAACAATGTTTCATTAATCAATTTTTAAAAAAAGTATGTATAATATGTAGTTTTTAAAACTAAAAAAATTAAAATGTTGTTATTTTGAAATGAAAGTGAAAAATTAGAATGGTTGAAATTGTATGGCCTGTAGTAGTAGAGCAATGACACTGTATTCTACAGCTGTTATAACCATACCCACTCACTTTTTGATAATTAATTTTTTTTTCTGATCAAGCACTGCACAAAAGAGGTTTCAATAATACATCTCACTATCATATTTATACAAATTAAATAAAACTAAACCAGTTTTCTATTGAACTGATAACTAATACACCTAATCTATATTGCATATTCTCATTTCTATTTCCTGTAACCTATGTTCTTAAAATATAATTTTTTTTGTTTATTTGAAACCAATAAAATTAAGGTGCCAGTTTGATTATGTCTATGCATTTATAAATATTTTGTGTGTTTTGTAACATTTTATTTCCATATTATTAATATGACTTGATTAACCATTTTCTATCATTTGTGTATATAAAAACTAATATACAACATTTCAAGAGTATAAATCAACTCTTGTTATCAATTGATAAAACTTAGAACATGAAAAAACTAAAAAACACCAACATGGTCAAAGATCCTACAGCCTTGTTAGAAACTAAAACAAAAACTATAACCATATAAAGGAACCCAGGTCTAAGTTGGGAGGAAAAGTTAATCACGTCCACAGCATACCTTAACTTATATGTGTTTCCTGGGTGGTGTTATCGTAATAATAGCATTAGGATTTTTTTTCAAGTTATCCAAGATCAAACAAAAAACTAACAAGAATGCAAAATGCTGCAATAAAATGTTGGAGGGATGTCACATCAAAAGATGACAGATCAGAAATATAAAGAAGAAAATAACCTAGGTTTTATAATTTTATTATTAAAGAAGCAAACACAACTAACTGTGAATAATTCTACAAAATCAGATGTCAGATTTTGTAACATTTCTCATTTTTTGGTAAATTAAAGTTCGGTTAGACTATATATACATATACCAGAAGAAGAAAAATGAGATCAGAGGAGTGGTTAGTTTTGGTTCTGTATATGGTCTGATTGAATATATATATATACTAAGAGTGTATTAAACGTATTCGATGGTGTGCACACGCGTTGATATTTTCTGTGTTAATGTGCGCGTGTATGTGTATATGTGTTGCGATATACGTGTTGTGTAATAATTTATTTTAATGTTTTAACGACCTCAGCAGAGCGTTTCTCTGAAGATGGAACGAGTTCCGAAACGCGTCATATGATTATAAAGTAAGTAACTACTTTATTATTAAAAAAGTCACATAGACGGACATTATTGTTCTTTTATTATATAAAAAAGAGTGACTTGGATACAAACACAATGAGTCTATGAGATAGTTTAAGTATTTTGGAGAGAAGTGTTTTGGACCAGTGCTAGTACAATCAAAAGATTGTATGTATTTACTACTTGAATTTTAATGAGATTCAGAGGTATTTATCATCCCCCCCCCCGAGGAGGTGAAAAATATTTTTGGTAAATTTGCAATTACCTTTCATTTGAACTCCCATCAAAAAGGAAAGAAACTGTTTTTTCCTTTTACTTTTAGACTTTGTGTCCATTTACGGGTGGTTCATTTTTTTAGTATTTATTTCCAAGCAACTACGTCAGTAATCGAGAAGAAACTAAAAGGTATTAATCTCAATTCATTTTTAAGCTTTAATTGAATATAAAGGAGATTCAGTGGTATTTTTTCACCATCAGGGGATTGAAATATATTTGTGAATTTTGTTATCAGCTACCAAAAAAACATAAAGTAAAAGTAGTCTTGTTGAGGGGGTCATTCCGAGTGTCATAGCTCAAATTTTAAATGGACTAGTATGACAATTAAAATGATAGAAAAGTTGTGAACCAGTAATTGTAAAAAAACAAGAAAAGAGGAAGTTGCAAAATTTGCAACTGGTCATGACTCAGCTCAACTGTGCAGGCTTGGCCTTTCAACCACCTAAGAATGTGGACTCTGCAGGGAGCCAGGTATTGGACAAAGGCTCAATTGTTAAAATGTGTGAAGTTCAACCAAGATCTGAAAAAATAAAGTTCTATGGTAGTCTGTATTGGCAGGTTCGTTACCAAATGGGTTGAATCTGCCCAGGGAAAAGACATTAGAAACAACAGCAACAGTTTTTATATGGAGTATTCATTTAACCCTTTGACCGCCATGCTGTTTCTACTAGGACACGACAAGTACCGCCAAGGTCGACTAAGCTAGATGTTGCGTTGTGCGCCAAGCCATGTTTGTACGGGACCGTCTAATACCGCCATGCCTATTTTTGCTATTTTGATGAACATTTACATAAACCATTGTAGCTTAGCTAAAATTAAAGATATACCGGTAATAATGTTTTTGGTCTCGTTGTGTTTGGAATTAAAAGTACCACAACTACATTTACAAAAAAATAGTTTTCATTACATTTTTAATTTGCATTATAAATGAAAAAGTGAACGAAAATTTTTTTTATACACAATTGTTAAATTCAGAGCCTAATAACTATGTGAAAAGGGGGGGGGGGATCCTGTTAACCTTTATGTTATATTCTTTCCTATTTCACTGAGAATAACTCCTGAAAATCTTGTAAAAAAATATTAACATTTAAAAAATCTATTTGTTGTTTTTCTCACCAAGAATTACATTGAGATTTACCTGGAAACTATGATTTCTATAACACTGTGTTTGCTTTTGTAAAGTAATGTGGTATTTTACTAAATACGTTGTTATCATACTAATTATAAAACTCAATGAAACAAAATGAAAATTCAGCTCTTTATATAACTTTATTAACATATTTTAAACTGACAAAAGAAATATTAAATGGATTACTTACATAAATATTTCCCATGTAATTTTTTGCAAACTTGAGTCATTATTTTGTATATACACTTTCTAAGGTTTAAACACTTTTTTTTATTAATTTTTTGTTTGTTTGTTTTATAAGGTATTTAAACTGAACACTATATTATACACTATTTACAATTTTTGTTTTCACTTTATTAGGCCATCTGGCATTTATGTTGTGGGAGACAGTCAAAGTGAAGCCCACATTTGCATTTTTTGCAAATGGTTCTGGACCTCCTTCTTTTTCCTTCAGGGTTTTTTTTGCCACTGCATTCAACACAAACTTTCTCCTTTTTATTTTCTAATTTTAGTAACCCTAGTCCCTTTTTGGATATGTCACAATTGTTAGCACCGTCGCCTCCTGCCGTGTTTTGAATATTTCGTGAAGAAAGCCACTCTTCTGCTAACTCATCAACTATAGAAATTATGAAATCAAGTCTTAAAAGAACATGCTCTGTTGTGTTAAGTTTGTATAGCACATATGCGTTTAGTATTATTCTTCCAAAAATATTAAAAACAACTTTTTTTCCAATATTTCATGTTCCGTCTCTCATCTATGTATGTGTAGAGCATCTGATCAGTTCTGTCAATCCCCCCCATTCCCTTGTTATATTGATATACAATCTCAGGTTTAGATTTTATTAATATTTTTCCATTCCTTATTTTTGTATACTGAACCTTCCTGACATTTGAATTTGTAGAAGTTAGAATAAACTGACTTTTGTTGTTGTTGTTTTTTTTTTCCCCCCCACGATAAGCCATTTGTAACACAGGTCCTTCTAACATATTTCTTTTGACCAACATGAAATTTACCTAACAATGTTTTAGGAATGTCTTTTCTGTTTTTTCATATAGTCCCTGTCAGCCATGTCAGTTTTGAGTAGAGATAATTTGCAAGGGGTATTGTGGTAAAAAAATTATCTAAAAATAAATTAAAGCATTTATTCAGATAGTTCCCCATGCTAAGTAATTTATTGACAACAACATAAGCCAAACAATGATTATTTATCTCTTCTTTCTGTTCATCATTTTTCGCTCCCTTGTAATAAAAAAACTGAAGGCAATAATGGGTCATAGCATCACAAAGAACCCAAAGTTTTATCCCCCATTTGTGATGTTTTTATTAGGGATGTATTGAGTCAACATGGTTTGTTTTTTAGTTCCGACAAGGGATTCATCTATAGATAAATTCTGATATGGTGTATAATGATGTTTGAATAATCTATTGCAATGATCAATGAGGACTTGAAATCTTCCGCAAGGGTCGTATCCTGGCTCACCAATTTTTGCCAATGAATTGTTATCTACAATGTGGAAACATTTCAACAACAGCTCAAATCTGTTCCTGCCTAACATCTTACCAAACCAGGGTAGATCTTGGGATTCTTTGGTGGAACAGTAACATTCAATATTAAGTTTCTTATTCAAGCCCATATTTATTATAACAGCTATAAATGCTTTCATTTCTGTTCCATTTACCTTTATCCATCGCTTTAGGCGGCTATTAGGAGATATTGTATTCTTTATGGATTCCAAATAATTTTGTGCATATGTATTGGTCTCAGTAACAAACATAGTTAACAGGGCGTTGGTGAAAAACAAATAAAAATATTTTATTGGTTTAGAATTTACTGATGGGCAATGTTTAGGACCGGGTAGCTCCTCATAAGACAAATTGTGATTGTATCCTGGGTCATTTTCTTCTTCAATATCCTCCCAATCTAAACTATTGGAATTTTGATCATTATTTATTGTTGGTCTACTCTGACAACGACCTTCTCTACCCCGATTAGGCTTAGGCGTACTTTCAAACACAGAAATGTCATCATCTGAAGATGAAAATTTGTTATTAAGGTCAACATCCATTACAATAGCCCTTTGCCTTGTTATACTGAATATATTATAATTAGGCCTACCTCTTCCTTGACTGGTACTTGGCTCACCCGGTTCATAATTTGGGTCTTCATCTGTGTAGTCGAATTCTTCACTACAAATACTGCTAGAACCAATTTCATCTACTAAACTTGTATTTTGTCTATTATTTCTTTCAAAAACAATGTTATCAGTCTCAATAGTAGAAGTAATCAAAGTTCCCTCACTCACTGGAGATTGAGGACGTCTTAGAAAACCACTCATTGCAATCGTAAGAAACGAGATTCACAGCAGCAAACTCACAAATACTTACATACAATGTGTCTCACTTTAGTTTAATAACACGAAAACATACGACAATCATGAAACGACTCTATAAAACTGGCGTGAAAGCGTACAGCTGATTGCTTACTACACTGCCAAGTAGATTTCTTTATTTTGAACAGCCATAAAAAAATTTAAAATAGACGTAAACTAAAAATATGTTGTCACAATATGAAAGACCACGTCCTTTCTTCCTTATAATGATACAAGTTTAGGTAATAAAAGTGAAGAAATAAACAAAATACTAAAAGCCAATTATATCGGCTGTGGCGCTGTTCAGACAAACTGCCGGAGCCGATCACATCGGCCTGTGGCAGTATTTGGACAACTTTTGAGAGCCGATGTGGTCGGCGCTGGCGGTATTGAGACAGTTTTTAAAAGCCGATTAGATCGGCCCTTGGCGGTCAAAGGGTTAAACATTATCCACATTTACTACTTAAAATCTATATAATTTATAAAAATTCTGATTCTGTAAATGGTTACTACTCATAAAGGGATCAAATTTTTTATTATTTTGAAAAAAGTAACCTCCCCAAACCGTAACGAAACCAAACTTCAAAATTTGTCATGGCAACCTATAGCTTGTGATGTCTTAAATTAAAGATCATAAAAAATGTCAGATTTATCTAAAAATAAAACTGAAATTAACCCATCCTTTCACTCGCTACACTAAAAATATGTTTCAACAGCCGTTTTTTTAGAATTGTAATTATTAAATAGAGTTAAATGATGAAATTTTTTTAAAACTATTTAACACACTGTTAATGTGTAAATTAATCCAATTTTACTGGTTATTTGAATTAAAAAATAAAAATACTAAACCATAAATTTTGTTGAAATTTGTCAATAAAAAACTCAAATTTTTTTTAATGGGAAAATAGTTTATTGTGACCCATTGTTGAAAAGAACTTAGTTTGATAAGTAATTTGGTATACAAATTTTCAAATTGGTTAAACAGTTATAAAATTATAACCAATAATATGATATACACATATATTAGATATAACATTTAACGGTAATGCTGTATTACATTTTTACCGACTTCAAAAAAAGAGGAGGTTCTGTGTTCGACATGAATTTTTTTTATATTATGTATGACCGCGTATATTTCGGATTGGGTTAACCGATTTCATTAGGGGTGGTCTCATTTGAAAGCTTATGGTTCTTTTACTGTTGCTGATCTTAAAAATGGTTTCTACTTCACAAGAAAGAGTTGCAGGCTCCGGGCTATAAATAGCTAAATAGCTAGACTAGGCTTTTGCCCAGGGCGCCAAATTTTAGGGCGGATATGTAACTTACAAGATAAATATAAAACAAAAAATTCTATAAAACATAGGATAAAATAATATTCAATGTACAATTTACATGAAATATAAAAAATAAAAGTAATATTGAATATTGTAAACTGTAAACATTAATATTTATGTTTAAACATGATTTTATTACTGAAAATACTGCTAGTGTTGGCAGTGTTGGTAACACTGGTACAGTAGGCAGTTATGCACAACTGACGCTGTTGGCAATACCGGACCGGTGGATTTACAACTACTGGTACGTGTGTCACACCATATATTGTTACTTGTCAGCTTATCCACTTCCTAGCCTCAATCGGTCATTTTTCATTTGTCATGTTTATCTTCTGGTTATCTTGAAGACTGTACCTAGTGTGTAGTGGTGGGCATTAACGCTAACAATGGTCAACGTCAACACCAGTTAACGTTGAGTGTGATTAACTGTTGAAAAAACTGCTAACATTAACCTGCCAGACATGAACAGAAGACCAAATGTCTTTGTTTGTTCATTGTGCAGGTGTGCAGTGCTCATGTTCAGTGAGAAGGCTCTAGTCATCAATCAACTGTTCCTTAGATAAATAAAAACTGATTATTTACAGAGGAATAACTTTTGGAGTTATTTGTATTACTATTTACTAGTTAATTAATCAGTTATTATAATCAATTATTACAATAATTCCAATGCGTGATAAAATAAAATCATGTTGTTATTTACACCACACTATTTTCGTATTATCCAGTCGTCGTTTTATACAGTTTTAGATTTAGTAAAAAACAAACAGTAAAATAGTAGGCTACAGCAGAAACATACGTTGATTCAGTTGATGAATAAACGTTGACGTTAATTGATTCGCTTTAGTTACTCAACTAAACTAACACACGACTGAGAGGTGTACGTGTAGCTGGGTGCGCACGCATCGAGTGGGCCGCTGTCGCTAACAAACAACCACTGATGGGTCACCTGCAAGCACTAAGCAAATGATCAACGTTAGCAGTTAATGCACTTCTTCGTCAACTGCGTTGATTGTTGATGATGGTCAACGTTGACGGTTAACTGTTACCCGTTAATGGGCAAAGCCCTAGTAGTGTGTGTTGTGTGTATAGACATGGTTAGATTAAAAGGTTGTTTGTTTATATTACTTGGGTAGCCAACTGGAATGAGAAAGTTATATGCATTCTTTGAAAATATGTTACTTACCCTTACTTTAGTGTCTTAAAATATAGTTGAGATTTCTTTGAACTGTGGATTGTGTCTACATTTGCCGTTTAAATGTGAGTAAAAAATTAAGTGGTTCAGAAGTTAGGAACCTAGAAGCAAAGTGACGAACAAGAAATTTAAGAAAGTGCCCAAAACTGCATCATTCTTTACACAAAGATCTACATCTACCTCGTCTCCAGCCACTTTAAGCAAGGAAACTCTAGGCCTAAACGCTCTTTCTCAAGAGTCTCAAGGTACGCTTACAACTTCTTTGCCCAATAATGAAGCTCATACGGATACGATTGGCCTTGAAATTAACAAATCCAGAAATTCATAGAGCAGATTGTTTTCGAGTTAAAAGTTGAAGTTGCATAAGTGTTACCCTGCTAAATGTTTATATTTAGCCATGTTATATAAATCACCATGCAGCCTGCAATGTGAGACATCACTTTGCCTTCAACTGTTAAATATATTGCTAAAAATCAAAATTCAATTTAAAATAAAATATTCAAGTCAATTTTTCTATATCCGAGCATATTTACAATGACGAAACTAAACATACACTTACTACAAAACTGTTTAAATGTACACTTTCCAAAGGGGAATCTTATGTTAAAGATTGGTTGCTCAACTCTTAGTCATCTGGAAAAGTCTTTTGTGTTATGTGGTGCTTGTTTAACCTTTGGACAAGAAAACACAAAAAAACTGAATTTTCATCCGGGTTTAATTATTGGAAACATGGAAATGAGATGATTAAACAACATGAACAATCAGCAGACCATTGTTCTAATATGATCACTTACATTAATAGACGAAAACAGACAGTGAAAATAAATACATTACTTTCAACCCAATATGAGCAGGATGTCGCTTATTGGCAAAGTGTATTGCTCAGAATTGTGCCTGTTGTAAAATTTCTGTCAGTAAGAGGGTTACTTTTCAGGGCGACAATGGTGTTTAGGATCTATCTCTAATGGTCTCTATCTTGAATGTCTTGAATTAATAAGTGAATGCAACCCTTTTCATTCCCAAATCCTTGTTCTGTATGGAAATAAAGGACAAGTGTTGTACCCATCTGCTCAAACTTGTGCAAGTTCATCCATGTTATGGCAGATTGTGTACTGAAAACTATGACAGAGGTGTCAAATATTCTCACTACTATGCCCTCATCATTGATTCTACCCCTGATTGTTCGCACACGGGCCAATTGGTGTTGGTTTTATGCTACTTTTACCTCAAAGATGCTAAGCTAAAGGGATATCTCTTCAAGCTTCCCTCTGGAATAGGCCATATCTCAAGTAGTTTAGAAGAGGCAGTTTTAAGTTCAATTTCAGAATTAGGCCTAGATTTGCCGTGGGCAGAGCTATGATATGTCCGGGGCTTACTCAGGCCTACAGGCTAGAATTAAACAACTCTGCCCTTTTGCTGAATTTGTCTCTTGTGTAGCACATTCTCTCATCCTAGTTTGTTTCTCTCATCCTAGTTTGTTCTGTTGCTGCAAAGTGCTGCAAAGAAACTATTATGTTTTTTGGATTTCTCTATAACTTTTCACTTTTTTTTCCAATTCAACTTATAGATGAGGCAATTTGAAGACATATTTAGAAAAAGTAAAACTTGTGTGGTGAAATCCTTATTGCACACAAGATGGTCAATGAGAGCTGATGCTGTGAAAGCTCTGTTCAAAGGCTATAGGGAGATAAAAAAATCATTTAAGGAAATTTCTGTAGACCCTACTCAGAAGCCTGCTGTCCAAGTGGAAGCTCTAGGACTAGAAAAGAAGTTTCAAAACTTCAAAATAGCTTTCCTCATTATTTTGTGGAATGATATTTTGGAAAATTCGATAAAGTCAGCAACCATATTTTACAAAGTGAAACTCTTAATCTTTTAGCAGGTACGAAGCAGCTTAAAACCTTGGAGAGCTATGTGAATGAAAAAAGAAATGAGTTTGAAAAGTACGAACTAGCAACCATAAAGTTGTTACAAGTGGAATCTCCCAAATACAAAAGGATCAGGAAAAGAACAACTTTTGCGGATAAGGGCCAAGGTAATGAAGCTAACCTTAATGGAAAGTCCATTTTCTAAATTAAATTCTACATTACAATCTTTGACTCTTTAATATATAATCTGACAAGGCAAAACACAGCTTATGAACATTTCGCCAACAAATTTGAAATACTTTTTATTCTCTTAAAAAAGGTATCGCGGAGAGAGGTTAAATCACAGGCTGCGAATCATAGCCTCTGTGAATCCTACCCTGCAAGATTCAAGTTGAGCCATAAGCTTGGTGTATGTTGATTATAAAAATGAGTAACATGCTGGTCATAACTTACTGAGAAGTATAATTTTACATATTTCTTCATTTCTTTCCAAAACTATGACCCTTTTGTCAATTTCTCTTACTTTTTTGTTTCTTTTTAAAATTACTCCATTAATAGCTGATATCTTTAATATTTCCCTACAAAATTATTTGGGCAAAAAATTAACACTTTCAGTTACCTTTAACTGTTGTCCTATTAGTTTATTTTCTGTGCTTTCAAAGATATTGGAATATCTTCTATATAAGCAAGTAATAGTTTTCTTGAACTCTAATAATCTGTATGATGAGTTTGAGTTGGATTTTAGAGAAGGAACAACAACTGCTCTGCTAAGAATTTCAGATGACAGTATGCTATAGACAGAAGAGGATTTACACTATTGCTTTGTTTGACTACAGTAAAGCATTTGATTATGTTGTTTATGAAATTTTGATCAGTAAACTCTAAAGTTTAAATTTTTCCACATTTTCATTAAAATGGTTTTAAGTATTATTTTGTGGATGCAATCAATGTGTTATTGGGCCAAACAAAACATGTTCTAATTGCTTAGAAATAAAAACTAGGATCCCTCAAGGTTCGGTTCTTGAACCACTACTATTTTCGTTGTATATTTATGACATTTCTTCTATTTTTAATCACTGCACCTATATTCTATATGCTGATGATCTTCAAATTTATAGACACTGTAAAATATCATATTTGCATGAGTGCATGCATTTTGTGAATGAGGATATTGGTGCACCTACAGTTTGATCTACTAACATGGTAATTCACGGTCTCAGAATTAATGAAAGGAAAACCCATACAATTTTAATTGGATATCCACATCTTCTTAATAATGTTGGTTTAAACTCTTTGACACTTTTAAAACTTAATAACTGCACCTTGGAGTTTGTAAAAATCTTGGTATTATATTCAAGATATAATATGGTATATACTTTGTCGAAACATACTGACTCTGCCTGTAACAAGATTTTTTTTTGTCGAGACAGCTTAGACATTATAAGATGCTAATGCCCATTAAGGAGCGGAGCTTTGCTTGTTGAGTCACTGCTATTTACTTTGTTTAATTATGGTTGTACAGTTTACAGTGACTTTACAGCAGATCTGGTGCTAAGGCTGCAGCACACCCAGAATGATTGCATTCGTTTGTATTTTCAATAGGTAATGACCAGCATGTTACTCCTTTTTATAATCAACATAAACCAAGCTTATGGCTCAACTTGAATCTTGCATACGTCAGTCAATGTTGAATCTATTATTTCATATTTTAAAATGTAATCTACCTCCCTATTTTTAAAAATCCTTCCCTTTCATGTTTAATGTAGATGGTCTGGAAACATGTTCTTCTCGGCGATCCTTTACATTCCACTTTACTGTACGTCCATTTCAATAAATACATTACATCTTCAATAAATCCTTCACCATTTCTGCTGCAAATTATGGAACTCACTGCCCTTAGCAATGAGGCAGAGTTAGAGTTTATCGATATTAAAACAAAGGTTAGGGGTGCATTTACTAGACGAACAGTTATAGGTTGTTTAAATACGTTGTATGTGAATTATGGCTATTCATTTATAGAACTACATTTGTGTATAATGTGCTACTTTGGTTTTAATGACACATTTGTAATTGAAGTAATGTTTCATAGTTTTAATATGTTTAAAGTATATTTGTCATTAGGTTTAGTTTTGAATTTTCTTCTAATTTAGCAATCTGTTTTTGTTTGTAATTGATAAATGTGTATGTTTCTTTTCTTATGATTGTATCACTGACTTTTTGTTTAATTATTATTTATAAAAGCTAGTTTAAGGTTAGAGTTTAATAAGGCATATACCCTATTAGTTTAGATTTTGTATGGATAGGAGACACAGTCTTACCTTGAAAAGTGGTTCTTGGTATTACCTAATAGTACACAAATAGGAAAACACACAAAAAAAACACTAAAGTTCTGAAATATTTCGTAAACACAGTTCACTTTCTCAATCAGTAGGAGAGTATAAAATGAAGACTAAATTGTTGTCAGTATTTTCAGAGGTATGTAAACTTTTGATCTGTTATATTGTAAACATAACTTTATCATTAACTTATAGATAAATACCACACCCAATTTACTGTATTGTAAGGTACTCACATCTTTGGACTTTACAGCTCCATTCACAGGATCTGGAGGTTTGCTTTCTATAACATCGTTTGCAAACATTTTTCTATGAGCACGTTTGAACTCCTCCATCAGCTGTTGATGTTGCTCCACTTTTTCTTTGTCTAATCCACACTTAAAGAGTTCCACCTTAGGTTGAACACCTTCACATTTATCATTGGCACGCCTCTGAAAAAGGATGGAGTAGTTTTATTAAACATATATTTTCTTTTAATAATCTTAACACAAACATATAAACATATTTTTTAAAGTAAATAGATAATTATACAATGTTCACTATATTATAAAATGTACAATAAACATAAAGTTTGTAAATTTGTATTTTCACACCGATACTCAGAGATGGTTTGTTTTGTATTTAGGACTTGAATTGTTGTATCCTTAATTTTTACTTATTGTTTGTCTTTATACTGGTTAGTTATATTACTATAAATACCTTACTGGTTGTATATAGCGTTGCTACAGCGCTGTTTCTCCGAACACGGTCAGCTTTGATAAAACAATACTAATACATAAACAAATATGTAACAGAAACACTGAACACATTAAAATAATCCGAGTCAGGCTCTTCGTTATACATAGTTATTGTTAAAATTGTCTATGTCCACATATATAAAAACTCCTCCATCTATCTTTCCATAGTAGAAGACTGGATACGTATTTGTAACAATGTTTGGTTTCATACTGAAGGATCAGTGTCTGTCTTCCAAGTGATCATTTGTGTTTTTATTTCAGATTGGCTATTGTGTCATAGATCAGATTTGATGAAAAGTTGAGTTTGTCATTTGTTCATTTGTGTTTGTGTTATGTGTTGTTTATGGGTTGGTAGTGTAGCAATAATTATATATTATAATTACCTATGATACTTATTAATCCGTCTTGTGACTTCATTGTCTTCAAATTAATATGCGTTTCGGGGCTGATGTCCCATCATCAGTTGTCTTCTTTACTCCGTTGGAGGTCATTACATATTAAACACAAACATATACACACGAACAGATAACACACACATACATAAACGTATTATTCTCGTTTGTGAGGGCGAACAAAATAGGTGCATGCCGCCACTTTAACACATGTGACATTGAATATAATTGAGTTAATAAAAGGGGTGAAAGGGGTGAAGTTCGATTGTGAAGACAATAATTGTGTGTTGGATCAGCTCCTGCTACTTTGGAGATTTTAAGTGGTTAAGATTTTCAGTTTTTTATGAGTTTTGTGTCTGTGTGTACGTAATTGCTGTGGGAGTGAAATTGTAAGTAATTTATTATATATTGATGAAGGACATAGCTTGTGTAGCTAAAACAATATTTTTATAATTGCATATAACTGCAAGTTATTGACAAAAGCAAATAATCTTGCTGATCGTGAAGTTTACATAGGATTACCTCTCATTTAAGCTATCTGAGTATTTTGGACTGTGGACTGGAGTATTTACTTTGTGCAAACAAATTGACTTATCTGAACTTTATTGAAGAGTTATACACAAGCACATTATCTGTTCTCATTGTTGACTAAGTGTATTTAATCTTATCTGTGTTCATCATTGTTAAGACCGCTTAAACTTTAAAATGGTTAATAATAATGAAATATGTCCTGATTGTTTTAGGACAGTGAGAACTTCAGGCATTGTATGCTGTAATTGTTTAAACTGGTACCATATTAAATGCCAAAAATTAAAAATTTCTGATTTTATAAAGAGCTGCAACATCTATCTTTGTATAAATTGTTTTCAGTCAATGAGCATTCAGGTGCAAGGAAATGAAAAGGATTTTCTACCGGACGATTATAACAGTGACTTTGAGGTACAACGGAATGAGCTAATGCGTTCTGAGATAGATAGTTTGAACAAAATAATTCATGACCAAGGTGCAGAACTAAATGAGTTACGATGCCAAAATACCAATTTGGCTTTAAAAGTGTTGGAAAAAGAAGAAATAATATTAAAAATGGAAGGGAGATTAGAAGATCAGTCCAATCAGTTTTTTACAGCACATTGTAGCTGCAGAAAAACGTTGCCTCCACAAAAAAATTACCCTGGCGTCACTACATATAATAGATTTCAGCCCCTGGGTGTGGAAGAAGATTTGTTACCCACATCAGACTTTGGAGAGTCGCAGAATTTTGCCTTTCCCTCTTTTTGTAAGCAACAGAACAAAAAGAGAAAGGACATATTAAATAATGGAAATCGTCTGGAGGATCACGGAATTAATAAAAATAGACCCAACTTTAGAAACATTAGTAATAATAAAAAAGTGAAAAAAGAAAGGAAAATCATAGTTGTAGGTGATAGCCATGCAAGAAAGATAGCAAATAAGTTAGAAAATATTGGCATAAATGGTTATAAAGTTTTGGGATATGTATATCCAAGTGCTCCTATGTCTTACATTGCAGGAAAAGCGAAAAAAATAGCAAATAATCTTAACTCTGAAGACTTTTTGATTTTCTTCGGAGGAGCAAATGATATTATACCAGGGAAAGAATATGGACAGACTATTAAAGAGTCATTGGATGAGATTCTACCTGTTACTTTTCGTACTAACTTAATAATAAACACAATTCCGAATTATTATCCAAGCAGTCTACTTAAAAAACACATGATAAACAGTGCAAATAATATTATACATAACCACATTAATTCCAGTTGTAATAGAGATATTAAAAAGATTTGTATAAATTTTGTAAATAGCAGAGTCTCACCATTTCATTATTCACGAAATGGTCATTTGAACGAGAGAGGGAAATCAGTGATCAGTAACAGACTGTATGATCTGATAAGTAGTAAGATTGTTAAATGCGAAAAAAAAACATTTCTTGAAAAGTGGCTGGAGTCTGCAAAGAGTGATAAGGAGATTAACCTTCAACATTGTGTACCAAAGATGACTCCATTGGAAAGATGGCTACGGACTGGCAGGTCCACTTCGGTGAATCAAGGCTCCTATGAATCTGTACGCATTCCCTTAACTGAAGCTAGTAAAAAGGGTACTTTTTTAGAAAAATGGCTTCTCAGAACCCCAAAAATATAAATAAACTTACTACGTTGTTTTGGAACATTCAGGGTATCACAAGCAAGCTAGAGGACATTGTTTTTTTGGCTGATGAAGCCAGTAGTGACATTGTGTGTATCTCGGAGCACTGGCTAACTAGTGCTGAACTCTCATCTTTATACCTACCTGGGTTTAAAACTGCTGCACATTTTTGCAGATCAAATAGGACTAGAGGTGGCACAGTAATATTTGTGAAAGAAAGTGTAGAATTTGTGGTTCTAGATAAATTGCCTGACATATGTAAGGAATTTCACTTTGAGCTAGCAGCTGTCTTGATTCCTAAAACTAAAACAGTAATTATCTCCTTTTACCGTTCACCTACCGGCAACCTGGTGCTTTTCATGGATAAACTGCATGAAGTCTTGTTGAGCGTGCATGACATGCCAAACTGTGACATTATTCTGGGTGGTGATTGGAATATTGACTTTTTAACTCCCTCTAACGCATCTTTGGATCTAATTGGTCTCACAGTGAGCTTTGGTTTGGGTGTTTGTATCAATGAAGTAACACGTCCTAATGTACATAACGACAACGGGGGATCATGCATAGATAATGTTTTTACCTCAGTGCACTCTGACAGATGGGCTGTGTCTGTTTCTCACACACCTGTTTCAGACCATAATTGTATTATTTTTACATGTGACATGGAGAAATCCTTGCAAAACACATTACACAGCCAGAAAATCTTGTTTAGGCCTATGAGTTCTGCTAGTTCTCAGTTTTTTAAATATTATTTAAGTACAGTAAATTGGTCTGATGTATATAGTCCTAACCTAGATGTAAATGGTAAATTTAGTCTTTTTCATGATCTGTTCTGTTGGGCACTAGATTGCTCAGCTCCTTTGAGAGAAAAGATAGGGTCAAGTAAAATCAGTAAGCCTAACAACAGATGGTATAATGATAATCTAACCAGTATGAAGGTAGAATTAGATAACTTGTATTACCTTATGAAGAATACCTCTTCTGACTATGTTAAATATAAATATTCAGCTGCTAAAAAAAGGTATAGGTTTGAAATAAGGAAGGCCAAACTTGACTATAATAATAGCTTTATTGAAAACTCTAGAAACAAAACCAAGGCTGTTTGGAGTCTTATTAATCAGAAAAGGAGTAGTAAATCTCTGCCAGTTCCTAACTGTTTAAATGGCAATGACTTTAATAACTATTTTGTTGATTGTGTAGATGAAATAAGCAGCAGTGTCCCTTCTAGCATTAATGATCATGTTTTTTATCTTAATGAACATAGGCTAAGAGATTATATTGTTAATAAGGTTAGTCGTAGACAGAAATTTGCTTTGAGTGAATTTAAAGTGGAAGGAGTATTCATGGCAATTAATAGTCTCAGTAATAGCAAATGTCTTGATGTGTTTGGCATAAATGCTTCCATGCTGAAGTTGGCTTCGGTATATATTTGTGATGTTTTAACCTTTCTCTTTAATGAATGTATAAAACATGGAATTTTTCCTGACAAACTAAAATTAAGTAAAGTAATACCTGTACATAAAAAGGGCAAGAAGACCATATGTTCTAACTACCGACCTATCTCAATTGTGCCCACGGTGTCGAAGGTATTGGAACGGCTAGTTCATACTCAAATTGTTAAATATCTTGAAACCTGTAATTTACTGTCCAACAGTCAGTTTGGTTTTAGGCCAAACCATAGTACGATTGAAGCAGTTTTGGCTCTGTTGTCTGGTATTTTTGAGGGATTGGAAACTAATAATAGTGTCTTCTTTAGGTCTTTTGACATGTCCAAGGCCTTTGACACTGTGTCTCATGAAATATTAGTAGATAAGTTATTATTTTATATGTTTGATGATACTTTGGTTGATTTTCTGAATTCCTACCTAAGTAACAGATGGCAGACTGTTTTCTTGAATGGCTCATTCTCTAAAAAGCGGATGGTAAAATATGGAGTGCCGCAAGGCTCCATCTTGGGGCCGACTCTTTTTATATTGTATATCAACGATTTGCCTTTTAACTTGGATGATATGAATACCCAATGTTTTTTATTTGCTGACGATTTGGGTCTATGTATCCAAAAGGAAGACATTAGTTTAACTAAAAACCTTGTTGATGTCAAATCTAGCCTAATACAAGATTGGTGTAATGCCAACAAATTAAAGTTAAATTATGACAAGGTACAAGACTTGTCTGTATGTCTTAGCAATGTACAGCACAATGTGAGTTCCTTGAGGTTCCTGGGAATTATGTTGCAATCCAAACTAAAATGGCAAGATCATATTGAACTTGTTGCTTCACGTATATCAAGGGGCCTTTTTTTGCTTAGATCTATGAAAGGTTATGTGAGTCCCAATGTTTTGTTGGTTATTTACCATGCTCATGTGCATAGTCATATGGCCTATGGTACATTGCTATGGGCTAACTCAAACAATGCCAATAAAATATTTACTTTACAGAAAAGAGCAATCAGAATAATTAGTGGTGTCCCATGTAGAACTCCATGTAAACCACTGTTTATTAAGCTGGGTGTCTTGTCTCTACCCTCTTTGTATGTCCTCCAAGTGTTGTTATACATTAAGCATAGCCTACCTACCTTATTGCGAAACAATACTATACACAACTATTCTACTAGAACAAGTAACAACCTAGTCATAAATAGATGCAAATATAGTTGTACACAAAATAGTGCTATGCAGCAGGGTATTAGACTTTTCAATGCTTTACCCTGCCTAATTCGTGAGGAACCTTTAGCTAAATTTAAAAAAATTCTAAAACATTTTCTAATAAAAGAATGTTTGTATAAGGTGGATGAATTCTTTGTGTGCGCATGCAGGCTGGGTTGAGTATTGTGTGAATATTTTGATGTTGTCATGCATGTTGTACATAAAAATGGTACTAGGTAGGTTTTTGCATTTGTTTTTGATGGTATGTGAAATTGAATGTTGAATTGTATGTATTAGTTATTAATGTTAAATGTTGCATTGAATGAAGTTATTAGTTAAAAATGTTGAACATTTTCTTGGTAATAGTGTTCTGTTGACTTGTCTGGGTGCAATGTGGAATTGTCAAAAAGACTAATAAAATTGTAATATAATGTAAAATTGACAAAAAGACTAGTTTTGTTGTTATTTACAATGATATATTTTAATTATTTTGTTGTGTACTGTTTACAGTCATATTTTTAAAAGTTTTAATATTGATGGTGCTTTTTAATTGTTTATAGGTTTAATCTTACTTTGATAGTTTGTTGTGTATGCTTTTGAAATGTTTATAATGGTATTTTTGAAGAATATACTGTTAATTTGTTGGTAATAGTTTTCTGCTGATGCATCTCACATAAATTGTGCTCTACATACGTAAACAAATTGGAATTTAAATAAAATAAAATAAAATTATTTGTAGATAATAAATTGTATGTGTATATTTTACTATAATATTTGCTATTTTATAAATTTTGTTATATTGCTAGTGTTATCAATAATAATTGTACTTTATCGTATTGCATACCTGCTTGTAGGTTATCATTGTGTTATACAGACTTGTCTTATACAGATGTAATATTTGTCAAGAAAGGACTAATAAAAATTGAAATTGAAATTGAAATTTAAAAAGGAAGTAACCTTTATTTAATATATGCTGTGTGTGTTTCTTATCTTATCTGAATTTCTGTTCAGTTTCAAGTTCAATAGCTGTTTTGAACTTGAACATAAACGAAATTAACCGGATTAATAAATATTATACGTAATTATATTATATAATTATATTTAGTTATATGAAGTGACTTGGATACCATAACATGGAACTTAAACTGTAGGAATGCTACAACTATCAGACTGTGAACGACCAATAAGGTATTTATAGTAATTATCCATAATGTGAGTAAAAAATGGTTAAAATTAAACAACACAAATAATTGATAATAAACAACAAACCTCCGATCTTCTCTGTAACTCCTGACTAATTGCACTGCACAGGCTATTGGCACCACTGCTTGAGAGTGAACAGGCTGATGAACTATTGGTTAGTTGACAAGACCCAGCATCACTCTAAAAAAATGTTAACAATTAACAACCATTGTTGGTTGGAACAATCATTGTGGCCAAATCAAACATGATTTAAAAAAAAAAACTGTTTATATTACTCTCACCAGCGGCTATTAACATGCATTATATAAACACTATTTGAAACAAAAATGATATATGTCCTTTTCTAAATGCAATTAGGTATTTTTTTAATGAACTACCCCTCAACTTTTATCTCGTTTATCTTCATAAAGTAGTTTATCGCTTATGACCCATTTTGACAGTTTAACTCAATTCATGTTTTAGGACCTTTAGAATAAGAACATAGTTATTATTCAAATTAATATATTTGCATATATACATATTTATAAAATGTTTTAATTATTTTTTCTTTTAATAAGAAAAATTAATCTGATCACAACCAAACATGGTTCAACAATTGTCTAATCAATTAATGACTTTGAAAACTAATCCAATTGAGTGACATGAGCATATTTAAAATGGCAGTCAATTTTGTTTTAGCCGAACTACACAATTTTGTCTGGTAAATTTTATAATTTTGTGTTATGTCATAGATTTTGTTAAGTTGAATCTATTAACACAGTTAAGTTGCATCCATTATCATATCACTCAACTCTTTATGACTAATGGTTTTTGTTGTGTATCTGTTAACATAATATGTAAACAGATCATCTACTTTAAAACAATAAGTTTAAAAAGAATGATTAATACATTTTGGTTAGAAAGACATTTAAGTTTCATATTTATTAATTGTAATGAATAAACTTTTCTTTCTTTAATATTTCATTTAATATAGAAAATCTTCCAAAAAGGCCCAGAAACACAAAAAGACCTTAAAATTTTGAAAATTTATGAGCTGATTTTAATGAAATATATAAAATATGTTTTAAAGCCTTGAGTTCCAATAAATCCTTGGTTTTTATATACAGTATAGTCCGATTATTCGACCTTCGGTTTTCCGCTATTCCGTTTTTCCAACGTGACAACAATACATATTATATTTATGAAATATGACATCCATTAAAGCTCATACATACAATAATATGGTTTATTAATATTCATTCTTCAAAAGTATGTTACATAATTGGCTTGAAATACGGTAACCTAATTACATGTTTTGTAGTACCTAATACAATACTGTACAATTTGGTACGTGAATACTGTAGTCAATGAAAAATGTGTGATTGACAGATGGTCTTGGTCGCATATTAGCTCTAGCGCTATAACCACGGTAACATAGGTGAGGCAAAAGTGCATTCACCACTCTCACTATTCCACGTAAGCTACATTTGTCACTGCGACAGTTCTGCTCTACCATAGTGTGAATACAGCTTTTTGTGTGTGTAAGTTTTTTCCATACTCTTGTGATGAAATAAATGGTTTTTCTGTACTGTAATGTCAAAGAGAAAAAAGGCCGTTCTTTTAAAGGAAACAAAGTTAGAGGCTTTAAAACGACTGGTTATAGGTGAAACTATGCAGAAAATCGCTGATGAGCTTAGCGTAGGAAGAGTTACTGTAGACAATTGGAAAGGAAAGGGACGTGAGTTGTTGCGATTGTCATTCAGAAAATGATCTTTAAAAGAGAAAAAGTATGAAAGGGTGTGAGTATGAAAAAACAAGTGAGGCATTATTTTTATGGGTTTCTCAGCAAAAAATAAAGGAGTGCCTATTTCAGGTAATATTCTGGAGTAAAAAGCCCTTAAGAAGTAAAAAGAATTTTAAGATGGGGAAGAAGGTTTTACAGCAAGCGTCAGTTGGTTAAATCACTGGAAAAAAGTAAAACTGTGTTAAGCCATTCTGAAGCAGTGAAAATGTTTCAATCAGTTTTAACTTACGTTGAACGGCAACCGGAATTAACTACAAGCAATGTCGTGACAATAAGGGGTTGGCGTGACCCTGCAGGAAGAAAAAGGGCTGCATCGGTACGGCAAATAACAATTACAGATTTTTTAAAGAAATGATTTATTTTTACGTTTGTATCCAACGTTATACTTTATATTTATTATACTACTGTATTATGTGCAACACAGTAATTACATTAATAACAAATTCATAATACAGTTTAAGATATTAATCATAAAAACACATTTTTTAAGTACTTGTATTTTATGTGTTTTTTTCCGTTTTCCTTTTAATCACACAGACTTCCATATTATTTGACTTTTTAGTTATCCAACCTTTCCTTGGGCCCAATTAGGTCAAATAATCGAGACTCTACTATAGTTGGTTACTTGGAAGTATAACTTTAAAATTTGTGTAGATTTTTAATAATACACCAACTTTAATAAAATTTAAAATTGTTAGTTCGATCCATATTTCTGATGTTTCTTAATCATGACATCTGTTTACTTCAGATGCTACATCTATATACATTTTTTTTCCTCATGTATTTACATGACTAATTTGAGTTTACGTGGTTGTTGTTTAGTATATCTACAGTTTAAAGTTCCGCTCCAATATTATTTTTATGAAACCGTTTCAACCGGAAGTCTGAGATCTCCAGCTGTTTTGGGGTATCCTTTGTCTCATATCAGCAGTCCAAGTTTCAACCTCAAACAGGTAGCCTAACGGTGTTTCTTCATCCGCAGATACAAATCCTTTTTTTATTTTCTTTTTTATACGCATTTCGGCCAACAACTCAGTTAATTGTGACTCATAAACAATTGTCATGTTTAGTTAGTAAGAAGTCAAGTGTTTTTTGTTATGTGTTTATGATTTAAAATTGTACTTAGTTTTGTGCGTTTAGAGCAGCTGTTCTCGCGTGTGCACACGGGCATTCTTGACGACAGGACATTACCAAGAAAGGAACGCCGCCTCTACAAGGTACTGTGACATTAGATTTTAACTAAACATGACAGCAAAATTAATCAAAACCATTTTATTAGTTGGTAATAATTTCAAAATGTCAATTAACTATTTCATGTCTTTTTCAATTCTATCTACTTCCCAATCTAAAATATATTACTAAACCATCCACTTTTACCACAGTCGTTAAACCAACCGCAATATCAAACAACCGCAATATTTTGTGTGCTGGTGTATTAGACAGATTGTACAGTGTTTAAAATTGTCTGCAGTTGATCATTTTGAATAGATAGCTCTGTTTATTCAACATTTATCACTCAATGCCTAGTCTCATCACATTGTAAAGAGAGTGGTAATTCTTTTAAATTCTATTAAAATTCACCAAAATCATAATCACAAAATCAGCCTTAGGCACAGTCATATAGGTACTTTAATGATACATAAATATTTCCAACCTCAAAAGATCCACGGAAATCATCTAAAAAATACAGAACACTGGAGTTAAGTGTCTAGCCACATTCAAGACAAGGGCATGGAAAGAATAGTGCACACACATGTAATATAACAATCATGTAACATTTATTTTCCAAAGGAGGCGGTTAAATTTGCATGTTTCTCCATATAGTGTAATTAATAAAGTCTTCTTACAAGATAGCTAGTTATGTGTCCACAAGTAGCCTTAAAATATTCTTTCCCAGCTGTATTTGGCCATAAATTCACTTCATTTTCTTGGGGTGGATTATGTTTACGAAGAGTATTTACATATCATTCCTCTGACCTCCTGTAGCTTCAATAACTTAAAGGTACAAATACAGTACTGTATATGTGAAATAGTTAAAGTTATTATTTAAAATGTATTGTTTGTCCCATTTTGAATTTCCACTGATATAGCTACCCTAAAACGTAGCAATGCAGTTTATGAGTTTTAATACCTGGTTATTGAGTGTTTCTTCTTCTGTCTGATGCACCTCTACAAGTACTGTTGTTGTAGTCGTTTCAAGCTGTTTTGAAACCATACAGATTTCTGCGAGCTGCAAGCAAATAAATTCCTCCATATTAGAAAAAGTAATTTCAGATATATGATATATGATACACAATAAATATTACCTATTAGTACATATTTTACAAAATTTTATAATATTATTGATTAAAATTTCACTATATTCATCAATCAATAATTTGGTTAGAAATCAAATTTAACCCCATATACATTATTTAGGTGAACATTAACAGCTTTCTGGTAATTGAGAACAATACTCCAACTGAAACATTCAGATTTCACTGACATTATGAGGAATAAATTTCTTCATTTGCACCATCTCACAGTATTTACAAAAAAGATTTGCTAATTAAGGTTTAAATTATATATTTGAATTTAAGAAGGTCAACATTTAAAATTTAATTCTTTTACCGTTTAGTTATTTTCCTATGTAAAGAGTTGATGCAGGTACAGTAGAATTAAAATCTAATTACTATGGTTTAGTTTTGTACATTTTATGTTAAGTATTTGAAAAATATAGACAAACAGATTTTTTTCTACCCCTCCAACTGGTTTTCCGCGTGCGCGAGCGTTAAAGATATGTTCTTGTACTATTTTTCTGCTCCTGTGAGCAAAGAAACTCACTTTCTTTCATTTCAACATTTAGCCTAGTAAAAATAATCATACCACGATAAATTATATACCATTGTAAAGGTTATATTCCAACCTTTCACATTCACGTAACCAAAAGTCCATAAAATGTTATAGAAATACTTAATTAACTGGTAAAATTTCATTATTTCGTAACATGGCAACTATCGTAGCAGTAAAACATAAAATTGTCATTCTTTTTCTAATTTACACAAGTCCATGATTCTATTCAATTAATCTACAGTAACAGTATAGAAGATTGCTTCATCCTTCGATCTGTGCTTTCTAAATCTTTCTAACTGTTATAGTTCTTAATCTATAAAAATTCAAGAAAATCAAGAATTTTAATACGTTTTTACACCCTAAAAATCACATTTTTTTTTTTTTCAATTTAACTTTGAGCCTATTAAATATTATTGCATCGGAATGAGATATATATCACTTTAAAGGTAATGTTTCAACCTTTCATAATCATGTAACTCAAAATCCTTATCACGAAAGATATAAATTCAAGAATTCGATAATATTTTGTGTTTGCCGCTAGGGAGTAGCATGTGACGAAATGTTGCAATACAAGAAAATATTACCTCATTGTTCATATAGTTTCTATAAATGTTAATACTTGTCCAAATACCAAAAGTTAACAATAGTTTATAGTATTTTTCTTCCTCTATCAAACTACGTATTCCCAATTCGTAGCTGTCATAGTTTTTAGTTATTCTACAAAGTTGCAACCAAGATTAACCAATGCCTTTTTCTTTTAGATACGTACAAAATGTCAAATATCAATTAGTAATATTTCGATTTTTTTAATGATCTTTTTATCACTAAAAAGAAGAGTTCGATCTGTCGAATGTTTTATTCCACTCCCATGTATTGCTAATATTTGGATTGGTCAGTACAAGCAAAGCCGCCATTCAAATTGTTTGTGATGACCTTCCTGCTAAAGCTTTAAGGTGTAATGTTAAAAATGTAATGCCTACTGCTGTCTGGTTGCATTTAGGGCTTTGTAAATTAATATTTTGAGAGTTTTTTGCTATGAAATTTATTGTGAATTACTTAATATGTTTTGTTGATATAGATTTATTTTCAACAACTATTGAATACAAGGATAAATAAAGAAATAAAGCTAAAGTTTCAAAATTATTTTTATAATATAAATGAGCTACAATTGTTTCGCCTTGCGGCATCATCGGGCACTTTAGCTTTATTGCTTCATTTATCCTTGAATATGGAGTTTCAACAAGAAATATAGCTGCTGTTACATTAAAACTATTGAATAGTCTAACCAAATTTGTATGCAAGTTTGTTGATGATTTTATGTTAATTTTTTTTATTTTTTATTTTTATTTTTTTTTTTATGTGAAGATAACTTTTCTCTTTCTTGATTACTTTACTCTAAAATGTATCATTTTAGAAAATTTATAAATTCACAGTTCAATTTTACATACATTTCTTTAGGCAATAGTTTATACAAGTTAGATTTTGAATTAAATAAATATTTTGTATGAATTTTTTTAAATAGGCTTAACTTTCTAGCAATTGTGTAGGCTATACTGTGTTTATAAACACTTAATTTTTCTAAACAAAGTTTTCTAAATATATATTTTACACACTTTTATTAACAATTACACTACAAAACTTTTGGATATTACAAAAAAAAAAAAAATGTTGCAAATTTTTTGTTGAATGGTAATATAGGCATTTTTTTGTGGCATTTTAGGTTCGATTAATGGTCAATTTTTTGATTCCTGACATACCAACTCCAAACCTGTTACATATATATATATATATATATATATATATATATATATTTTCATTACACAGATAAATTTTATGCACCTTTCTGACAAAAATGATATCTAACAAGTTGTTTTTTCTATAATATTACTATTTTTGATGAATTTTTCAAAATAAGTCTAACTTTTCAAAAAGTGTTTTTATCATCAAAAAACAATTGATTTCTCAGCATGTAAATTTTATAAATTGATTAATTTTTTATCAACATTTATTCACAACTACATTGCAAAACGTTAGTAAATCTTAAAAAATATTTTAGTGGTATTTAAAGGCTTTTTTGTGTTTTCAGTTTATTTTTTTATTCCTAACATACTAACCCAAAACCAGTACATCAAACGGTTTTTGATTACACAGATAAATTCATGCACCTTTCCAAGAAAATTGATATATAACAAGTTGTTTTGTATAATATTACTATTCGTTATGAATTTTTAAAAAGTATATTTAAAAATGCACAAAAAATGGCCTGCCATTATAGAAGTTTATAATGACCAGTTCTAGGGTTAAAAATTCTTCATCTTGCCGTCATGAGTCACCATCTCATAAGAAACATTATTATAAGATTCTGTAAAACCAAGTAAAGGTTGATTAGGACAACATAGGACTGGGGTATGTAACACTCATCAACAAGACTAGATAAACAGAAACATGCATTATCATTTGACTTCTGCAAATGAAACAAAAATGCTGTAGAAATGCTGATGTATTACAGAGTTTAAAATACTTTTCTCCTTTTATAAAATTACAGAATAGGTAATTTTTGTGTATAAAGTACTTGACCTAACTAAATCAACTTCCAGCCCTCTACCTCGCCCTCTTTAATTCCTAAATGTTAGGATTTGATGAAACTAAATCAGATTATTACTAATTTTAAGATGATTGAGATTTCAGTGTTTGTGACGAACTCCTTCAAAGAGCCTTGAGAAAATATATGATTGAAACTTGAAACTTCATCAAGTAGTATCAAAAAAAGACAGAGAATTTAGTCCAGAAATAACATTTTTATTTTGATGAAAATTGCTGTGAAAACCTAATGTCTGTATTTGACCATTAGAAGTCCGGTGAAATTAAGTTGAAAAAGTAATTTAACCTTAAATATGAATTAAAGTTGAAATATACAACACCAAATAGCTGGGGTAAGCCAAAAGAACAAATCTGAAAAGAATGGGTTTTCTTTTATCAAATGTTGTATAAGAGTATATTATCAATTACTTATATGAGTTCATTAAATCACAAAAGTTGAAGTTTGATTTGTGTGTATTTGGGGGGGGGGGAGTTTTTAGCACAATATGTCCTATTTTTTTTAACACCGTGTATAAATAAAATAAAGATTATAAATAAATTTACCATAATTTTCCTAGCCCCATAATCTGTGCTTCATTTTTATGTTACTTTATTAATTTTTGCTAGAAACAGTAGGGATTAACTTTCGGCTACCATACGTCAACATTTTATGAGACAACTAAACATGAGGAATTACAAGTGTAGTCAGAAATTTTATTTTTTCATCCTAATTTTGTGTATACAAATGTCTTTAGCAGCCACAATTAAAACTGATGTATACCAAAATTAGTTCTTACTTACCTTAGTATTATTTTTACTCCGGTCCGAAGGCACATCAGCTCCAATATCATGAGAACCATTATTTAAACTAGGACCAACATGAATCACTGTACAACCTCCTTCTGGAAAAACATATATTAATAAACATTATGTTACATTATAAATTTATGAGTATATATATATATATATGTGTGTGTTAAAACTTATTTAAGTTTAATGTACATAATTTTATATATGTAAAACAACTGAAGAATTAATACTTAATTATTATCAATTGTTTTTTAAATAACTTAAAATTGTTCTTAAACATTCCCAAAACCTTTGAATAAAATATAATAACAACTTTAAAAGTTTTGCCTAGTACAGGACCTGAACCCAGAAATTCCAACCATTATACTCTGGAGCTTTAACAACAGAGCTACAATGGTGTGATACAAATCCATTTGAAACTGTTGTATTCAGCTGCTGTTGGATTGAGATATCTATTCAACACAATCACACTACAGTTGGTTCAATGGTAACTGCAATTATTTCAATAGCCTAATTTAGTGTCAATAGTTAGATCAAGTAACTAAATAGCAGATATATAATACAAGAAAGGAAGAGTGGAATAAATCTGTAAGTGATCGACTTGGTCAAGATAAACCTGGAATTTTTGTAATTTTTGATATTTCATCTAAATATTGATAATTCACCTAAAATTATTATTCCATACATAAATATCTAACATATTTTTTCTTACTCAAAAATCCCTATAAAATTAGCCTTTCTAAAAAAAACAACAACCAACATTCCAACATTTTAAAATGGAGGAACTGATTTTAACAGTTAACAAAACCTATGCAAACCATTAGAGTATGTATTCAGTTTTGTCAAATAAGTTCAGTAATTACCAAGAAAAGTAAATAGATACAGATAAGTAGATAGACTCTACAACCATTTCTATTCTAGATATTAGTTAACTTAATATCATCATTTTATCAAAAGCAGAACATTAAAAAAATATTTATTTAAGATGAAACAACATTAAATTGATATACTAAAATTAAAATTTCATTTAACTAAGAAGAGATTTCTTATTAAGTTTAGTTAACGACGAGTTTTTTTGCGAACATTGGTAAAAAGTATTTTTTTGCAATAATATCATTGTCTAAAAATGTCTAAAATGACATCACCCAGTTTTTATTACCTTGTTATAGAAATTTCAGTAAAAAAACTTTCATTTAATTTGTATTGTTTTAAAGTTACTCGTTATCATTTACCTTTCATTATATTTAAGGTTAGACAGTATTGAAATACCCACCCCCTCTTATTGATGTATTCTTACTCTAATGTGGGAGTTTTATGATTACTAATATTACAACTATTTTATTCATGAATAAGTATTTGTGATTACTACACACATTGTCAAATTTTCAAAAAAAAAACACAGAACATATAAAAACAAAACAAAAAACACAAAACATAAATTTAAAAAGTATAAAATAATCAACAACAAAAATTATTAAAATAAAAATACAACTCTGTAGAGATTTCAAAACATAGGCAGTGACCACTTGGGTTAATAATTCCATATACATTCTGTATACTATATTGTATTTTGTGTTCTTGTTATATCGTTTAGGGTTGACGACATAACTTGATAGTGTGGTAGAATTTTGTAATAACTTAATTAAAATTCTGGCTATTGAAGCTAGCTACTATTATTGTTGATTTTTTTGTAAATTTGAGGTTACAATATTTTTTATAATTTTGGTTTATAGCTGTTATAACTCTCTTATTTTTTATATTAGAAATTTCAAAGTTTGAACAAAATGAGCTATTTTGGGGAATTATAGAGGCTACAGGTAAAAAGTTATCCCAATAACAATCTTCAATTTGATATAATTCAATATATCAATTTAACCAATAACAATTGTCTCAATTTATTTGACATTTAAAAAATTGCTTACTTGCCACAGTTTAGCAAAACTGGACAATAATTGTGATTTTAGAGAATTTACTACAGCATACGAAAAATGGTCTCAAATCACTTCTATGGATATAATTGATGGAAGATTCATCGAATATCACAAATTCCATAAAGGAGATCAGAATAGCTACAATGTTTACATTAAAAACTTCCTAACATAACATTAAAAAAACCAATTAATTGTCATTTTATAAACATTTATTATTATAACCTCATTATGTGTGCAGACCTACTCTTTCTATTTTTCCGTGTAAGGTTTGTACAAAGGTTTTGAGTTGGTAGATGGAATACAATCATGCACAGATGTGTTTAATGCTTAAATATTTAGCTGGACTTTGTTATTATTACATGTACGGTATCTTCATGTACCTAAAATAAACTATATTTGTTCAAAATATTGAGTCAGAATAAAATGTATTTTCATGTTTAACAAGATATTCATACTTATAATAAATATGTATGATTTTTATAATCTTATGTAAGTCAACTAATTGACACTGTTATATACCTTATAAAAAATAGGTATCCACTTATAAATAATTATAGTAATGATAGGTAATAATAAAACTTGCTATTTTCAAGACTATTGGCACTAACTTTCTCAATTTTTAAACTTGTTACTGGAAAATTTAGCAATATCTGTAATTCTTGAATTATACTCCTGCTATATATAATTACATAATTATCTTATTTTCAACTGATTTTTGGTAGAAAGACGGTATTTTTACCTGTTGTCTGAGATTTAATTCCGTTGCAATTACTTGGCACAATTCTATCACTGTCTGTCCGCCTTTCCATTCCGTTTCTATAAGAAGAATCATTATGGCTCAACCTGTTAAGAAATTATAGCTTACAACTACATAGTCGAGCATTTTACACATTTCTAGATTAAAATAGATATACAATCATAACAGTGTGTAATATTATTTGGAAACAATATATTTGAAATACTTTTGTAGACTTCATTATGTACTTCTATTATATTTTGAACTTCATTATCAGTACTTTATGCTAGTATATGATTCAAAGATTTTGTCTCAGTAAAAAAATGTTCAGGTCTCAACACATCGATCATTTCATTGTTTATTTAGAGCATAGTATTTTATTCAGTCTGCTTGAAGCTAAAGTGGAACATAGTTGTATGTTCAGTGAATTGTTTTACAGTATTTTTATTATTATTATTTTTTTATATATAATCAGTTATAATTTATTATGTTAGTTAAAATGAGTGTAGTAAAGCGGAAGTGAAACGTAGTGACTATAGAACAGAAGTTAAAAACAATTGAGAGAATTGAAAAGGATAATCTGTTTGACTGATTAGTCATACACCTTGGTGTTGGTATGACTACGGTACAAGACTGGTGAAGAAATTTAAAAAATATTCAAGGCTACAGTACACAAATTGAGTCAGGTAAAGTTCTTTTATAACATTGCACCTTAAAAAAATGACATAACGAACTGGTTGATGATGCATTATAGTTGTGGTTTATGCAAGAACGATGCAAAGGCATGCCAATAAGTGGTCCTTTTTTGAAAAAAAAAAAGGCTGCCATTCTACACACAAAGTTTGAAAAAACGGGCATGTTTATGGCCAGTGATGGTTGGTTAACACAGTGTAAAAAGCGACACAGCATTTATCACTTAAGTGTTTGTGGTGAAAAACTACCACATGATCCTGTTGCAGCCAACAATTTCATTCTCAAGCTCACTGATTTCATTCAAATGGAGGAATTGTGTCCTAAGTAATTTTACAATATTAACTAGATGGATCTTAATTTCAAAAGACTTTCTAAAAAAAACTTTTACCGCTAGTTATGGAAAGTCAGCTTTAGGATTTAAAATTAATAAAGAGAGATTAACAAGTATACTTTTGCACTAATGCTTCTGATTTACATAGGCTTACCCTACTGGTCATTGGGAAGTCTCAGAAGCTTTGTGCCTTTAGGATCATTAATATCTTATCACTTCCTGCCTGCTACAGAGGTCACAAATCACAAATTGGATTGACAAAATAAATTTAAAGATTAGTTTACTAAACAGTTCGTACATAAAGTACACTTAAAAGAATTCAAAATGTCAATCAAGGGAATTCTGGTTTTAGATAATGCACCAACCCACCCTGTAGGACTTGAAATCAAAGAGGAACCTGGAATAAAATGTTTTTTTTTCTCCTACCACATGTGACTAGTATTGTACAGCCTATGGACTAAGGTGATATCAAATATTTCAAAAGACGGTACAGAAACATGTTACTTTTGGATATCCTGAGGAAAATGGAATTTGAAGGAAATGGGTTAAGGCTATAGAAAAGGCAGATTCACACAATACAGCAAAATCTCTACTGGAAAACATCTTGGCGTGTCATGGAATGCTGGCAGAAATACAAACTGACCAAGGTACGCATTTTGTTGTTGAAACATTAATCCAATTTTACAAAGCTTAGGAATTGTGCATAAAACGTCGGTAGTGAATAGGTCACAAAGTCAAGGGATTACAGAGAAGTACAACTCCACATTAATAAATAAGATTCGGTGTTATGTAGATGAAGATCAGAAGGAGTGGAATAAATATGTGAAGTTGGTAACATTTGCATATAATTCAGGTAGACATGCATCGACAGGTTTTCCCATTTGTTACATGGTTTTGAGTCTAATCATGTAACTACACATACATTTGGCTTTGGTCCCTACAGTCCCAGATACAGATGTTTTAGCAGATTTGAAAATAATACATAAGGTCAAACAACATTTCCAGTTGATATCTTATACACAGGAAAAACAACTACATCGATATAATTTGTGACATAAAGAAAGGGAATTTAGGATAGGACAGTTAGGTCTCGTAAAGGTAGAGAAGAAAAATAACAAGTTGGTACAGCAGTATGCTGCTTTGTACAAAGTTTTACAGTGATTATCACCACTAAATTACGAGATTGACTTGTGTTGATAGGGAAAATGGGTAGTTGATATAATGCATGTTGCACGGTTGAAAGTGTATAATGCAAATGATTAGGTAATAATTTTTAATATACAGATTCGTACATGTTCAACAATTCTTTTATTATAGTTTGCAAATAAGTTTAGTAATTATGAAAGTTTATGTAAATTTAATGCCTAATGTACAATACAGAATGATTCTAACAAGGGGGTTAAGTATTGTAAAAATTTACTTTACTGAGAGGTAGTTCTAATTACATAAGATTTAATGCAGATGGTTTGCTCAGTAACAGGGGACAGTGTGAAGGGAAGTTATCCACAAAATAAATTTGACAATGATGTAGAATTTGGTGTGTGGTTGTTTATATCCTCTTTCCCCTGATCCTTGTTTCCTCTCTCAACGTTCCAGTAAACTCTATGCAACTCATAATTTTCAAGCAAAAGCTGCTAATTATGTATAAGACTCTGTTATACCTTTGACATACATTTTTCCTTTCATTCTCTTACAACATTTTAAAAATTTGTCAACAATGACTAAATCATGTCTAGAGGATAATAGTTGTCCTGTGTGTGATGAAGAGGTACAGGTTCTGACCACCAATGAGGAGACCATCAACAATCACTTGAACATGAAGCGTTGTAGGAATTCCAGGATGGTATGCAGCAGATATCTAATGTGACTACTACAGATGTATATGAGACTATGGTGCCGGATGTGATAAAGGTTAGTCGGATGTGATAGATAACACGTATTTAATACATGTAATAATTATTGTATGAATGACTTTAATAACTATTCTATTATTTTGTTTATTGTTTAAGGTACCGGTATGAATAATCTGAAATCATATGGCTTCAGGTGCCTGAAAGGGATTACCCTCAATTTTAATGTACACATTTTAAGCAAAATTTCTTATTTTTCTTTTTGATATATGTGTTTAAAACATCAAGACAATGATATAGGGGTGCCGGTGATATTAGGAATTATGGATTAAAAAGCCAGAGTAACAACAATTATTGTGACAGAACTGAAAAACTGATGAAATTTCTTACCTTGCAAGTACGATGGATGTTATTAAAGTGAGTGTTGTATAGAAATGCTAAGCTGAGAGAGAACAAGGTCAATTGATCAAGTGGACAACTGCTGGAGGTTTTTAAGTTGCCAGACATACTTGGCAAGAAAGAGTTTCCGAGGGGATCGAACCTTCATACAAGAATCTGTGAGAGTTGCAAGAAGTGTTAGCAAACTTTATATGTAAAATAACTTGTGATTATTCAGAGTCAGTTTATTAATTTATTAACGTAGAATCAGGTTAATTAGTCACAATAGTTAGAGTCATTCTGGATTCTTAGTTTTGATAAGATTAAGATGTTTGTTTTAGTAATATGACGAAGCTGTGTCAGAGATAATCAAATTATAATAAATAATAAAAAAGCATTAACTGAACCACTGTTTTATTTAAGTTAAAGTGAGAGAATCCAGGCAGAAATTTTAGTAAAATTAACAGTCCCAACAATAATATTAAGTGATTAATCAATATACCTTTCTGAATCTATGATTGATTCCTCCTTAACAATAGACAGTCTTTTGTTTGGCCAAGTCTCAGGACTTTGGTCACCAGCCACGCTGCTCGCTGAACTGTTATACCCCGAACTTTCGCCAGGAAATAATTCCAAACCTGAACCTTTTCTGACAACTAGTTCCAGAACGCCATTATTTCTAAGTACAGAAGTTGCCTGTTTACAAACAACAATATAAACTCATTCAAATTGTATTGAACAATATGTGTAGACATTTTGAAAGTATTATATTAAAGGAATATAACTTAAATCATTCACTATTTTAATAAACAACTGAGAATGATGGATTGTTGTCATGTTGCCTCATTTAAATATAGATTTAGTTTTTAAAATTTATGTTATTTTTTTCATTTATAACATCAACTTTACATACTTTTCAATGAAATCATAACAAGAAATAATAATTTATACTTGCTAAAATAATGTTTTTCTGCTTGATTTGAAGCATGGGAAAATGCTAAAGTGTAGAAGAATGAAATTCACATTTTCTTTTTTTTTCTGGTTCAACAAATAGTTTGGAAACAACCAGTTTCAAATTATTATCAATAATTCATTGTTAAAACATAAAATCTGCAAATATTGGTTATGGAGGAAAATCATAACCTAACTATGTCAATATGAAAAAAGAACTACACAAACTGCATATTTAAAAAAGCAGATACATATTTTGTTAAATACCTAAAAGGACAACACCACATTGTTGATCAAACCAATAATGAAATTAAAATATAAAAACTGATAACAAAGAGAACCAATGAATCCACTATAAACACTTTACTGAAATAATTTACCATCACATCAAATCCATTTGAAACTAGGACTACTTAATAAATATTTATTACAACAAAGTCTTAACTACTTCCATCCTCAATAACAGTTCAACGGACTTCTAAGTTCTGAACAAAGTGCAACTTTAATTTTTAGCCCAAAAAATAATATTTGTTTTACTCATTACTTGTAGAGTTTTCCATATGTTTATGTTTTTCATGTGTTCCTCACAACCAATTACAGAAATTGAAATTATGTAGAGGTAAAAAATACACAGTGAACCAAACCTCTTACTCATAAAACACTCTTTTTGAATAAATAATATTAGAAAATGTGAGTTGAAAGAAGTTCTCAATTTTATGTATATATTTATACAAGATTATTTAGATTGGACCATTTAATGATTACCCACTTCAGCTAGTGGATTGGTATAATGAATGCCTGTATTTATCATTTAAATTAGTAATACCTACTAAGTTGTGACATGCAGACATATATGAATAAACAATCCACTTAGTGTCAAATAAGAAAATCATGGTCATTGTGTTTATTGAATGGACCATTAGTAAAAAAAGTTTATGTTTATGTCATAAATCAATTACACCCCCCCCCCCCCGCCCTCATTCACCCAAGACAAAAAGTAATTATGTACATTACGTAAATATGTTCAGAATTTGTAGTACCATTGGCGCATCCAGTTTTGAAAATTCTTGTCAGTGGATTGATTTGATTGAAATATTTTGTGTCTGTATGATGAAGACTATAATTTTTAAACATAAATTACCAAATTATCATATATTACCATGATTTCATTACCAAATTTGAATAGAAGGTCCACAAAGAATAGAAGATGTTAGAGTTGGTGATTTCAAGAAATTTGATTTTCAGTTTAAAATGGTACTACATCAATTTTGCCTAAAAAATATAACTTTTCATATTTTTGATTAATTTGTATAAACTCGATTAATGACACAACTTTTCATACCAAACAATTAACATCAATAACCAAAAATAATATCAGATTTGTTTATTTTTTATTTTTGCAAAACCAAGATTGTCAATTAATTGTTTTTTATGAAATGTAGCAGAACTATGAGGTTAAGCAGAAAAAATATTTAATGATACAAAATCTAAAACTCAAACACTGGAGGCAACTAGAATTTTTAGTAAATTTTATTATTATAAAAAATTTCTCTTTTCCATTACATGAAGAGATTAGCATCTACTGACACAGAAAAAGTTATCATCTCTTTTATTGGTAGCAAAATTTTGTTTCTTACTTATGTATGTTTTATATTAATGTTGTGTGTTTAAATTATGAGGTCAGTCCAGAAATTAATTTACATTTTGAAATTTTTTAAAACCCTAGTGAAAGATTATCTTAAAGTGTTTATTTAACATAATCTCCGTTCAAATTGAGACACTGATCATTATAGTGCACCAGCTTATACACATGGAGTTCATGTGTTCTCCATTATCACAGAATTTCACTTCTTGAGATTTCAACTACTCATTCACGCCTGCATGAAGTTCTGCATCGTTATTGAAGCAGTGCATTACGAGCCATGTCTTCATATGAGGGAAAAAGTAGTAGTCAATCTGCCCAAAATCCGGACTGTACAGTAAATGATCTAAGAGCTCCCATTCAAAACAATCCCAGAGTTACAGTATGATTGGCCGTATGAGGTCAAAACAAAATCTTGGATCTCAAATTTCTTCAACGTTTCTTTTGAATTGATTTTTTACTTTTACTTTGTTAATGTTTCACAACATCTCCCAGAATTTATTGTTGAACCACATTCGAAGAAATACACCAGAACCACTTCTTTTCTGTCCCAAAAAAAGGTCACCATGTTCTTCCTTGATAACAATGTTTGCAAACATTTCGAAAAGTTGTTGTCCCCATTCCATAGACTGTTCTTTTGTCTCACAATTCAGGTGTTTTACTTGGGTCTCATCCCCAATTACGTCATGATCAAGAAGTGAGACACCATCTTTATTGTAGGCTTTGAAAAACTTCAACAATGCTGCAATGCGATGTTTTTTTATGTTCTTCTGAGAAGATTTTCGGCACAAAACTTATGGTATCACAACCTCATTCAACAAACTTCGTGAAATTTGAGGAAACTGAAGCAAGACTTCTGTGATTGTGAAGTGGTGGTTTTCACGAATATTTCTATTGATTTTTGCTACCAGTTCATTAGTCACAATGCTCAGTCAGTCACTTCACTCTTCATCGTGAAAATTAGTTCGGCCATTTTTAAACAATGCACCACTGCTTAACATCTCCTACACTCATTATATTGTTTCCATAACCTCACAAAGTTTCTGATGAATTTCAATTGGTTTTTTTTTTTTTTTTTTTTTTTTTTTCCAACAAAAATATAATCACTGACCTCATTTTACAACTTGTGAGATTTTTAATTGCAGAAAACATTATAATAATTCACACTGAACAAACCAGAAGCAACACAAACCGCATACTACCATGGCTGGATGGGTATTGTTAGAAGGACACTTTGACACCAGGATGGCAGCACTAGCCTTGCTATTCCAAAACCTAAATTACTTTCTGGACTCCCTCATATTTATAAACATTGATACAATGGGTATTTACAATTGTAACACAAAGATGTTAAAAAAAAATATTGTACTGCAAGTTTACTAAATCAAATTCCTTATTAATATAAAATCATACCTCACTAAAGTCCATGAATGGTGTAAATACAATATTATTGCACTGCATAATCTGATCTCCTTGTCTCAGTCCTGCACTACGAGCTAAACTGTTCTCTTTCGTAAACTGAACAAAAATCCCTGGCTTCCAATCAGGTCCTTTGCATATTCTGTAGATAAAAAATTAAAAGTGATTATTTAAACAATATACATATGATTAATTTTTTTAACAACTTATATTTGTTACATTAATGGTAAATAATCAAAATGTAAAAAATACATTTTTTCTAAAAATTATTAGTGGCAAAAAATGTACTCATAATATAACGTTAAAAGATTGTTAAACAAATTACGGTTTTTAACAAGTTAGTAGTGTCACTCAAGAATTACTTGAGGAATCATCTTATAAATAAGTCATCATTTAAAACATGAGAAGATGTAATAAAATATCCATTCTTTTACACATCGAATCTCCACAAAAAAAAAAAAAAAAAAAAAAAAAAAACATCTTAATATCTTTGGAATTAAGAAAACTATGCCTTTACAAGTACTCTAAGACTAATTTGTATTATCCTTTATCTAAAATAAAACCAAATCTATTTTGGGTAATTGAAATATGTAAAATTAGTTATAAACCGTCTTTTCATTAAAAAAGCAAGATATATTTATTTTATGTTGTAAAAGTCATAATTAAATTTTATATAATTTTTTAATTCACTAGTTTTCCAGTTAATAAGTAGAAATTTAATGCTTCCCGTACAATAAAAACTTTTTTTCTTTAAATAAATTTATAAATATTATTTTAATTTATACTAATAGAAACAAATAAATTTATTATTACTTTTCAGAAATTCTGAGTATTCAAGTATTCCAAGTTAATTTATATTTAGTTGTCTACCACAATAAATTATAATTGAACTTTTATGCCTTTAAATTTTGTCAGGTAAAACCATCATAATTGCAGCTAGTGAGCATAATTTTATGGTTTCAACTATTATAACTCGTATGATATTTCTTGGTGTTGTTTTTTCAAATCTATGTATATCAAACCTTTTAATTACCCTTGGCAATTTTAGGATATTACTTATTTTATAAACATTTATAGCACTCGTATAAATAAGAGTTTAAGAATATATGAGGAGCATTGTATTTGCCGCTACAGTAGTTTATGTTGGTTCAGATATTAACAAAGTTTTATTACTCTACTGTTCTTAACAAATGTAATTATTGTCATAGATTACACACCCACAGCCAAGTTTGGCCCTTGGAGCTACATTAATGACTAGACGGACATCTGTTGAATGTAACACCGGGTGTTCTTCACACACATCACTGTTACTTCTATAGTGATCACTGTGATTGTCTGACTGAACTGCTGCAATTCCTGGATCAGGTTCTACAATCCTCCAAGTCAGAGCATCATTGTAACTCCTAAAATATAAAATTTATTTTATGAATTATACACATCTTTACCATGATCAATTTATATATTGAATTATTTTCTCCAGATTAAAAAAATAATAAGACTATATAATAATAATAATAATAATAAAATATTCAAACAACAAGTAATACTTTACTATATATCTGTTCTGTTTAGGTATAATATTATTTTTTCCAAATTTAAAACAAATTTAAGACTATAAAAATTTTATACCTAATAATAATAATGAAATATTCGAAAAACAAGTAATATTTTACTATATTACTATATATTTTTAAGTGATCAAAAGTACTTACTCTTTAGTTGGAATCATGCCAACAGCTGAAACACATACAAACATAAAGTTAATAATAAAACAAGAAACATATATACAAATAGTCCGGCGAGAACTCTCCAAAAAGTGACATGATAGTGACCACGGATGTACTAGTCGCTAATTTTGAAGTTTCATTATGTTTTCAAGGGTGCTGAATTCGTATCCGGAATTATTTTTTATCAAAAGTTGGTGGAATACCTTCGAAATCGACTTTAAGCCGAAAATGAGAAAACAATATTTTCTAATTTTTTTGTGCTTAACTCGTGATAGTCTATCTCCAACAAGAATCAAGATTTCCATTTCAAATTTTAACTGGTTAATCTTCAACTGTTGCTCTAGAGAAAACGCTTATTAAAAGTTTCGAAATTTTTTCCTGGTTTATGGCAATCTTTCAAAATATTTCCGAGACTTTTCTTGACTTGACACCTTCAAATTACAAACTTGAGAGACGAACTTTCAAAATTCGCTTCAAAAACTTTACAGTATTAAAATATAATGTGCAAGAAAAATTTTCGGAAAGTTACGAGTTAAGCCCGAAAAAATTAGAAAAAACTTATTTTCGGCTTAAAAGTCAATTTTGAAGATGTTCCACCAACTTTTGATAAAAAATATTCTGGATTCGATTTCAGCACCCTCGAAAACATTAAGAAACATCAAAATTTAGTGAATAGTAAGTCCGTGGTCACTATTTCAGTTTCTAAGTTCTTTTTGGGGAATTCCCTGCAGCCTAAAAGGTTATGGTGATTTCATCATTTAATTTTCTAATCTTTATAATGAGGTAAAAAATTATAATATCAAAACATATACCACTAAAATAAATTTCAAGTTTTTTTTTTTTCATTTTATGTATTGAAACATTTTTATAACTATATACAGTAACCAACAAATGGATATGGTGTTTTCTTACTGTCAAATATGCAACATTATTAGATTCTGAACAAAGTTTTTAGCCCACCTATCTGACTTTTATAAATGTTTTAATAACAAAATAATAATAATTGTTATTTCAGGATACTTTGAAACATAGGAAATTTGATTTCCATTAAAATTAATTAAAGAACACAGAAAGTTGAAAATTTTGAAAATCATTTAATTTTTTTAGAATAAATGATAAATATTGTTAACTTGGTGCAAATGGTAATAGATAAAATTTGACACAATTTATTTTTACTGTTAACCCAAGCTTGTACCAAGTTTCCTTTTGGCAAATAAAAAAATAACAGTTGATGCTTTCACATTATATTGGATTAGGAAATTATAAATATAATGGTTACTAAAATAATTGATGTTACTATATGAAATTAAAATCGACTCCACAATACCCAAAGATATTAATAATATTTTTGGGAGTAGTTTAAGTACATATTATGTGTCTTTTGAAAAACCTACATTTATTATTCTTAAAAAAAACTCTAAGAAAATGATTTCTAATCAAATAGGTTTATGATCGTATATTTTTTCTTCTTGCAAGTAAGTAATCTCTTCCTTCAATTATAAGTTATGTAACAGTAGATTTATTTAATCTAAGTAAATTTATTTAAGTTAATAGAAAAGTTGATAAATCTCCTGGCAAACATGCCATAATTGATGAGTCAATAATATCCTTTCAAGAGTGGCTTATTATGAGACAGTATATTCCCTCAAAGGTTTCCAAACATGGTAAAAGGATTTTCAAACTCAGCAATGCTGGAGCATACACCTCTAGTTTCACGAAATATAGAATATATATATATATATATATATATATATATATATATACATGCAGGGAGATAGATAATGAAAGAGGATATAATAATAAGTACAAAAAATGTAATCTTCAAACTAATGCAGGTATTCCTCAGTGAGAAGTGTACAATAGTAGGTAAAACCTACTACAATAATGTTGGAGTAACAAATAAATTTAACTACAATAAAACCTAACCAGTAGTCATACTATCTGGACAAGTAAAGTATATACTTAAACATATTTTACTACCTAGAGGAAAGAAGAAAAGACTGATAATATGGAGAACCAGGCAGGAGTTGAAAGTTGTAAAGATAAATACAATGAAAGATTTTTTACAACATCATGTCAACTAAAAATGGTTAGCATCAGTAAAAAAAAAATTAGGTAAGGTGATGCCTGAAACTGTACTATAAACAAATGTTTAAAAAATTGTATCTTAATCTGATGTCAAGTAATTGCACACTAATAAGGTAAAATTATTGTACCCGGGATAATCCTGAATATGTTTTGTTAACTAACCCTTATACATGTTGCACCCATCAACCTTGATCTTTTGTTATTATGTGATGTAATATAATTATGAAAGTAGAGCCAAGGGATGGTTAGACAGAGCTGGGCTCCAGATGGCGGTCGAAAAAACGGAGGCAATTTTGGTCACCGATAGAAGGAAGTTCGAGAAGCCAAAGTTAAGACTCGGGAGCGTGGAGATAGAATGGAAGAACCAATTGACTTATTTAGGGGTCGAAATCGATCGAAGACTGAGTTTTATACCTCACATTATTAAGGCAGAAAACAAGGGTATAGAAGCAGGAGCTCGACTTTCACGGCTTATGCCCAATATAGAAGGTCCAAGAGAGTGCAAGAGGAGATTGTTGGGGAACGTCGTCGCTGCAAAGGTTTTGTACGCAGCTCCGGTCTGGGCATGTGCATTAGGAAAGAAAACGGCCATAAATATTCTGCTAACGGCTCAGAGGCCCATTGCATTGAGGGTAGTTTGTGCATATAGAACAATCTCAACAAGCGCGCTACTGGTAATAGCCGGCTTACCGCCATGAGACCTAAAGGCGAGGGAAGGACTGGAAATTTACGAAGCACGGAAAATAGGAGCATATGACTTGAACACTAAGAAAGATATTAAAGCCAGAGCCAGGGATAAACTTTTGAGAATGTGGCAAGATAGATGGCAGTCGGAGACGTCTGGGCAGTGGAAGCGGACTCTTATTCCGGAGATAGCGGAATGGTTAAACCGGAAACATGGGGAAGTAAGTTACTTTCTCACCCAGGTTTTGTCGGGACATGGGAGTTTTGGTAGCTATTTGCAGCGTTTTAAGATCAGAGAAAGTGCGGCATGCAACTACTGCGATGGAATATATGACGACGTAAACACACGTTATTTGACTGTGAGAAATGGAAGGATGAGCGGCAGGAAATGAATAAGGCGATAGGAACCGAGGTCAAGGTGGAGACCATGATAAAGTTGATGCTGCGTTCGGAAGAGTGCTGGAAAACCGTGGAAATGTACGTTAATAAAATTATGGCTGCTAAACAAAACAGACGAACTCTATAAGGTGTACATATGATGAGAGCCTAACAGCGGCTATGGAAGGAAGGGTTGTCACATACGAAGTTATGCCGACAGGTGGTTCCGTGTGTGACAGGTGAAGCCCTTAGATAAGGAGGTTAGGGTTTAGTGGGTATGCCACTTTGGCGAGTCCCACATACCGGGAGCCGCGATCGGCTCCTGATGGTGCGTAAAGCATTCCCCCCTCCTCGGAATATATATATATAATTATGAAAAGGGTCAACTCAACATCATGTGCATCTCTCAGAGATAGTGACAGGTACATTTTGTATGGAAGTGTTTTATTTGTTTGAAGTTTTCTTAATATATTTATGAAAAAAATCAAACCATCTTCAATGTCTCATCATAATTTATTAATTAAAATTTTATCAAAATAGGAAAAGAAAATTATTTTTTTAATTTCCCAGTTATCTCCATGCATTTCTTAAAGTGGGCCTACAACAGACTGGAAAGAACTAAATTTCATAGATTGCATAACTTGGTTTTGTGTTCTGAGTAGGATTCAAACGCCATACCTTAGTGCTATGGCTAACATTCTTAGTTAACAAAATACAATAGACAAGTAACTTCTTTCAACATTTTTGAGTAATCATATTGCCAATTCTATTTACTAAAAACACATTTGAGTTATCTGAATATATGAGTTGGTTTTACAAATCAAATATGTTTTATTCCTCTATGTAAAAAAATATATATATATTCACAAATATAAATGAAAATATTCATTTAAATTGCCACCTTGCCCATGTTTTGTGTACTGGAGAACAATTTTCAAGAGTAGGATGCATACTAAAAATTTAATATATTAATATTTTTAATTACAATTTGAACTTATTGAAACTCATAATACAGTATTTATGTATTTTGGTGCACTAAGTTTGACATTTATATTGGTTTATACTAATCTAGCCTCTGTATATTAAAAAAATCTAAATCAAATCCAAAATATTTTAACCAGAAAACTGCTGAAATTAATTCCGATTTAGGAGGAGATTCATATAGCTCATTTTTATTCTGAGTATAAAAGGGTTAAATCAAAGAAGAATAAAAGGAATGGCTATCAGGCTTCACTAACTCTGCTTTACGAATAATAAATTTATTTACATTAAACAATTTAGAACAGTTTTATCCATAATAATTAACCTATTCAAACTACTTACATCTGACTTTAAGGAAGACACTTGACTGGTTTTGTATTAGAAACAATACTTCTTTATGTGTTGCATCTTCTATAGGATATCCATTCACTCTGATAATTTGATCTCCAACCTGAAAGAAAAATATTTACAAGATGATTTCAAACTTGTTAAGAAATTACACAAATAAATTAAAATAATATAACTTAATTTTTTTTTTTTTTTTAATCTTTAAACTGATACTTTTAAAACTTATAGTTAAAAAAATGAAAGTTGGTGTGTTAACTGATTTTACAGATTTTATCAATTTTGTAGTCATTTTTTCACACAAAAATTGTATTTTATATTAGCTTGAATAAGTTTATTTACCAAAACACTTTCTTCTTATATAAATATATTTAAAAAAAAATGTTTACACTTAATTAATATTTTAAATCTTATAATATATTTTGATTTAAGCTTTTGTTAAAATATTAATATTTTGTTTATAATTTGATGTTAGTTATAATATAGGTCATACTAACTCAAGAAATTTGGACTTTTATAAACCTCACAAAAAGGTATTTATATCAACACAAAAAACTCCCTTGATTTTTAGATACATTTGCATTCAAATCTATAGGCCTACACAAAATCAGAGGATGTCCAAATGTTCATATGTCCATATTTATTATCTCTACAGATTAAACAGCTTGATCAATTTTCATATTTTGATGGTCTAAATAATCCAATTATTTTTTTTAATATTTATATTTATTAAAAAAATATTTTAAAAAAGTTAATAAAAGCTTACAAAATTAGAAGAAAAAAAGTTATTCGAGAGAGCTTCTTTAATTTCTACTTTAATTCAAGAACTGCAGATTATTTTCTAGAAAATTTGTTTATAAAAAATTCAGAGTCTCAAAAATTATGGAGATTGATCATGTGATTAATGGTTATTATTCATTTTTCATTTTTTCTAAATGTATTTCTTAATTGGAAAAAGTAAGTATAGAAGACGGAGTTTTATAATTAAAAAAAAAAAAAAAAAAAAAAAAAAAAAAAAAAAAAAAAAAAAAAAAAAAAAAAAAGCAAGCTACGCAATACTAGACCATCCTAGGAAGAGTATAGTGTAAAATGGCATAAATATGGATATCCATAATTTTTCCATCAGAAAAGAAAAACTTTTTTTCTTATACAGCTATATAAATGTTGTTTCTATAAACTAATACATTTAGAAAAATCATGTTTCTACAAGATAAAACTTGGTTTAAATTCTACAAATAAAACAATATTACATTAATATAAAGGGAAAAGAACACATTTTTCTCTAGAAAAATATACAAACAATTAATTAAAATCTTACAACAAAACAAACCAGATATATTGCTTACTTCTTTCTACACAGAATAATATCTATACAAATTATATTACATAGAACATATTACATATTACGAAGAACTATATTACATAATAAAACACAAATTGATTATATATATATATATATATATATAAACTTGTAGGAAAATTAAATTATAATAGAATATTACTACAAAAGTAAAAGAAAAGCATATTTGGCACAACTTTTATGTTTTTTTCATTTCTACTGGAGAATATAGTTAAATCATAAAGTCTAGTATTATACATGTAGATTTGCTTCAGTTTTTAACTAATTTTCAGTAGCTATTGTAGTCATCACCGTGATGAAGTAAAGCTATGAAATATCCACCAATTATGGTTTCTTGCGACAGTTTTTATTGGTTGATTTAATTCTCATATTTATTTTATAACAGATCAAATGCAAACATTTATTAATATTTTATGAAATAGATGTTAATTTTTCTCAATTTTCCAAAGTAAACAATTTATTTTTTAAATTGTAATATTCAGTTGTTATATGTATATAATCTTTTTTGTACCTAAAATACATTTTGAAATGTGTTCACATGACAGCCTCAGAGATTATTAATATAACATTGGTTTTGTTAATTGTTCCTGAGAATATACAATACAAACATATCTTTTCCTGTGTCGCCCATTTTATTCGATTTTCTTACATTTGGTTTTAAACATTATTGGTTTCCTAATTGACAAATTAATCTTTTAGAAAGAAAATTTAAAAATTGAAAGTTGGTCTGTTAACTGAATTTTACAGATTTTATCAATTTTGTAGTCATTCTTTCACACAAGAAATATATTTTATAATTGCTTGAAGAAGTTTATAAACAAAAAAAAAAATCTAAAAATCAAAGGTTTTTATCAATTATTTTTCACAACAACTTTAAAGATTTATACTTTTCACTTATAAAATTATCGAAGCTAGGAAAATATTGAGATGGTGGGAAAAACTCTATAGCACGACGCGACGGTCTATTTCCATATCGAAAGATGACTCTTGACGTGTGTTGTCTAACTGTCCATGACATTCCATTGATGGTCTGATAGACTCAACATTTTTAACTTTGATGTAGAGATAGGGACATGTTCAAGAGACAGGGGTAGGGGTTGAAAACAGAACTAGAGTGAAAAGTGATTGATTTTCAGTTAAAGAATCAACGTTCCGAATGACTCAAAATTTGGTAATTTGAAAGAGGTGTCCTATGGATTGATTAGATTTTGTCAAATAGCTTGAGGAATTGAGGTTGTTTCCAAATGTATGTAATTTATTTTAACTGTTTGGTTTTAATGAAACTATTTAAGTTTTTTTTTTTTTTTTTTTTTTTTTAATTTGAGATTGGATTGACAATCCACGTTTACTCTAAAACCTGAAAATCCAATAAAATCAAAAATGTTGAAATTTGTGACCTGACCATTTTCATGGCACTTTAATGTGTATGTTTTAAATGCATGTTAGAAATTATATTCAAAATTGAAACCGGTTTTATGTATGTAAATCTGGTGTATGTAAAACATTAATCTGGTGTCCAAAACAACTATTATATAATATACCAATTAATTTTTGGTTTTAAAATTAACAATAATACAAAGATGAGTAGTTTAAGCACTTCAAGGACTTTATAACTGTTTAATTTCCGTGATAATAGGGGACGGACAATGAAAATTAACACAATATGGCCTAAGCAAAATGTTTTGAGTTTTTCTTCTCTTTTACTTACTCAATATACAAAGTTAAGCAATTATTAGGAGGCTGAAAAAGTGATTTTCGACACACTGTAAGTCGGTACCAACCCCATCTCTCTCTCTCTCTCTCTCTCTCTCTCTCTCTCTCTCTCTCTCTCTCTCTCTCTCTCTCTCTCTCTCTCTCTCTCTCTCTCTCTCTCTCTCTCTCTCTCTCTCGCAGCGAAGTTATTGTCAAAAATGTAATTTCTGACCATGACCTTCACAAAAAGGAGAACCTTCACATAGTTAGGAGATCCTGAAGGATCGAGTCATCAACAAGTGCAAGGGCCGAAGGCTCCTCACATACATGCAGCTTCAAGGCCTGACACGACCAAGATACTGACAAAAGCGAAACGAATAAAAATCAATTTTAATATAACAGCAGATATTTCTTGTTGAAACTCCATATTCAAGGGTTAAATAATTTTGAAACTTTATCTTTATTGCTTTATTTAATCCTCGAATAAAAATCTTTTTAATATATTCGCAGGCCTAGCCGATGTAGATAATAAAATATATACAATTATGAGGATCAGAAAACCTGTATAACACAATTTTAAACAAACTTACCCTACAGGTTAATTTACCCCTTGATCTACCAAACAATTTCACATTTCCTATAAGGCTCAAGAAACCAACTTTTGGTCATTGCATTTAGAGAATCTGTTTGTAGTACATTTTATGATAATCTTGTTGGGATAAATAACAATAAACACTGCCCTCTAGAACATAATTAAGACGGAATGTGGCATCATCTGCAAAGTAATTATCAAACAGGATTTTGTCCAACACAACTTGGTAATTTAACCAACTATACAATTATATTATCTTGTTACTTGCATTTATAACTTTGTTCCTGGTTAAAATAATTATATAATTACATCCTAGGTAAGGAAAGGGAGGAGTGAAAATGCCCAATGCATTCTTCATGGAAATGTTTATTATATAATTTGCAAATCACTTGAGGCCATTGACATAGCATAGAAGTTAGTAATAGAGGGTCATATGATTACAGTCTAACATATATAAAAAGTACATTTAAAACTTTTTTTTGTAATGTAAAATCTTCAAAAAAAAACATTTATTTCTTGGGTCTAAAGATAATTGCTAGGCATACTCGTATGTGACTAAAACATTATTTTCTAATTATTTCCTACATAAAGATAATTTCAGAACTGTAATTAAAAAATGACTGGTGTGGCTATATCTTCCAGTAGAAACGAAAACGAAAAAGTATCAATAATTACAAAAATAAGGATTTTTATAGAAATATACAAAAAAAACACTTGTATTTTTACATTCCAATTATTCATAGTATAGTAACGAAAGTATTGAGACTGTTCTCAATATGAAGTCTGTCCATATAATCTGTCTGTAGCATTTGTCCAGTATTATCTTAGGAAGAAGTTATCCCATTGTCTAGTAAATTTTTAATATATATGGCATAGTACATATTTCATGGAATAGAGGTAATTAGAGTTTGGATTTAATTTCTTTTAATGGCAAAAAACTTGTGCTTGTCTTAAAAAACAAGAAAATCAGAAAACATAGATTAGATACACGAAATGATTTGATTTTTGTCAAAACTGCTACTTAATTGAAATTCATAATATGGAAACCTAGTTTTGATTTTGATGAATTGAGTTTAAATATAATAGTGGAGTGCTATAAGGGTTATACCTCAAACTGCTCTATCGGTCAATGAATTTACGAAACTACTGATAATTTTTTTTTACAGTCAATATTATAAATTAAACCCTGGTAAATTTGAGCTCTTATTATTTTTTAGAATTGTAATTTATGATACCCCAAAAAATTTAATGTAAATTTTACAATTTTAAATGAAATTATACATAACGTTAAAAAAACTCGGGGGAGCTAGGTACAGGCGAATGTTAGTTTGTTGCTGTTTGATAGAATATAGTTTTAACTTAATCAGTGCCATGATTGTTCATATTATTAAGTTAAATTTTATTATTCAATCAAACTTACATTAGTAATAAGCAAAAATATTTGATAAATAACATTTCACCTTAAAAAAACACCGTATTTAATTATTGAATGATTATAGTTTATGTAAATTTGATTTTCAATCATGAATTATCTTTAATAAAATAATTTATGTAACGTTTCACCTAACTGTAATTTTAAACCAAAAATTAAAACATCCAATAAAGTTGATTGAAAAAAAAATTATTATGACTGAAAAAAGTAACTTAAACTTTTACATAATATATTTGAAACTAATTCGTTGCAGTTTATCATTACAAATGGGTTCACAACAAGACGAAACCAACAACGTTGAATTTAATTGCTATGCAGTAAATTAGGATCAGGCTCACAACAAATGTAGCACTTGGAGAAAGATCAAAAGTGACAAGAGGTATTACTAATTTAAAAATCTCTTCTGGTGAACTACAAGACAAGTTATTTTATACAGATTTTGTTTATTGCATTCAACATGTCGACCTAATTATACAAATAAAAATATATTCAAGCCTACATAAATAGGCCTACATAAATGTTGTGTGAGGAAAACAGAGGCCACAAAAAATTTAGAAATAGTGGACAGACAGACTTTAATTAAGATAGGAACCGTTTTATATGCAGCAAAGAAGCTGGTATAATTAAAGAAAGAAAGAAAAGAAAATTTTATCGTAGACACATTTCAGTTATTAAATTTGTTGAATTTCGTGAAACCTTACCCAAATTAGTAGCACTACAGAAATACGATTATTCTAGAACAATACATAAAAGGTTTTGAGGAGTAGCCCTTGATTGATAGCCCTTGGTTGGAAATATCATAATGATTCATTAAGAAATTCTGTCAAGCTAGTAATACTGATCAGACAGTAAAAAATTTTGAAGGTAGATAAAGCAATGAATAATTTTTTTAATATATTGAGGAAAATAAAAACTGTCAGTTATCATTGCAGGAATTAAAACAATATATTAAATGCCTACATTCCTGATAATAAAACTTAAAACGTGGTTAAAATGACACTATGAGGATAATATTATATTGTCTAGTAAGTTTGGATCTAATTCAATTATTTGTTTCAAAAATAAGCATCACGACATTTTATCTGACACCTGGTATAATGAAAGGTCCAATGATAATGATGAAGAGGAATATAGGATTATAAAAGCTGCCAGTGAAATTATTCATATACGGACACAGGTTTACTGTACTGAATCGTACCCAGCTAGTGACAAAGGTTTCTCACTTGCAAGCCAGCTTGGAAGAAAAGTTTTCAGGAATAAGTGAACATTACAAAAGATATTTAAAAAATAATTATGGCAATAGAGTATATGTGGTGTTTGATGGCTACCAAAACAAATAAGTATAAAATCAACAGAAAGAAAACGATGTACACAGCAAAACATATCAACTGACAATATATTTAACAAAAATATGCCTTTAAAAATTTGACAAGAAAAATTTCTTGAAAATAGCAATAATAAAATGAGATTTATTTATATGCTGAAAAAAATTTGTCACATCATAGTATTTTCTGTTGTTAGGGAGAAGCCGATGCCGACAGATTCAACTGTTCAAACTGCTAAAGATTGACCAATAGACAAAAGTTGTGGTGTTTTCGGAGGATATTAACGTCCTGGTTCTATAACAGCTTTAGCGCTAAACAAAAAGGAATTTTTTTTAAGCCAACTTGAGAGAAGATACAAGATAGTCCAGAAATTTTTTCATCGCAAAACTTGACCAAAACCTTACCAATTTGCAAAGAACATATTTTGTTTTTGCACGCTTTCACTGGTAGTGACACAACCTCTGCTTTTTTTAGAAAAGGTATGGTTACCTTTGCTAAACATTTTGAAGTACAGAAAGATTTGCAAGACGCTGCGAGGGAATTTAAAACTGCAAACCAGGATGAAGTAAAAATGTTTCAATCTGGAGTTAAATGTATTCTCACTTTGTACTAAGCACTAAAAAAGTCTAAATAATTTGAATGACTTTTGATATAATTTGTTCATAAAAGCTATCGCAAAAAATAGCAATGTCCAATTAGCATCAATAATGATTACAGCGGATGCAGCTTCTGAACATCTGAAGCAAGTTTATTAACAAGTGCAAATGTGGTTAGCCCAAGAGATTTTACCACGAAATTGGGGATGGAAAAATAATTCAGCTGTTATGATATCAACATTTATGAATTAGACACCAGCTCCTGACCAATTGCTGAATATACTGTAAATCAGGATGTGGATCTGCTTTTCAATAGAAAAAGAGTGGATTAACTTGCACAATCATGTACAGAGTGCAATGGAAATAGCTTTACGAATCCATCTACACTTGACATGAAGTAGAAAAAGCTGATAATTAGTATTATATGTCTGTAGTAACCTTTTGAATTGTGGGCGGATTTCTTTTTTATTGCATTCTGGGGGATTTATCATTTATTCGATTTTTACCAAATTTGGTAGGCAGGCTCCCATGGGGGGACTTCGTTGGGCCTCTGTCACTCTCGTGCTCACCGCGCTATAAACGTGTACACAAATCCAAAAGTAATACACTTGGCTTTTTGAAAACTCACCTTTAAAATATAGATTTATTGTTAGAGGTTTAATTTTTACTTTTAGGTATATGTTTTATGATTTTAAAACTTTTATTCAATTTTTAAGACCGAGAGATTTGTCTGAGATTTTGCAGCGTAACGTCACTCCACTATAAGATTGATTATTTGCGATTCAACAAACCCCACAAATTCAATATAAATACAAAATGTTTAAATTTTGTTACACTCAAATTTTAATGAAAGTACAAACAAATTTTAAAAAACACATTTTTTTACAATAAACGTTTTATTTTTAAGTCATCACTTTCAGTTGTTACTTCTTCATTTTTAGTGAATATTTTATACTACGTGTTATATCAGAAAGTGTCTGAATTTAATATAAGTTTTTTATGGAAATAATTAAAATTCATGTGCTGGCCACATTATCTATTCTGAAATGTGACATTAAAAAAAAAAACTTTGAAATTCAAAAATTGTGCTTTGAAGTACATAACTAAAAACTGAAGGAAGAGGTTACAGTATGAAATCAATCAACTGTTTGGGCTACAGAGGCATCCAGGCATTCTCCAATTTTACTTTCTAATTACATAGTAAAGAAAGAATTGTAAGTGATAAAGTTTTGGTGTGCGTCTGTCTGAAACACTTACGATCAAGTGGTCTGATTGACTCAAAATTTTTAAGTTTAAAAGGAGTAGGTGGAAGGACTTGATATTAGGTAAAATCGTTTAAAATTTGAAAGTGAAAATATACTAAATTGAAAAGTGATTGTCGCTTTTACCTGAAGAAAGGTGGAGCAAATATAGTTTGGAGGAGAGTAAATAAACCCAGGATTACGTTTTCACAAAAATCACTGAAAAAATATGTTGAGGCAAATTTATGAATATTTTTACTGATGGTTTCATTTAATTATATTCATCAGTAATATTTATTTATTTTTAATTTGGGGGTTTTGCTTTTAGTACAGTTTGTATGTACCTAACCACAGTATAGTATAACTTTTTTTATATATTTGTGCTAACGTTGACAAAAATTGTAACAGCTAGAAAGGATTAACTCGCATAATATAAACAAATTTGAATTACAACAAATGTTCTAAAGGCCAAACAGTGCACATTTTACTTTCCCAGATCTTTAATATCACCATGATTATGGATGCAATAAATAACTACATTACCATTAATAAAATATTTGAATTTAATTCACTCACCATGAGCCCTTGGCAATGTGCTTCGGATCCTCTCTCAACAGCTGTAACAAAAAACCCTGTTCCATACTCTTTTCCTCCTCGTAATGTAAAGCCAAGAGATGAAGAACGTACAGGGCTATGGCGTCTACACAATGTTACTGTCCTGATACTCTGATGCCCAGCTCCACAACTACGTCCACTGACACTCATGTCACCACCAGAGTCAGAAGTATCTGCGGAGGATCCTGCATAACCCCTGGCAGCAGCCAATGGCAGCAGAGTACCCGTCAGTGCCATCTGCAAAACAATTAACAATATATATTATTATTATACTAAATAACTAATTATTTATAGTTTTACAAGTAATGACAACTGTTAACGTGTAGAGAGTAATTGTAATAGTAACAATTGGTAAACAATTACTGCACAAATATGGTTACACACTAATAAACAAGAGTAACAATAAAAAAAGTATATTCTTCAGAAAGTTCTTTATAGACAATTTATTATTATTGTTGTTTTTAACTAGAAAGCTCCATTGAAAGGTAAAATCCATTCAAATATATAATTTTTGTAAAATTTGAAACTTTGATAACGTAAATCACCTGAAGGAAATTCACCCGATATCTACATTAAAAATTCTTAATTATGAATTAGTTTAAGAAGATAGCCTAACTCTTTGAGTCACAAGAATTTTAAGAGCGTAGCAGGCACCAGAAAATGTATTGTTGTTGGATGACTAATCAACAAATAGAACGAAGAAACAAAATGAAGCCATTATTATTAAGCCTAATTGGACACTTCGTAATGTTCATTATTAACATTTGCTAAAGCTTCCAAGGCCAAGACATTAACAAGCTCATGTTGGAAAATGTTTCTGTTCAAACACGATTTATTTAAAACATGTTCCTTGTAATGATCAATATTTATGACTTATGTATATTAGTGGTAACATTAAGGATAGATTTAGGCGAAAAACATTTTGTGACTTCATCTAATAGAGAAAATATCATGAAAAAAAAATCTGAATTATCTGATGTGTAAATGAAAATTTGTTTTGAGGGTCCCTGTCTAAAAAAGTAATTTCAGAATGATTTATTAGTCTGGTTAACTGATTTTGGAATATAGCCATGCATATGTTTTGAATATCACTTTTTGGATTCAAATGCAATTCTTCCATCAAGAAAATCAATTCCTTAGTGAATAACTATGCTACTAGAAACTAGATCAGTTTCAAAGAAATGCCATACATTTTATAACATACAAAATAAAGAGCTTGCATATTCTATTTTACTGAAATCTCCAAATAGGCCTAATTCACTTAGAAAAGTTTCATCCGCTCCTGGGATATCAAAGTCGTCAGTTCAAAGGTATTCCAAGAAAAACAAAATAAAACAAAATATAAAACACATTTAGTTCACAGACTGCTGGAAGATAACCCAGACAGACAAGTGAATTTTGTTCAAAAGTAATTGAAAAGCTTGACGAAGATGCCGAGTGGTATGAAGGAATTGTATTCTCAGATGAAGCTACATTTTACCGAACGGGATCTGTAAAGAGATATAATTGTAATTATTATAATGCATAAAATCCACATATATTAGTCAAAGAGGGCTTGAAATCAAAGGGTATAACTATTTGGGCTGCCGTCACCAAGGATTATGTTTTATCATATGACATAACTTATCCCTCCCATCAGACAATAACTGGAGACAGATACACATCAGTATTAACTGATCACATAGCCAGAGATAAAGTACGGTTTTCCCAACAGAATGGAGCTCCTTCTCATTATGATAATGTGGGCAAAGCATTTTTAGATCGAGATCTTCCCAAACCATTGGAAAGGGTCATGACAGCAACTTCATAGACTGGCCTCCAAAATCCCCAGACTTTACTGTTTGGAATTTTTCTTATGGAGATTTTTAAAAGAAAAAGTTTATTCTCAGCCTGTAGCAACAGATGATGAATTAATGAGACTTATTGGAAAGGAATTGATACATCGATCCTCAGCAATTTTTCAAAAGCAATTATGACTCTTTTTTGTTTCGTTGCTATCAGTGCATAGCTACTTATGCACACCAATTCGAATAAAGGTCAAATTTGGATCATTAATAATTCAATTACTTTTATATTTCTTTACTTTTCTTTATTTACTTTTACACAATTTCATGTTACCTGCAAATCAACAATTTGTAATGGTTGTGCAAATAAAATCATTTTAGTGGGAAAACATACCATTATTTTTTATTCTCCAATTTTGTTTTGATTGACCATAAAAAAAAATTACAAATCTATGTAGCCTAACATAAACTATAAAGTGTCAAGTTTGTAGAGTGTGCAATTGTCCGGTAAATTTATTCAAAAATAGCGACCTCTTTTTGAGACACCCATTTCTGAAACACTCTTTCTGAGACAGATAATTTAAAAAACCACTATACTGGACTAATGGAATCTAAAAATGGAAAATTCTATTAAAAATTTAACAAAGTTTACGTATAACCTATCACAAAACGTATAAGAATCTAATACGCAAACTTTACAGTTTGGTATGTTATTATTTGGGTGCGTATAATCACTACTGATCAGACAAGCTGATCCGATACTTATTCCACTTTACTGATAAAGTCCGGTTAATTTATTATATCCGAGATAAAATAAAGTAAATCGATTGGGATAAAAGTTAATAAGGCCTACAAGGAAATGTTATTTCTGATAACCTGTATAGAAAACATAAATTCATAGGTACGTTAAATTGGAGGAAATATAAACGTAGTGCTTTCAAACATGGAGGAAATTGATAGAAAAACAAAACAGGTTTATTTCAGTCAATCGGATAATAAATTCAGTAATTTTCCCCAACCTTATATTTAAACATCTATTTTTTTTTAATTACGCAACAGTCTCTATGTAAACATACAATCTCTATGTATTATTACAATTATTATGTTTTTTTCACCCAATAATCTATGTTGTTTCTGAAAGATACACCAACGATCAGTGTTTTTTAGAATGAAACGGATAAATATATATATATTTAGATTTAGAATCAGCTTTCATTCGATGTAATTGGTTGTTTTAATGTTGTTAAAATGTAATTAAATTTTATTTTTGGAGCAAGTAATAAAATATTGTTAAATTAAGGACTTGTCCAAAATATTATTGTAACATCGATAAGTTAATATTTTAAAATTAATATACACTGTTTCATTTTTATCTCATTCAAATAATCTGTTTTCCATATGTGATTTCAACCAAAAATTTTGAAAGGTCGCCATATCGAAAAAAAAATTTATTTATAAGGTTAAAGAACTCGTCGGAGCTATTTAGAGGAATCTGTGATCTTAAACAAGAAAGTACTATATATTCTTGTCTGTGATGTGAGTTTTGTTGAAATTGGTTTGGTAGATTCCGCAATAAATTAGCTAATACTATTCAAAACCACAGATAGATACAATTTTCTTTTGTTTTTAAATAAAAATTTAATTGAAATCTGATAACAATATTTTTGCAAGATTTCTAAAAGCTCCGTACTTACAAACAAATAGAATGAATGATAGTGTGTTCTTCTTCATAAAACCAAATAACTCAAGAGAAATTATACTTGCAAAAATATCTTAATATAAATATGAATTAAAATTCTAAATCCTATTGACATACTTGTGAACAATGAAATACAGTAATATGGAACATTAATTACGTTTCCAGACTATAAACGTTTTTGAGATTCAATAATTTTTGGAAAGCCTAACAAAATTTCAAATCAATACCTTCGGGTATCTCAATTGGGTGCTGTAGCCGATGGATTTCTACTATACACTACCTACTTACATAACTCTGACAAAACAAACAAACCAAATATATTCATGTTTTCATTACATGGTAACTGATGGTTGTTCGTTTATTAGGTGGTAAAAGATTAAAATGCACTTTTGTAGGCCTACTTTAATAATATTAGTTGATGTAGGTGGTACATTACTCTCCAATTACGTTCGAAAAAAGATTTTAAATTTTAACTCAACGCCCTAAAAACAATAAATATTCTAATTTTTATTAAAATGTATAACTCATTTTTTTATCCAAAGTTGTGGGTTAATTTTTGATTTTGGGGTACTGGATATACAAACCGATTCAAAGCATCCAAACTTATTATTTTGTATGTTTACAATAGTCGATCTCCGTCCAGGTAATCTCGATCACACCGGAAGTAACAGTCACTATGGCAGCAGTGATTCTCTCTCTTAAATGGCGTAGATCCTGGTGTCCAATTTCTTCTAACAGATTTTACTAACGAATAATAGGTTTGTCTGTATGTGGAACGACGTTGCACTGTAACGATTGGTTTTAAATTAGTTAACCATAAAACATTTTGAGCATACTATTGTAAGTCGCCTTTACTGATGGGCTATGATTGACGTACGATACAAGCCTTCAAGACTAACAACGACTAATAGAACTCCCAATGTTTAATAATAGTTCGTAGTTAAAATCAAGAAGATTAGTTGATTATTGCGGATGCAATTTACAGTTAATTAAAATCGCCGACACCTTTTTCGATGACCTTGAACAATCATTTTTCAAAATTTTTAGTCATTCAAATTAGCCATTCTTAAGATAATATATATCAATCACTTTACATATTGACCCTATTTTTACCCTTAGCTTTACACGATTTTCTCCAAAATTTAATTCTTCCATGGCACATCTCCAAAATCAAACCGTAAGCTTAATAAATCGGACAATGTTAAAATTAATAAATGATAAAAAATGGCACAGATAGACAGACTATAACGGATAGACAGATAGACATCATTCTAAATATTTTCCTATGGGGGCTAAAAAGTATGGAACACAGAATGTCGAAATTTTAGCAACATCATAACATTCTTCTTTACGGTACTTCGTAATTTGAAAATAAAACTATGTTTTACTGCAGAAATAAGAGAATATTTATTTATACTAAATACATTGCATATTATTTGATAATTTTGTGTTATATATAACTGTAAACTGAAAAGATTAAAATTTGCTCAAATAATCAGGCGGTACTACAGGCTCTAAGTTCGCCTACGGTAGGTGTAATGGGAATGTAGAGACACGCTGATGGGATTGGCTCAGTACAAATATGTGAAGCTGATCTGGTCCCCGGGTCATTACGGGATTACAGGCTATGAAAGGACGATACGAATTAGAAAGAGATCATCTACTCTTTTTATATGTCCTGAGCCTGCACAAGAAATTTCGAAATAAACAAGTATGACGATAATCCGAGAATAGGCAAGGAACAAGCACATAGATACGTGGAGGAAGAGAGTGGACTGTAGCCAGTCAAAGATATACTAAAGTAGACCTGTTGATCGAAGATCTAAACTCATAGATCTACGTAGGAAGGACCTATGAGTGATGGTAGGGTAATTTAACGGAACCCTGTTCTTTGAAAGCCATCTTTTGACGAATAGGACATAAGGATCCGTCTCACAGTGTTAGTTGTGAACTGGAGGAAACTGAGGAACATTTTGTAGCCTTCTGTGAAGGATAGGGGAGGACAGGACATGAAGTACATTAGGGTATTGTTCTCTGGATGAGATGGTGGACAGAAAGGGCCCATGGGCCTAAATACGGGGATGTATAGCTAGCTCAGTATTGATTAAAATTGTAGATATACATGTTTCCTTACATAAAATGTTTCCTATGACAATAAGCGTGTTACCAACAAATTCTTTGTATAGAACTATCTTTGCATATCCATTTCATCTAAGAATTCTTTAAATAAATGTTGATAAAAGTCTTATCATAGATATAGGCCTTCCCTAGTCCCATAATTATAGTTACTATACTTATAGTAATTAGTTACTTGAAAATATAATAGGTACTAAAACCTAGTTAAATTAGTAATATTGGTAGCTTATTATTAATTGAGTTAAGAATCAATATTTACTTATGGCGTGAAAATTTGGTAACTGATGGTTGTTCGTTTATTAGGTGGTAAAAGATTAAAATGCACTTTTGTAGGCCTAGCCTACTAGCAGAAAACAAAGTTTGTTAGTAGATTTCAGCTTCTCAATAAAACAATTAAAAGTGCGTGCGAGCCTCGCTTGGTTAACGTGACACTTCTATGAATGTTATTACAATAAAGTAAATAATAATATATTGTAATACGGAACAACATAGGAAGTGTTAAACAGTAAATAGTATTACACTGTGATAAGGGGAAACACAGAAAGGTTAGAGTGTAATAAGTGGGGGGGGGGAAATTTGGGGAATATGTACTACCAATGATAAAAAATACATTGTTTTCCTTTCTTGGAAAAAATATGGCCCGTGTCGGAGAATGAAAAACCCGTGCCGACACTGCAGATTTTCCCACACATGTAGACAAAGAATTTCTTCACTACTTTACCGAAAACGTTTCACTTCAATAACAATACTTTGTTTCATTCCAATTTACCATATTATAACGTGATGTGGTGAACATATCTTAAAGTGAAGATGAATTAAAGGAAATATTTGTTGAAAGGTTACTCAGTTATTAGTGGTAAAAGTTTAACCAGATATTTCCATAAAAAAAGAAACATCGAAATTTAAAATCTCCCTCAGTTAATATGTAAATGATTACTTCATTCAGATTATGTTGTAATAATTATTTAAGATGATCAGTCCAACCATTCACAAGGAAACCAATAGGACTGTTTACGATATGATCACAAAAAAACCCAATGTGGAAGTAAACCGAGTGCCATGGAGCACGTCACAAATTCATGTCCAACTCCTCATATTTGAGTTATATTTCTTTCTAAATAAATTATGCTAAGAACGTGTTAGACAATGGAGAATTAGAGAGTTAATATCACATTATAAAATCTCATGTATAAGAAATACAAATATTTATACTGAACACGTAAAAATTTCCTACGTTAAAAAATATAATAATGACATATAATCGAATTCAGATTATATCGGCCGATAAGTGTTTCGAATGTTATAAAGCATACAGTAGTTATGTTTTTATTCCCTATTGTTTTACGATCTGAAAGTGTTCTATGGCAAAGATTAACCTGATGACGACATACGGATCCAAATTAGAATAAGGAATAAAAGAGAAGAGAGAAAGTACTGAGGGGGGGGGGGGGAATTACGTATCACTAATTTTATTTCAGCATGTTATGTAAATTCATACAATGCAGAAAGATGATAACAAAATGAACAAGTTCAAAAACTATTGGGGTTGATGAATTGCAGACCTACTAACGTACCCTAACTTTGGGTACCAGTTAAATATATATAAATAAGGCCTAAACATGTCTTGCGGGTAAATAGTAATTTATTATTATGAATTAAATAGACGGCTTTTAATGATGGCAGTCATGGTTCATATTTATTATTCCTGAGCCATAATACTTTTTTACTTGTAATTTTGCACACGATTTTTGTTTCATATTTCATTTAAATTTGAACTAAATCAGTAAAATCGATTTTGAGAAATTATGTATTTGATAAGATCACCTTATCCAATTTTTTATCGATAACTCACAAACCGTTATTTTTTAAAAACATGACGACTATACGTTTTGTTTGGGTCCTTAAATCAAAATTTGATCAGAATCTGTAGAGCCGATTTTATAAATATCATAATTTTGTGTTTTATTCTTAAGGGCAGTTGAGTTATTAAAAAAAAAAAAAAAAAAAAAGTCCAGAGATAGGGACAAAATATGTCTACTAACCTGATTTTATTAAAATCTGTTCACACGTTTAAACTGTAAAGCACTTTACAAACGAAAAATAGGCAGATAATCATTCCAACATGAGAAAGTAAAAAACACAAATCGTATAGATTAGGGGTTAAAATTCTTACCCGATTTCAATTTAATAAAATATTGATTTGCCTTTTTTATGGTGTTTGACAAAGTGCCAATCGACTGTGAAAGACTGACAGTGTTCATCTTAAATTGAAATATAGGGCAAAGTTCGCCTTAAAGATTTCTCTGAGTTGTTCCTCATCCCAGAAACTCAAACCCCCATCGGATTAAAACTACCCCATATCAAAATGTAGAAATAACTGTATGTAAATATAAATATCTGTAGCAGTTTAAAGTTAAACAGCAGTTGCGGGACTGTATTTCCACCCTATTTATTGTGAGCATGGAAAAATAATCATAATTAAAGTGCTTCTAACCACAGTAAGGAGAACTAGAGTACATACACGCTTAATACACGCTGTATTTGGCATAGGTCTTATTAGTATCACAGTAAACTGTTTATATCACAGAGAACCGGTCAATAACTGAGATAACATTTCAAAAGCTGATAAATTATATTGCTTATCTGTGTACAAAAGGATACACTACAATTTTATAGGTATATGGCCACATGTTACTATCAATTCGGTAACAGCGTATGGGTGGTTTTATAGTCTTGTATACACTGTGTGTAAAAACATTTAGAGGTGTTTTGAAACATTCCTCGGCATTTTGAGATTAGATAGCTCAGGCCTACATAAGTTGTTATTGTCGCTGTACAATGCGTAGTCGCTGGTTTATTGGTTCAAAACCTCTCCACCGTCCTTCAGTTTACAATTCACCCAGAGCTTTCTTATAAAACCGTAGGCGTAATTCCGTTTTTTAGTTTCCATTACTACATAGCTTACAAATTAAATTTAAATTAGAAGAAATTTTAGCGAATTGCTAAGAAAAATAAGCAATAATGATCGCATAACGGGCATCATTGATATTTTAAACGGCGAAAAGTTGTAGAAAATAAAATAATTTTACGTATGTTTTCGATAATTATTTAAGGTCACAAATCTTCATATTCCCTGAAAAAATGAAAGAAAATATCGCTTGGTCTAATTAATGATAGTCGGCCCTCAGTTTATTTGAAATTTTTGATCAATAACACATGACAACGATTTTTTGGGAAAATAGTGACGAATATTTCGCCTATAAATCTACTTTGATTTCGTTTACGGATATGTGAGAAAGCTTGTGGACTAGTTTCTTTTAACACTTTACAATCATTAAAGTTTATCAAATAGTGTAAGATCTTTAGCGAGCAATAGTCTCCCATGTCGACGGTAGAATCATTAAGCCGTGGCCCAGCACGCAGTGATAAATGGCATTCCTCGATGCAGATATACCGTTCATTCTAACTAGCCTAGCATTGTACAGTGGAGATATAATCAACGTACAACTTACAACAGAAAGCATACTGATTAGCTTTAGTTTATCCGGGAAGGGTATCGCCTGGGAAATTCTTTACCGCAAAATGGATTAAACCTACGTCAAAGTAGGATATTTCGTCAAATTTAAATATCAATCTACACAAGTCTATGTGCGATCGTTTCAGATACAATTTTTACATATTAAAATGTCATATGTTCAAATCTACAATGAAAAGTTTAAAAATACATTATTTTTCTTTAGAAACAAATCCGGACGATGTCAGAACGTCCAGTGTATCATTTATACAATCCAAACTGGGTCTTATTACTTTCTCACAAATAAAGAGATAAATGTCTTATTTAAAAGAGGAAAGTAGGACCATCAGATCTTCTCATCACTTAACTCTATTGTTGTATTTACATAAAGACAGTTAAGTGATGTTAAGTGATGATAGACAGATAAGTGATAACCTAGACAGTTAAGTGATGGGTAAGGAACATCTATACTTAGTTTTTCGCGGATACATCCATTTTGAGGTTCCCTGAGTTCAAAAAAGTAGTTTTTAGAATAACGTCTGCAATTCCTTAGACAGATTTTAATCAAATTTGGTATGCGACAATATTTCGGGAAATTTTAAGTTTTAATTACTCTCACATATGAGGGTATTTGCGGTAAGAAAAAAATTACAAAATTAGGATTTTCTTAAAATAAACTGTAAATATTCTCATGTGTAGCCTCCAAGGACTTAAGTCAAAACGTATTGATCGCAATCTCTCTAAAGATGTCGGTTTATGAGTAATCGGCAAAAAAAACAAAAGATCCTCCACAGGCCTGTTATAAAAGACGCATTTTTTTAAATTCACTCTACCGATCTAGTTCAAATTTAGTGATATATGAAGATTGATGACTCAAACCTGTTTGCAAAATCCAAACAAAAATTATTACGGTTCAGAAATAATTGGCAAAAAAACATAAATGAATCTTGTTCACAGTCGGCGTCGCTTTAATTACAAAAGATTTACTTTGTGGATGTATTTATGAAACAAGCAAAGCAGTTCGTTTTCACTTTTTGATTGACAATTACCGAACTGACATTATTAGTGACGATTAGGTTAGGTCCTTGGGGGGGGGGGGGGAGTTAGTGGAATATTTTTTGGAGTGTTTATTTACTAATATCTTCCTTCCAACAGTCAGATAATTTAGTAATAAATTGAGAGCGTTGTACTGTCCATCACCAACTTTTCGTGGGAAATATACAAAAGGTAGGGGAGAGGATGCAAATAATCGGCACGCAATTGTTTCACTGGATTGATAGAACGCAAATTTCTTTTGGTGTTTTTTGTTTATCCACTTTATTACTTTATTGCAAATCCCCAAGCTGATCCATTTAAATGAACTATTATATGACCTACAAAAATATGAAAGTAGGCTACAAAAAAAAAACTGTTTAAACGCCCGCTAATTTGAAATTTTTCGATAATTATGTTTACTTCCAAAGAATAGTAAAACCTAGCATACGTGAATTATAAAACGGATTATGTGCTAAATCCTAACACGTGTGCAAATCGGATCGTGTGGATGTGTTAAATTCCAACACGTGCGAAAATTAATCAAAATAACTATAATCCCGGCTATAACTGCGTGTTGCCATAATCATAAAGAAAATAACGAGTTGCACCAAAAAGATAAAAAATAATAATAAAGAACATACATTTTTAATCTCCACGTATTTCGTGTTACAACAGTATTATTTAGCTACTAATTAGAACTTTTTAATAGCAAAATGGAAACAGAAATTCAAAAATTTGTAATCACTTATGAAGGTAGACATACGTGATCGAAGTAAAAACATACTTTAGCAATTTGGGTTTTCGCTTTTTTTAATGTTTTCGACAGATTTTAAATATAGACAACTCCATTTTTTAAAAAAATTGTATTTATTGTTTTTATAAAAACGCAAATACTTTTATTTTTGTTTAACCCAGACTGACATTTTAATTTCAATTTCTGTGCCAATCATCATTTTTTATATTCTATTAGAAAATTCTTCAATTACACCTCTTTAACTTGTTTAACATATTATTTATTAGACAAAAACCCGTTTAAAGTTGGTTATCAAAAACTTCATTTGAGGAATTCTCGATCGGGGCCTCGGCATTTTAAGATAGTGTAATATTTGAAAAATGTTCCTCGATATTTTGTAATTTTTAACATTAGGAAAACATAGAGAATAACAGGTTATATGTAAAATAACTACGAAATTTTTTTTAAATTGCTTCGTTCAGTTGTCTAATAAATGCAATATTTCTATATACCGGGTGTTAAATAAGTCCCGGGACGGCCTAATATATGTTTAACCTTTACAGATAGAGCTACAAAGCTATACACATTATTAGTGGACACCAAAACCTATTTTAGTACGTATTCAGTGGACCGCTACCTTCCCAGGGGGACGGCCCACAAGGAGTAAGTAGGGAATCTTAAATGAGAGTATAGATCGAGTTGTACATCGAATTAAAGGCCGTTATGAGTAGAACACACTGCCGCAAACCCGTCCTCAAAAGGTTCATCCTAGCTAAAATAGCGTGGGTTTAAAGTGGGTATACTGAATACGGGAGTGCCATTCCCGAGGGACTTTAGCTAGATCTGCACCTTTATTCATGTAGTCTATGGGTTAGACTCCTCTTTTTCACCTTTCCTGTCGGGTTTTTCTTGACCAACTCTTGTTCTCTTCCGACACTAGCGTTATTAGAATATTCGTGAGGTAGAGGTCTTTAAGTGCTTATGTCTTTTCTTCCTTTTTAATTATCTAGTATACGATATATAGGATAAATTTGGTAATCGTCAATATTTTCGACCTACATTTTTTGATTGATCTTCAAGTTTCAAGTTTGCAAGAGACCGGCAAAATTATTTTTGACATGCCGTCCGTCCGTCGTCATTGAGGTAGTCTCTAAGCACTATAGCGGCCACAAAAATAAAGATAGGAAGTTTACCTATTACCATTCAGAAAAAAAAAATTTATGTCAAAATGGCGATCATTTTGAACTTTTTTTGTCTATATCTCGTGTGTTGTTCAACCACGCTACATTAGATACAAATTTTATTATTTCAATTCTACATTGTACCAACCTCACCTGTCTAAAGCGAAGATATTGTCCGAAACTTAATTTTTAACACTGACCTTACTCAAAAATGTGATAGTCGTTTAGTTAAGTAAGTAATACTTTTTTCGAATTCGCTTTAGTTTAGTCACAATCATTTTTTTTTTTTTTTTTTTTTTTACAAAAACTAACTGTAACTCCAGAAATTACTATTCTTTCTGGAGTTACAGTTAGTTTTTGTAAAAAACAAAATGGCGGATTGCGACTAAACTAGAGCGAATTCGAAAAAAGGTACAAAACGTTTTTGGATATGTTGAATCCGATCCTGTATAGCTGGCAAAAGTTTTTGTAACACCCTGTATACTTGACAGATTACCTGCTTTGTCCGTCGTGGGACTTCGTTTGTCGTTTTCTTCTTCTACGACGCGTTTAAGAACCGAATTCCCATTTTCATGTATCGGTTAATTCTTGATAGTCTACATGGAACTAACTTGGATACCAAAAGACATGAAACTTAAAAAGAATGTAGTTTCTTGCTAACCGCTTATAAGTCGAGCACCTTGATATGAACCATTGTTTGTTTGTCTTCTTGACAATGCATCCATGCATATTAATTCAAATTCCTACATGTAGCTTTAAACTCACATTCCATCAATAAACATTATTCAACATTCTTCTATTTACATTAAAACACACAAATATACACTATATCCTAGTTCTCAACACAACTTAGCATGCATAAGTTTATTTTGATTTCAATACTGACTTCTCATATGAGATATTAACCAACAATTTTAGATGTCGCTTATGCATCGAAAATTACTGTCAATTTATGTCAGTCGCTTTTTAAAATTTCGACAAACAATCGATAACATTTCAATTTAAATAAATTGAAATTATTTATTAATAAAATTAATAAATTAAGACTTAATCCATACAAAACGTTTTCGGATTGCCTGATGAGTTAGATTCAAATATGTCGTCACATCATGGAAGCTTGATTTCTTTTTTTTTTTAACCCTCGAAAAAAATGTTGAAACGCACAAAAAAATTTACTATTTTCATGATTACAAAGACCCGGAACAATTATTCTAATATATTTTAAAATCCACAATACATTTTTTTTGTTATTTTCATAACTACCAAGCCTCAGAACATTATTCAAAAAATTTAATCCACAAAAAATTGTTTGTTATTTCCATGACTAGGCTACAGAGACCAGAACAGCTATTCGAAAAATTTTAATCCACGAAAAATTGTTTGTTATTTTCATGAGTAAAGAGACTCAGAGAAATTATTTTTTAAAAAAATTTTAATCTACAAAAAATTGTTTGTTATTTTCATGAGTACAAAGACCCAGAACAATTATTTTTAAACAATTTTAAATCTACAAAAAATTGTTTGTTACTTTCATGACTATTGAGACCCAAAATAATTATTCAAATACATTTTTAAAACCTCAAAAATTTATTTGTTATATTCATGACTTCCGAGGCGGAACAATTATTAAAACCAATTTTAAAATCCACAAAAAAATGTTTGTTCTTTTCATGACTACCGAGCCGGAACAATTATTCAAACCATTTTTTGTGGATTTGGAAAGGACCATAGTCATTTTTAAATGTCATACAAGAAATACAATAAACTATCTCACAATATATCCACAAACTAAAATAACATTCGTCATTATTTCCTAAAAATATCTCTAATACTTCTTATTTAAAAAATGATGTTATTTTTAATTATTATTTAACTATTAATTATTATAGTTTTTATTTTAATTTTAATTTATTAAAAAGTTAGATTCTTTATAGTTTTTAACATATATTCCTGTAATTTTCCTTTATTTGCAATTTTTTACACAGGTTTGAGTCATTAAGCTTCACACTAAAATTTTAAAGAAATCATTAAAGCCGATTTTAAAAATTAACCGTCATTCTTTAGTTACCAAACCAATACGTTTTGTTTGGGCCTTTAGAGGCTACACTTCAGCAAATTGTATTTAGAAGATGATTTTGAAGAAAATCTGAATTTTGAGTATTTGTCTTATGGCAGCTAACCTAAATTGTAAATTATCGAATAGAAAAAAATAATAAAGATATGTCCAAAATATTTCTCAGAACTAAATTTTATCAAAATCGTTCCACTTGTTTGCTATGCACAGACATCGGTCTAAAAACTACTTTTGTAAGATCAGGGAACCTCAAAGGAAATATTGCCGTAAAAACAGACATCTATTTTTTTGACCCCTCACATATTTTCTATATTATACGTGTATGTGTTAAAGTAAGAAGAGAAAACAAGCGTATTGGTAATAGTTAAATTTCAGTATTTCTATGCACATATATACTAAAAAAGTTTGTGCACCTTGTACTACTATCTGTCTGTCAAGAAATCCAAAGAACTTCACACCGTCCTCTTTATTCACAACAATAATACTTCTTCCAGTTGTTAAACATCGTTCTTTAAACTGCAACAACTCCTTAAATAGAAAAATAAAAGAAGCTTATGCACGTGGAATGCGGACAGGCGGACATACTTTGTGAAGTGGATTATTTAAAGTGTGTCATGCTATAGTGTGTTCACTGTACAATCACTATGGAAGCATCTCTGGCCAGACACGGTGGGGGGGAGAGAATATAAACATTGGCGAGTGATAATTCATAAAGTTATGAAAGATAAACTAAGACTATCGATAACTATCATTGATGGAATTATTCAAATAGGTCACCAAGTAGCTATGGTGCACACTTTAAATTGTTACACCAATATTGTTCTTTTTCAAGTCTATACTTTTTTTAAAAACAAATCCGTAATAAAACCTAAAAGAATTTGAATATCGGATAAAATTTCCCAAATAGTGGTGCAACATTTTTTATCTAGAATTATAAATTTTTAGGACTACTCAAGAACCATGTACAGAGTGACTGAAAAGTGGCATAACTGTTTAAAAACTTTCAAACTACTGTACATAGAAATTCTGCAAACGCATCACATCAGTTTTTAACAAACAAATTATTGTAATTTAATGGTAATTTTGTAGTATTTAGATGTACAATAGTAATTCACAAGCTACAATAATAATTGCAAAGTATTAAGATAGGAACATTTTCTAAATTGACCAATGTTAGTTGTAAATAATTAAGACTTTCTTTCAGTGACAGAAAGAAAATTTAGTCATTTATTTAATGGTGACAGATAAAACAACTCTATCATTCCAATAGTAAGGAACTATTTAATCAACAAAGTTGTAGTTTCTTATACGTACTGGAGATACTTAGGAACAGAATAGTCAATCTACTATATCCAGCACTCACTTATAAGTACTCTTAAATATCGTCGAATTTCATCGTAAAACACTCCAAAAAGAGGATAAAATTTAATAATTTTGTTGTTAAAAACTACTCTTATGAAAAATACATAAGAGCTGTGTTGCAGAACTGTGTTTTAAACTTTAAACGGCAGCCATGTTGGATTGGTTCAATGAAATAAAGATTTTTCGGCATTTTTCTCTGCAGATCTTTAAAATGATGTAACACACACGACCCAATTACTATTTAAGCTTTTTAATTACACGACCCCTCAGATCACCCGGAGAGGAGTAAAAATAGGTATTATATCAAAAATAACAGTCTATATTAAACTAAAATTCCAAAAATGTTGATATTTTTATTCCAATTATTAACGAAAACAGAAGGGGTGCTTTGTGTTTTTATAATGATACTACATATATTTCATAAGATAAAAAATCTATCAGACTTCACATGCACAACTAGGCCACTAAAGAGATTAGTGAACTAGGCCTACGTAGGTTTTGGTTGTACAAACGACCACAGCTTTGTAATAAAGGCTTACAGCTATTTGTTCACTTAGTTCTTTGTTACGCCAATAACTTTGTCCAGGCAATATCATTGCCGTTTTGTTTCTGTTCACAGTTCTTGAACATGGACCATTGTGTATTTTTAGAGGTTAGGTTATGATAAAGAGTTGCAATTGAGTTACTAACAGATTATAGCTTGTACACAATCAACTTCGGTGCATTCTTCTAAATGTAAACATGTGATAAAGGGATGTGAATACACTAGGCCTACACGCTTCAAACATCCGTTCTGATTTGATGCAAAGTCATGCATTACTTTCAATTCATAATCGATCATGAATAATGGTGACTTTTAACCACCAGCTGCCAGGCTAGCGTGAAATGTCGCATAATACCATGCAGTACTGTTGTGTGAGCATCTTTAAGTTCCTACTTTCCAGGAGTTATGACGCAAATAATTTTGAAAAACTTTAGACAATTCTAAAACAATTCAGTAAAAAACTATGTGTGTCAGTACGTGTGTTTCAATTCCGAGACGTGGTTTCTACAGTCTAAATGGTTGGAACGATTTTCATCTAACCTCATCCTTCGGTGCTCTAATTTAGTCTACATTAGAAAAGAAAAATTAGATCCTAAAAGTAATTTGTAGAAAGTGTGGTTTTAGGTTTTTTTAACGAGTACAGTCTGGTCCTACAACAGGTGAAAACGAGATGTTTATGGGATTTTCATTATTCATTTCCTTAAATGATCATAATTTGTAAACTTCTTTGAAAAATAATCTTTTGTTTTTGCAATGTTGCATAAGTAACAATTTAAATGGAGGTTATATATTTTTCATTTTTTAACATGGCTAGCATACGCCTAATGGAAAAAAACACATTTTCACAATGAACATTTTATTTTCAACAAGTCGAAGTTGCCGTAATTGTCATCATTTCGAATTGTTTACAACTACAAAAGCTTTTTGTTGTTGAACAAAGTTTGTGTAACTGTAAACTGAAGATGATACTTAATCATTGAAACGTCGTTTTGTTGAAAGTAATTTGTGTTCTCTTTCATTTAATTCTTAATTTTCCACTTTTAATTTTTTAACGAATAGTTAATATGCGTTTAATTTATAACTTTGCAATTTCAGTGACGATAAAATGAGTTCAGACATTACACATTTTCAATTTCAAAATGGCGGTTGCTTTGTATCGTGTACCGATTACAAAATATGCTATTCTACGGAAGTGACAAAATATGTTTAGGTAAAAAGTCAGTAATTAAACACTGAAATGAACGTAGATTAAATAATCTGAAATTAAATTTAAACGGAAATTGTTTTTAAAATCATTACTAAGAATTCTTAAAAATAATGAAATTTGATTTGGCAACACCGTTCCCCCGCCACACCACAACCCCAGTCCCTTTCCAGTTTTATTCGAAGTATACATTGCAACTCCATTGTCCCGAACATTTTGGACGACGATTTTATCATTAGCTTTGGTAAACATAAATTCAAATTTTAAAGTACCTACACTTAGTGTTTTTGAAATACAACCCTGCCTTGTTCAATCGTGAATAACATTATACAAATACAGTTCCTGAACATAGGACACTAACTGTAAAACCATTTATAAGTTTTAATTTTGACTTGATTTATACCAAAAGTATGACAAAATCGTGTTCCGTGTCCCAAAATAGAAAGGAAAGTTAAGTTTGTCTTTCTTTGTCTATGACACCACTGAGGATCAGAGCTAAGGAAAATGAACAGAAAAGAGTGTTATTCGGACAGAGACTACAGAACAAACGATATTACGCCACGTTCTTGTTGTAAGACAGACAACAAAAACAAAACTTTGCATATTAATGTATTCGTAATTAGCCGTGCTGTTAAAATAATAAAACCTATGCTTTCAAAATCGATTTTAAATGAAGTTGATTTGAAAGCTACAAAATTGATTATTTATTCAATACTTCTAAATTAAATGACAAACGTAAAAGGAACTGTAATGACCACTCTATGTAACACGGAGAATATATAAGCAATAAAAGTATCAACAAGTAGGAAACTATTGATTTTTAAACTATACAACTTTATATGGTTTATTTATTTTTTTTTAATTATTTCTAAAGAATCGATAGTTGGTATTTTTAACGCCGTTTTGAAAATATAAACACAAGAATTTAAATGGTGAGAGGAATTCAGATTTTATAAACCCATAAAACTTTAAAATAATTTACTTGGTGAAATTCCAACTCACAGTGTTTTATAGGAATAAATAAATAATATAAATATTATAAAAATCAGTCAAAAAAGCAAATTTGTGATTTATGTTGGACATTTTGGGATCAAGAATAATACAAACAGAAGTCAAAATACACACACCCAAAGGAGATTTCATGAAACAGACAATTGACAAAACATTATGTAATTTTGTGCATATAGTTACTTGTCACATCATAATATCATTTTAACCAAAATCTAATAAATTCACAAAATACCTACACTTACAACTCATTAAACTTTAAAAACTTTTATTTATTGTTTCAGATTAAAATCAGTGCGTTTGTTGTTGACATTGCACTGCAATATGTGGTTGAAAATCGAGAAAATATGAGAAACAAAATCTTGCTTTATAGCCTGTAGCATCTTGAGAAAGTAGTGGACTGAAAATGGAATTAAGTAAACGTAGAAAAAATAAAATTATTAATTTTGATTTAAAAGGCTGTAAATCCGAGGAAATTTTATCACGAGACTCTTGTGTAAATTATAAATTACCTTGTTCTTCTACTGAAATAGAAAGGTTGATTTAAATCAAATATTTAGAGAGATATATTTATATAATAAAATATTGTGAAAAAAATAACAGGAAAATTTGTAAATAAACGTATGAATATGAAAATTGTTTACTACTTTCGCCAAATACGTGTTTGCAATGTTGTACTTTGTGATTCAAATACGTAATCAAAAATATAAAATATTCGAGGCTGTAGTTTCACTTTGAAAATCTGTCGTTTGTTGGAAATTGAAAAGGAATTCAAGTCACACAAATTCTTGATTGCACGCCCCCCTGAGAAAATATAAATTATTTGTAAGTTTTTACAGTTTAACATTTTATTTGATTTATTATTTATTTATATGTTTTCATATTTCACGTGCCTTCCTAGTCTTCTTTCAGTTCTGTATTATATTTCCGTGTATGAACTTCGCACCTTGGGTGCCGCTACTTATGCGAATAAAGAGCACACAACAAGAAAGAGGAGGTTTCAGTTACTGGACACTAGTAATCGTAATTTACTGTCATCAAACAGGTACACCAACTTTCAAGTGAATTTTCAGTGGCACAAAGTAAAAGACCTCCAAAACATGAAAATAGCTGTTGGTTTTGGTACACATTTACTATTTTGAAACAAAATTTGGTTCTTTTTCATTTCACACCAGTGTATTAAAAACAAACTTACAACAAAAGATGAATGTCAATACGTCCGACCGTTCATTAAATGTTAGTCGTCTCTGAGGCTAGACTAGACTTTTGATTTCGCACTAATTTTTATGAAAGTTTCTCGGTGTTTTTTGAGACGATTATCACAAATTTATCAATGGTTTTTGTCTATTTAAGTGAAAATAAAAATTTAATAAATGATAATATGGATCATCAATAGAAACAGCCGATCGTAATGTGTCAACATTGTAACTCTTTTAAGCTTCCAAAAGAGTTGAATTGTAACCTCTTTCACACACAAACGAGGGTTCAAAATTTTAATAAGGCAAAGTTAATTCCAACTTCAATAAATGAAAAAGTACACCAGTAATTCCGGCATTCTGTCTGGTCCTCTCAAGGGCTTACTTATGATGAGTAGCCTACATGGCAATCCCGTGGTACCCCCTAGCTGGACTTATACCTTTCTAGCCTTGCATTAAATCACTATATTTTATTTTTACTATCGCGTCTCTCAATTCTCTTCCGACCTTAAACCCTATTAGAGGATCGAGGGCTATTTGTCCCTATTTTATGTTAATTCATTTTATATTTATTTAGGCGATGATGACAGCCATATTATTCATCTTTTTTCTTTTTCTTTTAAATATTTGTTGTTGCACATACATACATAATGAATGAAAGTGGGGGGGAGAGAGAGAGAGAGAGAGAGATAGGAGAGAGAGAGAGAGAGAGAGAGAGAGAGAGAGAGAGAGAGAGAGAGAGAGAGAGAGAGAGAGAGAGAGAGAGAGAGAGAGAGAGAGAGAGAGAGAGAGAGAGACAGAGAGAGAGCGAGAGACCTAACTCGTTGAAAACAATCACGAATCTTAAGTTATTGAGGTAAATATTCACCTAATTAGACGCTGAATCCGGTTACTTTATACAGCTCCCATTGTGAGATATTCTGCATTACATCATGGAAATCAACGTGTATTCCGAGGTACCCTGTTAAGTTAAAGGACAAGACGTCACTTGCACTAAACCAGAATGAAAGTTTGATTGTAACTAGATCTCTTATACCTTACCAATGACGAACATTGTATTACTTACATAATTAACAACTCTATTGTTCTCTTGCAGTAAACAGATTGGCGAGAATTATAGTGTTATCACAAGTATGGTACATTACAAATAAATTTAAATTTAATGTGGAACGAATCCAAATCTCCTCCGTCATTTACCTCCCTCTTACGCAGTCAGGGAAGTATTGAAGAGGTGCGAAAATGTATATATGTTCTTTATTATATATATATTTTCGACGTTCTTTATGTTTTGGTCCACCATAACAACTCATTCATATCAGTCGGAATCATCTGTCCGTCTGTTTGAGGCTTATTTGCCACGGCAATAACTTAAGAATGAGCCGCTTGATTGACTAAAAATTTTAAAGTTAGAATAGAGTGGTATCCCCTGTATTTATTTACAACGATATGAAATGAAAAAAAAAATACCAAGTTTAGTTTCAAAACTTTAAGTGTGCACCAAAAACCAACAAATGTTGGTTTTCATTTTATAAAAACCAACAAATTGCTATTTTCATGTTATGGACGTCTTTTCATTTGAAAGTTTGTGAACCTGTCTGATGACAGTAAATTACGGTTATTAGTCTCTAGTAGTAATTAAAACCTCCTCTTTCTTGTTGTGGAAATTAGAGGGTGTCATAAACTATTGATTATAAAAATTGTTTAAAAGCTGCGAATTAATTGGTTAATAAATTTTTCCGTTATAAAAATGGAATTTAAATTATTTATCATAGTAGTTTTTACCTTACAAATGTGTCATTAATAAATTAGTGTCTATAACGTTATATATTAGAGCTAGTTGTTCCCATGGACGTTAATTTGAGCATGTTGTCTAAAAACTACTATTTGCTGATATTATTTGTTTGATCAATTTGCAAACAAATTTAAATAATAACACTGACTGTCCTATTTATCAATTTCTATCAAAACGTTCCGTTAAATCGAAGAAAATCCATATCTTAAGACCCTTATTTCCCCTTATTATTGTTTACGTCAAAATTCTTTAAATAATTTTACTAAATTTACATTTTGGAAATCTACAGTATCACTTACTGCAGCGCTCCTACTGTTAGGTTCTTAAGTTAACGCTTCCGGACGTCACCACGGCTTTTGGCAATCGTTGCTGTTCTTTCCCAACTCGTTTATCTGCAGTGAATCTAATTTGCTAGACAATCAACAACCAGTTCCACAGTTGCTCGTATGCGGTTTGGAGTCAAGGGTCAATCCATATGTTGGATCAAAGTTGATTGACCTCCGGAGTTTCTCTACTTGCACTTGTTGGTAAACCCGTGGAAAGAATTGTCCAATGAAAGACACTTAGGTATTTACTCATTAGGAGAGGATTTTTTAAGTTTTGTTAAAAGTGAAAACCGATAAAGGTCATCATTGCTTTCATAATGAAAATAAAAATAAATGCACGTATAAGTAGCAGCACCCAGGGTGCGAAGTTCATACGCGGAAATCTAATATAAAACTGAAAGAAAGAAGACTAGGAAGGCAGGTGAAATATGAAAACACATACATAAATAATAAATCAAGTAAAATGTTATACGGTAAAAACTTACAAATAATTTATATTTTATCAGGATGGGGGGGGGGTTAAATCAAGAACCTGCATTACTTGGAACTCCTTTTCAACTTCCAACAAACAAGGCAGATTTTCGGAGTGATATTACAACTTCGAATGTTTTATATTTTGGGCGAAACTCGATTCAATCATTTGAGGCAACCTATGTCAAATTATAACTTGGAACTTTAAACGACTTATTATGAATAAAACTGATGCTAATGAAATTCTTAATTTATTAAGAAATTTCAGGAATGATTAATATGGCTTATTTTCCAGTAGAAATAAAAAAATCGAGGATTTTTGTAACAAATACTTGTTATAGATGTCAATAGTCATTGGGAATACGGAATACAAAAAAAAATAATAAAATAATAATAAAATGTATTCATTTAATTTAATTTTGTCCCCATATATGTTTTATGGAATCTGTATTTTTTTTTTTTTTTTTTTTTTTTTTTTACATTTTTCGGTGTTTAAAACAAAATTTTTATATCAAGCATGGTAGACAAGAATATTATATCAAGCATACTATAAAATAAAAAATATATACTACTGAAAATGAGATGAAAATTGGTTTAAAAATTGGTGTTCTAAAGGCGATACAATGGAACGTTCAGATAACATGATTTTTGTATGAATTTGATGTTAAGATTTGTTTGAAACGAAGAATTATCAAGTTTATTTTCTTTACATTTTACTAGTCGGCTACACTAAAATATTAAAAAGACAAAATATATTATGTATTATATATTTACAAAAACTGAGTACGTCCAAACCAGTAAAATTTGTAAAATACTGTCAAGCTCGATTTTTTAAATTTTATTTTATAATCTGCAAAAGACTCTAAAAAATTTATAAAATAGCCTAAATCTAATGTTCTCAAATAAGAAATTCTTAGGGAGAAAAACGTATATTTTATTCATTTTTTAAAAACCTTTTCTTTTCTTATGTGAGCTATTCTTTAATAATTAATCATATTTATTTATATTAATAAAACTGTAATTGACATCCTAAACAAACATTTTTGGCGTTAGATTTAATTTCCTAATGGACAAATTTGTCCCATATGTTTCCTCGAAACTATACATCTATTCTATAAAGTAGGTAAAATCCGGATTATGTTGTAAATAACTGGAACATTGATCACATAAAAATTGTGCAATATAGAAACTAAAACCAAAGCGACAAACCGACAGATTTTAAAACCTGTCAACCGATGGATGATCTAACCGGAAACAACATGCCATTGGCATCTGTTCTACTTCAGAGAACTTTCATGCGCATAATAGTTCAGTAACTATATGATGACAAAAACAAAACAGTGATTCTTTACACTTCTGGAGAATTTGTGTCATAAGTAGAGGTGGTAAAATGATGAGTGGCTCGCTAAACATGATAATTATGTTTTCTGAAGTTTAAAATGCATTTATACTTTTCCTCCTTTTGTCACCCCCTACCTCTCTATCGAATTTGAAAAAAAAAATTATTTCGTTGGATACCTAACCCGCACTAAAATGCACAATTTTTGGTCATACAGACCACAAATATCGATCACTTTCCATTCTCTTTGTATTTCATCCCAACTATTTACGCGATTCTACAACATAATTTGAACTTCCATAACCATTATTAGTTTAATATTTTGTCTGTTTGATCCACCAATTCTTGAGATAAGGCGTGACAAAACCGCCAAAGCAGACAAAACTCGTTCTTCAGGGGTGTCCAACTTACAAAGCCTCAAGGGCCAACATTGAAAGTGGTTGCGAGCCATATATAGGGTTCCCAGACTAATTAAATTAATTTTTAAATTTCTCTATTAATTTCTATTATTAATATTGATATTAATTTCTATTAATATTAATTTCTTAATTAAATTACAAACCAGCATATTTGGTATAAGTGTGTTTATATTACATTATAAAATCTCCTTCAAAAGGAAGACGTTACAAAGTAGTTTTCTGATTTCTTTATCTAATAAGCTCTCGCTAGCCCCCAGTTGGACAACCCTGTTCTAAATGTTGAAACCATCGTAATGTTCGCCAACATTCCTTCCCTCTAGAGAACTAAAAAGTAAAAGTGGTGACAACCTCACGTTTTAAAAAACATTCATCCTTACGTGTGGATAATAACAGTCCATGAAAACAAATTATCAGCTTTAAGCACTGGAACTGCATCCTCAAAGCTTCAACTGGTATGATTATGGTTATGCATTGTTTTCCTACCCAGGATAAGTAGTTTGGAAATAGGGGAAGTATGGTAATTGTTAGAAAGAAGAAAAACATTACATCCGTTTTAGACTGATCTTCATATTTCATGACAACGTGTAAAAATAAAGATTATAAACAAAATCTTCTTTTCGTTATCTTATTTATTAATCTGCTTCTTTCGTTATCAACAAAAGCAAGTTATTATAATTGTTTTAAAACATTGAAAAGTTCGTTGACATCCTAATTTGAATATGTATAGAAAATATTCCAACGCACCCTTCCTGAAAGAGGATATTTCATCGACGAGATGGAATTTGATATCCCTGGCACTTGTCACATGGCAGTTTTTAGCAGGAATAGAGGTTTTACTACGGGCTGTGCGATTTGATGAGTCAGTCAGTCAGTTCTGCCCTGGAGGGCCAAATTTACTTTTGTCTACCAATTAATAGAGCCAATTACGAGTGTTTTTTCTCATAATTTTATTATTAAACGTTAGTTTTTCCCTGGCACTTGTTACATGCCAGTTTTTAGTAGGAATAGAAGTTTTCCAACAAGCGACTGCACGGGCTGTCAGTCAGTCAGTCAGTCAGTACTGCCCTGGAGGGCCACATTTACTTTTGTCTACCCATTTGAGCCAATTACGAGTGTTTTTTCTCATAATTTTATTATTAAACGTTAGTTTTTCCCTGGCACTTGTTACATGCCAGTTTTTAGTAGGAATAGAAGTTTTCCAACAAGCGACTGCACGGGCGGGCTGTCAGTCAGTCAGTCAGTCAGTACTGCCCTGGAGGGCCACATTTACTTTTGTCTACCCATTTGAGCCAATTACGAGTGTTTTCGCCATCACAATCCCAATGTACATTAACTGGATCTCCACCTTTCTTCGTCTAGTCATGGGTTAAATCCCTTTATTTCATCTTTACTAACAGGTCTCCCTTGATTAAATTATATTATGTTCTGACCCTGACGCTATTAGAGTTTTTGGGACTAGGGGTTTCTATTTAATACTATTTTCATCTTCGTTTAGAAAGGCGATGTAAGCAAGGTTTTTTCCCTAAAAAAAAGAACAAAATCTTTTTTCTGTGTCAATGTTTATTGCTGTGTTTTTGGGGGTATATGGCGAGTAGAGTATTATGAGTGACCGTTTTTTATTCTTTTCACAAAATTATTATAACTTTTAATTATTTAATTAATATCTGAGGACATTGTTTGTTTGTTTTTTAGAAGGATTAAAACTCCTCATAAGTACTTTTTGCCACGAATGAATACGTCGCACGAGAGTAAATTGTTTGTTTTTTACGATTTTTAGTTGGTCATCATAAAACACTTTTGAGCTATCACTTGACCAACAATCAGTCAATGCCAAGTAGAGGTTATAGTAGAGTGATATGAATAGGCTATACAAATGATACTATAGGAAGGCAGCTCATTTCCTGTGGTATTTTCGATATTCTAGATCAACACGTTTTAAATGGTTAATTATCCAAAAGAATTGTTGTAATGCACTCAAGGATTAACAAGTGTGATCGACCTGCCGCAGTGAAGTAACAGACGCATAATTATTCTCCTAACTTTAATTATTTACTCCATTTCCTTTACATATTCTGTTTTATCAGCTGTGTGCTGTGTGTGTGTTCTGCCGTGTTTCCGTTCTCAGACACGACCGACAGACTATGTTTTGCCAAGCAGAACGGGTTGAATGTCTGGACTGCGATGCCCGGTTGTTCGATCTTTGTCAATAGGCTTTTACATAATCTAAGAACTGGTCTCTTTAATTTAATATTTTCAACCAATTGTATAGAATACCCAAACTATTCTATTCAAGCTATTAGATAAAGTAATAAGATAATCAATTTTTCCACTAGTTGACAACGTTAAACCACATGTTTGGTCTCAGAATTTTAAGCTTTAGGTGTAAAATAGTATAGGTTAGACCTTAGTCTGAAATAACAAACTTATGTCTTTTACTTGATCCCGATTATTATAAAAATTTAGAGCAAAAATTATTAAAGCTGTCGCTACTTAAACATTTCAATAAATTCCATCGTATTGATTGTATATACGATCAATCATCGTATATTAAGAATTTCATTTCTTTTGAAATGTCTGTATGTGTAAATTTGATATAAAAAATGAACCAAACTTGGTCAGGGTATTTTATTTTAATTTACAAACGAACCGTGATTTTCCTTTACTTGCGGCATTGACACTTACCAAAACATTTCAACATAATTTGATCTAACTAGCAAGTTAGAAGTAATTTTAAAACTTCTAGGTGGCGAGAAATAGGGTTCATTTTTACTTTTTAGTCGAATACTCAACATTGTTATCAAGATCGCAGTCAATACATCGTGTTCAGGTTCTGTAAAGCTACATTTGATCAAAATCATAAGAGCAGAGAGCAGATTTACAAATTTTGAGTTTTAAAATGGAAAACATGCTTAGATATATTAAAAATACAACAATCATTCGTGGAATTTATTAAAATCGGTCCACTTGTTGAGTCTGTAACGTACTGCATACAGACAAACATCATTCCCAAAGCTTCCTTTTTTTAAACTCCAAAACGGCCTCAAAACAGATATTTTAATGATTAACTAACATCACTTCTTTTACTCAATGTTACTCAATATTAAATTTATGTTATAATTAAGTACTCCAATCAAGTATATTGTAAATATATAACATATCCTTTGCAGAACAGGCCTTATCCACTATAACATACAAACCTTATGGACAATATATGAAAATATGGTTATTTTAGGAGGAAATTAAAATTGCATATTCTCCAAACAACATGCGTAGGCCTAATATTCAAACTCCATTTTTTTACGCGCTTCTTGTTTTATCACAAGTCAGTTGTAAGCAGAGAGACAACAGTTAAACTAATAAACCTTCCATGCTTTCATACAAAATAGATTTTTTTTTCATTTTTCTAAATGAAATTGTTGTTTACCACAGTCACAATTTCTATTCAGTAGAAATAAATAAGTGATAATGTTTTAAATAGCACGAACAGCCATGTGGAAAATTAACAAAGGATATACGTTAGGATTGAATAGTGTTCTGAACTTTTTTAATTGCTCAAATGTTATGACATTTCTATACTCAAATCTTAGCAAATTTTGTTTTATTTTTATAATACTCAAATTTTACACTAATTATACTAATTTTATAATCTTAATGGCTTTTTCCCTTAATTGAGGTAATTTTGGTATATTTTTTAAACATAATAACCTAATCTATGTATAAACATTGTTGATTTTTTTTGTAGCAATTGTTGACTGTTTTAATTCTAATAAAAAGTAAACTCGAATTTTGTTCAAAATATCTATTGTCATAATTCACTTGTAAATTTACTTGGAAATTGTGTTGTAAAATTTAATAATTGATTTATTTACTCGAGTTAGCCTATTTCTGTTTTGTTATATTTAAATATAAGTTTACAAGTCTCAATCACAACCAATCATCTGAGATATTTACACTATTAAGTATCTAGTATGTTGGTATTTAAGTTTAATGTAGATTAGGTCGGCGGTACTCATAATACAAAAGTTGGGAATCACCAGTCTAAGAAATAAGAAAAAAGTTAATTTAGATATGTCGTCCTTATAGTAGTTACCGTTTGAGAAACTTTAAATTTGGTATAAGGTACTTTGTGAGACCAAGAATTTGATATAAGGTACTTTGTGAGACCAATAATTTGATATAAGGTACTCCGTGAGACCAAGAATTTGGCATAAGGTACTCCGTGAGACCAAGAATTTGATATAAGGTACTCGGTGAGACCAAGAATTTGATATAAGGTACTCCGTGAGACCACGAATTTGGTATAAAGTACTCCGTGAGACCAAGAATTTGGTATAAAGTATTCCAAGAGACCAAGAATTTGATATAAGGTACTCCGTGAGACCAATAATGTGGTATAAAGTACTCCGTGAGACCAAGAATTTGGTATAAGGTACTCCGTGAGACCAAGAATTTGATATAAAGTACTCCTTGAGACCAAGAATTTGGTATAAAGTACTCGGTGAGACCAAGAATTTGGTATAAAGTACTCCGTGAGACCAATAATGTGGTATAAAGTACTCCGTGAGACCAAGAACTTGATATAAAGTACTCCGTGAGACCAAGAATTTGATATAAGGTACTCCGTGAGACCAAGAATTTGATATAAAGTACTCCTTGAGACCAATAATTTGGTATAAAGTACTCCGTGAGACCAAGAATTTGGTATAAGGTACTCGGTGAGACCAAGAATTTGGTATAAGGTACTCCGTGAGACCAATAATGTGGTATAAAGTACTCCGTGAGACCAAGAATTTGATATAAAGTACTCCTTGAGACCAAGAATTTGGTATAAGGTACTCCTTGAGACCAAGAATTTTGTATAAGGTACTCGGTGAGACCAAGAATTTGATATAAAGTACTCCTTGAGACCAAGAATTTGGTATAAGGTACTCGGTGAGACCAAGAATTTGGTATAAAGTACTCCGTGAGACCAATAATGTGGTATAAAGTACTCCGTGAGACCAAGAATGTGGTATAAGGTACTCCGTGAGACCAAGAATTTGATATAAAGTACTCCTTGAGACCAATAATTTGGTATAAAGTACTCCGTGAGACCAAGAATTTGGTATAAGGTACTCGGTGAGACCAAGAATTTGGTATAAGGTACTCCGTGAGACCAAGAATTTGATATAAAGTACTCCTTGAGACCAATAATTTGATATAAAGTACTCCGTGAGACCAAGAATTTGGTATAAGGTACTCCGTGAGACCAAGAATTTGATATAAAGTACTCCTTGAGACCAATAATTTGGTATAAAGTACTCCGTGAGACCAAGAATTTGGTATAAGGTACTCGGTGAGACCAAGAATTTGGTATAAAGTACTCCGTGAGACCAAGAATTTGGTATAAGGTACTCGGTGAGACCAAGAATTTGGTATAAGGTACTCCGTGAGACCAAGAATTTGATATAAAGTACTCCTTGAGACCAATAATTTGATATAAAGTACTCCGTGAGACCAAGAATTTGGTATAAGGTACTCCGTGAGACCAAGAATTTGATATAAAGTACTCCTTGAGACCAATAATTTGGTATAAAGTACTCCGTGAGACCAAGAATTTGGTATAAGGTACTCGGTGAGACCAAGAATTTGGTATAAGGTACTCCGTGAGACCAAGAATTTGATATAAAGTACTCCTTGAGACCAATAATTTGATATAAAGTACTCCGTGAGACCAAGAATTTGGTATAAGGTACTCGGTGAGACCAAGAATTTGGTATAAGGTACTCCGTGAGACCAAGAATTTGATATAAAGTACTCCGTGAGACCAAGAATTTGGTATAAGGTACTCGGTGAGACCAAGAATTTGGTATAAAGTACTCCTTGAGACCAATAATTTGATATAAGGTACTCCGTGAGACCAAGAATTTGGTATAAGGTACTCGGTGAGACCAAGAATTTGGTATAAGGTACTCCGTGAGACCAAGAATTTGATATAAAGTACTCCTTGAGACCAATAATTTGATATAAAGTACTCCGTGAGACCAAGAATTTGGTATAAGGTACTCGGTGAGACCAAGAATTTGGTATAAGGTACTCCGTGAGACCAAGAATTTGATATAAGGTACTCCGTGAGACCAAGAATTTGGTATAAGGTACTCGGTGAGACCAAGAATTTGGTATAAAGTACTCCTTGAGACCAATAATTTGATATAAGGTACTCCGTGAGACCAAGAATTTGGTATAAGGTACTCGGTGAGACCAAGAATTTGGTATAAGGTACTCCGTGAGACCAAGAATTTGATATAAAGTACTCCTTGAGACCAATAATTTGATATAAAGTACTCCGTGAGACCAAGAATTTGGTATAAGGTACTCGGTGAGACCAAGAATTTGGTATAAGGTACTCCGTGAGACCAAGAATTTGGTATAAGGTACTCGGTGAGACCAAGAATTTGATATAAAGTACTCCGTGAGACCAAGAATTTGGTATAAGGTACTCCGTGAGACCAAGAATTTGATATAAAGTACTCCGTGAGACCAAGAATTTGGTATAAGGTACTCCGTGAGACCAATAATTTGGTATAAGGTACTCGGTGAGACCAAGAATTTTAGCATCGCTTATTGTTTGAAGGTAAACCCTCTTAGTCATCATCGCCTTATAACATAAAGGAAGAAAAGAACATAAATTAAAGACCCTTAGAACTTCAAATCTCTAATACTGTGACGGTCGGAAGAGTACAGGAGTTGGTAAAGAGAGATCTGGTAGCAAAGATTAAAGTGCGAAATCTAACCCAAGTGACAGTAACATACAGTATTAAAATGACCAATATTTTAAACAGTTCTTCTGAGTAATTTACCGATAAAACATACAATTAAATGAACATTAGCAAATTTTAGTTTATCGTGAATGGGTACCAACTCCAACTTCTATGTAGCCTACTGTATGAAAAATGACGAAATTGTATTGGTAATTTTGAACTATTACCTCTGAAGAAAATTTAATATGTAACAGTTACGAAGACCAACAAGCCCGACTACTTGGTTACCATCTACTGTGAGGGGGGCAAACATTTTAGTGGTCGTAATGAGTAGAGAAACATGGCGAAAAGAGAACGTAATTACATTGAGCTAATCCAAAACAGCTGCCGAATCAATTTTAAAACAGAACTCTACAAAAGTACTGTTCAATTTTTTAAAAAAGATCAGTTTTTAAGAAAAAAAATTAATTTGATTTAATGATCATTTTTGGAACAATTACAGTATAATACAGTGGTATTTTGGAAGTATTACGGTAGGACGAATTTCTAAAATTTCGGTAACTAAGGGAAATTTAGTTTTACGTGTTAAAGATAAGGTTGTAAGATAAAAACAGCTCCAGGTAGATAATTAGGATCTGACCCTTGCCAATGCTCATTTCTAAGACAATTGAGGTTATTTAATCAAACAACATTGCAATTTCCTGCACGCATTGGGCGATTCTGAACAGAATAGAATATCTACGCATGATTTCACCTTTCATAAAACCCACAATTATGGTCGAATTTCTACTGCAATATACCAAAAGGAATATAAAACTATAAATGTTGTTTGTTAAAAACCCCTCTTTATTTGAAAAAAAAATAAATAAAATTCATAGCGCTGTTTAAACTGTGACCATTTTAGAGCGACTTTTAAAATTGAAGTACGTTTTCATGTAACCAATTCCTTTAAAAATACACAACCCCCACCCCTCCATAACATTTAAGATATTTGAGTTCAAGCCCTGCCCCACAGTTCCCCCTTTGAGATAAATATAGTTTTAAACAAAAAATACATTCTATACCGAAACTAAGATTAGTAAATTTTGGATTTTCTATTCCATTTATTACCAAAAATAAACAAAAGGTTGTAACTTTATGATCACCCTGTACATAGAGCTTCAACGCCCACAAGGACATCAATACGAGCGAAGTGAATGGAAGCTGTTTTACGAAGTCAATCAGACCTGTTTTCATTTGATTTTCAACAGATTTTGTAAACGCCATTTTTTAATAAGCTATGATGACCGAGAGGAAAACAACAGGAAAAAATCGATAGTAGGATATCGTGCAATACATCGAGATTCATTGAACCTGAGTATATAATGGTTCACATAACAGGATTGGGTAAGTACTATGACAGTCCCATCAATTTGTTGATAAATTCCATAAGATATAGTTGTCAGTTGTGTCAATACAGAAGAAGATTACAATATACGCATATCGATTTGTTTTTCCCAGGTGAAAGCAATATTGAAAATACAAAAGATTGGTGCCCACAGTTACCGTCGTGCTTCCTAGCGGCTGAATGATGTAACTGTGTGTGAACTTTATATTGTTGTATACAACAATCGCATTCTATGGCCTTTATATGTTGTTAGAGGCGATACCAACAAATCCACGTATACTTTCTATTATAGAGGAAGACTGCACAATGCCTTCCCATCAACGTTTGGGATGTAGATCTTCTTTTGGAAAGTTTATGAATTGAAAACGAATGATGTAACAGAACTAGTATTACAGAATTGAATGTACAGTAGTCTATTCACTATGCAATATTTAGTGAATATGATTTTAAGTTAGGCCTACCGTCGGGTAAAATATAGAATTATCTATAATGATTCCCAAAGTGTTTTCCAAAGTGGAATAACGAAAGAGGCGATTCACAAAGGTATGTGAAATTCCTCACAGTAACAAGACGTTCCCCTCCCAGTTAAACAAATTAAAATTGACTATCTAAATGTAGTTTTGAATTTATATTTATTCTACATATGTCTTTTAAAGCTATCTAAGAATTCGGTGTGCCTCATTTGATTAAGAAACACGTTGTCTGCGCAGATTTGAATCCGGGTTGCTTACTTTGAGCTTTTCCGTAGTTGCACTACTCCACAGTCTTCATTAGTCTATCGTGCATAAAAGTTAAGAAAGACAAAAACTAAAATGGAATAATTCCCAGTTTACAAGTACACTAGAATGATAAACAAATCAAATTTAATGCCAAAATATGGTTACTGAAATCCCAGTATACTTAGGCACTCCCCTGATAAATTTAGGTCAATTTAGGACAAAAATGTGGTTTAAAGCGAAAACAGAAAAGTATATACAGTAGTGAAAATTCTTATTAAGGACCAAATTGACACTCCAGTAGTGTACACAAAATTAACTTTATTGAATTATATTTATTTGTTTATTTAGTAATAATCAGGCTACTAAAATAAAAATAAACATTAAGTAGGCTCCCGATGATACCTGAGAGCGAATCATTTGTAGGTTAATAAACTTCGTTTTTGTAAACTCCTGTAGGCTATTGGTTAATTTATTTTCCTTAAAATATGATTTTCAGATTGGTGTTAAATGCATTTTAATCTATAGTGGTCACACGTTCTAGAACCATGTGTTATACAGAGTTTTCTCTTCAGCCAATTAATATGTGTAAATCGCAAAGAATCATAACATTCAGCTATCACTGATTCTGAAACCATTATGTCACATCTATTTCTTACATGAGTTTACTGAATCATGCAATTAAGAGCATAGTTAATCTTGTGACAGCAAATATTCGTGGTGTGTATATAATAAAGAATCCATTCGCTTCGCTCGTGTCAATAATCAGGCCATAACGTGTCCAACGCTATGTTGTGTGCTTTGACTCGGCCCTGATGAGCTTCATAATTATACAAATATGATATTTTTTGAAGGGTCAGAGTTCGAAATAACAAATTTGCCAATAACTGTTTCCCCCCCCCATCTTAGACATATGTGCTATCACTAATTTACATTAATCTAGAAATAAAATATAAATTTGTTTATCTAATTTGGTATAGTGATGTTATAAGTTGAATTATTTAACTCTAAAAATACGCAGAAAATAGTTTAAACTGTGGAACTATTTAAAATATTTGTTTGGATTTTTCTAAATGTCAGTACAGTATAGGTTGTGTCTCGTTCCCTTAATGCTAGAAGTCCCTATCGTGCTTACGACAGCGGCAAACGGAGTGTTAATAATTTTTTTTTTCAAACTAGTGAAACGTGATTATAAGTTTAAAACAAAGGTGAACAATATTTTCGAATACCGGTACCATATAATAAACAACATAAATAATTCAATCGACGAGTTCGCTATTAACCAGTTTGGAGACATTGGGTTGCAGTTCTTGCTGGTGAACTGATGGATAAAAAAAACCAAAGGCTGATAGAGAAAAGTTATGTTATTATTGTCCAAGTTATGTTAGTGTAGTCCTTAGTTGCCAGAAGATCATTTTTGTGCCAAGTAGGAGTGTATTGATGGAGGGGAGAAAGTTATCAAGCCCCCTCCACTCATGCAAGCCCTTCAGCTTCTCTACGTCTTTTGACAGTGAAGTTTGAATACAAATAGTATTTTTTAATACTACAGTAATTCAACAATTATCCCTCATCCGAAATCAGTATTAGGCAAAGGAGCCAAACCTAATGGATTATTATGAATGTATGGCGATATATATCTAATTAAAAACAAAATTCGACATAACAGGAGAAAAAAGAAGATAAATTTTTTCCCCTGATGAATCATACAATTGATGTCAAGAGTAGTGGATGAACTGAGAGTTTCAACAACGGTTACAAAAAAAAACTTATTATTTATTTGTAATTACTTTTAATAACCTAATCGAAATTTGTTTAAGTCTGCAGTAGCCTATTCGTGGTATGGATGAAAAATGTATTTAATATTTCCTAAGTGCTAAACTAAATTTAAAATACAGTATTATAATGCTAGATTATAAATAATTATAAAAAGATAAAATATTCCACGGTCAGAATAATATCATAACTTTCGATAAATAAATATAACGGTAACGCATTTTTACAGTTTATAAATTATATTACTGTAGTTTGTGAATTAATAAGATCTAATAAGAATCAACAGGTACAAATATGTGAAAGACTGAATCGGCAGTTTACAAAACTTATCACTTCAACTTCACATCACGGATTTCCCTCTTCGCCAGCACTCTTGGCCACCCTACCCACCCTATCTGCGAGAAAACTACGCTTTCAAATGTTCGGAATTTACTTACACTCAGTAGGGTAACAATTCGAGAATATTAAAACATATAAGGATGAATACTACTACCAAAAGATAATTATAGACACAACTCAAATATATTGATAATTAATGTGTAATACATTTCAATATTGGTGATAATAATTAGTTATGATATTTACAATTACCTTTCACATTTCATGTATCGTACTAAATACACATTCTAAATTAGTACATCAACTGTAATCAAACAATATTAAACAAAGTGAGAATGTTTAGCTGGACTACTAATACGATATACAGTCGGGCCTACTAATATTCACCACAGAGACGCTTACCACTCGTGCTGAGATTTGAGAGGAGGAGAGAAAACTGCATCCTCAAATCGTATGTCACTCTATAGTCAATAGTATGCAACTGTATGTAACCGTAACAGTATGTGCCTTATCAATTCAGCGAGGATAGGCTACCTTTCGATGTCCTACACGACACTGATCACAGAACATACCATAAGAAGAAGTGCCTCCCCCCCCCCATCACCCTAATGATAGCACAACCGATTTGTGCTAACGCGGGGCTTACAATATATGTACTTCACTTCTTTGTGCTTGACGGTATTGCCTTCGCAACACTAGCGCCCCTCAATAATACAACGGCCATTTGTTGTGTAACACTAAGGCTCTGGAGGAGTGAAATAAAATTAGAAAAATGACACTAGCGCCAGGGCATGGCATATCTTACTAGCATCTTCATTGCGGAGGAGCCGTTGCACAAAATAGTCATAGTTTCATTTCCAAGGTTAGAAATGTCTGGACAAAACACCGACAAAAACAAATTGTAAACATTAGGCTAGGCCACTACGGTAACATCTGAAAAACACAGACGACCGCTGTCCTTAATTCATGACAGACCGCCTGCTGCTGCCCCTATACTGCCCACCACATCCGATCTTTTCCTAATTGTTATGTCTATCAGAAAGTTGAAAAAACGTTAAAACAATATTTCACTACATAGTATTATTTATATGATCACCATAAAATTCTTAGCAAAAATCATGTTATTGCTCCGTATAAAGACAATAATTGGATTATTTGACATCCAATAAAGTTGAAGAACGAACAATACAATTTTGGTTCTTGGCTAATAAGTTACCTACATAGAAAAACATATATATCCGATATAAGTCTAAAATGTATAAATGTGTGACATTTCGAAAATTATAATTATATTTATGTCGTAACTAAAACATAATATATAACTAAAAAAATTATTAAGAAATTAATGTATGTCAATATTTTCTTTTATTCAGAACGAAATATGTTGGAAATCGAACTTGCCAAACTATTCATAAAACAAAGTAAACAGAAAATGGAGACACATTATACCTATGGGTAGGATCGGTTGACATTTCATAGTCTCTGATAATAGGAATTTCCATGAGCAATGAATACAAAAATCCAAACGTGTTCCATATTCATTACGTAAGGGCGGCCGCAGTAGCTATAATTTGTATTCATATTTGTTAAAACATGACATAAAAACTGGAACCCCCCCCCCAGGAAATATATATATATAGTGAATATCATTCGTCACAAAACGAAATAGTTTTAATGACATATTTAAATTGGCTAATAATATTGAATACCGTCATTAATAATATAAAGAAATAAATTAATCAAAAATGTTTAGGCAAATAGTTAACATTACTGGTTATATTTGGCGTTAAATAAAGGTTGGTAACATGTTTCATGAATTAATGTCTTGTTAAGTTTAGAAATACATTTTAGAAACTTTTCAAAAGACGAACTCACCACTCCTGAAATTATATTCGTGCGCGTCCAAATAGTTCTCTTTCGAACCACGCGAGGGCACCCTTGTACGCATGGGTACATTACATCATTTAATCCATTGTATCTGCTCTACTTTTTAAGTTAAACAATGGATCATTAATTATTTATTGTAATAAATAATAATATACCGAGTGTTATCCTCTTTGAAATGTTTCTAAAATGTTATTCATTGGCTCACAAAAAAATAACGAAATTGAAAATCGATTTACAAATGTCCCCTCCATGTGTTCAAAGACTAATGACTATATCCCAGTTTTAAGAAAAGGAAAACATCTGCGTTCACGTGATCTTAAAAATGATCCTTCAACTATAATTCTGAGATGAAAATTGACATCAGTACAACTTCTCAAGTCTAATATTATTTTTACGTGCAACGAATCCAATATAGCGGAGTTGGAGCAGAGCCTTAAATTATTGTTTAATAATTTTAATATACTATCTTATATTTCTATCACGCCCTCAAACCGCTATTCAACAGATTATCCAAACTGTTCACACTCCTCTGTTGCTGTCCTTAACGTAGCCTGTGCTGTGATATGATGTCAGGTATAAATTGAATATCGTTAATTGACTGAAACATTAACAAAATTAACTGAGTCATGAACCCTCGTCATTTTACTTGTCATTTGGAAAGGATTGACTCTGTTGATTTAGACAAAGAACTATCGAATGAAAGTAATTGTACATTTAATTGTTGAACCCAATTTATAAAAGTTAAGTTCAAAATTAACTTCATCGATCTGTGAACCTAGTTCATAATGTTCACTTCACAATTCGTGTGTGTTAAGTAAGACTCGAAAAAAAAATAGTAAAAGTAAAGTATTCTTATTTAAACGTTTGAAAAAAAAATAGTGCACCATAAAATATACTAAAATGAATCTTTAAATAAAAAGAAATGTACTTCTTTTTCCCCTCAAAGATTCACTATTGTAAGTAAGAGTGGATTGGCAATACCACTCTGTATCTAGACTTTTTTCCGTGTAGTTTTGAATTATATCACTCCCTTTCATCTTTCCTATTGGGTCTCTTTTGGTAAATTCTTGTTATTTTCCGACCCTGACGCTCTTGAAGTATCCGAAGACTAAAGATCTTTATTTTATCTTCCGTTTTCCATTTTTTTCTAAGGCGTTGATAATCGAGAAGTTCCTCGCCTTAAAAATATATGTACTATTCTTTCCTTTTTTTCTATCACTCCCCCCCTTTTCATGATATAGAATAATTAGTAAGACGGCTGTCAGAGCATTTATTTTATTCCGGTAACTCTAGCCAACAAACAAAATGTAATTAAAATCGGTTAACCTGTTTAGATTCTTTGCATAAAACCAACATTATTTTCTATACTAAAAATCAATTTTGTGTTTTTACCATCACTATATTCTTAAAATATCTACGTGAGTAAAAAGTAAAAACAAATTTCCTAATCTCAATAAATGTATGGATCAAAATCAAAACGTGTTCTGGAACTTGGATCTTTGCTCATTGCATGATCTCTGCTGTAGGTCTTTTCATGATGTCTACAACAATATGTAAATTAGTTAAAAACGTTCTCAATGAGTGTGCTCAGTAATTACACCATCTCCTATCTGAGGACAACGTTCCCATAATCTAACTTAATTCCCTGATGTTACTTAATTTCATCTGTTTATCACGAAACACTTTTACGATCATCTGTGAATGGGATCACGTGACTCAAAGTAAATTAATGTTTGAGAATTCAGTTGAGGATTTCAAATTGCAATTGTCAGGCATGAGAATAAATTAATTAAACTTTCGCCCAAAACATGACATATTTTTGTTGTTTGAATGTTTTCGCAGTCAACGTTCACCAAAAACATAAATCAATTAGTAGGGGAAAGCGTTGTACCTGTCTGTTTACAATTTGTTTTTGTCGGTGTTTTGTCCAGACGTGATCAATGCTCAGTGTACTTTCTACTAGAAGTTCTTATGTTCTGTAATCTAAGCAAAAATGTATTTTATTTTCAAAATGTCTACGTGAGGACAAACAAAATGTCATGTTGCTTAAAACAGAGTTTGAACGAATTTCGATTATTCCTATCGGAAACTTTTGTTTTCAACAAACTAGGTAAAGTCTAAATTTCGTCAATTGAATAAAACTTTCCTCGACTAATTTAGTCAAACCGATCAAAGTAACTTTAGTTTTAAGATGAACGACGATTGGTCTCTTGAATCCAATTATTTATTCATATTCAATTCATTGAATGTCGTAGTAGAGACATGATTGAGGTTAGGTGTCCCTGTTTGGTTACCTATTTAAATAAACATTTACCTTCACGTGGGTTGATTGTTTGGTTAACCGCTAGGTGCTTGTACAATAATTGTACAATGCACGATTTTCATGGTGTACGTATGTGTTGTGTGTAGTGTATATTTTTTAATATGTATGTATGTGATGTGATGTGTGTGTGTGTGCGCGCGCGCCTCTCTCTAAAATAGTTTTTTAGAATAATATCCCCAAATGTTTAGTTATTAGAAATAAGAGGCCCCTGGATATATAACGAAAATACTTCCACAGACTACATTTTCATCCTAATCTGTTCATTTTGGTAACTCAGTAGGACACTGAGTGGAAAATATACAAACAGATTATATAAAATAACACATCTTCAAATTTTTAATTTTTCTTTTTACAGAATTTGACAGAGACATCGTTTGTACCAAATTAGGTAAAAGAAAACAAACATGTTACCTCTGGAGTGAAAAATTTGTTGAAACACAAAATTCCGATTTTCATGGTGTGCGTGTGTGTTGTGTGTAGTGTATATATAGACTATATATATGATGTGTGTGTGTGCACGCGTGCGTCTCTCTCTCTCTCTCTCTCTCTCTCTCTCTCTCTCTCTCTCTCTCTCTCCCTCTCTCCCTCTCTCTAATTCAAAGTGTTTGATTCAATGTAGGTTACAATATTTAACTTTCTTGCTAACAGACAGTTATTATAATAACAACACGTATAACAAGGACCATATATTTCATTCTCTTTTTCTCAAGCTAAAGCATTTTCGATTGACACGTTCTCTTTATGCCTAGTATCTCTCTGTTAAAATGTAACCACTATTGCCTAAAACGTTACTACAGTCACCTGTGTAACAATGTATAGAGGAATGTTCATTACAATCTAATCAGCCAGTTAAATTAAACTTATGGTTGTTACTTTGAGGTTATGTTTTCATCATTTTCTAGCAGTGCTAATATTTATTTATTTATTGAAGTTGAACATAGTTAATTAACAGAATTAAATTGCCTAAATTCTGCAATATTCTCGTACATTCAAATATCGTGAAACCATTGAACCATCAATCTAAATACCGGTAATTAGATAATATTTTTGTTTCCGACAGTTAACGGTTAAATCATATTTTCAATATTTCATTGTGTAGGCCTGTTGTATAATTATAACAGCAAGCACTAAATGTCACAATGATTTCACTTTCTCTAGCCGGTTAATATTTCCGTAATAGTACCGATATGCTGTACCACACTGTCGATATTTATTCTTTCACCTATTTATCTGATAAAAGACAGAGTTATAAACGAAAATTGTAAAACGTTACTATTAACTCAAGCTAGAGTAAAAATCGTGTTAGGCTTTACAAAAAGAAAAATGCTTTATAGTACAAAAGTTTAAATTTTGAAGAGATCCAAATTCTAAATTTTGTAATTTTAACCATTGTACTGAAAGGACATGTTTTAGCTCCCACATTTTGAAAAATATTAAACTCCTATTTAAACCCATATTAATTTATGTAAAAACTGTACAGTCAAAAAACAAACAAACAAAAACCTTATTTCTTTAAAAAGTAATAACTTAATATATTAAAAATCACAGTGTACACTACACTACGTGGGGGTAAATGACATAATAATAGCTTTACGATTGCATGGTTGTTCAGATGACCATGTTCTTCACCACAAAAGCACATAATAAAATAATAACAATTTTGAACAACAAATTCAAGCTTCGCCAAAAACAACGATCAATGAAGGAAGAGATCAATTAAAACGTCATGAAAATCGGTTCACCCGTTGGTAATCTACAAATTTGTAACTTGTATTTATAATGTAGCCTACATTTTTTAAATGATTTATTTTAAAATGTTCTGAAATGAAAAATTTACCATTTCAAAATTTTAAGATAATCCCCAGAAATCAAGAACTTTAAGATGATTACACAATAAATTGCATGGTATTTAACTCCCTATTATTAAGAGCAACAACCCAGATGGATCTAAGCCATGCTCGAGGGGTTTACACTCGGGGGTAGACTGAGTTTCTCTGTGATTCTATAGCATCCACAGCAAGTATTCGCTATCAATTACAGGTTCCAACTTCGATTTCGTTGTTGGGTCAACACCGTAACTCTTTGAGCCCTCCCAGGGACCTCGCACACACCCAACAAGATCGTTAGCTACTAGACCAAGAAGAACTTCAGTAATTTACCTCTATAGTAAAGTCACAAATTGTCTTTTCCCTAATATTTGTGTAATACAGAGCCTAATATTTAAATTTTGATATTTTTGTCTTTTGTACATGCTGCTTGTGTATAATAAACAAAGATTTAAATAGGAGTTTCTTATTTTTAATCATTTAACACAGTTTATTTTATTTCTAAATGTAATAACTTTGCAATTTCAGTACAGTAATGATAAAATATTCAATCACACAGTTTTTATACTCTTTTTTTTTCAAATTTTTAATTAATGTAGTAAAACTTAAATTAATTAGTAATTTTAAATTAATGTAATGTGTTAAAACTTTTTATTATGTACAGATTTCATGAAATTAGTTTCCCTGTGCTGTACAAAGCGATAATCACAATTCATTTTATCCTACAAAATATGACCTTGTAGAATTTTTATTATGGCATATAATTTTGCACGAGACTTAGTTGTTGTTAATAGATGATATGTTTGTGCTGTTTGAAGTAAGTAATATAATATTGTGCACTGTACTACTTTACTTACCTAGTTAGACAAAATTAAATAGTTTCCACTAATAAATTACATATTATTAATAAGAAACAATGTACAACATCTGTGCGAACTTAATAGTATGATTATTGGTATGATTATATACGTTGGCTAGTCGCGTTTAGTTAGATATGCTTCGACAAGCGGGTTGAAGTATGATTTGGACAATTCAAAACAAACCAACTTACGTATACACAAAGTTGAAAAAGGCGATTATATATTGTACTCAACGAATTGACATATAGAAATCATACTTTTCTTAATATAAGTTATGGAATTTTGAACCGCCGGTTTGTCGAGTGGTTCATTTGATTCCGATAGGGACTAAAAAAATAAAGCGTTAATCCAGAATCATGAAAAAAGCGAGAAGCTTCGATGGCTAACGAATTCTGGTTGTCAATGTTAGAATGAGGGATATCGATGAATTGTCTTTATAGGGGCCACAGGATTATTTTTAACTACAGTTAAATCTTATATCCTAAATCATCCGCTTTTACGTTAAATTAATAATGGTTAAAAATAACCAAGTTATATTGTTCTACCTCTGATTATAATTTTAAAATCTAGTGAATAGCATGTTTAAATACTTAACTGTTATAAACTGTTTTTTAATGTCTAAACTCTCAACTATCTAAGTGATTACAAATAAGTTTTTTAGGTTTGAATCGTTTTAATGTAGTTTTGTCACCTAACCTTTTAAAAGAAATTTATTTTGTAGATGGCCTATGTGTTATTACTGTATTGAATTAAATACAACTTGTGTAGTCATGAACGAATTTGGAATTTGTAGTCAGCCACTTTAACTAGGATTATGTTTTAATTTAGGGCCAAAAAGTATAGGCCGATATCTACTAAGAGGTAGGTTGTACGGTACATCCCGTGAGAAATGTACTTTGTTATAAAGTTAAGGTGTAGGATATCGAAAGAAGAGGTTATTAAGTTAGTCTGCGAAATTGAGGATAATCTAGAATACCCCACGAACTGTTCTTTAATTCCAACTGAACAAGATTCTATAGGTTTGGTGTGTCTTGCATGGGTTAGCTTTAAAATAATTTTGTCTGATCTGGAAAATCAACGGCGTGGAAGCAAGGTTGAGACCAAGTTATATATCAATACCCCAAAACAAGATAATTGAACGTATAAAAATGGTTTATTACAACATGTTCCGTTTTCATGAAGTACTTGGCAAAATAAACTGTGATCATACCCAATTCAATCTCCTGGAGGGCCATAATAATGTCTAAGGTAAATAACTCCAGCCAAACAATCAGAACACACGTTCTATTTTATGCAATGGTACCTTCTAAACTCTGTTTGTCCAGGAAAGTGAGACCGCGGTTGAAATTAAACAAATTATTGCGATTGTAATAACCAACAACTAACTATTTAACTTTGAGAAAGCTGATGAACTGGCTAAGTTGGGAGCACAGACTCCATTCATCGGACCAGAACCTGCTTGTGGTATCAGTAAATCTGTCGCAAGAACCACTCTGAGACGATGGGTCGAACAGGAAACTCTCAACCGCTGGAGTGAGGCCTCTAGAGGAAAACTCTACGGGTCGCTGTGCAATCCGAATCAGAAACTCTCTAGGTATGTAATATCATTGAATAGAAACAACCTAAGGAAAGTCTCAAGCTTCATGACTGGTCATGGAGCTTTCAGGGAACACTTAAACACCATGGGTCTAACACAAGGCAAGACAACCTGTAGACTGTGTAACCAATATAAAGACACAGCAGAACACATACTTTTGTATTGTGAAGCTCTGGAGAGGAGAAGATTACAGATTTTCGGCCTCACAGGCATACCTACAAAGGAAGACGACCTAGCTGCACAAGTTCTAAGACTCACGAAGGATTTAGAACTACAGTGGATTGCCTAAGATAAGGGAGCGCACAAAAAGTCTTAAATGGCTGAAGTGCCTAGTGACTTCCAACATAATAAAAAAAAATATTAAAAAAAAAAACTATTTAACTTATGTTAAATTAAATATGGTTATGCGAAATTTAACAAACTTCGATGAAACCGGCAGTATGAGTTCACACTGTCCGTATTTAAATTATTAATTTAAATAAAACGTAGGCCTAATATAGGCATTTTATGAAGGCATCATCCGGTCCATCAAATCTGCTACAAAATCCATAACCAACTTCCCATTTTCAGTCACTTTTGGCTTGTAAAGATTTAAAACCATTGTAAATACAGCATCTACTATGTTCCTACTAAATAGCTAAACACTAGCAGAAAAGTACAACAGCTGTAGTGAATAAATCTGCAAGAATCGATTTTAAAAACCCAAGTCAGGTTTATTTATGTTATTTCTAATCAATTATTCAGGAACGTAATTACAATTATAACTTTATCATTGATACCAACTATAGTACAACTTATTGTTCCTTACCTATTCAGTGTACGTTTTCTTGCAATACGGAATAAGTCTTCCTATGACATAACAAGAACCACCGCAATGGCACGACACTTGTCGTCATAGATATCTGAAACATGTAAAAAATAGAGTTAAATCATCCTACTAAACCATATATTATGGGATTTTTATCACAAGTATGGACAAACAGAGATGTAAAATTCTAACTCAATGATCCAAAATTTATGTATATTTAAAGCGTGGAACTGGAATCGATCTTTGGCACCCATAGAGTCCGGGTTGCAGGCAGATAGATGTTCTTTACCAATCCCCCCCTCAGTACAATATCCAAACACTAAACCACTCCCCCATTATTGTTATCTTTCTATTAGTCTTACTTTATAAAAATACAACTAAATTACAAACTATATATATTTATAGGTTAATGTATGTATTACTGTGCATGTTATTACCAGGAAAAACACAACCCTAATCATTCCTTAAGTCGCATATGCGAGGTAATTAGTTTAGAAACTCAAAATCACAGCAATAAACGTAAAAAGTAAAGTTTAGTGAGAAGTCGTCCTGTGCTGGGAAGCGACTAGGATAGCTCAGTGGCGCTCGATTCCCAGTCTAGTTCGTATTTAGACCTATTATATTCACGTAATAATATTTCGTGAAAAATTCACTTGAAATATTATTGTATTAATCATTCCGTTTATTTAATATCATTTTTTGATACAAGGCGAATCAAATATGATACAAATTATAAAGTGTTTATGGCGAGCAGTGTAGATCATTTGACGAGACAATGAAACTGTTAAAGGTTATCCAGGTTCGAATCCAGTTGATGGCGTTGAGTTTTTTCTTGTGTCAACAGGCATAAAGAGTAGACAAAACTAAGTTATTAATAATATGAAATACTCTAAAAATAAATATTTTTAACTTCTATGGATTTTTATCGGATCTTCATAAATAATAAACTAAGCTTTAAGCATCGCAATAATTTTACCAAAACCTAATCAAGAAAATTATTCGCTCCCCAAAAATATCTGTGCAGAAGAAAAGAGAAAAATTAAAAGTAAATTATAGACACTGTCTTGAAAGGGTGAAAATATTTAAATTTGATAGTTTATGTCCTAAATCAATTTATTAATCCTCCCTAAGAAAAGGAAAATTACAGTTAAATCCTAATTTGGAAAATGATTTTGACATCCGTTACAAACTTTCAAATATACTAAATTTTGATTGAAATCAACCAAGTCAATTTTAAGATATTTGATTTTAAGATTCAATATACATGAACAAATTTTGACCAAAATTTCTTGAACCTGATTTTTTGTTGACACGTGTTCTTTAGTGGAATTTTATCAAAATAGTTTTTTAGAATAATATCCGCAAATGTTTAGTTATTAGAAGTAAGGGGCCCCTAGATATATAACGAAAATACTTCCACAGACTACATTTTGATCCTAATCTGTTCATTTTGGTTACTCAGTAGGACACTGAGTGGAAAATATACAAACAGATTATATAAAATAACACATCTTCAAATTTTTTATTTTTTTTTTTACAGAATTTGACAGAGACATCGTTTGTACCAAAATAGGTAAAAATGAAAGAAAACAAACATGTTACCTCTGGAGTGAAAAATTTGTTGAAACACAAAATTCCGATTTTCATGGTGTGCGTGTGTGTTGTGTGTAGTGTATATATAGACTATATATATGATGTGTGTGTGTGTGTGTGTGCACGCGTGCGTCTCTCTCTCTCTCTCTCTCTCTCTCTCTCTCTCTCTCTCTCTCTCTCTCTCTCTCTCTCTCTCTCTCTCTCTCTCTCTCTCTCTCTCTCTCTCTCTCTCTCTCTCTCTCCATGAATATATATCATAGATTTTTTAAACATACAAATCAGCCGTCAAATATAGTACCAGGACCATAATCGACACTTATTTCATGAGACGAAAATAACTCGAGAGTTAGCCTACATTTAATTTAAGCTATGGAAACTAGAAAAAATACATTTCAACATATTTATTTGCCCAACAATCTTCATAAAACTCAGTTTTCCCCGTTTTTTTTAAAGATTATAAAACATAAACTTACTATAAGTTATAGACAAATATCGAAGGGGTAAGATACTAGACAAAACTACAGAAGCGAAGAGGTAAGTTTTTTTTGCATTTCTAGATGTAGAATCTTATGGAGCACCATACATTATAATTTTTTCCCCTACTATATTATATTAATACAGGAAAGCTTACCTATAGGCACATACATGTTGTACTCCACATAGTTTTTTAGAGTAGAATGAATTTATTTCAATACTTGTAAATACCGGCTTATTACCAAAGAGAGGCGGTATCGCAACTCTCAAAAGATATGAACAATTTAAATTATGTTTGTTCCATTTGCTTACAGAGCCGCACGCCGCACCTCCATCCGTCGTACAAAAATAATGTTTGTGTAACTAATGCGTAGTTGTCTGGGATGGTATTTCCCTCCCAGCCTTCATGCAAGTCACCTAGGCTATATGTGTGTTGTCATGAGTGAATGGCCTAGGTAAGTGGCCGCCATCTTGAACTGGGTAAAAAGATTTATTGAACTTATCACTCTTATAACAAAATTTACTCAGGTGCTTAATGTTCCCATAAAAATTACAGTTGAAAACAGTACTTAACACTTTCAAAATGGCTAACATTTGTAAACTAATATAAAACTAGGAAACGAAACATTTGTGAGCAATATTTATTTAATAGCAGTTTTACAATAGATAAAGTAGTTTTAAATAAAATGTGTTAGTGCTATCATTTCGGAATAATGTCTATCGAATTGTCACACATTATCTCAAACAAATCGTCTGGTTAATTCATAAATTTTCAGTTTGATACTAAGTACATATCGAATTGTTGTCAACGCATTATCTCAAACAAATCGTTTGATTGATTCATAGTACAAAAGCGTGATTAGATTTTGGTTCAAATAGTGAAACTTTTTTATTACTTATTAATCGAAGATCGAGTTTCCAACTGAAGTAAACATTTTAAATTTTGATATGGAGTAGAATCTTACGGAATAATAAATTTTAGTCAAAATTATTTAAAGAGAAGGTTCTTATGGGTAAGACTAAGACTAATGCAAATTTATAGTATTCCCTCAGTTTTAAGTATATAGTATTTTGGAATGTGCTGACTTTAAATCAGTTTTAAATATCTGGTTCTAGAATCCCGTTTAAAAAATGTTTATATATTGACCATTCTGATGAATTTAAATACTGTAGTTGTGTTTAAAGCTTTCTTTGTATTTTGTCACCGTAATTTTGTTCAATTTACTGTCTTCTTTTTTGGGTTAAAAGAATTGTCGAAGCGACATGTATTCCACACTAGTGCTTACACTCTTGTAGCTCACAATCATTGTATAGAAAAAGTTATCTATTCGCGAAAAAATGCGTAGAAAATATTCACTTTTAGTCACTAAATTATTTTTAATGAGATGGTTTTAGGCCTTATAGACGACACTCGATATTTTTGGGGGAAAACATACTTTATAAGTATCTAATTTACATTGTAAGACTAAATATATAATGAAGAGAGGTGTTCAGATTTTTTGATATATTGCTTGCATTATCTAAAGTGGCTAATACGATATTGATGTATTTTGTATATTATCTTCTTCCGTTGGTGTAATTGTGCACCACAAAGCTTGTTTACAATGTCTTATTTTGTTTTAAATTCCGAAAAAAAAACTGCAAATTTTTGTTTCTTTAAAGTAAAATTTGAAGCAGGAAAAATGTTTGCCTAACTTTTTATACATGAAATTGAAAAAAGAAGAATTAAACAAATGGGCAGTTATTTTTATAACTTTAAAAAACTACCTTTTAATACATAAATTATAGACTATAATTTTAGGTTAGTTCTTCTAACTACCTATCCGCCATTTTTTAGTTATTTTTTTTTCCAGAAAATACTTAACTAAACCTATTTCAGTGAACTTCGGAATAAGCACGCCTATTTCTATTATAAAAAGCATAAATTACTTTAAAATAACAAAATTATTTCCTGTTTCAAAATTATGATTTACATTATAACAGATTTACAATAATAACGTCTTACCCGTAAATAAGGGCAAGATCTTCACTTGTTTGAACTGTAGATCTTAAACTGCCCTAGTCATTGAATGAACACTGACAGTGACAATGTACATCTTAGTTAATGCCACAATTTGCAAACAAGTTTCATTAACAACAACCTGATGTCCTATATTTTCCAAAACAAATAAGTGTCAAATTTTTGTTTACGGTATCAATAAACGTAAAAATACCGAAATATAAATAAGGGTTTTAGTTAGAAATAAGGAAGCACCATATCCATGTGATTGGTAGCTGTATTTTAATTCATATTTCTCGGCAATAAACACACTTTTAACTCTTCTTTTCAGCTTGGATTTGGCTGCAATGGTTGGATCAGACTGTTGCTTTATTACTTTTGCAATTATTTTCTCAGGTTCAGCCCAGCTCACAAAACCAGTTTAAAGAGACCGACAAACACAAAGCACTCTGCAAATCTGCTCGTATTAATAAGACAATGCAGGAGTAAAATGAACCAGTCATCATAGCATCGGAGAAAATTAACTTTCTGGAAGACTATTAATTAGGTCTACTACCACATTTTCAGATAATGGGGTTTTCGTGAATAGCTCGTCTATCTGTTACACATCAAAGCTGTATTTTAAAATTTCTCAAGACGAGTCAAATCTGTCGACTTATATGTTTTTTATTAAAAAACGAATGAGCGGGGAGAACAAATAAATTTAAATGCTGACATATTCTATTATTTTTCAAATTTATAATTTCGTTCAACGGTTACAATTTAGGAGGAAGATAAAGAGTTTGTTACTCATTATCTTAAAAATAAGAGGTTTGAATGATTGAACAAATTTTAAAGCTTAATACTGGATTGGTTCCTCTCGGAATGATTAGGTTTTGATTCAAATTACTTTTCAGGGTGTGAGTAAAAAATGGTGAAGTCCTGTATAGGTATGTCGATTCAGTAACGATTGTAAAAAAAAATCCAAAACAAACAAAACATCTAAGCAAGTGGAAGTATATAGTTGTTATGATATACAATAAACTGGACATTTTGTTATTACTGTTCAGTTAAAGTGCAACTCCTTTGTGAAGCAAGTCTAAGGGCCTTATCTGAGTATCAGCCGAAATCTTTGACAGGATGTCCTGGAAATCCATTTCGTCGAACTCCCGCAGGTATATCGAGTCAACCGGACAGTAAAAGGAATGCTCTTAAATTTGGTTCTAATTCACTCTGGGATACCACTCTTTCCCATTCTTTCTTCTAGTCCGTCCTGGAGGTTTGTGGTAACCAGACTCCCACATCACTTAGAGTAAACACACAATTTATAGGAATTTATATTTCTTGTTAGAAACGCATAATTTTGAATTTTAGATTTTTCAAAGTTGAAATCTGTGTACACTTTACACCCCAAATTCTAAATATGCATAAAACTTTTTTTTTAATTAACTATTTATCAACTAATATTGATGAAACTGATTTGTTTTTTCAATCTCTGATTTCGAATTTGACCACAATATAATGTAACTGATTCAGCATACAAATGTTTTCTTTTTCTCGTCTGAGATTCACTTAGACAGTTTAAGAATAAGGTAATTTCAAATTTATGTTGACATTTAACAAAATATAAATTTAATTTATTCCCCCACCAGCGTAAAATCTGTCATAACTTATTGGGTAAATGGTATCATATCTTTTAGTAGATTATCTTAAGCTGAATCGATTGAGATGTAGTAAACAACTTTTTAAACTAGTCCAATGCCCAATAGAACATAAAAATGTTGAAAGATAATAAGTACAGTTTGATTTATAAACAGATTTTAACAAAATTAATAAAATATGTGTTTTTAAAGATATTTCATCTCATTGAAGCGGTTTCAACAATTCGCTTTTTCAGATGAACCTTTAATACAATATGAAAGTTTATATAAAAAATAAAAATGTTAAAGCACACCTAAAGAATTTAGAATTTTACAAGTAAATTGTAAAATACAAAAGTGAAGAACACCGACTTCCGTCAGATTCATTTGTATTATTTTTTTTTATACTCCAAAATTTTCGAATTTTTCTTGTAAAGCCGAATTTACACAATTTCTCTTTCCGTAAGGAAATGTATTTCTATAATTATAAAAGAATCAATGCAACTTATGTAAAATTATATGTATCTGTACTACTAAAACCAAGTTAATTACAGTTCAAATAGACTAATTAAATACAAAGTTCGATAATGGAATCATATTTTGATACAGTTAATATGATTGATATTTGTTTCATTTTAAGAATATAATAGAAAGACCTTACGATATAAAGTTAGGACCATAGGTTTATTATATAACATGTAGTACCTCCACCGTCCAACAGGCTGCGCTTAGTTTACCCTTTCTTCCACATAAATAATGTTCTTAATTAAAATAAAATAAATCATATTATAACTCATGTTGTACTTATTTAAAATACATAAATAAATAAAGCTCTAAATTAAAAAGCTATATACAAAATAAACCAAAATAACTGATTTAGCAATCGACAAAACAAATCACAACCGCACCAACATTCTGTTGAGCCCTTCCTCTAAAGTTTAACAAACGCCAACATTAATTGAAAACATCACAAAATCAGCACCTTAGAGTCTTTTTAACCGAGCATGATCCTTTATCCTTTTGATATATTCCTAAACGAGTAAAAAGAAAATGAGTAGGATAGGGAGAGAGAAAGAATGTGTATGAGAGAGACAGAGTTCCCTCTATAGCTACCACACTTATTTCTTTTTTCCGATTTTTACAATATTTCGTGAAGCATTGTATTATAAATCGAATATAAATAGAAAAGCTGTTTTATCGGCGGTTTTCTTCAATGTTTACCAATTTTCACGAAAGCATTTAATATTGTTATTGATTTTTATATAATTTTCGTATTGACATTATTTTGTACAATGGCTTGGACAACTTTTTATTCAACGCTTTTGAAACATAGAAAGATAATAATGTATACCTATGACAAAAAAATGAATGAAGCAATTTTCTCTATTGTTGTTATGAGTATTGCATAAGCCATTCTGGTAGTCGGAAGTCGATTGGTTTGTTTCCGATCCAACACGCAACCAAGTGCAGTAATTGTAGACAGTGTATTGAGTATTAAATACGGGTTGAAAAATAAAAGTTCTTTTTAGTGAAGTAAAAACTGTCATTACCTGGTGGCTAACAGAGAAGAATGGCAGTGAAACGGTATCGGCAATTTACGACGGTATTGTTACAGCTGACGTACTCCTAGCTTCCTGTGAGAAGAAAACTTAATCATAAATGTGTAGGGAGTTGTTACACGTTTATTACAACAAAACTAAATTCACGAACCCTTTAATAAATTCTCATTTTTTAGATTCCATATTACTATATGAAATTTCTAAAATCTTATTTTCCTTCTTTTTTTTAAAATTTGTAAACGACATTTAAAATTCCGAAAAATAAGTTTTCCACTATAACTTATAAGACCAAATAACTACAAAAATGTCCGGATGTATGAATGTACAGTTTCTATAACTCAAATTTACCAATTTTTAGTAATCTCTTCCTTAGTTGGTCTAGTTTTACAGTACGAAGTCAGATTCATTTTTTTAACCACGAAAAAAGTCAAAATATTTCACACAAAAATGATAGGTTAGGTTCAGAAGACGGCGTTCTAAATTCAAGAATTACTGGTGCTGCTGTATTTTTTGGTAGAAATTAAAATCAACAAAAATATTAATGGAAACTGTTTATAGTTATGAGAATATAATATATACGTAAAAAACTAAAATATATTTTTTTATATAAAAATTTGTACAGATGGTAATAGTATATAGAATACACAGCTTGGTTCACGCGCACCTGATGACGGAATCATGCAGTGCTCACCGCTCTTCCTAGCTAAATTCCTCTGTTATTTATTAATAAGTTGTCTATATTTGATTTTTATTGGAATTTTAAACTTTTACAATGTTTGAATATTTTTCTTTATATATTACTGTAATTAATAAATCATAGGACAACCAACACACAGGTAAATACACAGAACAGTATACAATAATTGGTGCTAATCTACTATATTACAGGCGACAACTGACAATACATAAACTAACTTATATTTTAAAAATTATATACAAAATAAACTAAAATAACTAATAATTTAGCAATCGACAAAACAAAACATAACAGCACAAACATTCAATTAAACCCTTCCTCTAAAGTTTACCAAATGCCAGATTTATTCAAATCACTATATACATCATCCCTAATATTAAGGAAGAAAGAGGGGGAAAGAGGAAGGAAGGAAGGGTGTGTGTTTGTGTGTTGGTCATAAAACAACTGAAAGCCCGAATTTTAAAATTTAACCTAGAAATATATTTATTTCATATATTGTGTTATTTGGCTGATTTTGCACGCGTATTTGCACGTAGCATCGTATTGTTAATCAAAGACGACAACAATTATTATTATACGACTACTTAAAATTATTATTTTTGTTATATTTAAAATGTTTTCAAGATCAGTGAGGTGAGATAACATATACGTGTCTATCGTATTGGATTAAAATCTAACTTTTTAATGACGGTGGGCCATGTTTCCCCCCCCCCCCATTATTCCTGAACCGTAAAATAGTTTTACTTGTGATTTTGCTCACAAGTTTGGGTTATTAATATTCACATTTCAATCAAATTTGAATGAAATCGTTAAAGCCGATTATGAGGAACTACGTCTTTTAACAGGTCATGACAGTTATTTTGTTTTTACTGATAACTCATGAACCGGCATGGAGGCCAATACGTTTGGGCTGTAGAGCACTGAACATATGGTAGACAGACAGACACCTATCATACACTACGTATATGTGAGAAGTAAAAAGGGTGTTTTTATTATGATTGCATTGCGGTATCTAAAGTGTATAAAATATTTAAGGCAATCTTAACAGAATAACTTTGTTGTATCTCAATGACAAACTTTATAGTATATAAATATTTAAATTTTTTCATATGCAAAGTATAGATTTACCACTAAGAAAAATACTACTAGTACCGCAGTTTATCTTTAAAAAACTATAAATATATTATATATACAGTTATTTCAGGATAATAACAATTACATTTACATTATTATAATAACAATAATATATTATTAATAGAATAAATAACCATCACTTCGTACACTTGATGGTTTTGATTCCTGTTATCTAGTCTTTTGCCAATAAACTTTCACTTTCCAATTACGTAATATTGTGATGATGCTAAAATTTTGTTATTGTGTTTTCAATGGCAGACGTTTTGAGCCACGATGAACAAATTTAGAACATTTTCAGACTGCTGTGTGTCCCTCTATCGGTCTATCTGTATTTAAAAAAAAATTAATTAACTCAATAACGAGTAGACCAGTTGAAGTAAAATTTGGAAGTTTGGTGTGGGTGTCTCTTGGAATGATTACATTTTGAAACTAATCGTATAAGAGTTGCAACACGTAAGGGTTGCTGGGGGCGAGTTAATTAATTTTATCCCAGAATTAGGCTAACCCAACATAGAGTTAACTAAAGGATACGTGAACCACTCATACCCAATAAGGACTTAATTACCTTATTCCCGTCAGACCAAACACCAGTCCAGGTAATAAGCTCTTAATGAGTTCATTTTAATAACCTAATTTGGAGAACTTGCATTATAATTATTTTAAAAACACTGTTCACAACGCCGCCAAATCTAATAAATGTAGTCTAAGGATGCTAATCTATTACAACACACTTCCCGTAATATAATTATAAGTACCGCGATCCGACATATTGTATCGGCTTTACCGAGAATCACGGGAACGCCATTTAACCAAACTTAACCCGACATTTAATTTGAATGTCCTAAATAAATTAACTAACAATTTGCGAGGACTGAACCGAAACCCTTTTGAGCTGTCCAGTACTCTTCCTCTTCCACAAGTCACAGGCTTTCTGTCTCAGCAGGAGCCACAGCTGCTGTGCACAGCCATCTGAATTCAGTGGTGTTACTAATCCGGTTGTAAACAAGACTGCACTGGTAACTCAAAGCGCGACCGAAGATTCAACTGTACACAACCACGATGAGCAGGGGTGACTGTTGCTCGGAACGCGGCACAGAGTTTGGAGTGAATTTTGGTCAAATACACGTTATGAAACGTTTAACTACAGGCGTGGAACCAATTCGTGAATCTTCTTGTAATCTATATTTCATTTTCAATATAATCACAAGTTCCTCATGATTGTGATGTTATCTCATCGCCCTACACAGTCCCAGATGAGCCGCTTTGGCAGTCAGACACGAACTTACCGTCCTACTGCTGTAGATGGGTGGGGAGGGTATTTTATCTGGCCAGCAAGGGCAACCTATATCTACAAAAGTTATCAAGAAGTTATCTGCAGAGACTGTACAAAGTGTTTATATTTTATGAATGTTGTATTATTTCAAACTAAATTCAAAAAGAAAAGGATAAATAATTTTACTTTATGATATTTCTAGGTGATGCAGATCTGTTTGACTCCATGTACATTCCGAGGTTATACTAGGAGTCATTCTCAGCGCTGTCTTCCGCGTACATAGCTAAAGCAATTTTACTGCAACCTTATCCCCTTAAGCAAAATTGGAGGTGATAATATTTTTTTTATTCAATGAAAGAATGAAGAAACAACGAATTAAGGTTAGAGAGCTACAACAAGAACTGAATACTGAAAGGAAAACTACATATACGGAATGATTATTAACCTCAAAGTTAGCCGACAAGCTGAGAACTCGCCACAAACACATCAAATCATACAAAGAGCATACACACGATGACAAATCGTCACGAAAACCCGCGAGAATAAGTTTCGACAGCGAAACCGTGAGTCTAATTATAGTCATCCAAGAGTCGACCTGTCCGGTATTTGCATTTCTTTACACCTTGTCGGAGGATTTATTAGATACTACAAACAAAATTACTGCGTTGTCTACATGTACCAACTTTCCCTTTGTTGCAAAATAACTTGAAGCAGAAGCGCATGCGTACCTTAGCAAAGTGATTGTTAAATTTGTTATAAATAAAAAATTTAAAAAATCGTCTTTGTTCATTAAAAGAATTTTCTTTTTAATAACAAAACTTACTGTATACCAAAAATTTTGTAAATGTTTTTAATTATGTTTCTTTTACGAATATTATACTAAAATTGAGCTATTTATTATATATTACATTATTGAAATTTATTCTTTTTCTCACTTGTAACAAGTATAACTTCCTTGGGTCAGTACCAATATATATTTTTACAAGGGAAGTACTTTTTTCCTATCCATGGTTGTTTGTTTTAACTGTGGATTATAATAATCAGCAAGTAATTGGTGTTTGCTTCGCAACTAAACCCACCGAGGGCAAATCGAATTAGATCGTCATCGAATTTGGCAAGGAAGTCAGTTTCATAGTTAATATTAACTTGATTGGTTCAATGTCGTACAAAAACTCCATTTTTCTATTTTGAAAAGAATATATTTCTTTATGAGAGTCTTTGGGAGAAAATGTTATGGTAGTTTTCTCACAAGACAAACATACATATAGGCATAAGTGACGCAAGAGAAGTAATATATATTATAATGATAATCTTATTAGTTAATCTAACCTCAAATTGACTTCATAATTATTCTAATGAATAAGCTGTTACTAAATGTATTTTTTCGTTGTTATTGAAACGAAAATGTTGAAATGGTTTTAAACTTTCGTAAAACAGCTGATTATATAAAAGCCCTAGTGTATTAACATTTTCGAACATCAGACATTTTGACTGATGATAAAAATTAAAAATCCGCCGTCGCGCGTCGTCACGACCGGTTCCAAATTTAGGGGTTTTCTGGTATTGTGGATAAAATTTCTAAAAAGTAATTATGTGGTATATAGTTTTAAATGCCGATTCATTATTTTATTATATTGTTTTTATAACATGACTAGTTGTAACTGGCCACGTGATGCTGTGGCTCTGTCTGGTGGTGTAATTGTAAAGATAAATAACAATTATGTAACTATGAATACTTCATAGTTACTATTTTGTTTAATTATTAATATTAATACTAATCAGCTGTAACAACTATATAATTAAGATAGGTAAAACACTATTCGAAAATAACAAACACTAATGAGTATCACTATAACCTCCATGTAAAATTTTTTTTTACACGTATACAAACAATATCTTAAAGATTTGATTTACAAATCCTTTCATAAATAAATAAACAGCTGCTTACAATATTTTTAATTAGTCATCAGATAAAATCAAAACAAATTTTTAACAAACAGCTGTTTACAATATTTTAAATTAGTCATCTGATAAAATCAAAACAAATTTTTAATAAACAGCTGTTTACAATATTTTAAATTAGTCATCTGGTGATCAAATAAATCTTTCTTCCATAACAATAACATGGTAACTTTGAAGGCCAGTGGGGCGAAGCCCTAATATCCTATGACTTCAATTAATAGTTTAAAACCTTACTGGGGTTAACCTGAATTACTACGAAAAATTTCAAAGTAATCGATCATGTCGTTCTCGAGTTTTACGCTTAACAACACATATAGCCATTCATTTTTATTTAGGCTATATAGATTAGAGTAGTCAAGAAAGAAAGACACATTAAATTCTACATTGCAGACATTTTTGGGCGTCATTTTGAAATGGTAAAAGATAATAAAAAAGTTTTGTTATAAAGTTTGGTTTCATAAATGCTCTAATTTAAAACATCACTTGATCCATGTTTACATAAGAAAAATTTGATTCCTGAGTTACTTATTTTGGACAACATATGTCCAAATAAGAAAAATTATTATTTTTAGAAGATTCCTCATTCCTGATTTAGTAGTTATACAGGTTACAGATTATTCTCTACGTCAAGATGTAATGAAATTGAAACATTTTCTCAAAATTACCTTGAATATATTTGAAAAGTCCGATATGCAGATATTTTTTAAACTGATTTACTAATGTGGTGATTTGGACCAATTGGATAATTAGGAAGAACACTATTTTTAGAATGCTTTGTCTTCATATTAACAGGTAACGCGTTCTTGAGTAATTTCATTATTAAAACATCCAATGTATCGCAGGAATGTATAGAGTACATAAGAAAGTAGTTAGGAAGTTTTGATAATGATTTACTCGGGAACGAGTCAACTGAAAACATCAAGACGAAGCTAGTACATTGTAGGCCTACTCAATCTATTTAGGTAAGTTGTAGCATTTATAATAAGCATGCACTTTGTATTGATAATTTGGTGAATTCGTTAACCAACCAAACCTGTCGACCAGATTCAAAATTAAGTATTTTAAAATTATTATTCTGTTCATATCCTAGACTGAGAAGGCAGAGTTTACTTTATAATCGAACAGTATTACTTTCAACGCACTAGGTTAAATATTTCTGAAGCCAGAAGATCATTTTACAAAAACATAAAAAACTATGTCAGACTTGACGCTCAAAAATCCTAATAATATGACTTTCATTGAATACAGATAATTAATATAAATGTTCACATATTGGTGTTATACACACCCATAAACCCTAAAACCATCGCGGTCATCACCGCCTTAACAAAAACAGAAGATAAATCCTCCTTAACATAAAACTAACAAACCTAACCTAAAATAAAACAATAATATTTTACAAATTTTAATTTCACCAACGGACACCGGGACTCGACCCGCTGCACCGTAATGAAATTAACCTTCCCTTTACTACCTACATCATATATTTACAAACTGAGATCCTTTACAAACTGAGAAGACAAGTACAGTATCCTCAAGGTAGGAATGTGTCTGGCGTGGAGAGGAAAAGAGGGGCCCCCACACTTTGTTTGTTGCGTTTACTTTCAGCGGTACAACCCCAATAAAAAAAATAGACTTCAAATACTTCTGTGTAAACGCGTACCCTACTTTCGTTTCTTTTATTGGTGTAAATAAGAATAAAACGTTTACAAAAGTCTGTCACGAAGTTGTAACTTTAGGAATTAAATGTAGCTAAGCAGTAATTTGTGTACCTAGTTTTCTTGGAATGGATTGTACCGTCAAGTCAGGCTAGGGAAACAAAGAGAAGGGAGGACACGCCCCTTACACCAGACAAAATCCTAGTCTGAGGCTACTGCATAAGAAAAAAGACCCCAAAATCACGAGTACTTTAAAAGCGCCAGGATCGGTAGAAAACAAGAATTGAACAAGAAAGAAACCTGAGAGGAAAGAAAAAGGAGAATGATCTAACCCAAGGCTAGGTAAATAAAAGTGTAGATCAAACTAGGGTACCTACATGCTCTATAAATGACCCCCTTGAAGGATATTCCATAAAACAATTTGGACACAACAAACTAAACATTTCGTAGATTCCCTCGGCTAAATAAAAATAAAAATTTAGGGTGTTAGATAGTGCATAAAAATGTAATAGAACATCACGCCAAAAATAGTAGTGTTCATAAAGGTTCAAAACGAGACACACAAGTTTGTGTACAATCACTATAATTACATTACGTTTATAAAAGTTGATAATATAAAACTTGAACCCAAATCCTTACAAATACGTTTATTTATTCAAACGCGTTTCGACGACAAATTCGTCATCTTCAGTGATGCACGAGTTACAATAACAAACTATAAGTGAGTTAGAATAATGATCGTTTAGTTATTGCAGCTCGTGCATCACTGAGTATAGCATCTCACAAGTCAAGCTCTATATTTATAAAAAAGTATTTTATATTTTTAAATTATATTAAATTTTACTTTGTGGAATATTCGTAAGAGATTCGAAATATGGTTTTCTAAAAGCAATACAACCCCACGAGTTGAGAAATTCGGTATTGCGCCCAGAATATTTTACGTAGTTAATATATTTACTTTGTGTACGATGAACTATTAACATACATTAATGACTCCAAAACCTTGAATAATAGTCAGCGTAACCAAATCATGGTTAGACATCGGTGCAAGGTTACACATAATGACGGATAATGTGACACGGGTCTGGAGACTTCTCTGAGTTGGACAAGAAAGAAGACCAATTTGTTCCAAACTCCCATTCTATTGAATGTCAACTAACAACTATGAAGGCCGACATTATACAGTGACAAAGACATTGTTCTCCTTCTTATTTGGTACGCCTCCACATTTATAATCCGCAGTAGTTAAGAAACCACAGAAACTTAGTACTTTCCGTTCTGGTTAAGAAAACTACAACAGGTAAAGAAAATTGTTCGGCAGTTATGACAAACTGCTTATATAATTAATTATAAACTAATCTTCTTACTTCTGACTTTAAACCTTTTAAAAAGCTAACGTTCCACTGTACATAAAAAACGTTAAAAATTAAAAACCAGATTGTGTAGTATTGCTTTTCTTAAATTACCTAATATGTATTATTTGTATATTGTATTTATTATACTATATTGACATAATATCAGTGTAGTGATGTTTATTAATCTTCTAATATATTGTATTATGATGTAATAAGAATAAAGATTGTGACTTCTGCTATACAAATGAATATTGTCAGCAGCAGATAGAAAAATAAAAAATTCTTCTAAACGCACTTAATCTGATTTGTCTATAATTAAAAGAGATTTTATTTGATCTAACTTTGTTATTTGAACTAACCGCTAATATTAGGTAAAAATGCAAATGTCAGAACACAAATGTGAGATGGCCAAGGATAATATTCTACTTAAAATTAATTCTCTACCAAATCCAGTGAGAAGTTGTTGTAGCCTATTCAGTGTTAAGAAACAATTTCAATTCACGACATTCTGTCGGACCTCAAAGCTGTGGTTATGTTAACAGTGACTGAACCCCAGGCTCACGATAGTAGGAATATCAAATTTTCTTGGGATCTATATAACACTTTTGGGGATAATTTCGTTATTTACTATCGTAGGGTGTTTTGGATTTTACTATTAGTCTTCAGACAGAATTAGAATTTGCTCATTTTGGCTCTCTCCCCCTTACATTAACGTCTTAACTTTATGTCAGGTACATGAGAAAGATGAGAAAGTAGTGAAAAACACGGCAGTGCAAATGTTTATGGTTCACAAAACCGAACTGCGGTTAGCTAGACACGCACGTTAACCAACTGAGCCCCGCTGTTTCCTTTTGTCATAATTAATTGTGTTATAATTTGAACTTTAATCACTATCATAAAAACAACTACAACGACCGTAAAACATTAAGTTCTAATAAAAAAAGGACAATTTGATAGTTATATTTAGCATATAACAAGTATGATGGGATAATATTACGAGCCCCAATATGATACCAACCTTATAATGTACACAATACTAAAGAGCCTTGTATCGTACGATATGACAATTGCCTTGGAAATCTCCGTGATTATTTTTCATATAACCAACATAGAACTGGTTCCATAGCATGGAGAATTAAAATTCTAAAATGTTGACTTCATTTATTGTGTTGTGTGTTGAATTATTAAAAAAGTATACAAAAATCATCACATGTTTCATATATGGGAACACTCATTGCCAATATGTCGTAATGTTAATTCTGTATATAGAAGTGTAGTATTAACCCAAACTCTCTACGATGGAAAATAACAAAGTTATTACCAACATTTCAAACCTTAAACTCCCAAGAAAATTGTATATTCGGATAGTTATGAAACCCCCATAAATTGATGAGGCAGAGTAAAATTGTCTCAAGAGAGTATCATTAAACAATTAAATGAACCTGTGCATGACAGAGCTGGGTAAGACACTCAATAACAAGTTTTATTCTGCATGTGGAAGCAAAAGGTTTGGCTTATTTTGCATAATTATATTTATTCAAAGATGAGTAATGCATAATGCACGAAGACTGTTACCACGCGGCATAGTGACATATGTGTCAAAATCATGCTAACTGGGAAAACACAAAAATAATTACCATTTGACTTTGAATTCGTTTCCAACTAACTTGTGAATCATGTGTATTTCGCAATGTTCACTGTAGATTCCTTGTTCCACTACACGAAAATCTTATGTAATCAAAAACAAATGTTACAAAACTTGATTAGTGATTTGCGTATTAGTTTGATGCAATACAATTAAAATAAGCAAAACAACGCTGTTGGAAATGTAACGGTAAACATTACGATTGTTTTAAACGATACCAAAAAAATTAAAATTATAAAACCAACTTTATTGTGATTTTCATGTTATACGTAACAATTTTTAAGAAACATCGTTTCAGTTTGGTATAAATCCAGCTTCATTAAAATCGATGAAATAAAAAGAAAATTATGTTTGCAAAAGTAATTTATTCCCATTTTAAAACTAATAATCTTTTATTTTCTCTTTTTTTTTTATCTATGAGTCTCTTCCTTATTATGAACCCTTTACCAAAATTTGATAATGATAAATAAGTAATTTCACAGCGCCAAAAAAGTTTCACGAACATCAATCCATTAAACCGTTCACAGACATGTCAATTAGAACTTTTTTTTCCGTTTCAGAATCGATTTTAAGCTAGTTTTGATGTAATAACTACTGAGACCTCAAACTCTTTGAGACACCAAACTTTAGAATAATTAGTTAGTTTCTATTTAATACGAATTAGGAGAGAAGTATTATTTTTTTATGAAAACTCTCATAATTTTTATGTAAGATCCTTAACTGAACATATCTATAAATTTTCAAATTTTCATAATAAATTAAAAATTAATCACAGTTAACGGTAACTTTAACTGATATTGAGTTCAAATGTGACAATCGCTAGTCTCCTACCTACACCTTTCTTAAATTAGTCTAGGGTTAGATCTCTCTTTTTCATTTTTTCTATTAGGTTTCTCTTGACCAACTCTTGTTCTCTTTCGACCCTAGCGTTATTAGGGTATACGACGGCTGACTTACACCTCCTTTCGTACACCTTATCTTCTCAATTTGAAAACGTGTAAGGAATAGTGAAAGACGTTAATTTGACTGCGGAGAAGGGGATCGGATCCAGCAGAGTTAACATCAATGAAGTTATAATTTGTATATAATTGTTGTTTGTTTCGATTAGTTAGTTAGGCATTTTGTGCCCTGTTTTGTTAACTTGGTGATAATAACTATGGGTTTAATGAAAAACAAATAACAATCTATGGAGCGGGCAATAGGACATAACATATATTTGTTTCATGGATTTTAAATTTACTTTTTTATCTTTTGGTAATCAGGGTCCTAAATTACACTTCATGTGATAAATTTGTTTTATCTTATTTTAATGAATATCTTCTTGGTTCTAATTAATTACTTTTTAAGGTTAATTATTGTAAAATATCGGTCAAAGATTTTTAATCGACGGTCAATTTTAAACGTTTTGATTGTTGGTTAATACTCTTGTCCAAGATATTGTAAACAGTAACCTGTAATAGAGACTGGATAACAAAATGCAACATGTAAAGTGTTAGCACATATTACACTTAATAAATTTATTATTATTATACACATTTTGATAAAGCTGGGTGAGAGAGTCTTTGTGCTAATCCGTCTGTCATGGTTGATTTTTCTCGTAGATTGCACCTATTTCCATGCAAGTCAAATAAATAAACTTCGTACTTGTTATAGTCAAGTAAACAACTCGGATGGGTAATATAATAATCCACTTATAAAATCGCCACTAGCCAAATGCTGCTCGGGTAATCTTTGTTACAGATTAGATTAGGTCTTGCAGTTTCCTTTTGGGAATCTTCCTTAAATAGTACTAATAAACAGCTGTACCAATAGTTGCTGGTACCATCCATTCATCTGGGTCCGGATATGTGGGACTTTTTGGAAAAAGTGTACCATCAAGCATAATATTAATCTGAATGTTCGTTCCTTCAAGAATCCTTGCCACGGCATAAGACCACTCCTCGCCCTCCAACTTCACCGGGGTGGGTAAAGTGTAATAAAATGTCGGCAATCAGACTTCTATACCGGATAGGACAAAGTTAAACAAAGCAAGTTGAAGCTGTGTAGTTGTTATATTCAGCAATTATTTTCTGTTTTTGTACAAAAGTATTGATATTTAATGTTTTTGTTGGATACCTGCCTTCATTTGTGTATAAACACGACGATTCTACAGTAGACCTTTGGATAAACTCTCGTTTTCAAGTAACAAACCATTAGAAGATAAAACACACTAAATTAATAACCATAAACCTAAAAATGGCCTATGTTAGCAACCAAACCTAAGTAAAATAAAAGTAAATAGTATCCAGCATTGGTGTTTATTTTAATAAATATAGATGTTTAATTTAAAGCCGAGACCTAAGAGATATGAGTTAATTACGTTAACAGTTTTATATTTACAATTTTCACTCATTCCCATCAATGATATATTAATTTACTAGTTGATGAATTTCGAAATCATCTGCTAGTACGTATTTCGTCCATGAAAATGCAATTATTCCGATTATATTGAATCAAGAAAATTAAGAAGATAATGCTAGGACTTGAAAAATTGTATCCAAAGTAATAATGCATCTAGCAGAAAACAAAAATATATAGTAAATGAATTATACAAAAACTTTATTCCACACTTTGTAACATTTTGTATATGGGATCCGGAGACAAGATTAGTACAAACTAATATTATGTTCGAATGAGCCCTTCAATATACATAAATAATACAGATTTATTAAAAACGGTATGATTAAAACCTCAATTGTTATCATCACCTTTAAATCAATTTTGTTTAATATTTCAACATTCCTTGGTACACCATGTCAAAACAATTTTTGAATTTTTAATTATTCAGCCCACCCCCACCCAAAATTCTTGAAATGTGTGATAAACGATTTGTAAAGCTCCCTTTATGTTTACACCCAACCATCAGGCAATTAAAATCTAGTTAAAATCTGAGACACCAAATCTCCATGAAACTAAAATTGTATATCACTCCAATCTAACTCTTCAGATAGAGATAAAGCGTAACAATAAACTCTACAGACGGACAAACACGCGCCATTTTGAAAATAATTGTGTAGTTTGTACGTGTTTCTAGAGGCGCAACACGTCAGAAACACGTGAAAACGTGATATCATAATTTTGGCACCATCACGTTCCATTCCACATCAATGGAAAGTAAAAACAACAAGGTATGTCCGCAAAAACATAAACTGACCCAGACTGGCACATAGTCATCTAACTAGTATTTATCTATATCCTACTTTCATGTGAAAGTCGGACAAAAACCAGGCCTGAGGAATCGAAAAACTTGTGCATACGATACGTATAAAAACAAGCGCATACGAAACTACAAAAAACTCCCAAGACAAATAAGAAAAATAATTGATACTAGTGATTATAATTTCCAGTAGAAATGAAAAACAAAGAAAAGACATAATTATTATTGAATTTTTGAGTGATTCCAAATAAAAAAAAAAGTTGTTTTTATTTCGGATTTCTCCTTATAATTTTGAAATTTTATTTTACCTAGGTTTAAAAATAAAATAAAATTTGGACTTCATAATACAAATATATAGATTTCCTAATAAAATACATTACTGAAAACAGTATAAAAATGCCTTAGTCGTGTGAATTGTAAAGTTGACAGCTCCATTATCAGAATACTCTCCGAGTTTGGGTAACGATTTCGTCATAAATATATTTAAAATGAGACATGTCTGAAAATTAAAGATCCCTCTTGAATCAACAGACCAAGGAGGAAGACGCCTTATAAAAGAATGAAAAGATAACGAAACATGGTGTTCACATCTTCTAACATACAAATTGATTTATAATATCGAGAAATCGGGTTGGCAAATGTCCGACTATTAACATTTATCGTTCCACTAAGTTCTGTCGTCAATTAAACAACAACACAAATCGAAATATTAAATATCCGATTTACAAAATATAAATCACACAAGTTAGCTTGACCTGTGGCCGACACATGAGCAGAAAGGTAGGTTCCTCCAACTCTATCTATGAATTATGCATGACGAAATTATGCTATAGAGACACTGAAAATAAACTTTACCGACAATTTAAAATGAGAAATCGTATTCGTTTTAAAATGCATGTAAATAAATTAAATATAAAACAAGAATAAATAAATATTTGTTGTATACAAGAACTATAAATAGTGTTACTGTTTAGGTTTACATAGCCTATACCGTTTGCTAAAAAGCTATACAAATTGTAAAGTTAGCATAATTCTATTTTAATTTAATTCCTCCAATATTATAACAATTTTTAATTAGCTCTATTCACTACTTAAGCTTATCATTCATCGGGAATGTTTAACACTTGCATCGTAGACTTGTAAACGGGAACTTCTCGTGAGTACACCCTTTCAAATGAGACCACCCCCAATGAAATTGGTGAAGCCGTTCGATAAAAAAAAAATTAGGTCGAATACATAACCTTCCTCTTTTTTTTGAAGTCGGTAAAAATCTGTAAACATTTCAACATTAAAAGTAATTGTTTAAAAGTAATTCTACGCTCTTCTATTTACCAATCAAACTCACATATTTTTTGACGTGCAAATTTCACGTCATGCTTTATATCACTCCTCAATTGGAGAAGTACATAATTTTATATTACAGAGCCGCCATTCTTAATTAAGTAGTGGCAAAAAAAAAGTAATAAAAATGATTTTAATCTTCTTAGGTAAAAATCAGTACAGAAGCGACACAGCGAATAACCGACACCTATAAAGTGAGTGAAGGTGTCGGATATACAGTGTCCTCAAGGGAGGAATGTATCTGGGGTGGAGAAGAAAAGAGGGGCCCTCATACTTTGTTGCGTTTACTTTCAGCGGTACAACCCCAATAAAAAAAATATAGACCTCACATGCTTCTGTGTAAACTCCTACCCTACTTTCGTTTCTTTTATCGGTGTAAATAAGAAAAAAAATTACAAAATTAAACTTTTAAGAATTAACTATACTTAAACTTTAAGAATTAAATGTAGCTAAGCAGTAATTTGTTTACCTAGTTTTCTTGGAATGGGTTGTACCGTCAAGTCAGATTAGGAAAGCAAGTAGAAGGGAGGACACGCCCATTACACCAGACACACTCCTAGTCTGAGGGTACTGTACACTAGTATTTGGTTGTACGCAGTGTCGGTTTTATGTCACCTCCATTACAAGACTACACCTCAAATCTTTCGTAGAGGAAGAAAAACTGTGAGTCCGGGTAACTCTTCACTTTCCCTGCCCAACATAGCGTCTGCTTTATTATAATATATATTTCTAAATTAAAAACATAAATTTATCTAAAATATAAATATTTGTAAATTTTAGCTGTATTTAATCACCCAGTGAAAAATAATGAAATGGTAAAAAAAACAGGACAAATTAAAAATAGGTTGAAATAAATAAGCCAGATAACTTCAGATTTTTGTTTATCATCAATAATCATTATTGTGTTAGTTGTTTAACCAAAAACTGATCTTAAATTAAATTACCGGGCCTCCATGAACAAGTAAACTTATTCCACCTAAATGAACAATTCACTAATCTTATCACGCACACTACCACACGCATTGTTGACTCAAGGCCTATCAATTATTAACTAACGATAATGCCAATGGGACATTACAAACAATAGTCACGACTTTTAATGTCTTGCACTTTTATTTTCCAAACTGATTAGACCAATAATGTGCGAAACGTGATGTTTGACTTAAAGAACAATGTTTAATTGAAAGGGAATTATTTATGACTTGTAGTGGTAACAATGGCTGTGCAAAATACTTTCGATATGTCATCTACTTCGTTAGCGAAAAAATTTTACATCAAGGGATTTTAGTAGCGGTGAACGTCTCTAATGGACCAATATATTATTTGAAGTTATATTATGTATTGTACATGGAGATTTTCCTGAATATTTGGATTTTGTTATGGGTAATATATAAGTTATTAGTATATATTAGTTATTTTTTAAGTTAAATGTAAAGATTGCAAACTGAAGTATCTGGTTCAGTCGTACACTCTTGATGAATGTTAAAAGATTTTTTCTAGGGCCAGGTAATGATTTTTTTTTAGAGGCAGGTAATGATCTTTGTTGATGTTGTACAGACTGTTTTTTTTAAACAAAATTGACATTAAAGAAACTCGACTTTATTAAAGGCAAAGAAATACAACACTTTACTGCTTGAACGACTGACAGCAGAGAAGCCCACCAGCGAATCATGAACTCTGTATGGTTTTACATTAAGTAACCGGGTGATTTTAAGAACACTACACAACGAGATTCGTTTATCTTATGAAATTTTTTCATATATTATTAGGTGATTGCAACAATTTTTTCCCACTTTATAATGTCTCTTCATTAAAGCATTTATTATTCCGATTGCGTTTATAGTTACACACAAAGCCCCTCATTAAACAATGGACTGATGTGTAGATTGGTAAATCCATATCCACCCCCAAATAATTCTCACAAAATAACAAAAGATATAATCTTTAATAATAAATACTTACTCTTATTTGTTCAAATCCACTTTGCTTTATTTTATAACACTATTCCTGAAATAAAATAACATCTAACATAAAATACATTGATAATGATATCAGCTAATGTAAAATGAATAGTTTAGATGTATAAGTTTATACATTAATTTTGTATAAAAACATACCATTATTTGAAAGTTTTGCCTATTTCACAACAATTCGTTTTAAAAAATGCAGGACTTCTCACGTTGACAAACAAGCTGGTGTTCAAATCGCATTCTTATCTCCGTATCACATGTGATTAATGTTTCGACACTAATGAATTATGTTTGCTTAATACATGTATAACCGAACTATTTAACATTCTAATAAATATACACCTCTCGCATTGAAGAAGAAAGAAATGCTTTGAGGTAGGCTACTATTGCAACTATTGTGCGACTAGAGTGACGTGGATCGACGACCGCTGTTGTATTGATGCTGCTCTTTTGCACATTTTATCAAGTTTACTGGAACCACAAACGTGACTTTACATACTAAATATTTACTTATCAACATTTTTCAAAGAACAAAATCAACATTTTAACCGATGAATGTTATAATGTAAAGATTAATATTAAAAAAACCTCTCATTAACTATTGAAGACGAAAATGTTTTACAATAACTATAGTAAAAAGATAATGCTCCACTTAAAATATTGTATACTTCTAAAAACGCCAAAATTGTCAATGGCAATTACTTAAACAATTATACAATCATAGCTGTCCTTTTAGAGCTAAAGAGAAGAATATTCGAGAAAACTTAACAAGTTCCTCCCCTCTAAAGTCGCCAGAGTTATATCAATGGTAATCATTTAAACATATATAGGGCCTACAATCATAACTGTCCTTTTAAAGCTAAAGAGAAGAATTTTCGAGAGAACTTAACAAGTTTCTCCCCTCTTAAGACGCCAGAGTTATATCAATGGTAATCACTTAAACAATTATACAGTCATAACTATAAATATTTAATTTATAGATTTTATAATAAGAGATCATCATTTATTCTCATCATTTATTCTAACTTTCGATGAGAGGCCCCCTTTGGCCAAATGGAAAAAAGCAGCAAATAAAAGGTGAAAGTATTTAATATATCTGTGAGAAGAACATAAAACTAGAAGAGAGACATACTGATTGGAAAGAGAGGGGGAATAACATGTTCAGACACAACAATCGAGACAACCAATCAGTTGAACCGGTTTATTTTAGACGAGTTATTACATATTCAGAGGCTACAGAGACGATCTTTGCCTTCACAACATATCTTTGACTTGTGAAGAATTAAAAACGTTCAGTACAAGTAAGATTTACGGTTTTAAAAGGCCTGAATATACAACCGAGGAGCAACCACAGCGAACGAATTTCCCATGATTGCAAGGTCATAATAGTACTTACTCAACCTTGTTCCAATCAAAAGCGACCTATGCAATGTTCCATTGCAAGTCGTAACATATACGAGCTATGGAGGTGATAAAGAGTAGGCTTACATAACTCTCAATGTTCATGAGTAATTTTTAACTGTTATTTTAACAGTTTCATATATAAATTGAACTAAATGACTGCCCTTTTTATTAATGGATAAAGCAGCCAACGATATTGTGAGATAGTATGATAAAGTAGACAGATTCAAATTATGTAGTCTTATTAGTTAATTCCAAATTAACGTAACTGATTGTTTCCTAGGATTAGTCGTTTACTAACAACTTATTGCCAAAACTTTGGTGTGGTGGCAGTCTTTATAATTATATTACTAAAGCTGGGTAAAAGATAAGCTGGGTGGTTCTGAAAATTGTAGTCTTACCATTTCCAATTTACAATGTTAACACTATGTAGTAAAGGCTAGATGTACATTAAACTTTCCTACAATTAACATCAATTGTCACGAAACATATAAGTCCTCTCAGGACACCAAAAGGCGAAACTTTTCAGGTTTGTTATCAAGGAACAATAGTAGTGTGGGAGAAGTGTTTCGCAATAGAGGGAGGACAGTAACATTGGCGGGTAATGCCATGGAGTATCTTACAAAGATGTCCAGACGAAAATATTACAGGGAGAGGGAATCGCATAGGTAGGGGTGGAAATATAAGAGGACTATTGGCGAGGTGAAAAGTAACGGATTGACAATTAAGAGAGAAGGAGTCACACAGGTAGGGGTGTAAATAGATGAGGACTATTGGCGAGGAGAAAAGGAACAGATTGACAATTAAGATAGAAGGAGTCGCACAGGTAGGGGTGGAAATAGAAGAGGACGATTGGCTAGGAGAAAAGGAACGGATTGACAATTAAGGGAGAGGGAGTCGCACAGGCAGGGGTGGAAATATAAGAGGACTATTGGCGAGGTGAAAAGGAACGGATTGACAATTAAGAGAGAGGGAATCGCATAGGTAGGGGTGGAAATATAAGAGGACTATTGGCGAGGTGAAAAGGAACGGATTGACAATTAAGAGAGAGGGAATCGCATAGGTAGGGGTGGAAATAGAAGAGGACTATTTGCGAGGAGAAAAGGAACGGATTGACAATTAAGGGAGAGGGAGTCGCACAGGTAGGGGTGGAAATAGAAAAGGACTATTGGCTAGGAGAAAAGGAACGGATTGAAAATTAACTACTACCCTTCCTAAAAATGTAAACCCACTGTGTTACTGTTGACTCAGTACAGAGATTTTCAATGAGAAAACAAAATAAGAATAATGGAAAAACCCATTTACAATTTAAATTTCGGAAAATCCTATTCAAGTTTTTAAATCGAAATACATTCCAAAAAGCTCAAAAAGAGCAAATATTAAATAGAATCACCTGCTTCCCCTATCATGACATCAGACTCCTGTGTATTCCGCACCTGGATCTGGCATCACAAGGCCACAGCTTGATCATATTAAAACTACTCTGTTAGTTAGAGCGAAAAATCAAATACTAATAACATTTCTTTAGATAGGCATGACATTTTGTAAATATCTCAGTTTTATGACTCGGAGATATTCAAAATGGATTCAGTATATCTTCGAAATTTAAACACCGATTGGATTGTTTTCACAACCATAATACTTTCGTTCTCTACACGTTTCATCATTCGCTTAAATTGTAAACGAGTAAATAAAAAAAAATTGTTTTTCCGAAACTTTTGGTATATATGAAATCCCACATTCCTCTCGCCATTGAATTTTCGACGTCTACTTTGAAGTTTTAAATAGTAACACTTATCGAGTAATATATATATAAAAGAGAGCTATGTGTCCTTATTTTTAAATACGAATAAGTTTGAAATGAGTTTAATTACAAAGAGAAAGTAAAATTCAGTTTTCTAAATACAGTCGTTGCACAATTAGCAAACCAAATCTCTAAGTAACGTTTGATAACACCAATGGTAACAGATTTTTTTACCCATGAAGAGCTTTTAAAGTGGTTATGTTAGCTCTAAGATAGTTGGGACTTAAATGGACTTGAATCAAAACGGACATAGTACAATAATTAACAGGATAGTAAATGTTAATGCCAAAATAAATTGGACCCGACATTAACTTTTACTCGTAAAACACATTTATCTAATCTCCTTTCTCGTTGATAATTTAGAACAAAGCAAGTTTCCAAATACATGACCTAAAGAGATTTCTAATGCTCATGTAAGATCTCACTTCCTCAATCCTATCAAATGAGTGCGATTATTCAAGTCAATGTGATGATTATAGTACCAACCCAACTCTTACACATATTTACTGAATATAGTAACTGTGCATACTGTGACAGACTTGGAGAACACCCAACCTGTGCATATATTACAAAAATTCTTACTTTGATCATGGCGGGATCTACCCTGCCGGTTCTAAAAACTGTTCTTGTATAAAAAAAAAACCACGCGCTAAGCATTATCGGAAACCAGATCTTATCGGAGCCTCGTAATGGTTGGACTAATGTTTTTTTAGTCAAAAAGCTTGAAATTAGTATTATTTTTTGGTAATAACTTCAGTTTATTTTCATCGTTGCGACATGCAAAATCAAAATCTTCAAAATTTTGACAAAGAGGGTTGTATATGAATTCCTTAAACGTGACGAATAAAAACAGTTTAATTTGTTATTTTAAAATTTTCGTTATAGTTTTCTATTTTCAAAATGTTACAATTTTCGTTACTTTTAAACTTTTTTAACGTGTATGCTTAAATATGACATGTGGTGTATGTTGATTTTAATCGGTATAGCACACAAATAAGTTAAAACATGAATATCATTTGGTAGAAAAAACTCGAACACAAGATCTCACAAAAAATTCGTTTACTTAATCAAACGCGTTTCAACAACAAAATCGCCATCCTCAGTGATACAAGACCTACAATACCAAAAACTATAAGTTTATTAAGTTAAAATTTTGGTATTGTAGCTCACGTATCACTGAGAATGGCGACTTTGTCGTTGAAACGCGTTTGATTAAGTAAACGTATTTTTTGTGAGATCTTGTGTTCGAGTTTGTTTTTTCTATCTAATATTATCTAACAAGTCAAGATCAATATTTATTTATGAATATCACTTAATTAGATAAATTATTACTTGATAAACCAATACTAAAATATAGTAATGTAATATAAAAGTTATAATATTATAGGTCCGATTTAAATGGTTGAGGAGTTCTATTAAACAGTGTTACATGCCGATTTGCTGAAAATTATTCTTTTTCCTTGGAAACACTTATTTCACAATAAATTTATCATTTAAATAAAATGACTGTTATGGTTAAAGCGCATGTTTTACAACAACAAAATTTGAAACAGCGGTTCTAAATTCTCAAATACATTTTATTTTGTTGTTTTGTTTGAGAATTTATAACAGCTGTTTAAAATTATTTTTAGGTTAACTTATACAGTTCTTTCTTTATTTGTGGGATTCACGTTGTGTTGTGATTGATTGCTTACTTCTCGCAAAATTAAACGGTTTAAACTTTCAAATACGTTTTATTTTTTTGTTTTGTTTGAGAATTAATAACAACTGTTTTAAATTAATTTTAGGTTAACTTGTATAGTACTTCTTTTATTTGTGGAATTCACGTTGTGTTGTGATTGATTGCTTACTTCTCGCAAAATTATTCAGTTTAAACTCTCAAATACGTTTTATTTTGTTTAGGTTTGTTTGAGAATTGATAACAACTGTTTTAAATTAATTTTAGGTTAACTTGTATAGTAGGCCTACTTCCATTATTTGTGCTGATTCACGTTGTGTTGTGATTGTTTACATTTCGCAAAACTAAACAGTTTATATGGCTTATTGTTAATTTGTGACAATTGGATCTGAACTTTGTACCTCGCAAATGTTAACGAATTAACTGTACATACCGAATACCGCTTACTTTATTTGTGATTTATTGTTTACATCTCGCAAAAGTTAACGATTTATATGACTTATTGTTAATGTGTGATAATTGCGTGGGAACTTAGATATTATAAGTTTTACACGGTAAAAAACAAAATGCCTGTCGCCGGACTGATAGACGAGAAAACGCCAATGACATAAATTGAAGGGCACTGAGTCGTGAAGTAAACAAACAGGTTCAAATTTTTGATCCCAATATGAACCTCAGATCTCGACATTATTTTTAAATTAGACCTTCATTTGATATTAACAATTCATATTTTGATGTAGGTGATCTTTTAGTTGGGTGTAGATATTGCAGTCCTTCGATGTTTCATTGTGAAATTATCAGAACGCCACGGCGTTGAGACAAAAGGAACCTAAGGATAGATATTCCTTAGGCCCACTAGACTTACAAAATCTAATTACAAAATGTTACATCATATTACCTAAAAAACATCAGAAGCTACAACTGGTCTTTGCTTCATTTGGAGTCAACGGTGTGGGCCCTTACCGTTTTCAATACATTATACCGTCTACCACAAAGTAGCACCTCAGAAGCGCGTCCTGGTGTCCTGCCTTCGGCCGGTTATGCATAACGAATACTAATATAGTTATTCAAAACTTCAAACATTCTTAACTGGACACGACTAGTTGTTATAAAATTAATGGTCCAAAATTACTGCATAGACTTTCTCACTGTTACATAATATGCACTGGAACAAACATAATATTGTAAATATAACTGAGAGAAAGGAGATACACTGCCCTTCTGGCTTCACAGTTGTTTATGTAAGAATATAACTGGAATTTGTTAAAAACTTGTCAAGACTGAACGCTACTGCGTTCCTACTCTCTTCTCTCCTATCGAGAGTTTCCAAACCGCAAATATCCACCAAAATTTAACACGGATTTTTCCAATTACAATACTTTCTACAGTTCGAATGAGAAAGTGTAATCTATAATAACTTCATTTAGTTTACCAATTATTTGAGTTATAACGTAACTTACGATATGATGTTGGATTGCATTAATTAAAAACACTGATAAAGTTATAACCATTAAAATTTAACGATTTGTAAAGAATTGCTATTACAATGGCACCTGCGAACCCACCACAGTACGTCGTACATCCTTCTACATAAGGTCATGTCAATAAATAGCAGTCACATCGTGCAAAGTACGTACTTGAGAAATACCTTCTCTTTTACTGATTCTGTTATTCTTATGCACATATGCATGATAGGTCCGGCTGAACGGTTCTCACATTAAATCTAATACAATATGAACGGTAGCGACATATTTACGTGTTCCCAACTCCAGTACGATAAGAAGTTTATGGACGGTAATCGTAGTAACTCCCTAACCCTGCCAAGCAAACTAATTCAATCTCAATGATTTATCCAATCTGGTCTAATGGGTATTCGCGTGACGACTTAACCTGGCGGTCCTATATAACAATATATCCTAGTGGTCCTATATAACAATATATCCTGGCGGTCCTATATAACAATATATCCTGGTGGTCCTATATAACAATATATCCTGGCGGTCCTATATAACAATATATCCTGGTGGTCCTATATAACAATATATCCTAGTGGTCCTATATAACAATATATCCTAGTGGTCCTATATAACAATATATCCTAGTGGTCCTATATAACAATATATCCTGGCGGTCATATATAACAATATATCCTGGTGGTCCTATATAACAATATATCCTAGTGGTCCTATATAACAATATATCCTAGTGGTCCTATATAACAATATATCCTAGTGGTCCTATATAACAATTATCCTGGCGGTCCTATATAACAATATATCCTAGTGGTCCTATATAACAATATATCCTAGTGGTCCCATATAACAATACATCCTAGTGGTCCTATATAACAATATATCCTGGCGGTCCTATATAACAATATATCCTAGTGGTTCTATATAACAATATATCCTAGTGGTCCTATATAACAATATATCCTGGCGGTCCTATATAACAATATATCCTGGTGGTCCTATATAACAATATATCCTGGTGGTCCTATATAACAATATATCCTAGTGGTCCTATATAACAATATATCCTAGTGGTCCTATATAACAATATATCCTGGCGGTCCTATATAACAATATATCCTAGTGGTCCTATATAACAATATATCCTAGTGGTCCCATATAACAATACATCCTAGTGGTCCTATATAACAATATATCCTGGCGGTCCTATATAACAATATATCCTAGTGGTTCTATATAACAATATATCCTAGTGGTCCTATATAACAATATATTCTAGTGGTCCTATATAACAATATATCCTAGTGGTCCTATATAACAATATATCCTGGCGGTCCTATATAACAATATATTCTAGTGGTCCTATATAACAATATATCCTAGTGGTCCTATATAACAATATATCCTGGCGGTCCTATATAACAATATATCCTAGTGGTCCTATATAACAATATATCCTAGTGGTCCTATATAACAATATATCCTAGTGGTCCTATATAACAATATATTCTAGTGGTCATATATAACAATATATCTTGGTGGTCCTATATAACAATATATCCTGGCGGTCCTATATAACAATATTTCCTGGTGGCCCTATATAACAATATATGCTGACGGTTCCATATAACAATATATCTTGGGGTCCTATATAACAATATATCCTGGTGGTCCTATATAACAATATAAGCTAACAGTCCCATATAACAATATATCTATTCGGTCATTTATAATAATATATTCTCTAAGTCCTACGTCAAAATATATCCTGGAGGTCTTATACTGTATAACCCAGTAAAACAAGATTAAAAAATACTGACTAGAAAAAAATTTTACAAAATTTTTGAAATTTAGTGTGTTTACTATTGATTGATCAAAAAAGAGTAAAATTGAAGTTGCTATCTTTGTCCAGGCCCTTTTAGAGGAAGGGAGAAGTTGGAGAATTTTGTTATTGTAAATTTTATAAATATGGTAAAATAAAAGTTACAGTTTACTTCAAACATTTTGATTTTTTATTCGTCATATTTATCTATGATGAGAATTAACGGACTTATTCATTTTCAAATTTGTCTGTCTACATTCATAATAAAATTCATGCCATGTTACATTTTTTCAAAATAGTTAAAAACATATAATAAATATTATTAAATAATATTTATTATAAATAAATATTATTATTATAATATTTATTAAACAGTTGAAATAAAGATATAAGTTATGAGATAACGACCCTAATTGTGCAAAAGAAAAAAAAAATTTTTGTTAATAATGATAAATAAAAAACTTTTTATTTTTAAATAGAGATTTATTTAATTTTTTTTATTATTCATAAGTCCTTTTTCATTTGTTTTTTTTCCCAAATCAAAGTGGTTGTTTACCAGCCTAATATTCCATTTCGTATTTCACTGAAGAGTTCATTTAATGTATTACGCTCCTATCAATCACCGTACTAAAAAGTTACTTAAGTAACTTCAACGGGTATATGTAACTTTATGTTTTCTAAAAGTACAAAAAAATCCTACAGAGTAAAATAATAAAACGAAGCTGTAACCTTCTCCTTTAAAAAAAGGAGACAAAAATGTGCTCGTATCAACGGCTTGTACATAGAGAGACTTTTTAAATATGGTCTTCATATCCTCTATTCGTTTTGGTCGTGCCATTGTTTTCATTTACAGAATATCTAGTTTATCATTAAAATTTACGTTCTCAGATTTTCTTTCATGTATTATTTCAGATCCCTCCGATGATGGTAACTTGGTTACCGAAAGTACATCAGGGAACTATAATAACATAAGGAAAATAAATATTTTATTTATGTGTGTGTGTTATTGTACCAAACTTGTAGTAGGGGTTTCAGTGTTTTATATTGTTTGCCATTCACCACAGTGCTCATTGAACATCTATTAGTATAGACTATAGGAATATATAATGCGTAGTAGTAATAGTTACTTCCTGCTTTCAATGGTCTGTCACATTATTATGTCTAGACGGTAATATACGATGCATTATATTGTTCTTTGTACCTCAATTCCAGACCACATCACTTAACTGGTATGTCCTGAACATTTTTATCTATTGCACAATAAGTATCTCATATATCTGTTATTTATCTTTAAACACGGCTTCCGCTCGCTTTTCTCATCTCGTTGCTTTCATTTACAAAATATCTAAATATCTTTACAAATTTACGCTTTCAGTTTTATGAATGCAAGCTTTTCCGTCCCTAATACGATATTCTCAAAACAATTTGAACAGAATACTTACTAAATTTCTATCCAATTATTTATACTTCTGCTCATCCCAACTACAATTAACTTAAAAACTTATCCACTTTATTAAAAGAACACAATAAGAGAGTGGCATTAATAACGTTTTCTTTAAATCTATGATGTCCATTTAAGTTTTCTCGAGGGATTTTCATTGAAAAAGTAAATTTTTTTTTCATTACCATGTTCAGAGATTCTAACACACCCAGATGCTGTTTTACTATCATTCTGCTAATATTAGTGGCAAATTACCAATAAACTTTTAATTGTTTCATTAAACGTTTATAGCCAACAAATCTATATTTCAGTTTTATGGATCATTTTGATTAATTTAATATTATATTTCCCCAAAAGTAGACAAAAGTAAGTCTCATAAAGAACATGTACTACATCCATAATTAAACACATTCGAAATCACTTTTTTTCAAATATTATTAAATTAAAAATTTAACTGAAAAATAACTAATGTTATCAATACCGTAAACATTAAAATCTACTGAGAAATGTTGGCCATATATTGAAAAAACTCATTTATATTGGAATTTAACATTTATTTCTAAGGTACAAGAAACAAACTGTCTTTTAAAATCGTGCAATAAAAATTGTATATAACTAATAAAACCTGTCCACAGTTGTGGGATAACGTTTTGGAGGTTTTTTATTTGTTCTTAGAACAATCTTGTATACATCTGGTGAAATTTCCTACAGCACATTTGACTAAAACATGTTTTTTCGCTTGTAAGAATACTTCCTATTATGATATTGAAACAAACATTTTAAGAGAAAATAAAATTAATCTGATTAGATTTATATAATGATGAATATAATTAATAAATATTTGTTTCCTTATTACTATTAAAGGAAACATTTAGAGCAAGTTTATTGGACATTTATTTAATATTTGATCTCAAAGATCATATCCAAAGTTTGGCTATTTGATCTTGAACACTTTAAAAAAACTTTGAAGTTACACTTAATATGGATATCTATTTGAATGTAAAATATTTTGGAAACTTCGATATACAAATATGTCGGATTTTTCTATTACAAATAATTATACATTTCATAAAGATATAAAGTTGCAAAGTATACAAACCAAAGTCAAAACACAACTCCTGACGCCAATGTGGTTTGAATGTGTCTGGATCTGAAAATAAAAAAAAACAAATTTATAAATTGTTATATTATAAGAAATAAAACGGAATTGTAAAAAAGCCGTCAAGTATGAAGTGTGTACCACACAACATACAACGTTCCATTATTTTTTTATTACCCCATTTTATTTTGATTGATCATGAAAAATTAAACTCTAGGTTACTTTTTTCTATAACTATCTAACATAACTGTAAGTTTGTAGACCGTTCGGTTTGTCCAAAATAATAATTATAAAAAAGACCCTCTTCATGGGACACCGGTATTAGGGCTTTGTTGACAACAATAACGGCGATACGAAGAATTCAATTTTTTCTTTCTTTATTTGTTTGTTTTTTTTCTATACAAATTGTAATCACATTCAAACTCTCATTCATTTATCGTAAACACTTTCAATGAAAAATAATTGCATCACACTTGAGTAACATCAGTCCCCGCTCGGTAGATCCTTAGAGGACTTACAGCTTTTTGAGAATTGACCACATCAATGAATAGATTTGACAGAATTTGCCAATGAGTACTATATGCGACTCGCGGACAATATTTGTTATAAATGACTGTTGGATTTTTGGAATAATAAACATTTCGTACTTACAAAAGAGGCAAAGACAAAACAGGAGGGCAATTTCTAATCTTCTTTTTTTCGTTTTTCACTTTGGAAACCTTAATATGAATTCGTACTTTGTCCTATATTGGTATCCTACAATGAGGTCCGTTTATTTGATACCCTACTCAAATTAACAAATATACATATTACATAAAATACTACAGTTTGGAGTTTATTGTTGCAATATAAACAAAACATACTTACTGTTTCTCTGACAAAAGTTTGGAGATAAATGCTAAATTTCAACTCCTTAAATTAAATAAGCAAGCTACAATTCCTGCCTATTTGCGACAGGCATGCTCTTATCAACAAAACCCTAAAATGTCTTACACATAAATACTTTTAAATCCGTAGAGTGTTTCATTTTGTTTTTTGGCGACGATGTTAAATAAATGATATTGTGTTCGGCTTGAGGATGACTCCAGCGAGTTGTGAAACAACTATCGCTTAAAAGCAAGATCTATTATAGACGTAAAGGTTAATATTAGCAAGTCACAAGGTATACAAAATGGGAATTATTAAATTTCTCCAACTGTTTAAGAGAGAAGGTAACTTTGAGTACACCTTATAAAATACAAGCTGTAACAGTTAACTTTTATCTTTATTCTATCAACATAATAAAAATAAAGGTTATTGTGTGCATTTTATTTTTATAATTTTCTATCTAAAAATACTTCAATAATCTTTGGTACAAAAATCTATTTCATAAAGTCATCAAACAAATCAAAACCAGCAAAATTATTTTACAAAATTTAAGAACGGCTGTTCAAAATAGTACAAAGTTTTATATTGAAATTTCACCATCTCATATAGCAATGAAAAATTAACACCTATCATGATAGCCTATTTTATTTCTTGTTGTACAAATCTCTAGAATAGAGGTTGTAGCTTTCCCATTGTTATTTGCATACTTGTCAGAGGTTAATGGCTAGGTAATGATAGTGTTTACTGTTCACATAATCATCTTCATGCCGTGATGGTATGAAATTGTCAACGCTGTTCAGATGCAACCTAACCACGCATGCCCAATGTACAATGTGCGTGTCCATGTTTACATAACATAAACCCACATATAATCAAGTATTTGAAGTTCAGAAAGTGATAGTAACGACAACCGTGCACTGACATGTGCAACTGTCAGTTGACCCCATTTCTGCACATATTTGAAATGCTCGCCACGCACATGATAGGACGAAGTATTAAAAAAATATATATATATAAAAATCCTAACCTCAATCTTTATATTAATGTACACAGATATACAAAGGTGCACAAAATAAGTTATTGTAGACTGATGTGAGGTCGAAAAGAAAAGTAAAACATTTCTTCCGATAAACCTTTTCAACTGACAGCCTTTTTGAAATTTAATAAGGATTATTTAGTTTTAGTTTAAAATATAATGAACTAAAATATAAAATTCTTAGTTGATTAGCCAGCTGTAGGCTTAGGCCCGTTAGACGGGTTTTCATCGGGTGACTCCTTAGATTCTCTATTTCGTAACCAGGATTCCTTGCTAATTGTTACCTCCTACACTTTTCTCACAATGCTGGACAACACCAAAACATTCCCAAAACAGTCCCCACAGGGACTGATCCCGGAACCTATTTTACACAATGCGAGACTCTGGCCACTAAACCTATTTGGGACTAAGTAAAATAACCTAGCTTAACTACCAAATTTTACAAAATTCAAACGAACATTCCAACTATTTTTTTTTATGGCGAGTATTACGTGTAAGGCTCTATTGACCTCTAGCACGTCAGTTATAAGCTCTTGTGTGTTTCTCTATGTTCACAGTAAATCGACCTCAGTGCTACTGACGAGCTCTAGAATATTGTGTAGGGTGTCTTTATCAAAATCTTCATTTGGTTGCTGAAATTTAAACATTCTCCTTCTTCTGGACTCCAGGACCCCGCAATGAAAGAGTATATATGCTGCGGTTACAGGTTCTTTACCATACTTAAGAGAGAATAGTTAGGTAAGACTTGGAGTAAGTCCCACCTTGTTTAAATACTCCGGATATGGCTATGTTCTGTAATTATGGCAACGACTTGTCTCAAGGACTTCCTGTTAAACTGAACAAGTATTTTTATCGGGTGCAGGATCTGGTCCCAACAGAAGGCGTTTTCCCAATTTCTGGCCAGGAAATTGTCTCCATCGTTTGAAGTCCTCTTCCCTTGCAATTTTCTGACCGCACTTCTTGCCATTCAACGAGCGGATTCTGAGCCCACCAGGCAGACAGCGTCCAATAGGTCTGCCCTCTCATTTCCTTCGATCCCCCAATGCCCAGATACCCATCCCAGACGCACCATTTTAGCAGTTGACAGAACACATGGAGAGCGGAGAGAATCCCATACCAGTTTGGATGAGATTTCTACAGAGCTGAGGGCTTTGATTGCCGCACAGCCTTCTGAGGATATTAGGGATATTAGGATGACTTACCTTTAAGACCTTCTTCTAATCCTTGAGGTACACATTAAGACTGTTCAAATCACAGCTTCAAATACTGTGTAATACCTACCTAAGCTAGCTTCAAAAGTTGCCCTTTGGTTTGACAGTATCCAGACTGTTGATCATGTAGTGATCCGTCTGTGTACCAAAAAAACTGTCCTGGACGTACTGGTAGCACGTCATCTTTCCAGTCACCGCGTGTGTTGGTAAGTCCGAGTGAAAACATATCGATTTACATATAATCAGATAGCATGTCCAACACCGAGTCCTTCAAGACATTCATGTCGAGTTCAGAGTCCTCCGCCTCAATGATGGTCCCCTTCATTTGCCATAGTTATGAAGACTATAGGGAGCTTGTCTCGCCTCAGACATTATGAATATTTCTAGAGAGGGCACGCTTAAAAAACATCTAAGGCATCTGTTGGTGTTCTTCTAAAAATTCTTTTTACCGGCATGTATCCCAGCCGTTGCAAGCTTGCTAGCTTGTTGCCTGCTGTAACTTGTGCCACTTTTGGGCATTATACCTGGCAATTGAAAGGTCAGTTGAGGTCTGACGATCGCCGTATAAATCTTGAGGGCGACACTCAGTTTTAATCCCCATCCGATATGGGGTCTCGTCACCATTAGCGACGACCTTGCCTTAAGATGGCCAGATCCAAATGGGCATTCCACGTTTCTTATCAGGATCACTCCCAAATATTTCTCAGCCTGCGAAATAACCAATCTGGCGCCCTCAAGCGATACATTTTCGTTACTTGTGGCTTCCGACTACTATACTCCATTCCGTGTTTTGTTGACAGCGTTCATTATAATTAATTGAGGAAGCGCTATTACAATAAAATCACTATAGTTGTGCGAGTGGGACACGCCGCTTACCACCAACCTCGGAGTGTACATAGGAGTCATATCTATCTGGCTCATCCGAAAATATCACCGGATAACATAATTACTCCTTTTCTTCTTGAATTTATTTCGAAATATAACATTCACAAAATAACACTAACAGTTAAGTACCTTATACACGATCTCTGTACCTATTAGCATTGCAGCTATAGAGAGTCCTATGTTTTTAGAAAGGGTACAATTTTGGATAGTTTAATACCCCTTCCCACACATAAACACACACACACACACACACACACACACACACACACACACACACACACACACACAAACACAAAATGGAAGATAAATTCGCGTCACTTGCACAGATAAAGCGACTGTAGTCTATACAGCCGTGAATAAAGAGACAAGGTTTTATTTAGCTCTATGGAATTTACAACCAATGCAAACTGTATTCCATTTTATTGTCGGGGGCTTTAGTTTAGTTATAATAAAAGCTTGGTTTTGAGGTTAGGTTACAATGGAAGAAATTTAAATAATAAATAAATAGATGGAATTGGCGAAAGCTGATAAAATGTATTGAGGACCCTGAAAATATAACTTGACAGTAATAAGCAAGTTTATTTAATTAATAATTAATATACTTATTAATTAAATTAATTTGATATATAAATTTGATATATATATATATATATCAAATTATACTAACTTATTAACTTATTAATATTATGGCGTATATTTATAGATTCTCGCCATAAATTTTGACAGCATCTGTTAATTCAATCCGTTTCAAACAAGTTTCATATTTCTTCCGATCTAACTCAACCTTTAAAAACAGCTTTTCTCATATTAGCTCAAATAATGCAACGAACAATAAAATGAAATGTACATTTATAAATAGTTTTTATAAATAATTTTATTAGTCTGATGATTTTTAGGCGAAAGGGATCACTGTGGAATAAGGAGCATATGTTTACAAATAATTCAAGTATTTATTTGCAATTGGTGTAATTAAAATTAATTAAAGAATTATATAAAAGATACTTATTAGTTGATAATGTGAGTCATGTAATAAAATTTTATTACGTAACTTTCACATGATAAGTTACAATTATTACTAATAATTTAAAAGGAACTAAAAATGTTTAAAGTGTTTATTTATTTATTTTTTTTTAAATTTAATATAAAAATTACTAACCTAGCAATAGGGATAAGAACATTCCAAATTTTATTAACTATTTAATTTAAAAAGAGAAATTTAAACAATAAATATAATGTCTGTGTATTGTATGAGAAGGTGTATGTAACACGTGTGCTACTTTAATTTTTGGTTTCTTTAATCAAATGAATAACATAAGATTTATGTAATTTCTGGAGATGATATTGCAATAATTCAGCAAGAGATTATACTTTATTTACATAGAAATAAGTTATGGTTAAGGATGTAATATTGTGAAGGCGACCCATTGCAAGATCTTGTAAATAAATAAATAGTATATATATATATATATATATATATATATATATATATATATATATATATATATTGATTCCACAAGTTACTTTAGTTATATCACTAACTCTAGTTTAATGTGATGAAATATAACATATCTGAAACATCTAATGAACTAGATGAGTAGAAAAATATCAGAATTGCATTAGTTTTTTAAACGTTTTGAGAAAACGATGATTACAGAATAAATTATAACCGTCTCCAAATGACTTGTATGGGAAACTATAAAATGTAGTTTTAAAGCTCCCCCCTTCCCTATTTCGATGCATATTTTATACCAAATTGATTTTAACCAATACCACTTTTTATAAATATAAAAACACTGAGTTTCGAAGTGTTTGGGAATTATAGGGGATCACTCTAAGTCCAAGATGTAGGAGTCAACTTCAAAAATCACAAGGGATACAACACATCGTTTAACTCCGTCTTTTTCCTTAAAATATTGGTTGAACCAAAACTGAAAAAAGTTTTACCATTTTAGAGATATCAGTAGGTTTAAAATTTAGGAATCGACTGAAAGTTATAATGAGAAGAAATTCATGCGACATACCGTTTAATACTGGTTGGTACAAAACAGAAAAAAGGTTTTTAACCTTTTCGAGATACCAATAGGTTTAGGTTAGGTTAGACTAGGTTATAATATCTCGAAAACGATAAAACCTTTTGCAATTTTAATTCCAACACTGTTTTTAGAAAACCACCTTCGGAGAGTGATTAAGTAATATTCCCAAACACTTAAAAAGTTAGTGTTTTTACATTTATAATAAATTACCCTCTATAATGACTTTAATGTGTAATTAATTCATAGCGTTTACTTGGAAATCTTGTACAGTGCGTGACAGAATAAAACTAGGACACAAGTTCTCGCAAAAATTACTTTTACTTAATCAAACGCGTTTCAACGACAAAGTCGTCATCCTCAGTGATACGTGATACAATAACTAAACTATAACTAACAGCTGTTAGTTATACTGTAGTTACTGTAGCTCATGTATCACTGAGGATGGCGACTTTGTCGTTGAAACGCGTTTGATTAAGTAAAAGTAATTTTTGCGAGAACTTGTGTCCTAGTTTTATTGTATCTAATATTATCTCACAAGTCAAGCTCAACATTTATTTATATTGTGCAGTGCGTGATTATTATTAATTAATATATAGTAAATGATTTCCTTTAATATTAGTAATCGTATTTTAAATGAGTCTTTTTATTAAATCATTTTTTACAAATTTTAATGTAACAAATATCACCTTGGCTTTTCCTTTAAAATATAGTCATCTTTACACTTTGTCTGACTTCTCATAATGGCCTAAACCAGAAGTTACCTAAGCCAACAAAATTTGGTAAAGTTTTTTAAAACAATTACTAACCTTTCTCCATTGAACTGATTCTATAGCACAGAGAGTTGCAACATTGACATGGATAATTTAAAAACAATGAAATCTCACGCCTGACTTCTTTCGTCCCTCAGCTGTCATTATTCGCTCACCAAAACGGACGATCATATGTTAATCCGTCACGCAATGAAATCGCTTACCTGTCATGGCAGAAAATTAATATTTACTAGACGCACGCCATACAGCCTATTTTGGTATAGTATTTAATAACGGCGCCCAGGGTTCATCTTCCTTTTTTAACCAATGATTCCTAAGCCGCCTTTTTTTTAATAGTGACCAAAACTGTTTGTTTAGGTAGTTAGAGGCTACTTTAATAAACGCTTATTTTTACTTTTGGTCTTATCTATACCTAAGTTTTGACTTATTGAAAAATAAAGACGAAAAAATCTTCCTTATTTGACCAAAATATTCCCATATACCAAATTTTTATCAATATCGGTTCCCTCGTTTCAGTTGAAGAGAGATGAATATACTACAGACAGGCATTATTTCTAAAAACACGGGATATATCCGCGAAAACTAGACATCGGCTTTTTAAACCACCAATAAACTTCGTCTGTATAGCCAGAAAGTCAGAAAATACAAAGCAAAGGGTCGTAGATAGTTTTTTAAAGACCTAAAACTCCAGTCCCATCTATTTATTGTAGAATTTACAAACTCTCTCTCTGTTTGTTTAACGATATATAGGCTATATAATAAGTTCACCTAGCTAATCAAAATTAAGCTATTATATCCTCATTTAGAAGAGAAAAAAACTTGAGAAAAACTATTTAAACCTCCATTAGTTTGAAATGTTCCAATCTATATTTTAAATAACGTACATATTCAGCAAATAGTAAAATCTAGTTTGACTGCCAAATTTAGCTAAAGTACGGATTTAAGTTCCAATTTAGCTAAATTTAGCAGTTAAACTAGATTTTACTATTTGCTGAATATGTATGTTATTGAAAATAAAAATCTGGCAAATTCAAACTGATGACATTTTAGCTATAGGGTAATTATTACTTATTTTGTTTTCTGATTTTAATGCAAATTTAATTTATTGTGCTATAACTTACTTATGTGTTAATACTGTTATATGAACACCTTATGTTTCTACTTACGGCTGTGATATATTGGAAGAAAATTCTATTTCAAATTAAATTTGTTGATTGTAAGTTACGTCTTTTTATCGACGCCAATTTATCGACACTTCAACAGTCGTTGTCAAGGAGTCCAATACGCCCACTGCTATCACTAAAACAAGAACCCGTGCAGACCAGAAATACAATTTATTATTGGTGACAATCGCTCTGTGAAAGCCTGTTGTCGCGTTTTCTTTTTTCAGACCAGTTCATTTCTTGTGAGACCTGTCAAGCAGACCAACCCGACAAGGATGACATTCAAAAAATACATTTTTAAATATAAATTGTTGTGGAAGTCCATAAGTACTTTAAGTAGAATTAGAGACATATTTAGCTTTAAAAAGGAATGGTAGTCGAATAAAGAACTGATTTCGTTAAAATAAGTACATAGTTAATATTTTCGAAGTCTACATCCTATGATTTTAATTGTGACAATTTATTTTAAAACGGGTGGTATTCAGTGTCCTAAAATGTCTTGATAAAAGGAATATTGAATATCTAAGAAAGATAGATTTAACCATGTAAAGGACACCGTCTTAATTTAACAAAAATATCTACTTTTGTCAGTCAAATTTTAAAATCGGGCTTCGTAGTATAAAGTCACAAAATAAGTTACCAAAAGGATCATTAATTGGAACAGAGTTTTCTTCGACAATTTAAGTTTGATAAAATCCAAGGTTCTCTCATGCTCTATAGAACTTAAAATATTAAAGACATTATGATCCTAAAAAGGACCAGTAATAACTTATGGTTTTGAGAGATGGACTCTAGTCTTCGAACATAAATTATTTAAGAATTTATAAAGAAAAGGTAATTCGAAGGATCTTTAACCCAAAATGTAAGCGATGAGAGTAGAGAATATTGAAGAATCCTGAAATCAAAGAAATTCTCAGCAATCAAAATTTATAGAGCTTCAATAAATCTAAAGAACCGTCAGTCGGACTGCATCACAGACAAAAAGTAGGCTATACCGTTTTTGAGATAATGAGTAAGAAAAATACCACAGACATACACACTAACAGACATCATTTGGAAAATGTACACCTGTAAGAACTTAATACTGAAATTTTGACGCTAAAAGTTAAAACTCACTTTTGAAAAATATCTTTCTCAATTTTCCTTGGAACTGTGAATTTTTTACTGTTTTCAAAAATATCGGGACTTATCGAACAAAGTTAAATTTTCTCAATTTTCTTGCCACCAATTGTTTGTTTGGTATTATTTTCTAAAAACGCATAAAATTTTGAGTAAAATTCAAACATTTTAATTTTGAAAAGTAATATACTACCGTAGTGTATTTCTTTAGTTAGAAACAAATAAAATAGTTGTTTTAAGGAAAATCTGAAATATTCAACACTGCAGAAATATTCTCGAATTGTTGTAGTCTTAACAATTGTCAAATATTGTATCAAAACTTGTCCTTATAATAAGCTTTCATTTGATATAACTCACTTTAGTTTAGTTTAATCTTTTAAATTTTAAAAGAAAACCAGCTTGATATCAAAAAAATACATTGTTAAAATACGCTTTGTAATTGACTGTTTTAACACGGAACTTAACAGACCAATATAGTTATGATAAAGAAAATAATTGAGGCAATTTAAAATTTGAGAGGGCTTGATACTTTTAATTATTTACTGAAGAACACGAGAAAATTGAAAAATAGTCATTTTCGCAATATTTGTAGTATTCATAACATTAACTTCATCCCTTTATCTTATCAGTTGTCATAGAATCCAACTTACCTGGTTCAAGGTACATTCAATCACGAAAGTCTATTTACAGTATACAGGAATCATGCATGCCCTTGTATAATTTTTACTGACCAAGTCAGTCAAGTAAAAGCTACCACAGAGTTCTTCAACGCTAAAGTATCCAGAGATTAGCTTGGTGTACGCGTGACCCTTCCTCAAAACTCCCTTTTTTAAATTTTAGCCCAGTTTTCTATTAATTTAAAAGGATAAACTGAAGTGTCATATAAAATGAAAGCTTTTTGTCTAACAACTTTCTAACAATTGAATATTTCATGTTTTTTTTAAACCCTTATTTTATTCCTTTCAAACTAAATTTTATGCATTTTCAGAAAGTAATATCAAAAGTATCAATTGGTGGGAAGAGAGTTGAAAACTTTGAACTTTTCGTCAATGAGGCATGATATTTTGAAAAACAGTAAAAAAAAAAAATCATAGTTCAAAGAAAAATTATTAGAAAAAATCTTCAAGAGTGAGTTTCTACTTCGTATAAGTTTTTTGACACCAGTTTACATATAAACCGGTTTTATATGAGAAACTTTTTGCATCTGTTTACGACATTTGTTTAGAGAGTTGTGTTTATAATAGTATATGAACAATGATGAGATTCGTCAAATGATTCCCACCAACTCAGTTAAGAAAGTAAAATTCTATAGCTAATTGAATTACGTGTGCAACAAAAACAGCAAATACCGGAACACCTCTGGAGAAATAACGGCACCATCGCTATCAAGTCCTATTCTAACAGAGAACGTAGTCTTCCGTGAATTTTTGAACGGCTTTTGCCATGAACAGAGAATAATCCTAAATTAATTGTCTCTTCTCTCTCCCCCTCACAGAATATTCCTCAATCGATGTTGAAATTGAAATTTTACATATATTTGGATTCTCTATTATCTGAGCCTATTATTTAGTTGAAATATTACATATATTTGGATTCTCTATTATATGAGGCCATTATTTGGGCCCTTTGTGTGTTCTAAACCAAAAAAATGGTGTGTGTGTTTTTCAAAAGGTATGTTTATACATAAATTTGTTATTCATCAGCATTAATGTCCTATAGACACTTTGTTAAAATTAGTACTTTCAAACTTTGTTTTAGCTCTTTATAAAATATGGAGTCATGCTGGCGTCGTCTTAAAGTACTGATGAATATGTCAAAATCAGACTATTTCAAACTAATTTTGTTAAAATTTGAAGTTAAATTTTGATTACCAAACCGCACATAAAGAAAAGTATTATGAGCAAGCATTTAGTAATACCAAAATTAATTATATTATTATTTTTTGCTCCACGTCTTTATTCCCGTTAGAATAAAAAAGACGAGGGAGCAGGTAAGCCAAAACATCAACTGAGCTTAAACCTGCGTAACTTTTGATGGTTTACTAAGCCGAACTGCGGCGAGAGAATCTCGTGTCCTTCCTACTGAGTTAACCTTAAAACGGTATATTAATATAAATAATATTGAATTGGTTAAATAGTTTTCAACTTCTTTTAAACTTCCAAAGTATAAAGCCTAGTTGAGGATTTCATACTCGAATCGTAATTTTTGTAGTAAAATACTAGCATATTATTTTCACGCTTTTTAAAAATTCAGAGGACATTTACCATTTTGGAAAAAAAAAAAACTTAAAAATTTAGTCCTTTAATAACAAAAGCTTTTAGTTTTGAAATTATCTAAAACTAAATATATACATAAATCGATTTTGTGAAATATGAAGGGTTAATAATAACAAATTAGTGTGCTAGATCAATAGTAAATGAAAATGACGGGTCGAGAGTCAATGAATTACTAATACATCTAGGACACGAGCAAAGCAAGTGAAGGATATTTATTTAAATATAAACAACTATGAGGTTCACTAGAAGGAAGCAAGGGAATTTCTTATTAAGACATTTCCAGACGAATACCACAAAAATTCAACATAAACTTAAATTGCGAGACCAGCAAGGGACAGAGGACGAGAATAGTTTTTGTTCAACTTAAGGAAGCGGCAGCATTCCGTTCTAACAAATATCAACATTCCGACAATTTTGTGTGTGTTTTTTCTGTGCATAGTATGTACGTGTGACAATGTGTGTTATTATTTTATTTATGAATAAAACCAAGAAAACTGCAACAATACATTCCCAAAATACGATCACAAACCAAACCTTTTAACTACCCTGTACAGAAAGATAGAATTTCTAAAATCTCTTTTTTATTCTGAGGGTTCTCAAAACTGATTAGTATTTCAAGCCATGACATTACTTTCTCTCTACTACGAGCTCACCTAAGAAGCCGTAACGGTACCATCACAGTTGGATATTGTCCTGGCCTCGTGCCCCATGCTAATGTACAATTTGTCAAGGAACTATGTCACTGGGGTCAGTGGTCACTGCTAACTATGCTTCTTGTATCTTTCATCTTTTATAACCTTACAGAGTTGGGCAATTACGGTACTTGTGTTGTTTCAGGTAGTGGGACACTTCCAGGATTAAGTCGTTAATCGCTTAACGTAAAGTAAAAATATGAAGGATTTTGTTGTATTTCCTAAAGTAAATGTTTCAAAACAAAGCCTGCTTCTAAACATTTTTAATCAAATGTGGTATGAGGTTATATTTTGGCCATTTTCCGGAATATTTTCTCACAACTCTCCAAAATAAATTATTATAATTAATATACCGGGTGAATAAAAAGTCAAGACCCCCCCCCCCTCTAATATTTTTCTAAGTAAATATACAGAGATATCCTTTTGGTGGTCGTGCAATCTTAGCAGGAAGTTTCATTTTATGATATTGAAAATTTTGAGTGTCCCCCAAAAATGGGGGATTTTGGGGGCAACTCAAAATTTTTAAATGTAAACCCCCTTCAAGTGACACCTCATTTTGAAGTGTTTACAAAAACTTAAAGAATGGTGAAAACCAGAGTTCGCTATCTCTTCTCTATCAAAAATGGTAGCCCGTCAAATGTTATTGAAGTCTACACAAAATTTCATCCTTATAAAATTCAGCTTGTCCATGAGTTGAATGAAGATGATCCAGACCGTCGTCTTCAATTTTGTGAGGAAATAGAAGCTCTAATTTTAGCTCATCCATTGTTTATTCAATTGAAGACGACAGTCTGGATCATCTTCATTCAACTCATGGACAAGCTGAATTTTATAAGGATGAAATTTTGTGTAGACTTCAATAACATTTGACGGGCTACCATTTTTGATAGAGAAGAGATAGCGAACTCTGGTTTTCACCATTCTTTAAGTTTTTGTAAACACTTCAAAATGAGGTGTCACTTGAAGGGGATTTACATTTAAAAATTTTGAGTTGCCCCCAAAATCCCCCATTTTTGGGGAACACTCAAAATTATCAATATCATAAAATGAAACTTCCTGCTAAGATTGCACGACCACCAAAAGGATATCTCTGTATATTTACTTAGAAAAATATTAGAGGGGGGTCTTGACTTTTTATTCACTCGGTATAAAATGTATTACACATTTCATAAATCTGATGTCTCACACTTACGGTATTACATTTCATCTCGAGCTACTAACCAAAATGTAATCCTTCAAACTCCCCATATAGCTGGATCTACACCTTTTTTATCAGGTCTCTTTTAATCAACTCTTGATCTTTATCGACCTGAATATTAATTAAAGTATTCAACGACTTAAGGGTCTTTATTTTATGTTTTTTCTTCCTTTTTTATACGATGACAGACAGATTTATCGCTTTAAAAACCAGGGATGGGGTAATCAATCATCAGTAGATTAAAATCACATATAAATTACAGCGGTCAAAGACAATTTTTGTTTCGTAACAATTACTCTCTTTCCGTAAATTTCTTTTATTTGCAATTGGTCACACTTGCTTTAGATCATCAATCTTAATATTTCGTAAAATTCAATATTAAGAAAGCTAGGAGTCTTTATTTTATGTTCTTTTCAACCTTTTCTTACAAGACGAAGATGGGGGGGGGGAAAGGAGGAAAAACTCATGAAACTTCATAATTCCAAGTGATTCCGACCAGACCATTTTTGGTGTTGGAGAATACATAGCAATATTTTCCATGCTTCTTTTACTTTCCTAAAATAATATACCACCATTTTTACACTATCACAATATTGAACTTACTACGTAATTAGAAAGTAAAATGAATAAACGCATATTTCAAAAAGTATTTCAATTAGCAAACTGCCCTACTCATGCAATATACATTGTTAGGTTTCACTAAGCTATTCATGGTATTACAAAACAGTAGCCCTACACTCTGGTCATTACAGATCCTTAAAATACTTGCACATCATATCCTTGTCGAAGATTACGCAACTACAGGCAGCACAATCTGTGTAGAATGGAGGAAGTGTTGGGAGCACGCATAGATTGAACAAGAGGGAAATCGTAACCAATGGATTAATCCGGAAGCGATTCACACTTTCCCTCTATACATACATTCTATAATAGTTTTCTATCTATTCATTGATGATTACATGTTTAAGATAACGTTATTATCTATTCAACAACACGACTTTGCATGAGAAATTAGATGGTTTTTGAGAACAATCATTTTAGCTAACATTCATCAGACTAGTTTGACGAGGTCCGACAGCCTCCAAAACTAATTTCATCACGTTCCATTTTTACTTTCTCGATTTATAAATATTAAGGAGAAAATGTAAAGTTTAAAAAATTAAAATTGGATTTGTGTTCGGAAATATCTATTTGGGCTCCCTAAACGAAACAAGGAAATTAAAGCTTCACACTCAATTCACATGTATAGGCACACAAATATTTAACTTATTTGTTTTCTGAAGATGAAGCTAATGTTTGTTTATTATTGTTATATTTGACAAAAAAATACACTTCTGAGGAAGAATTTTGGAATATTATTAATTTCTAACCAAATTTACTTTTAAAATTATTTTAAAATCTAAATTACGTATAAATTTTGCATGAGCACCGTTTTAAAATTATGAGTTTTAAAGAATGGTTCTTTTGTATTTACAATTGGCTCTACGATTTTCCTTTCAAATACGATATTTTCCCCTTCTGATTTATATTGATAAGAATTTCAGATCAAAGACCAGAGAGATATCTAGTTATATAAAATTGATTATAACACACTTCGAAAATAAAATTATTATTATAAAACCAACATTATCTACAAAATTATTCATGAACTATAAACAGATACACACAAACATGAAGGATCGTTAAAACAGATGACTTTGTAAGAAAAGGAATGAATCAGCGAGCGACTGGATCGCCTCTCCCTTTCTCTATGGAAATAACTTCATATCACCTCGAATCCATCTTAGATTGTTCAAATTACACTGATACTATGTTATGTTAATTCCAAAACACGCAGCTCATGTGTACACGCTGACATGAAATCGCCGATACGTTACAATGTTTCCCATCTAATCTCCATAAAAAAGACATTTTCCTCAATATCTGAACAAAGATGTAAAGCTAAAACAAAAAGTTGAATAAAGGCAAAAAGTTTTATGTCTTTGATTTCTCTTCAATGTAATAAAAGTGACCATTTTGAAAAGAAAAAAAAGAAAAATGAAAAAAAAGAAATGTAATTTTAAAAAAACATATTTGGCCTTATTTTTCATTTAAAATGAAAAAAAGAGAAAGTTAGTGAAAAATATTTGTTCAGGATGTCAATAATTATGGACAGTATGTTTTATTAAAATAAACTCTATTATATAAACCGAATCTAAATTTTTGTATAGGTATCAGCCGAAAAGTGAAAAACCAACCATGGACACCTTCTTTGGAAAAATATTGATATCTTCAAACAGGGCCTAAACTTGTTTTTCTTGTGCCATAAACGCATCGAGCTCATAAATAGCATTTTACTTTATAGAGATTTTGACGGCAGTACATTTTTTTTAAACTTGCAACTTTGTACACAGACCTGAATATTTCACTAAAATTTAAGCGAAGTCGATGGAACCAATTTTGATGAATTTTACCTTTCATAACAGTTCGATGTTCAATTTTTTTCTTTCTTTTTTGGGGCTGTAGAAAATGTCACAGACGACAGACACTTTTGTGTACTCGGTGGGGAATTTCGACATTGATTTTCGACCCATCACATTACTTTCACTATATTATGTGAGAAAATAACTATTATTTTTTTATTATTATTATTTGGTTTCCAATAATTGGGCTTTGTGGGGGAACAATTATGTATACCAATGAAAAGAAGAAAGTGAAAACAGCATCAGAATTTGTCGTCCGAATATTCACCGACACTTATATAGATTTGGTTTTAGATAGGTTTGAAACGAAAAGTAAAGTTTTTTTATGTTAAATGTTGTCTAAAAACTTATTCCAATTTATTTTCTCTCTATATAGAACTTGTCTATATATTGTAAAAAGAACGAAGATGCAAACTTTCTGGCAAACGAAGAAAGAACCTGACAAAACCTTCTCTCACGCACGCACACTCACAGATGTCCCCCTCACACCATTCCGCTTTTACTTCCATATTATATTATATTATATTATATTATAATACAATATAATATAATTTTAATTTATTATATTATAATTTTTTTAGGGAGAAAAAAATGCATTTATGCAGAGAATCCCTTTCCAGTTTAAATCAGACTGTAATGAGGTTGACGACAGCAGTGAGCAGTCTAATCAACTCCTGCAGGACATCTGAAAGTAAAGGACAGCGACTGCTTGAAATTAATTTGGTATCATTTTTTCTTAAAATCTTGCTCAGAATAAAAAAAAATTGTCTCTAACTCGCGCAGTGGGGCGAAACCTTCTGTCAGCCGCTCTCCCTTGTAAGCTATTCTACAAGTTAAAAGATTCTATCCAATTTGATGAAAATCTGTAACAATTGCAACCACAAAGAGTGAAAAATTGATTAGAATTGTTTTTTGTTTTTATTATTATTAAAGAGTCTCGTGAACAGTAGAGTTGACGAGTGTTATGGACATTATTGGGAATCAAATTAAATATTGTTAAAACTGTATATACATGTCTGTGTGGATTCGATGGATGTCTGTAATTTCTTATCGATAACTTTCTGTTTTCTATCACCAAATTTAAATTACGAGTAAAGTTATATGACTTCGTTGGTACAGAGATGGCGTCACGTAACTTCTGTTAAGAAAATGAAAATATTTCGTATCTGAAAAGCGATTTTGATAAGTTTTGTTTTTAATAGTGAAAAATTGTAATAGACTAAAAAAAAAGACAAAATCTGAAAATGTCAGATTTGTGTAATACTGTAGATGTATAAGCTATTGTTGTGTTGGAAACAATGTGTATGATATGATATTTGTAATTTTTCAGTACAGTACTTACATCTTTTCAGTTTATTTCTCATTATTACAAACACACAGTGACATAAACACAATTGTCGAATAGTCGCAGTTTCCGATTTAAAAACATAAAGAATGGCGAAGTATTTACATTAAAAGATCGTGTTTTATTCTTAGTGGATTTATTGCAGCTTCCACTCTAATATATGCTAACCAAGCAATTGGAACGCAGAGAAAGACGGATTTCAAATAAATCGATTTATCCGTTGTCGATCACAGGAGATCGAAGGATAAGGGACAACTTCACTGTATATATACTCGGAATGAATACAGATGTCAACATAAGTCAGTGCCTCCACGATTCAATCCTTTTTAATTCACGTTATTAACTTCCGGGTTTAGATCAAGCTAAGCGCTAAGCTAACTGTATATTTTTGTTTTACATATTTTAAAATACAGGAAGTTTGAGTTTTATTGAATTGGTTGGAGGGGAAAGTTTCATATTTTCGTCTCCATTTATGTAGTACCTGAAAATTTAATGTCGTTACACATTTTTACATACTTATTCGTAGTATGAAAAATTATGTGTTAGGTACAAAAATCTATTTTGAATTTTTCATTCAAATGTTCTGTTGTACCCTGAGTCAAAAAAGTATTTCCTAAAATTATGTCTGTTATCGTGTAATGCTTTACAATACAAAATAATAGAACGGGTTTTATAAAAATTACAGTGAAAATACTCGTACTTTAACAACACTATGGATTTAATTTTTGTTTTTAACTCAAAATTTGTGCTAAGCAATCATAATACCATAACTCGTAAAAAACGGCTCCTTTGATTTTAATCAAATTATGCTAAAATGTTGATTCTAAGGAACCAAAAATAATATTGATCGCCAACTACCCACAAATATAGGAGATTAAGTTAACTAAAACATAGACCAAAATCTGTACAAGCCGTCTGTTTCTCCCCCCCCATCCCTTTCTCTTTTAATAACAACTCCTCAACCTACATTTTTGGTGGTAACCAACACGTTTGTTTGAGATAAAAAATCTCTTACATTTAGTTAAATTTTATCAATCTTCTTTGAGCCAATTTTTAGTCGAACTGAGTTTTTTTAGTTAGCAGAAGAATATTTGGTTTTGGTCGTTCCATATGGAGGAACTTTGGTAAGGTTTTTAAATCCAAGCTAAAATTTCTCAAATGATAGGATCTGTGAGCATGAAGTCCCAGAGTCTGTCTTGCAATGCGGAAGAATAGAATAGTTTGTTTCCTATAAAAATCCGTTAGAAACTTATTACCACTGGTTTGGGTCTTCGACACCATTTTCCCTTATCAATAGGCCAACAACACTTTCCAACCAAAGAGCACAAATTTACGAATTATTCAGCCCATGGCAATACATTTTCCGCTGCAGACAAGTGTAATAGGGCAGGAAATTGTTGAGCATGCGCAAAGTGATGCAACGAACGGAAGTGGAGTGGAATAGGAGCGGATGTTGAGAGAAGTGATGAGCGGAGCGGCTGGCCTTGAAAGTAGAAAGGTATTTAAATTATATCTGTGGCCGCCGGCTAGTGGCTGGACTAAAACTTGTGCGAGAAGTGTGCGCAAATTTTCTAATAGAAAATAACCTATTACGATCTCTCTAATAGCAAAAACTTGATCAACTTCCATTAATGCATTTCTAATGTGGAAGTTAATGCAATTTCACTCATGAAAATTCCGATCCTTTAAAATAGTTTGAACTATTCTGGGTATACTATGTTAAGAAAGTTTGATTGTTGTAATATTTGGTCCAGCGATAGCATTTTGTTTTGTTTTTAGTATGACTGTTACTAAAAAACAAAAGACGATAAATTTCAAAATTACGATAATTTAGAACATCATTTTTGGAACTAGCTTCTGCCCATTTGGGGTAGATAGAACATCGATTCATAAGTAGACTGCTTATAAACGAAAATACTTATAAAATCGAGGCCGCTAACTGAGGTTTACAAACTAACGAAATTTTCATGATATATCACTAAAATATATAGGCGCATCCAAAACTGTATATACATATGACTCTAACTTACCTTTTCCAAACTTCTCGAAAATCCTTCAGATTTTCTTCAAATCGAAGAGCAAAAGTTAAGCGATAATGATTTGGTTAAGTTTGTTAAACAAACAAAATATACACGTCAAAGTTACCAAATGGCAACGGTTTAGAATTGCTAAGAAATATAATCCACCAGTTAGTTTCACAACTTATTAAATGTATTTCTTAAATTGCGCAAACTTTCACACATACAAAGCCAATAACTAATAATCATAGTTAAGTAATGTTTTCCTTAACTACAAAAATACTATTAATCACCATTTCCTTAATATTCCAATTCGGAAGTTTTCTGTAAAAATGTGAAATTGTAATTTGTCACTTTTCAAGAAACTATTTCTAAACTATCTTAAAGTATCCCCATATACAGATACTGCTGTTTCTACCCTTAGATTAAACTTCATGTAGTCTTTCATCTTTCAGATTAGGTCTCTTTTGACTAATCCTTGATAGACTTTTCGCCTTTAAACAACAAGAAAACAAATATACTGTTGTTTTAACAAAATCGGTCCATTCGTTTCTCCATAACGAAGTACAATCGTTTTATGACCAAAAAGGTTCGAAAACGTCATATTCAATTTGCAGTCCTTCTGTTATTGATGTATTTTTAATCATGATAACGGTCCATCACGAAGTTCTTTATATATGTACAACGCAGCTACGAAGCCCGACAGGACACAAGTGATTTGGAGTTACAAATCAGCGAACCTAAGAGTATATGGGTAGACTTGCATGCCAGTCGGGGCTAATTGCTGAGTTTTGTTTGTTTTAGAAAACTAAAACATAACGTTTTTGTCTATTACATTTCATATAGTATATTTTTATCCTGTTTTAATCTTCACGAAGTCCAGTCAAGAAAGGTAATAGCGAACAACATCTTAAGGGTTAAAAATTGATAACATTATTCTATCTGAAAACATTTTGTTCCTTTGATAGTATGAAAGTATAGATGCCGACGGATATAAGATTACATCTTTTATTTGCCAATGTATCCCAGTGTTTTGTAATACTTGAAACAATAGACAATCTGTGCGTTGTTGGGATCGTCATTTGTAATCATTTTGATTTCTCTTTGAATATTTTAACACTTTTAAAATATGTAAGATGTTTGCTTCAAAATTCATATTATTGGTAGAGTTTATTTGAACATTTGTCACCATAAATTAAGATACAACGTTTCGACAATGTGGATCAACTCTCGCTATTCATGTACAACATTAAAAGGTATAAACATAGCCTAGTATCCTAGGAGTATGTTACAAACTAAAACTAGTAACCTAAGAAAGTAATCTAGGACTAAAACTAGTAACCTAAGAACGTAATCTAGGGCTAAAAGTAGTAACCTAAGAATATAATCTAGGGCTAAAACTAGTAACCTAAGAATGTAATCTAGGGCTAAAACTAGTAACCTAAGAGAGTAATCTAGGGCTAAAACTAGCAACCTAAGAGAGTAATCTAGGGCTAAAACTAGCAACCTAAGAGAGTAATCTAGGGCTAAAACTAGTAACGTAAGAGAGTAATCTAGGGCTAAAACTAGTAACCTAAGAGAGTAATCTAGGGCTAAAACTAGCAACCTAAGAAAGTAATCTAGGGCTAAAACTAGTAACCTAAGAGAGTAATCTAGGACTGAAACAAGTAACCTAAAATTGTAATCTAGGGCTAAAACTAGTAACCTAAGTATGTAATCTAGGGCTAAAACTATTAAGCTAAGAATTTAATCTAGGGCTAAAACTAGTAACGTAAGAGAATAATCTAGGGCTAAAACTAGTAACCTAAGAATGTAGTCTAGGGCTAAAACTAGTAACCTAAGAATGTAATCTAGGGCTAAAACTAGTAACCTAAGTATGTAATCTAGGGCTAAAACTAGTAACCTAAGAATTTAATCTAGGGCTAAAACTAGTAACGTAAGAGAATAATCTAGGACTAAAACTAGTAACCTAAGAATGTAGTCTAGGGCTAAAACTAGTAACCTTAGAAAATAATCTAGGGATAAAACTTATAACCTAAGAATGTAATCTAGGACTGAAACTAGTGACCTAAGAAAGTAGTCTAGGGCTAAACTATTAACGTAAGAATGTAATCTAGGGCTAAAACTAGTAATCTAATAGAGTAATCTAGAGCTAAAACTAGTAATCTAAGAATCTAATCTAGGGCTAAAACTAGTAACCTAAGAAAGTAATTTAGGGTTAAAACTAGTATCCTAAGAATGTATTCTAGGGCTAAAACTAGTAACCTAATAGAGTAATCTAGGGCTAAAACTAGTAACCTAAGAAAGTAATTTAGGGTTAAAACTAGTATCCTAAGAATGTATTCTAGGGCTAAAACTAGTAACCTAATAGAGTAATCTAGGGCTAAAACTAGTAACCTAAGAAAGTAATTTAGGGTTAAAACTAGTATCCTAAGAATGTATTCTAGGGCTAAAACTAGTAACCTAATAGAGTAATCTAGGGCTAAAACTAGTAACCTAAGAAAGTAATTTAGGGTTAAAACTAGTATCCTAAGAATGTATTCTAGGGCTAAAACTAGTAACCTACGAAATTAATCTAGGGCTAAAAATAGGCCTGAGAAGTCAAAACAACTAAGTTTATACCCAAACGAGATCAAAAAAACTTTGTTCTAGGTTTATCACTTGAAAACTAGTCACATGCTCGAAAAGTGAGTCGTGTATAGCAAACACTATGAATAATATAGGAGACGTTGAAAAGAAGTTCAAGCTAACTTGAAACAAAATCGTATATCACGTTTCCGTATGTTACGCCGCGCGACGGTCAACATACAAAACTATAAATAAATAAGATAGTATTCAATTGGTCAGTATAAAATAGTTAGGTTAGGTTAGGTTAGGTTATGTTAGGTTAGGTTAACCATTGGTATGTTGAATGTAACCCAAAATTTAAGGAAATTTCAAGTAAAGTTTTTCTGTGTTTTATCAGTGTTTATTTATTTTGGAACTCTAAGTTTAAAATTTGACATACATTAACTAGCCACCGGGCCACGAAAAAACCTTTTATTGATTGATCCATTGGATGAAACTCAAAATAAGTAACACGCAAAAATATCTTCTTAAAAACTTGTCATCTGTTGTTATGTAACTACTTGGAAAATTCTGGTATTCTGGTCTCATCAATAATAGAGCAAATGAATTTAGGAAAGATTGAAATGTTTAATGCAGTAACTTGAAGGTTACAAGCGCAACGAGCGTGAAGCAAGTTGACCCCATAAATCCACTCTGTCGTACTGAAGGGATAGGAGTCTTTGGCCTTTCCACAACGTCTGCTTACTGGTATTTCTAAACAATGGTCAAGGAATCCTTCACGGAAATACATATTAAAAGTGTTTCCAAGAATCTAATCACTTTATCTGTTTCGTAATGACAGCTCATTTTATTCATTCAACATTTTCTCTTATAAAGAAATTTTAACAATAAGGGAATGTAATTCAATATTACAACTGTTCGTCTCCACATTGTTTAGGTTAAAACTTAACAGCTCCCACCTGAGGCCATTATTTATTTCAAGTGTTAAGGTCATAACGTAACAGATATTAATATAAAAGCAGCTATTTTTTATAAGTTTCTTATTTATTATAAGAAAAAATATCAATTTTTCAAACGAATTTCTCAAAAATGTGTAGATATTTTGGTACTTTCACGAAAATCTACCAATTGCAATTATAAAATGATATATTATTTTTAAACAAAAAAGCACGGTGCTAATTAATTCTCTTACAGTATCATTTAATACAAATATCATAGAAAATGGTTCATTGGGTGCCTAGAATTATAGTAAATACAGATGACTATAAGTCTATAAGGAAAGATTCCTTAGATAATAAAAAAATTGCATAGAGGTCATCTAAGACTTATTTAATTTTTATATATATATATATATATATTTAACGAATTGTAAAAATACATTTTAATTTAGTGAATTACTATTTTTTAAGTTTTTTAACAACCCAATAATAAAAATTTCCAATATAATATGTATATTTTTAAACATTTTCTTATTATCTAAGCACTTGTGTATTATTATCTGTTTATTTAAAGAATAAATTTTAAACGTTTAATACATTTAAGCGGGAATGGTATTCTAGAGTTTTGTAGCTTATTCAAATTTTTTTTTCTTTTGTTTAAATTTGACATTACAAAAATTGACAGAGTTGTAACAGTTCAAATTTCAAAATCTTGATTTATACCGAACACAGATATTAAATTTAGTTTTTCTTTTTTCAAATATCTCCAACAACATAGCTTTAAAGAAAGAATCATTAATAGGTTTTTAAAGCTTATAAAGTTAACAATTATTAATTTGTTTTAGTTTGGTTTTAGTTTTGTTTTTTATACTGTTATATTATATAAAAAATAATCAAATTATGACGATATGAAATGTAGTCACGATCATTAATCACAAGTAAAACATTAGGCATTACAAAATACATTTACTCAAAACTAAGGGTAACTTTAATACGCCTAAGTTTGTTTTCTTTAATTTCTACGTTACTTGTTGGATTAATACAATGTTAAACATACAATACTACACAAATTTCATGAAAATCTATTCTGCCAAATAACGGATGTTACTATATGTAAATTAGATAAACCGAAACTCATGAACGAGGAGTTTATTCATTAAATTCCCACTGAGTTAAACTCCAATTTCGTTGCAATTCAATAACCAAGGCGAAAGACGAATTTTCCTCCTCACAAGGTGACATTTAGTAATACATAAATTTAATTTTAATACATGAGTGAAAAGGGAAATACAAGTTTTAGAAGTAACTATTAAAAACAGAAACTGATGCAAGTTTAGTTAGATACCGCCAAGGTTAAAATAGACAGGTGGTTAGGCCTAGGCCGTTTTATCATCCTGCCCATATACATATTACCAAAGTCATACTTTAGTCATTATCTCACGACCTTGGCGAGTACATGAAATGTTAGGTTAAACATCAGTCCGTTATGTATTATTAGTAAATTTCCATAGGAAATGAAGCAACTACATGGGAAAAACCAGAACATGGGAGTAGGCTATAACTGAAATCGTTATGTTTATACTATTGTTTGAAATACCTAAGCATCAGTCTTTCAAAACTAAATACATCTTCGACAAGTTCGATGACCACCAAAATGACTGCAGTTTTAGCCTATAGTTTTACAGTAATTCCGTTTAATGACACTACACATATCTTTTCTCATTTTTATTCCACTTATTGGTGTTAATCCCAACTTTTCCATAAAAATAACACCATATAGCCAAAATTAAAATTTTAATCCTGAATTCATAAAATACATGAAACAAATATATGTTAATAAACGCTATAAAATTGTTGAGTTTTCAGAATGGGTGTTCTATACAACTACCATGCCATCATTTTTCTTTTCAGTCGGAAAATTCGTTTCTCTCACATCAGTCCCTGGACATCATTTTGATGTGGATTGCTATTTTGCAAATAATGAGCAATTGTGTGCCGTTATAGGATCTGAAAAATTATTCCCAACTGAAACTATTTTGAAAGCTCGTTGTTTAAAAATGTACTGGAGGGTTTTTCTGTTTAACGACTTGTCCTCGATTCATTAAGCCAAACCTACATACTATATAAACAAGATAGAAAATTAGACAAATATTGCGACTGGAAGAATACAAAAATATAGGGGTTAGGATGTCCAAAACGGGTGTTTGGCAAGAAACAATAAAAAGTGCACTAACGTTGTCACACATCCATTCTAAACCAAACTCTAAACCTATTCGTCGCCATTTCTTCAAAAATGCCGATCCGAGTGTTACAGATAAAAAATGTACATAAAATATAAAATTTCCAATATTCAAAACATCAAACTGTTTCCAAATAATATAATGCTCATATTTTATGTATCAGACATTATAGAGGAAATCTTTGACATATATTAAGACTCATGTTTGTCCATGAGCTAAGTATGAGGGTACCATGGTATTTAATAATGACCAAACCAAGGCTCTGGTTTATATTTAGCTCGTGCTACTTTTTGGTGACTTTCGATCTAACACTAAAAAAATATACTAAAATTATAACCCTAATGAAATATCCCATAATTTAAAAATTTAATTATATCACCAAGTAGTATTAACAGTTTTAATTATTTTTTTTAATTACGATATTAGGATGAATGTAATTACATAAAAAGAAGAAAGTTAAGCAATTGAAAGCAAATGGTTTTCAAATAATGTGTATAACAAAGAAACAACAACTGTATGAAAGTCTCTTATTTATATTTTGATGTAATAATTATCTTAAAGATGTTTTGTCAGTTTCCACTATGACAAATTTGTTTTTAAAGTCTCACCTATCCTGTTAATTGTTTTTAGGAAAGCACAGAGCGATAATTTGATTTAATTAATATTAACAATGAATACAGAGATTCACATCCATATTTTGTGAAAAAAATACTTATTAATTTTTTCACACATAGTTTATTTTTGTTTCGTATTTTATTTCTGTAACGTGACTCAAAATGTTAAGAATTGATTTGTATGATTAAGCTCATTTTAACACTCATGAGCCCACTTACAGGGCTTGGCAATCTTGATTGAAGGTCCCTGGATCTACACCTAATCCCCTCTCATCATTCTTATCAAGTGTTTCTTGCACAACTCTTGTTCTTTTCTGATCCTGACGTAATTAAAGTATTGGAGAGCTAGGGGTCTTTTTATTTATTGTTATTTGATTCTTGTTTTGCATAAGACAATGGATGGCGAGAGGTTTTTCACCTTTGAACATCAAGGAAAAAAATGAACGTTTCCTTATTTTCAATCATAATTATTTACCTTGTACGTCATGTGATTTGGATTATAGGTCACAAATCTTCACATTCATGAAAATTTGATAGAAAAAATCACTTGAGCTAATTTATAATATTTGTTTCTCTAATGTTTATTTGAACTTTTGATAAAAACTATAAATTTTTTAAATTAAAAATACGTTCCCTTTTCAATGTTTTCTTCGTCTTGCATTTTAAGAGTCTCGATTTCTACTCCTGAACTGTTAGTAACTATTAAGGATAAAATAAATAGGTTCATTTACATAAAATTTAAAATGAAGGAATTGTCCAAAACAATAAAATACTTTTTATGGGATTTTAGATAATTGAATCTGTTGTGGCATTCCCCTTCAACTACTTAATAAATCTTTATTTTATTTTTCCGCATTGTTAAGTAACTTTTTCTGTGAACGATGGTTATGGATGGAAAGTAATGAAACGTCTTCCGGTTCAAATCCAGTTGGAAAACTTCAGTTTGGCCCTAAAACTTAAATACAGTTTACGAAAATCAGGGCTTGTTGTGTTCCTGTAAAGAGACATTGAAGATACCCACATCGATTTAAAAAATGCCATCAAACTGTGGAAAGATTTGGCTTTTCCAGCTTGTTAATCTTTGATTAGCTGTTTCACTGAATACATTTCTCCTCTATATTACTAAAATATAAGCAACTAACAACACAAAAACCACAAGACGCCAGGAAGCTAGTTCTCTTTAATGAAGCTCTTAAATTGACGTTGATTTTTATACTTGAGCTAAAGAATTTCACATCAACTTTTAATTCTATTTCTAGAAAACGCTCATATTAAAAAAAAAATAGCTGGTAAATGCTCTCTGTGTACTCTATATATGTAGTGAACAATAACAAAAAGTCAATCAAAATCTGTAGTGTATATTGTTTAATTTATAAACTTTAGATAAATTAAATTTCTTTAAATAGCATATATGAAAATAAGATTACAATTTTTATTTTTAAAAATTATTTTACAATCCCATATATTTTTTATTATAATTATCTTTAATAAATATAATTGTAATGATTAATTTTTGCATTGTTTATAATTATATTGAACATAGATGCCTATAGTGGTATAGGTTAGGTCAGGTATAGGTTATCAGACCTGATATAAGAACATCAACAGCTCTTAGTATATATTTGCACATATTTAATTGACTCCCAGATGACACTATTTTGGCCACGAAATACTGTAATATGTAAAGGACAAAAGAATCACTAATATTGTCCTTGCTTAGTATTTATGATATATGTATGGTTGGTTGCATGAGTATGTAAACAACGTCTCAAACCCTAGTCTATAATTAAAACATCGGTATTAGTATGTCAAACACAACACAGAAAGTGTGCACGTAGCCTATACTCTCGCTTGTACTTATGTCTCTGAGTAGTGTTTTATTATAGAGTGTACTTTGAAGTGTGTCCTATAGTTCTTATAGCTTACACATAGAACCGTTATCGCATAATGACTAAATTGACAGATCTACAGACTCTGAAAAAATATCCGTTGGTATCTTACGCTGAACGAAGTTTATTTAATTTTTAGGTATACGCCCATTTTTGTTTAGTAGTAACTTTACTTGACAACTTTACAATTTTACACCGGTTAAAAGGGAGATGTTTTGTTACTGTTGTACATTTAATTTACAACGACAGATGTTTGTAGCTGATCAGCTGTTATAAATTTATTAACTTATTTCGAGGTTATGTTTACATCATTGCCAATTTCAGTTTTTCGGAATTTGTAGTAGGCTACCATCTCCTCCACTCTTTATACAAACTAAGTTTCATCAAAATCAATTTTCCAGAATCCACACTTCAACATGTAAATTTTCAGATCGTAGCTAAAAAGCACATCAGAGATCACAGTGTTGATATAGAGGTACCCATATTTCCGAAAGATTTATTGTAGCAAACTGTTGGTTATCTGATAATTGTATGTAACACCCAAACGGAGCACTCAACCCACTTTCTGACAAGATTACACATATTTGGTTTTGGGATTACAACTATTGAAGGAGGTTAGGTATAAAATTACAACTTCAGATACTACTGTAGTTTGTTTTAACTTGGGGCAGAAAGTTAAAACGGCTTACATACGGAAATAAAATCTACACAGTTTAGTGCATTATAATTATTTTAGTTGTGAAATATATCGGTATTATTAAATATTTTATTTATATTAGATATAAATTATTCAATTACAAAATCTTCCCATATGTAATTGAACTATTTTGTTTAAGTAATTTCCGGTTACGGCCTAACAAACAACCCGTAGTGGGGTAGCACCCTAGTCTGCGGTGCAAGGTACGATAAACATGAGTCACTTCCGGAGTTGCACCTGCTTAAACATTTCTACACATTTGTAGCCAGCACTTCTCATTCAACCTAGCGATGTTGATACTTGGGTGGAATGGATTATCAAATTAATCGGTTTCAAATGATTTCAATATTCGTATTAATATTTCGAAATCGAGTATCTGCGTAGAATGATTTTACGCATCGGATTCCAACTCAGCTTTACCAATCAATGAATTACTAACGATTATTATATCGTCTCCTTGTTCCTAGTTACGAATATTTTATTTCGAATCCGAGGATTTTAATAATCAGAACGTTCCGAGGATTTTGATAGTCGAATTCACTGAATATTTTAATTCACACATCACTACTACCACTTCTCATTCAAACTACAAGTAAACATTTAAACAAGCGGAACATTACCAGACTGTCAAGCACAACATCCAAACCTATATCTCGCAACAATACATTCTCGTGACATAGAGGGTCTTCCAAGCTGTGCATATGTTCTGCACAGCATTAAATAGCTTATATTCAATATAGGCTTCGTTCATGTCGTGCCAAAAACTGTTTAAAATAGTCACCATTTTGAAGTTTTTCATTGGAAATATCAATAGTTTTCTCAATGAGGTCGCGAGTTCACACTTGCAGATTTCCAGTTTCTTGTATAACAAGCTCATTTTGTAGAAGTTGACCAGCTGCATATATTAACAACAAATAAAAGGTCAGCAAACAAGCAAAAACACTAAAATATCTGGCGTCATGTAACACTGATCAGCTGGATACCAAATATTATTTTTAACGGTGACTTGTCATGAGGTGGAATCTCAGGAGGCAGAATAATTTAGGCAAAAGGCTGTCCGCAGGATTTTAGAGAGATGTGAGGGAAGAAATCCGATTATCACTTTTACCCTAGCCATTGTACACTTAAATTACTTAAGCCATCTCAAATCTAATCATTCCATAGAACATCTACTTCCAATTATACTTCAAAGTTTTGTGTCAGTAGGATCGCCAGATAATGTGTAACAAATATATATGTAACAGATTGACACCAAGAAGCTCGATTTACACAATATCGAATTCTAGTACCGTAATAACACTTCCCGTACTTATGTAAGTAGTTACTGACAAAGAGTAGGGGACAAAAATCAAAACCAAGTCTATGATTATAAATAGAACAGTTATATATTTATTGCAACAATATTTGATTAATGTATTACTTATTTGTTATTTTGTTGAAGTTAATTGTCTGTAGTATTTAGGTAGTGTCATAACGATAATATTAAACAATTATCATGGGGTTCAATTATGTCTTCTAAAATCCAAAACATTACTACAGTATCACATTCATATATAGCATATATATTATTCAATACGCGTAACTTTAGGTCGTAATCACATCAAAACCTCTTCTTTTCTAACGGTAGAATATTTGACGGAGCTAAAAACGAAATCTGAAATTTGTCTGCAGACTGCCAGTTAAGACCTGGTGGGGACTTATTATTTTCTAAATTATTCCCTTCTAGAGATTTACTCAAGGATCCTGAGATTCTGCCTCGTGGGATTATGTTTCGTCGCCATTTTTAAAGTCCTTCCCTCCGTCCGTAAAGGAGGTTATCATGTAAGACTCATATCGCAATTTGAACAGTGGCAGCATTTTTCTTTCTTTTTTTCAATTTAAGGTCCTTCAAAACAAGAATATAGTGGTCGTTCAAATCATGTGTGTGTGTGTTCAAACTTTGTTTTTTTTTTTAATTTTTACTTATTACTACAAAACATTTTATTATTAGAAAAACATTTATTTATAGTTAATTGAAAAGAATTACGCCTTAGAAAAAACAAGAACAATAAAATAAATATTAATAGAAACAAAACAAAGGGAAACCAATTCGGTTTTTAAATTTATCGATGAAAAATATTCTTGTAACTAGACATTTCGTCTCATTTTATTAATTATATAATGTTACTGATTTCAGATATGTTCCGCGGACGTCTAAACAGCTTACCTCAGACTTCAGGTTCAAAAATATATAAAGTTGTAGGCCAATATATCAGGTTGTAGACCAATATATCAGGTTGTAGACCTAGATTTTAGAGTCATTTGATAATGACGGATTGTTTATGTTTTGGTATTTCCCATCATTTGTTTATACGAAAAACTAGTGTGTGTTTAAAAACTAATAGACGACATTTCGAGAGTATAAATCTACTCACATTTTCAAGTGATAAACCTAAAACGTGAAAAACTATTAGCCTAGAAGCACGTTGGAAACTAAAACAAAACTAGCAATCTAGGAAAGGAACCCAGGTATAATTTTGAGCAATTAGAATAAAATTACTAAGACCAAATACAAACGTAATCATAAGTGACAGAACAAGGAACATCTAGTCAGCTGTTCTTTCTTTTTTTAATAATGGCAAACATCTGTTTAAACCATATTAATAATACTACCATAAAGCCAGGATCTACCAATGAGCGAAGCTAGTTCCCTAAATCAACTCATACAACAACCATAGGCCGAAAACTACAAACGAGATGAGACAGTTTGTTTCATCACGTAATATCTCGTAATATACAGTACTTTTTTTTCGAAAGTAGAGTCGTATATGTAAATAGTACAAGATAAGACAGAGCAGAGAGAAGCAAACAACTTTATTCTCTGATTTCATATTTGCAATTGTGACATCATCCTACATTAAACAATAAACAATTTAAAATGCTGAATAGGCTATTTATAATTACTTTTGTTCTTATCAAGTTTCAGGTCAGCGAATTGAAATTAGTTTATTTGAGAAATGAATAAGCTGGTAATTGTAAGTTAGCCTCCTACCATTTCTAATTATTTAATCAACATACACTCGCACATGCACGCGCGCGGCAACACACACATAGACTACTAGAGAGAGAGAGAGAGAGAGAGAGGGGGGGGGGATTGTTTTGTACATATATATTGGCAAAATTGTGTATCCAAATTTCAGGAGGTGGATTCCCACATCAAAACTAAAAAAACATTTATAAAAATATGTCCGTAATCACCTAGTTTTCCAGATATCCGCCATTTTGTTTTTTTCATATAATATTCTATATCAGAATGGTCTGTCGGATTGAATTGAAACTTGGGATAGTACCTTATACGGTAAAGAACTATTTTGAAAAAAATAACCAACCCAGACCAATACAAATGGCGGATACTTAAAATCTTTGAATCTAAATAACTCATTTAAGGAGCCATTTTGAAACGGGTTATTGGACTGGGTTGGTTATTTTTTTCAAAATAGTTATTTACCTCATTAGGTATTATACCAAGTTTCAATTCAATCCGACAAACCGTTCTGGATATAAAACATATTTTGTGAAAAAACAAAATGCCGGATATCTGGGAACTAGCCAATTCCGGACATATGTTTTTTATTTATTTTTCGTGTTGTGTGGTATGTTAATCATTAACCACCAATATCATCCAAATTATACGGAATTTGCACTAATCAAATTTGAGATGAACTTCTCTATTCCACTGTCAATTTCATTTTCACTTCTTGGCCGATTACTAACTCGGAATTTTTAACTTTTAACACCCTTTTTTGCACGATAATTTTGAAGTTGACTCATTCCAACTCCAAAATTATATTTGTGGATTATAAATTAACGCACGTCATAGATCAGGACATTGTACGTTGTTTGCCAGTTTCCACATATTTATACGAAAAATTAGATAAGAAAAGAATACCAAGTTTCCCTACCTCAAACACTCTAAGGCTGTAAATAATAATAAAATGAAAACGGTAATACGTATGCTATTTTACAAAGTCGAATATCGTCAGTGTATGTTTTAGATTTTTTTTTTTTTTATATATATATTTTTTTTTTTATTTTAAGGGAGGGAAATATTTACAAACAACAAAAAAACCAAGTTTGTTCCGAATTTTGAAATACGTCAAACTGTTTTTGGTTATATATAAATTCGCAATAGACTTAAACGATCCACGACTACTGAAGGTTAGACTATCTGGAATATACTTTCAAGTAATCAAACATTTGAAGGCTGAATTTCATGACCACAATTTTAAGGTAACAACACAACAAATTAATCAGTTTCCTTTTTTATCTGATACACAGTTTGTAATAAAATTAACAAAAATTTAGTTTCTGACTTCCACAATATTATGCCAAAATAATGACAATAATAATTAACCAAGCAGTTGATAGGCTGACATGATATAACGCAAATTAATTTGATTTGAATCATGTGTTTGACGGTTTCAACCTTGATACCAACAAGGGCAAATCACCAGCTGCACCAAAGGAGCTAATACTCAGCAATGTAGCATCTACAGGCTAGACTTTCATAAACCATTCCAATTTAAAATGCACCGATCTTCATTTTTTACCGACTTCAAAAAAGGAGGAGGTTCTGTATTCGATCTGATTTTTTAAATTTTTTTATGTTTGTTCGCGTATATTTCCGGAACGGCTCGAGCGATTTCATTGGGGGTGGTTTCATTTGAAAGGGTATGGTCCCGAGATGGTCCCATTTCATTTCTGACTTGATTGAGCCAGTACTTGGCCAGTATTTGCAAAACAATGCCAAAATGGCGCCTGGTTGACACGACTAGTTGGAAATATTATTGTTTAATATTGATAATATTGAATAATATTGAAAATGGTATATCGTTTATGTTAACTAGCCAGTACTTATATTACATTTTTGTTAGTACTGGGCCAGTACTAGCAATAAATAAATGTTGTTGAATTTGAAAGAATTAATTGGATTTACAAGGTTTAATACATGTTTTGTCTAGTATTAAAAAGTTTCACCGAGCCAATACCTTTCCAGTAATGACCAGTTATCATCAATACTTACCAGTACTAGATCAATAATTTTTTTCAACCGGGGAAAGGATATCTTTAATAGAAAAAAATTTCTGTTTCTCATTTTCAGTCATAATGTCGAACAAAAATATTATTTCAAAATAAATTGAAAGCTACTTAAGAAAAGCACTAAAAGTGACAAAATAAATAATTTTTTAACCAAAAAAGACCGACTTCAAAAAAATAACAAAAATAAAAAAATTATTCAACATTAATGTGTAATAAATATAATTTAAAAAAATATAACATGTAACTAAAAAGTATTAAATAATAATGTGTTATAATAGTAATTCCGACTTCGTAATAATTATATTCGTGAAATGTAAACTGATATTTACAGAAACTAAAACGAGTGTTTATATCTTGTTGTTCTTTCTTCTTTTTTTTGAAGTCGACGCCACGATCGATTCAACAATGTAATTGCTGAAGAAACAAAAGTTAATGACAAACCCCCCCCCCCCCTCTTCTCGTTGCATTCAATTTAATGAGTACACCTTTCGAGGTACCTTTTTTCATAATTGACCTTTTGAACTTTTCTAGTGTCAAAAAATAGGACTACTCGCTATTTAGCCTTTATACCTAAAATATATCGTGCACTCACAAGAAAAATACCAAACTGTATTTTCGCAAATATAGTAGTAAGAGAAAACAGACAAAATTTCAAAGAATCGTGTCATAGAGTATTCGGTATAATAGCTCATCGCTTGAACAATCATGGCGACGACTTAAAAAAAAAAAGGGGGGGAACAAGATATAAACACTCGTTTTAGTTTCTGTAAATATCAGTTTACATTTCACGAATATAATTATTACGAAGTCCGAATTACTATTATAACACATTATTATTTAATACTTTTTAGTTACATGTTATATTTTTTTAAATTATATTTATTACACATTAATGTTGAATATATATTTTTTATTTTTGTTCTTTTTTTGAAGTTGGTTTTTTTTGTTAAAAAATTATTTAGTAAGAGAAATATCTCACTAATAGTAAAACCTAGGCATAAATGTCAAATTGACTAAAATAAGACAAAATATAGGGCTAAAATAATACGTGTTAGAGGTTAAGCACAATTGTATACTGCCAGAGGCTCTTGAAAGGACGGTGCTAGGAAAGAAGTTATCGTAGGACCAGCTAATAGGATTGGTTTATCATTCAAAACTGTATCTACTAGTAGGGTGCTGGACTTCCCTAGCATACCATCGATTGATCTTTTGGCAACCTAACGAAAGGAGATATATGAAGGCATTAAAGAAAACCATCTAATTGACTATTGATAAATGATACTTGTCAAGACGATAATAAAGTGCACAAGTTGTAGCCTTCTAGACAAATGACAGATATTATGGGAGGACGAAGATACTGGTAGATGAACCTACGAGTTTATACCAAATGTTAATAAATGGCTGAGTAGGAACTATCATCTGACGCAGGCGATGTCTGGACAAGGATCATTTCAGGCTTATCTGAGGTGCTTCATGTTAAGTCGAGCAGATATATGTAATTACTCTTAAGACAGACAGACGATGTTAGGCACACACTGTTCGAGTCCCCGAAGTGGAACTCTGGAAGAAAAGATATAAACAATCGTCTGGAACTGGGTTTGACCCCCGAGAACTTGGTCCCATACATGATAGAGTCTGAAGAGAACTGGAGAGTAATCTGAGGCTTTATATCGCACTTATTGAAGACCAAAAAATCTGACTCCAGAAGAAATATAGAACGAGTCCTGGTTAGCTAAGAAGCTATGCTATTTGGTGATACCTTGGCTACTCTTTGAATACATCGAGGGCTTTAGAAAAGAGGTGTGTGTTTTAGTGGGTTGTCATAGAGACATCCCCACATAACATTTGGAGTGCGGTCCCTACAAGGTACGTTGATAGTACGTTTTTTCACTATCTTTTAAAATTAACACACACACACACACACACACACACACACACACACACACACCACACACACACACATATTATATATATTAGAATTAACCCACCTTAATAATTGTAGAGAAAGAATATCCTCCCGTGCCCGTTTTAAAATTGACTACAGAGTCTGAAGGAACTTGTCCGATACATGAATTTAGACTTAAAATCAAAATCAAACTAGAACTCAGAACCTTAATATAGTCTTTCCGTGTTATACATTCCCTTATTAAACTTCAAAATGTTCATACACCCATCTGTTCTTGGGACAACCAATTTTCACTCTCCTTTTTAATTTCATCCCTACACACATAGCCTACATATTTATATGTTCAAAATAAAATTATACCAGTGTCACCAATTGTACATTAAACTTGAAATTCAAAAATATATTGATTTAGCTTGATTATCACTCATTTACACAAAATGCCTCGGACAGGTATCATTTTAAAAATTATCTAAATGTGTCTGTTCCTAAGGGCTTTAAGAACATTAAGAGTAACGAAAACGAGATTTCGAGTTTTTTTGCACCAAAAAAATACTTTCCTTATTAAGTAATTGAACAATAAAATCGATTTCGTGTTTTTACAATACGCGTTTAGAGACTCCTGATTATAAATGTTGTGTACATAAAGTTAATATAATAAGTCTCGTTTCCACTCAAAAGTCCAAATTGATAAATCGATTACTATCAAATTTGAAATCTAGGAGAATTCTGAGTTTGGAAGTAGAGTATTTTCCTTTGGACGAAACTATTTTGTAAATTTCTAAAGGTTCCTGTTATACGTATTACTGTCTAAAATAACTAAATGTTTGTTTTTTATCGGCCTACAGTTACAAGCGAATACGTCTATTAACAGTTTGACTTTTTCAATTGACTAGATGATAGGTCAATATGATTACTTTCCTTAGTAAGAATGTAACTCGACAATTGCAATTCTCACGTCTTAAGATGTTGAAAGGACGAGCCAAATTCTTCGCCAGGACATTGACCTTGACACTGACGAAGAAGGACACCATCGAGAGCATCTTATGTTCATCTCAAGGGCAAAATCAATCAAATCTATATCCTTCTGGAAATATTTTCAGTCAAATATTTAATTTTTAGCTTATTACATAAACGGTATATCTAATAGGCTATATTATTTTACCTGTTTGTGTTAATTTAGAAATGTTTCTTCTTATATTTTGAGATCTGGCGAATCAAAACTACAAAATATTTTATGGCAAATTGTAGGCATATATAAGGTGTTACGAACTTTACGGTATAGCCTAAATAGTCATATTTACGTTTTCTCCTAGTTTTGGTGAACCACTAGACAGATTTGTATGAAATGTAAGTAATAACAAGGCTAGAGAGGTTTAAAACTAAAGATATTTTACACAATTACGAAGTAACGAAAAGCCTCAGTTTTTGCTTCTAAAAGTCAAAACCTCTCGGTCATCATCCCCTGATTAAAAAAAGGGAAGAAAAGACATTAAAGACCACTAGATCTCAAATACTCTAATAGCGTCAGTCGGAGTAGAACAAGAGTTGGTAAAGAAGGACCTGATAGGAAAGATGAAAGAGAAAGATCTAGTCCAAGACTACGTGAAAAAGGTGTAGATCTAGCTAAGCCTTCGGGATTGTCACTATAGCCCTATGATATAATTCGAGTATCTTAAATGAGCCATTCAGTAAGTATTCATAAAATTGTTTTCCATAAAATTTGCTTTTAAATGTAAGCCTAAAAGTGTAATATATAAATGGACAGGTTTCATCTGAGCTTTGAGCTGCGCGTGGAGAGGAGGTACAACTTTGTAGTTCGAGGCCGCGTGGGGACAGAGGCATTGTAGGGGAAACAGTCAGCGCCGGCTACTGTCCACGATCCAGCCGTCTATCAGACATCGTTGTTAGTACCAACACCCTACACAGACTGAGGCGACCGCTTCCCCCACCACCTCACTGCTGCTTAGACCACGCCTAGGCTTACTACGCACCCAAACTCCACAGCTCAGATGAAACCTGTCTATCAGTACATATTTTAAACACAAACAGGCTCATACAATATAACGTTTTTTTTATTTTCCTTTAGTTTCTCAGATCTACTGACACAATTTTCATCACGTCTGTGCTAACGGGTTAAGCAAATGTCTCACTAAACTATTTGTTATAGCCTTTGCATTGCAGATAAAGTAAAAATAACCCAATGAAGTTAAAATACACGAGCTTGCACGATATAATAGGTTAACTAAACCTATTACGGTTTTTAGAAATCCATTAAGACAAATTTATATTTTTGTCTAAACAATAGCCATATAACTGTAAATATCGAATAAACCCATACAAGTTAAGAATAGCTCGTATTACCTGCATTGCATGTTTGCCTATAGCCTAAATGGAACTTCACAAATTCTCTTATCCTAAATTTGTATATTAGGTATTGATCAAACAAATATTGATTCTGGCAAAGTTCATTGAGATTACAGATTTTATAATAGGCCTACGAGTACACGCTTTACCTTTACAATGTTAAAAAAGAAACATCAAATATGTACGAAAGGGGTTGTCTTGTACCCAAGGCAATAAAATATACGATTTTTTCCCTCCAACTCTCTAATAAGCTAAATATATTTGATGTATGTTTTCTCAACATTTTGGGCGTCTAGTAACCAAATTCAACAACTTCCAGAATTACGTATGTCTGTCAATTGTTTTTTGTCATAGGCCTATATTATTTCAGAACGAGTGGTCTCATTAACTCAATATTTTAAACTTTATACGGTGTAGTTGTCCCACCAAATTATTTAGATTTTGAACAAACCGTAGAAGGATTTGGGGGTTATATCGCAGTGTATGGTTTTTGGTCCATCAACTGTTACAAAATGATGACAGTTCAAAAGTATAAGTATGTGTATAATATCTGACCAGTTGACCTTCAAAAACTGACCCAGGACAAACTTTCCGGTTTGAAAACTATTCAGTTAAAAATAACCGGTGTAAAAAGCATTGCATTAACTCTCTCACTCACCCAATCCCAAAATAAATACAAACCAACCATTACAAATATCAGTTCAGTAGTTGATAGTCAAAACGTGAACCATGGATGCCATTTTGTAAAAACTTTATATAATTAAGTAGAGTCTAAACTTGCTTCGCGTGGCTCATAAACACGTCCTCAGCATAAATAGTATTTCATTAAAATCGAGTTTTTTGACAGGTTGATTTTTGTTTTTTTGCCAGTTATCCAAAAATATTTTTCTCTTGACATTTTTCACATGGGTTTAGCTCATTAATCTTCACATTTCCATAAAAAATGAACGAAATCGGTAAAGAAGATTTTGAGAAATTACGTCTTTTATAAAACAGGGCCCTAGTGTCAATTTTTGTTTTTAATAGAAATTCACGAAAGAAATGGCGATCAATACATTTTAGCTGGGTCCTTTGAAACTATACTTGAGCAAAATTGGAACATATATTAAAGCCGATTCTTAAAAAATTGAAATTTTCTGTATGGTTTTACCTCTTTATTAACCCCTAAATTAAAATTATTAAAAACATTTTTTTAAACACTCGAGATGGTGCCAAATATGATTAAAATCGATCAGTGCACAGATGGCGGACGTTGGACAGCTTTCTAAAAACTACTTTTGGGGGGTTTAATCGACATCGATTTTTGACCCATCACATAATTTTCTTTATGTTAGAAAGTATTGTAGAAATAACCAAACAAATAAAGTAACATAAATTCTTAAGTCTATATTATCATTATATACTGTTTGCATCCCATCAACAAGTTTTGGGAACGAGTAAATATAAATAAGACTATTTTTTTTTTTTTACTAATTAAAATTTGTAAACCAGTTAAGATGAAATTCATACTCCAGTTAAATATAAACATTAAAATATCTAAACCATATATCACATTACAAACACTATAAACATTTGGTGTTATCTTGGTCTTTTATTCTAGAAGTTCCTAAATCCACTGCTAATAACACTAAACACAAAAGATTTGGAACTGGGTTGCTTCTCCACAATCTAGTACACTTTAGTTTCTACAAAACAATTAATAAACCACTACAACTCGTTTATAAATAACGATTTTCCAAACATTCTTCCAAAAGTTGACTGATCAATTGTGTTCCTTTCCTTCCTCCGACCTTCGCAATCATTTTCCCTCGATCATCGGCTGATGGAATTTTACAAAAATTACCAAAATCAAATACACATTCACCAGTGATGGCTGCGGACATGGCAGGCAAAAAATAAAGACAATGAAGTAAACCATATACCGATTTCCTTTTGAACTCTTCCTTAATGTCCGCCAAAGTTGGAACTTTTATTTCAGGAAACGTTGATGACAAGGAATCATGATAGACTTTTAACAGTTCGTCCAAGTGTAAAGAACGCATTTCGCTTGAGAGATTTAAAAAGATAAATAACGATATATCGATGACAGGCGAAGCATATCGAACTGTTGCGAGATCTATAAGTTTCACATCGATTGGTTTTCCTTGATCACAATAACGGTACATGACGTTGTTCCTACAAAAATCACCATGACAAATAACAGAGATTGGTTCTTCTGGTTTTGTTATTTCCAAAAAGAACTGTGATTTCCTCTCCAGTTGTTTTAAGAACTTTTGGACTTGTTCTGTATACTTTTTCGATAAATTACTCACTGCTCTTTCAAAACCGTTCTTAAATGAATGATAGAACGTTGCTTCCTTATCTTTCAACCAGTGAACCTCCTTGATCCTGTCAACTACGTTAAAAAACCTTTCAGGATTCTCAGTTTTGGCAGCGTAAGACATCGCATGAAATCGTCCCAACTGTTCCAGAGCCAATTTAACATGGTCCAAATCGAGAAACAAGATTTCTTCACTCATCTTGAACCCACGACCGCTAACATCTTCAATCACTATATAGTCCTTTATACCTAAATTGCTTACTCCTGAATAAAATTTCGGAAACATAGCGCACAGATTATGTCTATTTACAAAAGGCAAAATGACCTCATAAGAATATATTTCGTTATGGAACTGTTCATCTGTATGTGCAAAATTTCTTGTTTCGATTTCACGTGGTTGAAATTTAATTACTATTTTCCTCTTCACGGTTAAGTTATCTTTTCTCAAATTCAGAGTTAGAAAAATGATATCCGACATTTTTAAATCTTCAATTTGTTTAGACGGATCAAACTCGTAACTGACGAATTCCATTTGATCCCCGAACGCCTTTCTCTTCACCATAGTTGGAATTATTATATCTCGTATGTCTTGAAGATGCGACATTGTACACTAGAACTTCTATTACAAACTAACAGAAATAAATTTAATTGGTAAAAGTCTAGAACAAGATAAAACGTTAATTGTTTTTATGCGGTGTAACATTATCTTGTCAATTAAAGTAAAGTTATTTCTTTATTACCGTATAACCTAATTATACTATATCGATCAAGAACGCCTATAAACGTCCATAAGCCTAATGGTAATTATTTACTGTTTACATAAAACAAATTATTTTCGATCCTTAATTACATATTTCATTCGCCATCGATATTTATAAGCCTATTTGTTACTTATATTGGCGAATAAGCGACAGATCTACAACGAAGTTGCAGAACACGTCCTACAGAAGCAGAGCGATATTCTTATCATTTTAATACCTAAGGTAAGATGAAATCTGAACCAAACGTAAACAATTTAAATGATGACTATTTTTGTTCTATATTGTAGAATCTATTCTATAGAAAATGCTTAGTAATCGTTAAAAAATGGTCATCTACATCTTACTGTAGATTCATATTAGACGATTCTAAGAACCATAGGTATACTGGTGATAGTTCAAAATCAATAATTAAATGGGTTAAAAGCTTGTCCAAGTGTATAATAGATTCGTGGTAACTTTTATTGTCACAAACTTATGTAATTTGTTAGCTAGCCTTACATTTTGCTAAGACTTTCTCTTGTCCAAATAACACGTACTGATTTAGATTTTAATAAAGAAAACAAAGAGAGACAAACGATATAAACTCCAATTATCGATGGAAGTAGATTTTAGCTTTATATAGAAACCGGATCCTTCAAAACAAAGATTTTTGCGCTAATTTATTTATCTAAGTAATAAGTATTTAAAAATATTTTTCATTTTTTTCTGATCACATATTTGTAGTAGGCTCTATACAAAGTAAAATGAGCAAGACTTTTGCGTATATACGATTTGATCGTTCCTAACTTTAAAACAATTAGACCATTTTTATCATGATGTCTTTGTGTTCTATTTGCACACATAAATTTGTAATCTAAACTCGTGGATATATTTTGCTAATTTTTGGTACATGAACATATTTTTGTCATAACTTCGAACTTGTTTGGAAATTTGGAAGTCCCTGTCACAAAACAAAAACACAAAATTCCGATTTTCTCAAACTAAATCTTTTGCTCGCCACTTCTACAAAAATACCAGTTCGGAAGTTTTTGGTTAAAAAGTAAAAATAAGCCAAAGTTGCCGTCTTAAATTAGTTGAATATCACAAAATTCGCAAAAGCGATGTTGATCAAATTTTGTAAAAGAAAATTACGGTCTACGAATAATTTTTAATTTATGTATGAAAGAGATTGATAAAAATAAATCATTTTCTGTTATAAAAAATGTAAACCATCTAAATTAACCCTAACCACCATCAGGTATATTTTAGATTCTCAAAATTTACTAGATAAAAGTAAAACATAAACAAGTATCTTTAAATATGGTATGGCAAATTGTTTTGGCTCATAAACCTTTACATTTAAGCTAAATTTGATTGATATGGCTTTAGCCGATTTTGAAATATTAAGACAAAGCCGCTGTTGAATAACTAATTTTCACTTTTTGACAGATAGGTCCCGAACAACAGTATTTGGGGAAATAATGTCTAATATCTTTTGCTAGCTGAGATTCTGAGACTCTGGTTCTGAGAAATTTAGCCCTAATGGGTTATTTCTTGTTCTATTTATTTCCATTAAAAGTCTTTATATTAAAAATTATAGAATCCTCCTTCAAAAATATTGTAGAATATTTTTTAAAAAAACTAAATACCAGAAATCTTAATATTTGATTATCTAATCCAGTATCGATTTCCTGTCATGAAACTAACTCTATTTGCGGTCAAGTATAGGTTTTTACAACGTAAACAAAATGCTACCTTAAATATATAATAAGAAATTGTAATTTTAAAATACAATTAAATTTTGTGATAAACAGATTTATCTTCTGGTTGACAAGACTGACCGAAGGAAGAAGATTTGACTTGAAAGCAAGACAATAAAGTAGACTGTTTCTAATTCACTTGCTACGCTCTGTGCCATTAGGCGTGACAAAATTCGTAAACCGAGACGCTCTCTGTTCGATATGACAACATCAATGTCGATGCTATGCTATCCTTTATAATATATACCATTATATTAAGCCGATTTCCTAAAGGAAAAACATCAATATTGGTTACAATCTACAGGATGTTATCTGATATGTAGGGTAAAGAATATGTTCCTTGATACAAAATAAAGAATAGTTTTTTCTTTCAATATAGGAACAGAACTCTTTGTTATCGGTTGGTCTTTTGTTGTATAAAAATAGCTAACATTTAGCGAATTTTTATTGTTGTTTTGAGCTTGGGTTTAATATACGCTGAACACCAAGCTACACGAGTTATTACGCGCTCATCTAGACCCAAAGTCAAGTAAGGCGAAACTACAGAAAAATACTTTTTAACAACCACAATTTTTTTTTTTTTTTTAACACAATGAATAGAAAAACTAACAAATTGTTAGATTTGACTGAAAACTAGCTAAATTTCCGGTTACTAGAATTAATTGTTAATTTGTTTTAATGTTGAAGTAATGTTTTTGAATTTTTTTTTTTTTGTTCTAGTAATTATTTCTCTATCATATAAAATCCTTTTAGGTAGAATTTATGGATATTTTGTTTCCAATAAACTAACTATTGTAGAACGTTAGAGAGCTTACAGATAAAAAAAAAATTGTTTTTAAATTTAAAAATACGTAACTATTTTAAAATTACCGATTGATTTTACTGGGTAACAAACTTCTTCTAATATTTGTAAAAGCCAAGGCTTCAAAACAAATTAGACCAAAATCGGATTAAACTACCTCTCGAACATTTAGGCTACACACACACACACACACACACACACACACACACACACACACACACACACACACACACACACAAGATTATTCTACGAATTCCTATATTATATATTTACTAATAAATCTCGCAGTTATGGCTACAAGTAGGCCTACGAGCTTTTGGGAAATATCTTTTCGTACAGTTGTTTTACCAAGATGACTTTTTTAAACGATAAACGGTCCGCAAAACAGCTGTTTCGTACATTCTACAGTTTCTCGCACGCAGTGCGCTTTGATATTTTGTCTTGCACTACACAGTAAGTGTTCTAACCTCAATCGTTGTTTCTAGGCTACACAAACGTTAATAACAACTGCGTCGAACAATTTAAAATGGAAGTAGAAAATAAATTGGAAGAGATGAACAGTGAATGTTCAACACGAAATACTAAAACTAGCAAGAAATGTGTCATTAAACTTACTACCCTAAAAATCACGAGTTAAGTATGAACGGGAATACTGACTATTTACTTGTACAAAGACAAAAATGTTCACATAATACCAAGAATGTATACAAATACGATGTAAAATATATAAATATTGTTACATTCTATTTTTTATATATAACTTGTTTATATTTTCCACCTTTACAAACTGCAACTGTAGGAATCACTATGAGAGTAATTCGTGCGAAAAGTGGCATTTCCAAATTAGATGTCGTGAGGCAATGCTTTTCTCTCGTTTTGAAAGCGGAGACTTAGTGCACTCATCACATTAATAACTAATTAAATTATATAGGCTCTGTTTCATCTCTAAATCTCATTAAAATCACTAGTTCTTAATTATCTCAAGAAGGAAGTCTGTATCTCATACTGCTGGTATTTATAATTTTCCTCCCTATACATAAACAAACAAATAAATTCAAACACAAATTTATAAAATTCACGACAATCGGGTAAAACCCAAACATCGGATTTTATGATAATTATTCTTTTAAAAAACACGTCCATGATTGTGTAGGCTAGTATTTAGGATCTCGGTTCAGATATACTTTTTTTTTTATCTGTCTTCAACTTTAAAAATTTGTAACATTAACGACTTTCAAGAAAATGGTCACCACTTTTAAATGTATTTATTAAAATATTAAATATATTAGTACGAAAATCAGTGCAAAAATTGGACACCATATCTCCATCCATTCTTAACACATTAAAACCGGTAACTATAGGAAAGAAAAACAGACAGATCGAATAGGTATTCAAACTTTGGGAATACTTGGGTTGTATTTGGTACAATATAAAGAAAATGTCTAGGCAACCCTCGGAATCGAACAGTCAATAACTATCTAAGTTAGTAAGCTACTGCTTTGTCTTGAAATTAAAAAGTTTGTGTTTGATCGAGTATGAATTGGTTCGAACAACAATATTGGGTTTGATTGTTCACACATTAACCTCCACAACAATAGGCCTATGAAAATTAAACCCACCCAGATGTCATTGTAGGCCTAATTAATTGTAGAACTACTACTTTAATGTCGACAGAGAAAAATAATTTGAATGTTAGTTTAAATACAACAAAATTAACAGAGCGTGGTTTCACGCTCTTTCGCCGATTGTTTTAGTGTTAAGTTAGGCCTAGTGTGACACTGCAATAGTTTTGAAACCAGTTGCAACCCAATCTCATAGATGAGATGTTAAATATCACAATGACAAATAAATTCAGAAAGTTATCAAGGTCGTCCAGGGCCGAGAAAAAAGAGTGGTGGCATTATTGCACAAATTGCACATGCGTCTTTTGTGTACATTTAATGGAAAAAACAAATAGTTCAATAATAACTTTTATTCAGAGGTTAAATATCTTTCTAACAAAACAACAATGAATTATTCAGCTGCCAATCAACGCAAGAATGAATAACTGATAGTAGACTATAAAGCAACTCACCACATATATACATACCTATACATTATTATATACACTCAGAGTACGGACATGGCAATCCCGAAGGATGCTGGCTGGATATACACATTTTTCATGTAGTCTTGGGTTAGATCTCTCTCTTTCACCTTTCCTAACATGTTCCTTTCCTCTCTTGACCAACTGTATTAATCTACCGACCTTGACGCTAGTATTTGAGGGCTACTAGTCTTTAACTAAAGACCTTTTCTTCTTTTCCTTTCTTGTACAATGATAACCTAGAGGTGTTTCGCCTTTAATAACAAGAAGAAAAACGTACAGTATCCTCAAGGTAGGAATGTGTCTGGGGTGGAGAGGAAAAGAAGGGGCCCACACTTTGTTGCGTTTACTTTTAGCGGTACAACCCAATAAAAAATATATAGACCTCACATGCTTCTGTGTAAACGCGTACCCTACTTTCGTTTATTTTATCGGTGTAAATAAGAATAAAACGTTTACAAAAAAGTCTGTCACGAAGTTTTAACTTTAGGAATTAAATGTAGATAAGCAGTAATTTGTGTACCTAATTTTCTTGGAATGGGTTGTACCGTCAAGTCAGGTTAGGGAAACAAGTAGAAGGGAGAACACGCTCCTTACACCAGACATAATCCTAGTCTGAGGGTACTGTACTCATTATAGAGGCCTAATGTATTCCTCTCCTCGAACATTTGTAGAGTTACTGATACGTTGACAAGATAGGACGCAAACATCTAGAGCGGTGTTTACAAGCTTGGCCTTGTTATTAACATATAGAGATCGAAAGTTGCATAAAATAAACTGTTACAGCCTTCTAAATAAGAAGAATTTAATGATAAACAATTCGGTAGAAGCCGAAAATCGAAAGGAAGCGGAGTTTTTGGTAAACAAAAAATAAATGTAAATTAGATTAATGGTTGCAAAAATCACCTTACAAGTTAGAAGATTAAGTTTTATGTATATACAACAATAATACTAAAATATGACAATATAATAATTACAAGATTAGATAAGTGGTTGCAAGAATCACAAACAGGTTATGTTATTTATTATACATAAACTTTAATCTGACAATATAACAATAATGTATATTGTCCCCAGCTTGGATTTCTATTTGTTACATTTAGACAGGGAATGCGATTATTCTGAGAACCCCTTGCCTCCACTATTGTGGCTTTTATCATTACCTGGATTAACTCAAATTTTGAATCGGCTGGCTCTCGCTCCTACACTCGTATATAGGCCTACATAGAAAAAAATAGTTCCAAATTACTGGTAGGATCAGTAAATTATAAGTAGGATCAGTGGACATTTCATGGTCTCTGGTGTCGGCTTGAGGGAGTTCAATAAAACTAGAAATTGTTTAAAAACCATGGACGGTAACGAATTAGAAAATTCCATACTGTAAGGGGTAGGCCTACAAGATTACGGTGAAAATTTGGTGAAATGAGATTTATGATCCAAACCAATCTGCCAAGCGACAGGTAAGAGAAAACTATGCTTTTTGAGCAAATTTAAAAAATAAACAAATAAACCCTCACCTTTTCCGATGTAATCTTCATTTTTTCTTTGCATAGTGAGAAAGTTAGTACAATATTGTGCATAGTTTTTTTGTTTTTTCATTTTTTTTTTCCTTTTTTACTTTCCAATGTAAAGTAAATGTATGGAAAAGATTGTCGGCAAAATAAAATATTTCCAGATTTGCGGAAATTTGCTGGTATTTGTTCGTCTGTCATGAAGTCTATACACTTAGATAGTTTTGCTCGGTTTTTGGATGTTGACATTTTTAGTCGTAACTTCAAACTTGTTCATTTATTTGATAACTCAAAATTAGGCATTGAAAAAACACAAGATAAAGTTTGTAATCACAAAATCAGCTCTACTAATTAATTTTAATAGAATGTCTGTATTATTTAAATATTATTGTAGGCCCTAAGGAACCAAGCAAAACTGCTAACCACTATGTCACCAATAATTGTGGTTCAGAAGTGATAATTTGATATTTTCTATATAATTACTAACTATAAATTCTTTTACTTCTGGTTTCTCAAAATGGATTATGTGTTAAATCTTCCCATTTCACCATAATTTAAACGAAATGACTTAGACCTGATTTTGAACATTCGACTTTTCAAGACAACGTAGATGGTTTATCAACATTTTTAAAATAAATGACTATTTCTGGCTCCTAATTTCAAGTGAGTTAGTGGATAATAATTTTTGTTTGTTTAAATACTGTTTCTATAGACGTGAGATAGTTTATCCAACGGTTTGTTAACTGTTTATTTTTTAACGTTTTTTTTTGGTAAGTTCTAAAATAAATATATCAAGACGCGTTTGAATTTGTTAAATGTGAACTACAGGCCCCAAAGGTATGTCTAAATATGAACAATCAGATGTCCCGCCATGGTTGGTTACCAACACAAGCGAACTGATTTGAGGATGAACCCATCCAGTTGTACTCGGTTCCTGGAACCCCCAAATAACACCGGCCTTATATTATGAAAAAGTTATACACAAGTTCACACACATCTCTGTATGACCTCCCTAATATGGAAACTACGACGACACTCAGGACTGTAGTGCCTTCTCCATCAATAATAATATATAAAACGATACGTGTTTGTTATTAAACGTTACTAGACTTAGAGAGAAGTTCGATTTATTTGGTAGGCTCGGTTTTACAAATCATTGGACAAATTGCGGTCAATTTATAAATTTAAAATAATACCTTTCAGTCTCCCACAACAGATTTTTGTAGTTTTAAAATCTGCATCTAATACTCTCGAATGTGTTTTCTATTTTAGAGAGTTATTTTATTTTGTAAACACAATTTTCAATCATACAAACTCAGGTTGGAAATAAAATTAGTGGTACGTAAGCTTGGTTTTTTGAATAAAATTGTTAATACAAAACAATAATAATATGCTACTTCTGGAAGTTTGTAGAACTCAAGATGAAGAGCTGAAATAGCTGCTCCAGAAACCATTCATGAACTGTTGGTTTCGCTGAGGATGTCACTATAAATGCTGGGGCAGGCGTGTTTTTAGATTAATGCTACTGTTGGGTTCCCATAGAATAGTAAGAAACAGAAAGGGGGAGACAATGTTAATATTTATAGACTCCCAGACAACTATATTGGCACTTAAGTTCTTGTCCTACTGATTTTTCAGAGGTAACACTTCAAGTGATGTGAGTACTGACAAGAAGATAAATCTTCCGTGGATCCCTAGTCCCTTTGTTGTATCTGGATATAAAAATTTGAACGAATTTTCAAAAGCCGGATTTGAACAAAACAACACATATTTTTACTTTAAATACGATCCAAAAGCTTATAAAATTTAAAAGTTTGGAAACTTCTCTAAGAAAAGGAATAAATTGGGAACTTTAACATCACAAAATTTGCCTAAGTCAGTATCAGTAGAATGTTTCAGGACAAGATTGCTTCCTGAGTCATTAGCACTGGATTTGAGTGGCAGATTTTACAGACTACTATTTGTGTAATAGTACAAACGTAACTTGGTCGCATTTAAGCGTTTGTCCTGAACTGTAAAATTTTAATTAATTGAATAATGAAGAAAAGTTACAAACACTTCGAATCTGTATTAGGTTGTCAAAAATCAGTGTATCTTAAATCCCAACATGATAAGTTGTAGCAAAAAATAATAAATGCTCTCCATATAGCTTTAACAACTCAATTTGTGTGGCTTTCTTTTAACTCCAAGGTTGAAGTAGAAAAAGAGCAGCTTAATAAAATACAATACAAAGTACATTAATGACTGTTACAAAAGTTGATTACCGCCTAACTCCTCGACAATGATAATCGAACATGAATTAAAAAATGTGTTCATCTAACTCTATCCACATCTTTTCCCGTTACAGTCTATCGCTGAGCCTTTGTTACCAATTGAAACTGATACAGTATCATGTTGAACAAAATCTCGGTAAATCTTGGTTGTGACCTTGTTTAAGTAACATTTTCTTTAACAATTGACTCTGCCACCATTTGTTAACAAACTCAACAACTATTTCCAGTTACATTTCAGCGATAAAATAATATAACTTTCTTAAACTAGTTTAAGAAATACAGGTTATTTATTACTACAATAAACAAGTCAAAACAATAGGCCTACTACGCCAGTTGGTTATTTTATGAAAACTCTTGTTTTTCTTTTAAAACAATACCTAATCTTCTTGACGACGACTCCAACAAAATTCTCTATGTTCTTACACAGATTTTCAAACTTTCAGTGCGCAACCATTAAAAGAACAAGACGACAGGTCGTTGGGGTTTTCTATCTCGTTTTATCAAAATGTCGGTTCTACTTGCATAAATACGCATTATTTATGTCTATTTCACCCTTGTCTTTTAAACACCAAAATGATCGAATTTTTCATTATTTTAACTAAAAAAAACGACAATTAAACCAACTCAAACACATTTTTATTACAGTCATACACATTAAAACTAACTTTATAGAAACTTTTAACTATGCAAATATGAATTTGACATCTACTCGATTCACTTGTTATGTTATCATATTGACCTACCAATATGTTCTACAAAGAATGTCTCTGAGGTAGCAAAGTCAGGTGTATTTTATTATTCAGTATAGAGAAAGCTACAGACAAAACAAAGAAAGAACATGTAGGCTGAGCTGGTATCACAACTGGTGTCAGGTAGTTCATTAGTATAACAAAGTCTGGCATCCCCCCTCCACCTCTCTCTAGATAACATTATGGCAGATGTAACAAATTAGGTTCTGCTTGTCATGTATCTATTTGTTCAGCTTTTCAATGGATGGCATGTGGATCTTTGAACGGGAGTTGTATAGCACCTCACTTAAAATAGTCCAGTGTATTAATTCTGTGACAATTTTTTTTATATTGTCACAGAATGTGCCGAATATAAAAATAACTAAAGTAGACTATACGTAAAATTGCAGGTTATACAATTATCGTTCGAAATTTCTCGTATTATAATAATATATATACACACAACCCATACAGAATTATTTTAGAATATCTCAAATGATTGTGATGTTAGAGTGTGTTCAACAATGAAATTGAACAGTTTAGTAAAGTGAATAACGACTAGGCTACTTAGTAGGTCTAATATATTTTGTTACAGTTTGAACGGAATAATGTGCAGTATATATTTTAGTAATGTCTGTTGTTTGTTATAAAAAAAAAAGTTTAGTCTTCATAACTAACTGGAAACACGAAATATTTCTGTTAACATTGTAGGCATAGCAGTGTTGTTAACTAAAAGGTTATCAAACCTATTCATTGTTATTTGGATAGACCTTATTTCTAGGGATTACACCTATTTACTGTACATGCAATTTTGCATTCAAAATAGAGATAATTATCAACCAACTACCTAACCTAACCAAAAACTTTGGTCACAGTTTTGTCATTTAAAAACGAGACAATATTGGTTGTTATGGCAACGAAGTTTGAAATGGTTTAAACATTTAAGAAACAGACACTGACTTTTAAATTATTTTATGTTTAAGTGTATTTTGACATTTTTTGGCCAATTGCAACTTTACTATGGTACAAAAAAAAATTTTAAATCCTTCATTGCCAAGACCGACATATTGTATTATTTTAATTAACTATGTATGTGTACAAAATCGTCATTATTCTTTAAATAGTTTCCAAGATACGGAGTGTTGTTACATTTCGATTTCATCCTCTACCAAAGGAGCTCTGGTTCAAAATTAAAAAAAAAAACACACAAAATGGAATATCGGCAGTTGGTTGAACAAATTTCGAAGTTAGAGAGGTAACCTAATGTGTACAAAATCTGGTTTCAAGTTTTCGGGGTAATATTAGTTTTGAGATCCTCTAAATACAAAAAGTGGTTTTGGAAATAACAAGTTTGGCGTCTTTGCAGTTTTCTCCAGCCTAAACGAGTGTACCTATTTTAATCTATTTGAGTATGTGAGCAATATTCTGGCCATACCTCGGGGCTTTTTCATTTGGGGGTGAGGAAGCTCTCATAAGACAAAAACACAAAATTCTGACTTTTTCACAATCAGCTTTAAGGATTTTGATCAAATTTTGCTAAAATATAGCCATTAAGTACTCAAATAAAATGTAATTGGTATCTCTCCAAAACCGCAGGTTAGTGAGTTATTGGTAAAATTTTTAAAATTTACCAATGAGCTCTTATAAAGAAGTAATTTCTCAAAAACAGTTCTACTGATTTTATTCAAACTTTGGTGAAACGTGAAGAATAATGGCGCAAACCAGTGTGCAAAATAGCTAGTAGGCTATAATAAACTAGTACGTTTCAGAAATAATGGGCAAAAAAACACAAATGAACCTGGATTACAGCGATTCAAGACTTAAGTTTAGAGCGAGGTTATGACTCTATATTTAATACAGTTAAAAACAATATTTTTAATTTAAAATAATTATTACAAAAATTTTACAAGAAGTTTCGTAACAAATCATCAACAATAAGAAATAATTCATGGAAAACTCAGTATTAAAGAAAATGACATTATTGAATTGAACCCCATGATAAAGAAAGACCCAAAAGAAATGCATCAGAAAAAAAAATTTAGTGCTGAAAATTTGTGTTCTGCTTCACAATAGTTTGCAGTTCAAGGGTAAAGTTGAAATTTCCACTTTTCAATTTCCCTAAATTTCTAAGGAAAAAACTTTCACAGTTTGCCAAACATTTTTCCTTTTTTCAACCGATTGTGTTTAACCCATATTTATAGCTTTGTTTCCTAATGTATACAAAAATGTTTGCTTTTATGGATATTCCAAGAGAAACAACAGAAGTTAGTCTCCACAGTAGCAGACCTAGAATAAGCACAGTTGTTTACTTTCTCACGTAGTCTGTAGATAAGAGAATATATTATATTGTAGAGGGTTTACAGGATCTTAGAATTTTATGTGAGGAGACAAAAAATAAATGCTGAATTTTTTCACGAATATATCCGTTTTGAGGTTCCCTGAATAAAAAAAAGTTTTAGAATGATGTCCGTCTCTCTAAAGGCGTGTTGTACAGGCCAATTTTGATCTAATTTCCAATATCTAAAAACTTTTTTATTTTGAAATATCACAGAATCTGCCATAAGATAAAATACAATTTCACAAATACGACTCTAACGATTTTGATCGAATTTTGCTAAAATGTATCTTTTAAGATCACAAAATGTTTTTGTATCCTCAAAAATATATCTAAAACAAATCATCCATAAACAAATATAAATCTAATATGTCCTTGATTCATCTTCACCGAATTTGACATTTATTTACTATGAATAGTTTTTTGTTTAATTGGTATTTGGTTTTGTGGATGACCTGTGAGAAAGGCTTATTGTACCGTTTATTTATGTCCGAGTAGTCTCCATTAGGTAGGAAGGGTGTACCAACTGTTTAAAACATTTTTTTATGGTTTTATTAAACACAATCATCTTTTGTTTTAGGTTTAAAAATACAATTTCAAAATCTGTGCACAACATTAGACCGGCGACGGTAGGCACAAGGCTACCTTCTATATTTATATCTGATATATAGATGAATGAAAACAACATCAAAATCTGTTTTAGCGGTTACACCAGACGATGGATTTAGTTTTAGGTCGAATTTTTTAATAGGGCCTCTATCACTCCAAGAATCTTTGTAATGGTCAACAAAAATCTATTCAATTATTTTAAAACAAACTACGAGTATGTCAGTAAACTTAATTTGCTAAAGAAGAGTGAGAATGCTGTAGTCAATTTGATCTTATTTATTCAGGTTACCTGAAAACCACCGCGAGCTCTATAATTTCAAGTAATAAGTTACATTTATCCATTATTCATTTATAGATCTAAATTAGGTTAATATGATAATTCCATTTCTCAAATACACAATACATATTCTTTTACAATAAATTAGGAATACAGATTAAAAAAATTAAGGTTAATGTTTTAATTGATACTATTCACAATACCCTAATTTATCATTCGGCTCATAATTAAATTTTCATAAAACTATAAACGCACCAACTGCTCTTATAGACTATTTAACGTTTTTCAACTTATGCTAATGTTTAAAATAAGCAATATACACTACGCACACGCTTATACAAAATAATAAACCACTAGTACAAATTACGATTTAGGACCCCGATGTTTCTGGTACAACAATAAAAATGACAGAAAATCATTATCTTAAAGAAATAATTAGGCATAATAATGGCAATATCTTACCTTTGAATAATTAAGTTGATGATATAACCTAATATAATTAATGAATACTATTTTGTTAAAACTAAGTTTTACGGCTCAATCCTTTACCGACAAGTGAGGCTTATTAACACAAAAAGTACACACACCTAATTTAAAATAACTAAAGCAGCAGTTACTTTAATTTACGTTTGTTAATTTCTATATACAATATTTCACTTCAAAATACACAACAAAATGAACTTCACATGTTTACTGTGGTCAGTTTTTGTTTGAACAAGACACAACACACAACTCAACGCTCGGCATCAAACTGTTTTGTTTTGTAAGGTTACCTGCGCCTGCGAGAAAGGCCAAATAATTAAAGTTGTCGTTCGCAACTACTAGTGCCATCTACTGGATATGATTCAAACAACGCCATCGTAAGGAGATTCTTTATTCCGTACAACATAAAGGTAGAAAAGCTCTTTTACCTGTTCAAAATTACAGTGATTTGATGTAAACTAGTAAAATTAAGATTTGTAATTGGTTTATAATTATGTATTCATGTTAAAATAATGACAAATCACAAATTTTCTCTACAGAAACTCTCTCTCTCTCTCTCTCTCTCTCTCTCTCTCTCTCTCTCTCTCTCTCTCTCTCTCTCTCTCTCTCTCTCTCTCTCTCTCTCTCTCTCTCTCTCTCTCTCTCTCTCTCTCTCTCTCTCTCTCTCTCTCTCTCTCTCTCTCTCTCTCTCTCTCTCTCTCTCTCTCTCTCTCTCTCTCTCTCTCTCTCTCTCTCTCTCTCTCTCTCTCTCTCTCTCTCTCTCTCTCTCTCATTCTCAATATCTATCTATCTATCTCTCTTTAGATTAAAAATTAGCCGTGTTACGAGGTTTGAAAAAAAAAAATCTGAAAATCATTGTTTTCTGTAGTAGGCTACTTTAGGTTAACTGTTGATAAATCTGAAAATACTTCGTCTATTCAAAATTTTGTGAAAACACCTAAAATTATAGGTTATAGAGAATTAAATTACCTACAATTTGCTATGTTAAACATTTTGTATATATTGAAATCAACGGAAAGGCCAGTAGAGACTTACACAGGCCAGAGGTTTCCAATGACCCTTCTTGACCACATTTCATCCAAACTTGTCCATATTGTGTTCTCCAACTATACACACACACAGCTCCAACCATCGTTGTATAACATGAGGGGGAAAAATCCTACCTCTCTTATATAGGGAAGCATCAACAACCATTGCTGCTAACGACCTTCTTCTTTAAGTTTTCTTATATCCACAACCTGAGAAGGCAAGACCACAATTTTTACATTGTTACATTGTGTAAGCAATGCCAATTATCTGAAGGTAGGTAAAACACAGCATGTATCTGTATTCGTCATTTTAAAATTTTTCGTGAATGTGTTTGAAAAATGTAAAACTGGATATTGAACAATGGGTGGTGGAGAAAGTATCCACGCCTTGGTGTTGATGTAGGCTGGGGTGTCGGGATTGACTAAGCCTATTGAGGCAATTATAGAGAAGACCAGGCTCGGGGAGGATTGGCCGTGCTGCAAATGGTAATGTCAAACTAAAAGGATAAGTACAAGGGATCTCATGGACCTTACAGTGGAGAGGTTGATGGTCAGGTAGGTATAAAGGCTGGGGGGATGCGTCCAAAGGGCGGGCTAGGTAACTGCGTATCTGGAGGAGTTTGTGCTCTTATTACTTTCTGAGGTGGCGAAGTACCTACGCTGCTCAGGTGTTGTGGTTGGACTCTGCCGACGACCTTCTCTGGGCCCCTCCTTGCGAGAAGAGTAATATCGGCCTTTGGTCATGGAATTAAAGATAAGAGGCAGGTAAGGGCAGGAAAGTTGGCCTCCGGGTTCTGACCCAATATTCCATCCCTGCCGGTAGGCGGATTTTTGAAGGGATTTTGTCGTATTTATACGTTACGTCCTGGGGAGTAATAAACGAAGGTCTGAAGTCTTGCTACTTTAGATGAGCTACAAGTCAATAAGTTGTAAGCTGGTTTTTAGGTGATATTGGGAGTTTGGCTCGTAGCACATTGTGTCGAGGACTGTCAGGTGTAAGGAGTGTTAGGTGTAAGGAGTGTTAGGTAAGTTTTTGCCGTGAGACGTTTACAGTAGAATGGCGAAGGTTTGCCTGGGCAGAGTGGTGTTAGCTTGGCTGACTTTGAGACGTGCTTTTCGGCGGATTTTTTACATGAAATTCGTTCATGTGGTTGATGTTATCAGTGTGATAGACATATTTCCTACTGGCTATGGTTAAAAGCCTGGGTTTGAAAATGGCATGTAACCTATGTGTTGTGATATGTCATCAGTATATAGACCTATGTTTAAGACTCAATTCAATGGTCAAGCGATTCTCACTATCTTTTACAAATTTTTTTTTAAACTTCTTTTTAGTTTACAAATAATTAACTTAACTTTAGTCCAAAAAGAACGTTAAGCCCATAATTAATGGAGCACTTGTCGCCCAATTGTAAACATTTAATATTTTTGTGGAGTATACAGTGCTTGCACCACTAATATTAAATGCTATATGAAGCAACCATTCCTAACAAGTTAATGCTTCGATTTGAAGATCTAGTTAACTAGTTTAGTTATTTTTCCTCCCTTAACTTCTCTGGTTATTAAATTTTCACAATATTTTTATATATAAACGTTTTAAACTAACTTTCTAAATCTAGGTCATTTATTTATTTTTATTATTTTTTTTTTACTATTTATTTGAATTTTAAAATTAATTGAATACAAATTTTATTTTATTTAATATTATTTCCTTGTCTTATTTATTATACTATTGAAATAATTTTAAATTATCGCACACGATATTTAATTCTCATCAGGGACATCTGTTTTATTAAACTTAAGCCTATTTCGTCTCCACTAGCCTATTCCATTGACTAGCCATGCGACAAGATAAGATGGTCGTCGCTGTTCCTTGACAAGTTATTTGATTCTTTCATCAACCCATGACAACTCAAATAATTATTTATCTTAATTTTGACTTTGTTTATCCAAAGTGTTTAAATAATTATTTCTATTCTTTATTTGTGAACTCCTTATAACTGAAAATATAGGCTATCGTATTGATATGTGAATGTAACTTGTGTTCCTTGTTGCACCTTACGTAAAAAGGTTTAAAATGGCCTAAACTGGATAATCGTTATTTTGATGTTTACAATCGTTTTCCTCCTTTCCCTCTTTTACACATTCCAAAATTAATTTTCATTATTATTATTAATACTGTGTGTATTTTAGTTATGTGAGTTTCTTATTGGAAATGTTTATTTAATATCCTAAATTCAATGTATTATTACATTTTGTGGTTATGTTCGTTTGTTTATCATCTGTTGCCTAACTTTATACATCCTTGTGAATTAAATAGGGTACATGAATATTAATAACAATGAGCAAATTAATAAAACATATTAACAACTAATTAAAACATTTCATCTTAACATCTAAAATAAGTACAATTTTTTTTTTAGAATATATTTACAATGACAACTTTTTCTATAGGCGTATTTATGAATTCCATTCTACAGAATGTTATATTTAAACACAAGGTTAATTGAGTGTTAGGCCTCCTCGTAGTTAATCTAAATATACGTAAGTTTATAAATTCTTTTATAACATAAAATGATCATATAATAAATCATTAATATTGTTTTTCCTTTTTAGAATCTAGGTTAAAATTTCTGAATTGGTTTACATGACGAAAGCTCTCAATATTTATCACCTGATAAACTGATCAATTTTAATAATTCGCCTATATGATAAAATACAAGGAGAAACATATGATTTACAAAATTCAAATCATATGGTAGAATTTATAGACATAATTGAACAATAAAATAGTCTTATTTGTACACCAGAATAAATAATGTCAACTGTTTTTAGCTTTCTAGGTTTATTTTAACTCCTATTGAAATGACTACAACTTCAACTATTACCAGCCGTTCATTTAAATACGACAGGATAAGAAGATTGCAAAATTCAAATTGGAAGTCAAGTGAGAATCGTTTAAATTTAGATGACAGTAATAAAGAGTTAGAAGATTCGAATGTTAAACAAGTGAAACATAAAAAGTGTAAGGTTATATATTTAGTTAAGGAACAAATTGAATTGATTAAACAAAGACAGTCTGAACTGGATAAAGAATTTGAAGAAGCAAAGGCTAAAATGTAAGTTTCTTTTACATTAGTAAGAAATGTAAAATATTTCCAACATTTGTTTTTTATTTGTTAATTTACATTTTTTGTAAATATACTAATTATTATGTATACCTACATTTAATGTGCGCACTACCATAGAGATAAAACCGCCAGTGATGTTACATTGTCTTACCAACACTTAATCTTGTTGCTTAAAACATCCATTACTTATTGTCCGTCAAACAAATCCGAAAGATATTGTATGCCCACTATAACTTAACTATCGTGGCGCCGTGCAAGCTTACTTTTAACTTAGACACACATCCAATTGCAAATTTGGAAGAATAGTTCAATGTATTATTCTTAATACCACAAAATACTTACGAAGATTGGTTATTTTCAACCACGTTAGCTTAAAATAGTATTTTCCCTTCTGTTCAAATGTAAAATCACTTAATAATGAGAATTATAAAATTGTGTTTTCTACAAATGATATTTATATGTTTATGAACAATTTTTTTCAAATAATTAGATTAGTTTATATTTACGTATAAAAAAAGTGGTAGGACTGCATAGATTGGATTTGACTTTCATATAGGCCTAGCCTAACTGTAAAGTCTATTTATCCTTTTTTTGTATTGTTTTTTAAAAATAATTTTTACGAATGTTATATGAAATACAAAAATCATACATTACGGTACGTAAAAGTCATCAATAATACAAATCAAACACAACATGAAAGCCATCAACAGTATTAATTACAGGCAACATGAAAGCCATCAACAGTACAAATCACAGGCAACATGAAAGCCATCAACAGTACAAATCACACGCAACATGAAAACCATCAACAGTACAAATCACAGGCAACATGAAAGCCATCAACAGTACAAATCACACGCAACATGAAAGCCATCAACAGTACAAATCACACGCAACATGAAAGCCATCAACAGTACAAATCACACGCAACATGAAAGCCATCAACAGTACAAATTACACGCAACATGAAAGCCATCAACAGTACAAATCACACGCAACATGAAAGCCATCAACAGTACAAATCACACGCAACATGAAAGCCATCAACAGTACAAATTACACGCATCATGAAAGCCATCAACAGTACAAATCACACGCAACATGAAAGCCATCAACAGTACAAATCACACGCAACGTGAAAGCCATCAACAGTGCAAATCACACGCAACATGAAAGCCATCAACAGTACAAATCACACGCAACATGAAAGCCATCAACAGTACAAATCACACGCAACATGAAAGCCATCAACAGTACAAATCACAGGCAACATGAAAGCCATCAACAGTACAAATCACACACAAGCCGATGCATCCTGATACGCTAATATAAGAACGAAATTTGTTCTATCTTTTGCTGTTTTTTATTTATCTATTTGTTGACATCGACCTTGGCATTATTATTTGCAGATTGCTAGCAACTCAAAATGAGCTGTTATATGGGCTTTAGATCGTGATATGAAAATTTTATTGAAAACCCGTTTCAAACTACCTCCAATTTCAATTTTAACTAACCTTTTTTCATTTATTTTTCCGAATAGTAAAACCTAGTTTGCATGCCGAATTTTAATAAAATGCCCATTACTGAAGCAATTGCTGAGTTTTTTCTTTTATTTTTGAGGTTATAGTATTATATTTTTTAAAAAATTAGTTTTATTAGTAATAAATAACTCGCTTATTACTTATCCAGTGTAGGTAATACATGGTAAGTTTAGAAATCATAAAACATTTCGAGCTTCGTTTTTGACTGATCTACACATTTTATGGCCTCAGGAAACCGAAAAAGTGATTTTCGACATTCCGTCCGTCCGTCCTAATTGTTATTTTCACGTAAGTAGGCCTACAATAGAGGCCTCATTACGATAAGAACATGAAATTTGGTTAATGAGACTAGCCTATAATGTGTTAGCATAGAGTTCTATTGAAATTTAGAAAACAATAATGTTAAATGTCAAAATGGAGGCCATTTTAAACAGTTTTTTGTTCATAGCTCGTGTGTTATTGAAATTATATCACACTAAATCGTCACCGACATGAGTGTAGTGAAGGGTCCTTCACAAATGTACAGCTTTGAAGCTCGGCAGGGCAGGAATCTGACACAAGCAAAGAAACTGGAGACCTTTTAACCTTTACGAGGCCCGTTAAAAGCATGGCTGACGTCAAGAAAGTAACAATATAATATGAGGTCCAGAAAACCTGTGTAACAACAGGTTTAAACAAAACTTACTCTATTGGGTAAGACTCCAATACAATTTAACATTTCCCACAAGGCCTAAGAAACCATTACATTTAAAGATCTGGTTGTATTACATTATGTTGGCGCTGAGTAAGTACCATGATGGCATCCATCTAGTTGTTAACACATTTGAGTATGATTGGGTGCAGTTTTTAAAGCTGCTCAAAGTTGTTTGTGTATGACGTTGGCGTGAAACAATATCTTCAAAAGGTTTTGGGTATTTGAAAATCGGTTGTCAATTTTTTAATTTTCCCGACCGATTTATGGTTAACGAACTTGCCCAATAGTTTGTAAAACTCAGCATAGGGTGTAATAGTTTTAAACCCTTAAAAACTCATTGAAAATTGGAAAAGTTAAATCAGAATTGATACTGACTTATTGAAATAAATTAAACATTACAACTACTATAGCCTATTTAATTTTGAAGGGATGCAACTTTAAAGCTAGGCTACAGTATCAATTCTGGGTATCTATTCTATACTACTTTTATTACCATTTTACTGTTGTGGGATAAGTCAAAAACCCTATATTGCACGTACTATTGATATAACAATCATTTATCTTTTCGAAACACAGTATCAATAATAAATAAATGTTCAAACTGACTGGCTAAATGAGGTTATTCAATTTGTTTCTTCTCCATGGTGTGTTGAACACAACTGTTGTATGGCCAATTGTTTAAAAAAAAAAAAAAAAAAAAAAAAAAAAAAAAAAAAAAAAAAAAAAAAAAAAAGACAAAACCCTTAGCTCTTGGAAACTCTGTACAACAATTGGTCAAAATAGACCAGTTATGAAAAATGAAAGAATATCAAAAGAAAGTTTTTTGTACATTCGTAAAATATAGGCTATACAATTACCACAGTTTCAAAAAATTATCGACAAATTACTCCAATGGATAGGATCGGCGGGATTTGTCTTGCTTCGAAATTTCATGAGAATAAAAACAATAGTCAAAATTAGATATTTGATAATAACCGTGTTAAAAACTGTGGTACCTAATTCTCTTGCTTGTGGTTCAACATAACATCTAATACCATTTAGCCTTCAATATTTTTCAATTTTTATTTTGACCCAAACTGATGACGAAATCACGTTGAAAGCTTTTTTTTCTAATGGACGACAAAAATATTGTTCCATCAAGCCTAGGGTTACCCCAGTAATCTTCTTTGGAGTTATAACTCTTGTAGTCACATTCATGGAAAAACGTTTACCCGGGACCATTAATGAGTACTGATACCCAGAACACGTTTTGAGAGTTCCTTCAAATTCATGTACAATTTTATTACCACTCTAGTGGTTGTATTTTTTGACCAGTTTTTAGCAAATTTGGCACAAATATACGTTGGAAAAAAAGGTTGATAAATTTTTTAAAAAAGGCTGCAATTTAACTAATTTAAAAAAGAATAAAGTATCACCTAACGGTTCTACTTGATTTCACTAAAGCTTATGGTATAAAACTAGACAATCTGAATCTCATTAAAAAAATCAATTAAAGACCCCTAGCTCTTGAATACTCTGATCCTCAAGGTCGGAAGAGAATAAGAGTTTGTCAAGAGAGACCGGATAGGAAAGATGAAAGAGAGGGATCTCAACCAAGACATATGAAAAAGATGTAAATCCAGCCAGGTTCCTCAAAATTACCACTCCCCGTACTCACTATACTTGAGGGCCTGAGGGCCAAGGTGCTTATCAAGAAGCTAGTAGAAACAGATGAAATAGTAAACTAGCTTCTCCAACTACAGAAAGACTAAAGAAAGCAACTCGGAAGAAACATGGCTTCCTAACAAGACCAGGATCAACCCGTACCTCAAGCAAGCAATGCATTCCCTACTACGAGGACATGTCTGCCGACAAAAGAGCGGAAGAGGCCAAAAAAATGCCAAACGTGTATCTATATAGGAACGACTGTCCTAATCAACCATTACTTTGAATAAACTGTTTTGTAACCTCATTGTGAGTGTGGGTGTGGCAGATACGAGAACCCTATTAGTCCTGGGTTAGATCTCTCTTTTTCATCTTTCCTATCAGATGTACCTTGACCAACTCTTGTTCTCCTCCGACTATTATAGTATTCGAGAGCTAGGAGTCTTTATTTCATGCTCTTTCTTTATAAGGCGATGATGACAACAAAATATACGGTTTTGTTTTAATAAAGTGCTTAATTAAATCACTATAGACAATATTTAGCTTAGAATTTGTAAATGTTTTTTACACAACAACATAAGTTTTGTTTGAAATAAATAAACAAAGTAGTAATTTTAATTAACAATTATTATGAAACAATTCTATTTTTATAAATGAGGTTATTTGTATTGCCACATTTGGCAATTTATTTGGTTATTTAGAAATTATTATTTAATAAAGTTGGGCGCCATTTTGTAATGTTTTATTACAAAAAAAATTATTATTAAAAATTTATATCTCTTGAAGAGGGTTTATCTTTCTCTGAGGTCGCAAGTTCTTCTGAAACAGTGTGCTTTGTAGAATATCAAATAAAATACAGAATCCTTTTTTCTGAAATGTACATTTTATTATTAATAAACATCATATTATAACATCAGAATTCATACAAATCAAATATCACCTGAAAAGATAGAGTTATATATAACATCCTACACAATAAAAAATTACGTTCATATAATTTTATTTATTATTATTTTTTATGGTTGCAACCTACTTTTAAATTGAAATTTCTAACTATTCAGAAGCTAATATTTATTCATCTTACATAATTACTTTCATAAAACTTTAATTCTTTTTTAAGTTCAAAACATCAAATTCAAAAAGTTAAACATGGAAAATCTTTTATTTATAAAAGATTTCAATAATTATATTCCAATAACACATTATCTCTCTTTATAAAAAACATGAGACGATTCTATAGACATAATATTCAAGTTTCAACAATAAATTACAAGTTTCAATTCATTATAAATTATTATTCCTTAGTCTTCTATAGAAAATAGTTTAGGCATGTTATACCAGACATGCATTCACCCATAAAAGTTAAATTGAATGTTTTACATAAAACTTATAATTAAAATCACTTCTTTTGCTTGTTGAATTCACATGGCGTCGTTTTACCGAAATCTCGTCTGTTGTTTTAAAATTAACTTTTTTAAATTTCTTTTTCACTTTTATGACAGTCACTTTTGTTTACTTTGTCGTTAGTTCAAAATATTCTATTCGAGTATTTAGTTTTTCTTTAAAACACAGTTACTTGTTCTTTTTATACGCGTTTTCCTGCTTACGTCGTATTTTGTCTTTGCACCATATTATACAATCACGTCTTTTTACTTTTAAAAGTTTATTTTCCGCCGACTGAAATTAACTTTCACTTTATTGCACTTTATTACACAATAGTACTTTTTAAACAACGTTTAGTTCCTTAGAAAAACACTTTCGTTCGACGTCTCCACATTTTCTCGGCAAACATACTTATTTTCTGAGCGTGATCTTCCCTTGAATGTTAAGCTCGCACTGAAATGCCCCGGTTGGTAACAGCTTTCGTTCTTTGTATTCAAATTGTTAACGTTGCAATTTTCTTACAACTAAATTTATACATGTTTTAAATATTAACATACATAGGTCTATAATAAATTTCTCTGATCATTTTGTACTAATTATTTTCTCTATTTACTTTATTCTTTATTCATTTTATTGACAAAACAAAATATGTTTCCTGTTTGTCAGTGGCGGATCTAGAATTTTATTTGGGGGGGGGGGCTGAACGGGGGAAAATTTTGTGAAAGGACTTTCATATAATGAAGCGACCAAAACAGTAGTTTAACGTTGTTTTATGGAGTAAAAACGTGTGTTTCATATTAAAAGTTTTCAGACTTGTCGGTGGACCAGCGCCGGCGCCATCTTGCATGTGAACGTCTTCACTTTTACTCTTCTTTGGGTTCTTGAAGAAGCACGAAATATTTGTCTGTTTACGTTTAGACATTTCCACAACACAAACAATAACACGTTTAGTTTAACCGCTGAGTCACTGTATGCGCGTCCTCGATAGTGCGCGTATCGTTTCAATGAAACTAGATAAACGGAGAGGGCACAAAAATTAAAATATTTTATGTTGATTGATTGCAGGCAATGTAAGACATTATACAAAGTATTAAAACGTTAACGGATATCATACAACTGAAGACGTAGTAGTGGAATTAGGTCATTCTTGGTAATGAATATATTTTACGAGCTTCAAACTAATTATATTGGTATACAATTTACATTCATTCAAAAAAAATTTAGAGGTTTGGGGGGCTTCAGCCCGAAAGCCCCCCCCCCCCCCGTAGATCCGCCACTGCTGTTTGTTGCATTGAGTCAGGCCTATACCCCATTCCATTTAAGATCACCAAACTGAAAATGTACACTATTACAATTATTTACTCTCCAAATTATAAAGTAGTGTGCCATGGATGAACCAGTGCATGTATAGAGGCCGTACATTAATTTATAATTCTAATAACTCAGCTTTCTTGGAAATATTGACAATTGAAGTAGCTTATAACAGTGTACCACCGATTGAGTTTACCATCCGTTATTTAAAAATCTTGAATGTACCACTGGTGGCGTAAGCGATCTGTCAATGATACACAAATATTAAAAGAAATTCATGTCCTACCATGTTATGGGATCAGCTGCTTGTCTAATTTGTATTATTGTTATTATATTATTATGAGAACAGACACGTCTAAACATTGTATGAACTATGTTGTAGGTGGTGGAATCTGCAAAAAAATAACCTGATCAAGTTCGTGATCGCATCTTCAACACTTTTGTTTCTATGGTCCACATTGGTGTTACTTGGAGCTGCTATTTGTAACCTATACAATACAGATTGCACCTGCTACAACAACTTTTGGTTCTTACCTTGGTTTACTAGCAACAAGGAATATCAACTTGTATTCTGACAATATGAATTAGGCCTAGATATTTATTTAATTTCAATATTTTATTATGATTTTAATTATTTTTATAAATTTTAATTTATATACAACACTTTTAGAACAACAATAGTTATTTATTATTTGTTGGTTAGTATTTATAGTACCCCTGTAGTGTTAAGTCAACTCGTTTCCAGGTCACATGAAATATTAAAAACACTGGTGTGGAGTTTCATTGTAATATGTATTATTGAAATTCATTGTAGTCTATGAATTATGAACACAAGCGATCAGCTAATATGATGTAACCCGCATGTATTCTACACAATGAGTCGAATATAGGGGAGAGTGAAGGATTATGGCGCACATAAGACTTTTTTTTAAAATTGTTATGGCACTATGTAACATGAAACCTTTCCCTCTTATTTACATAGATTTAAAGGGCAAATTGCCCGAACATTGATTTAATTTACCCACTTATGTTTAAGTTATGAAAATTATCACAAGTTGTTACACTGCCCCATTTTACCCACCGGGTCGGGTAAAATATGTCACCACTAGGGGTTAAATGACGCACAACAATATATGATATCTATAACATATTTTAATATTATTTTACAATATTTTTCACCATAACCTACTCAAATGTTTTAATAATAAATTGCGTAACATATATCATGTTAAATAATAATAATTAATAATAATAATTATGTTAAATAATAATTTAGTATCTAAATACTTATCTAAAAAAATAACACGTAAAAAATGTACACAATTAAGTATATTAAAATGAATGTTATTAGAAACCAAATGATTAGAGAAATTAAAGACTTAAAACAAAATATTAGAAAAAAAGTAAGAAATATAAAATTTAACAATTCTATTTGGTTTTATTATTACGTAAACAAACATCACATTGATAATTATCTGGCTTCTCCAATCCACTCCATTCAGAGTGACTCCAATAAGAACACAAAACACACTTGTATGAAATCTCTCCATTTTCCTAATTCATAGCAAATTAAAACAAATGTCTTTATTAAACTCATTGTATACTGTACTACGAGTATGTCGTTATTATCATCATCGCTGCATAGTTCCATCATGTCCATATCTGATTCGGATGAAGAAAAGTCAATTTGCCATTTATATTTTGGTTCATGGAGTTTCGTATTACATAGTCCTGCTCTTTTAAGTGTCTCTTCAACTTACTTGTTCTTGCGTTTTACTTCTCTACTTTGTAAAACATCTTTATGTTGAGTTGCTGTTAAAATCGTTAATTATTGTTTCTGTTGTTCTATAAGATTCAAACTAATTTTTGAGGAACCAAGAACCAAAGATACACTGACTTTAGTACATGGATTTATAGAAGTACTGTAGATATATTATTTGACAAGATAGTCCGTTCTGACGACATTGATTTTGATGATAGAGGGTTTATTAATAATAAAACTGGCAGAATATCTTCTTTAACAGGTCTTCGTTGCTTCATTCGTTGTGATAACACCTATAAATAGCAGCCACTGGTCTGTTTTGCATTATGCGCTACACATTCGTTTTTCTGGGAAATATAAAAAATGGAGGTACTTAAACACCTGATGCACTAAAAGCACAAATTATGGTAGCATTTTTTCCTCTCTCCCCAAAAAATTGTGAACCAAATTGCTCAACTCCTTTAGGTCCAAGTTGTTTAAGAAGCTTCTGCTCAGTAGTTATGTCAATTTCGTCGACATTAAATACTTTATTGGGCGTGAATTTCTGTTTTTTTTTTATCTGTTTAAAAATTATTAAAATATAATTCTAGATATTGTTTCTTAAATGCCGTGATTCGATTAGGGTTGTCCCTTCCGGTTTTCTAAGGCATATTTCTGGATACCTTTTAAGAAATAAGTAGACCAATACCAATCTTTGCTTGCTAGTTTTTTCTCTTTGTTAAAGTTATTATTGATATTATTAAATTCTGCATAATTGTAGGCACCTTTTTTCAGGTGATAAGGAGTCATTCTATAAAACAGATGGCTAGTTTCAAAACATGACTTGCTAATTCCTGTTCTTGTCATTTGAACTGAAGACCATTCTAAATCAGAAACCTTATCTTAAATGGACTCTTTCATCTTCCTACAAATCTTCTGGAACTGGAACGCCATACTTAAGACCACTTTTTCGTATAGAACTTTTATTACGTACCCCAGCAATTGCATATTTTTGAGGTCATGTCCACGCCAGCACCCTCTGTCTGTTTTCCTCATGTATGATCTGACCATCTGAAACAAAAGTAAGTTTTCTTCTATAATTTCTATTACATTGTATGAATCAATTTTTTTTTTTAATACGTAGTAGTCAAATGTTGCAAAGGTAGGTAATTAGACACACTCCATCATCATGCGCCATATTATTCTGCTGCCTACTCGATAATGAAATAAGTATGTAAAGGTTAGACTGCATGCAACTGTGTCCTGGGAGCAACAGCTTAGCTTATGCTGTTGTGGTGCACCTTAGGTCTGAAACAGAGCTAGAAAGCAAAGAGGTTAAATTTGGGTATGTAATAAGCTATGTACGTGGCTTTATAGGCTCAAATGAGGGATCAAGGTTGGTCGAGTGAATAAGGACAGTGGCCATCTGTGTTTGTCAAATGTTGTATTGTATCTACCTAATGAAGATATTAGTCTTGATGATTAGTGTCCTTGAGCACACTTGTAGAGATTAGCTGCTAATCGTTGGATGTGTTGTTTGATGAACGGCACATATAAGTCTTTGTGTATGGTCCTAACTCTGGTGCACATTGATGCTTTAGTGGTTATTCTCAAATCATTTTTTTCGAATATCTGTAGTCTGTGCTTGTGACTCCCCCCCTCCCTAGTGTGTACCCAGACGGGCCCAGCAATGGTGATGATGCCTGAATAAATGGATTGTGGTGGCTGTTCTCAATTCAAGAAAACTGGTTTTATTGAGCAATAGATACAGTTGTGACAGTGTCATATTTATTCTTTTGTGTGGGATAAGTGGGCGATCCAAGTTAGTTTCCTATTGAGGCTGACCCCAAGATACTTTGACCTCACCCTGCCAGTGTAAGTAATGTTGAATAAACAAAAGGGCATATTAATACTGTGTGTTTTTTTTATTTAAAGAGCAAAAGCGCCTGGCACTTGGACACATTTACCTTTACTCTTTAGGCTCTAAGCCATAGCCCTATATTGTTTAGTGAATTTTGTAACCTACTGTAGATCCATGGTTGCCATGACTGTGTGGATATTGCAGTGTCATCAGCATATATATCCACATTGGTATTATCAAGTGTTGGAATGTCGTTGATGTAGATATTGAACAATACGGGACCGATGAGCGAACATTGAGGAACTCCAGCTTGTATTGTCCTCTGTGTGGATGTTGTTTGGTCTACATCAATCTTGAACTTGCGGTCTGCTATGTATGACTTAATGAGGTGTATCAGCTCATCTGGGAAATTATATTGCCTAAGTTTGTCTATAAGGCCACTGTACCACCATACCCCTATCAAAGGCCTTTTTTAATGTCCTGGTCGATCGATTATCATTGAAACCCCTGGTAAGCGTATTCAACGACTCTCAGCAATTAAAGTGTTGTGGAGTGTTCAGTTCTGAGACCGAATTGCTCCGGCCTCAGAATGTTGTGTGTGTGTATATGTTCATTGATAAGTTTGAGCAGGACCTTCTCAAAGACCTTATTCTTTGCGTTCAACACTAATAGGTCTGTAGGATTTAGGCCTCTGATTGTCCTTCCTCGGCTTGGGGAAAACTAATATTTTAGCTTCTTTCCAAGCAGCAGGGAAATGTTGAGTGTGGAGAATTGCATTACATATGTTTGTAAAGAACCTTAGTGATTACTCCGATAAGTTTTTAAGTGTTGTATTTCCAATAGTGTTTGGACCAGGAGCTTTCTTAGCCATTGTGAGTGAAATTGCCCACTTAATTTATGTGAAGGTTGTTTTACGTATAGATTGTTGGTGAGGAGAGTAGGCGAATTATAGAGTGTTGTTTTCAACCATAACAGTGAAAACTGGGTCAAAAAGCTGAGTATTTGGTTGAAATGTTTGTTCTAGAGTGTCTGCAAATAGATTGACCTTATCATCCGGGTCCCCTACCTGTCCATGAGGGCCTCTTAGTGGTGGATAGAACATAGGTGCACATCTAAAAGAGAAACAAGTGGCTATACAAGTTTCTCGCCAACATCTAGACTGGCCAGTACAGAATGATTGTAAGCCTTCAGCTCGAAATTCAAACAGTTCTATCTTAATTCGCCTCTTGAGATGGTTTAGTTGTGTACGTGGTATACATCTATTTACTCCCTGCTGTAGTGTCCTTCTTAGCCTACTGCGGCGCTTGATGAGTGCAAGTATGTGTCGTGGTATGAATGTGTGGTGACGGGGCTCGCATTTGATCAGGACTACTGCTTTCATCGCGTCCTGTATGGCTGCCGTTAGTTTATAAACGGCATTGTCAATGTCCTGAAGAGACAGAACTGGCAGAACAAATCCCAGTCAGTATGCCTGTAGCTCAGCACTTGTCTCGGCTCTTTGATAATAGAATTCCTAACAACCGCCATTATGACGGGATAGAGACATGAATTCAGATCCCTATATACGTGCAGCTGCGGTGATACCGTTAAAACCTTAGCAACAGCCAAACCAAGGATGCCCTCTGTCTTGAGAGTGCTAAGGTGTGTTGGTTCAGTGGAAACTAGTAACTTAGCATTCTTTGTTTGATTCGATATAGCAATAAAAGATGTCCCCACTCGAATTTGTGTGTCTGCAGCCCCAGCATGTTTGTTTTGAATTTAAGTCCCTGGCAATGAAAACTGTGTTAGAAGTTAACAGGAGTTTATCTATATCACTGGTGTCTATATTACCCGGGGGATTGTAGGCTGAAATGAGTGTAGTGTGGCTGCCATTGAGCTCAAGCTTAATAGCCATAGCTTCAATGCGTGTTAGTGTGGTCAACAAAATTTCAACATATTTTATTTGCTTATGTATTGTTGCGGCCGTATCACCTACGGGTCTGTTTGTTCTGTCAGTGTGGTATATTTTTTAATTTGCAAGCGTAAATTATTGTGTGGTTTTAAGTGTGTCACTGAAATTAAAGCTATTTTATAGTTATTTCTTTGTATATAGCGAATAAATTCTATTTTTTTTTTTTTTAATGCCTTCCAAAAAAGGCATTCCAAAAAAGTTCAGGTAGGCTATTACCCATTATTATTTACAAATTTAATGGTGTTTAAGAGGGAAGTCAGAAAGGACGAAAAGGAAGTGTTGGGGTAGTCATCACGGGTAATAAATTTGTAGGAAGGCAGAGGGAAATGTGTTCCAGGTGAAAGCTGGGTTTAGCATTCTTTGGATGGGTTCTATGGAGTTTTGGAGCAAATCCGTGTTGGAGTTGGGTTGCGTGAATTCGGCTAGCATGTGGTGGAGAGATTTTGGTTGTGTCTGTTGGGGGGGTGGCAGAGGGCCTGGTTTGTGAAGTTAGCTTGACGGAATCCACGTTTGACTTCTCTTTCCTGGTAATGATGCTTCTTGCTGCCTGTTTATGGGCCTCGCATCCACGATAGCATGCGATGTGCGACTTCCCACCAAGGATGCACTTAAAGTCTTCACTAGTGGCTTCACATATTCCCCCACTCTCCCCTAGTACTGTATGACAACTCTACAAGTAAAAGCTGTTGGAACGAATGGGAAGACTTTAATTTTCCATAATTTTTTATGGTAGTCATACTCAACTACCTGCAATAGTAAAATCTTTCTTAGATGCCAAATTTGAAATTAACCAAGACTCTGGTTTTTTGAATTATTATATAGGTTTTTTTAAAATAATAATTATTTATTGGGGTTATGTTTTTAATAATTTTTATTATTTTTTTAAAATATTTAACTTATTTATTTTATCATGTTTGAGCATCGTTTGGTCCTATTTTAAAATTGTGTAAAATTAGTTATTATAAAGAGGTCAACATAAAGTTATTATAAAAGTTATTAAGTTATTATTAAGAAAAACATTATTTTTTTTAAACTTTTAAAAACCGGCTCCTACTTTACACCTAAACAGCTGATTTTCTTTCTTAACAAACTTGTCTAGAGGACTTCTGAAACAGAGCTTACATGTAAAATTTAAGTAGAATCGAAACAAAATTGTAAAATTATGAACTTTTTGACACATTTTATAAGTTTATAAATCCAAATCATATTCTTTTTAATTTTAGGAACAATGTCCCTAGTTAGACATAAATATGATAACTGCAAAAACAAGATTCGATGTATTATTAATAGTTAATAGTTTATAACAAGCAAACTTAGCAAACCCTACATATTGGTTATTACTCTTATAATAGATATTCATTTTTAAATTAACTGTGTAATATCACTCACAAATTTAGAAAAAGGTAAAATAAACAATAAATACAGTAAATTAATTTTAATATCTACTGTAATACCAACATTGCATAACAGAATTTTAAACTAGCGCTACATAGCGGACAACTTATGCATCGCTGCCATAAAAGACAGAACTGTTGTAGTTTCAAAGATACGGACGTGGAACATCATGCGAGAGTCCATGGATTTTAAGAAAAGATTTTCTTATAAAATCCTACACTCACAAACTTGATATTTACGGTGAATTTATAACAATTAATTTTGAATATTTTAATGATAATTTATTAACGTTATTTTAAAAGCATTTATTGTTCTTAAGCTTTTTAAATAGCAACAAGTCATAGAGTTATATTTTCAACTTTAGAATCTAAATACCCCTTTGTTATATTAGTATTTCGTACTTGCTTCGGCAGTACATATACTAAAATTGGAACGATACAGAGAAGATTAGCATGGCCCCTGCGCAAGGATGACACGCAAAATCGTGAAGCGTTCCACATTTTTTGGTCAATACAATTTTGGATTATATATTTTTTGTTCCTTTCTATTTTAAGTTTATTATGTTAACGTCTGAAGTTTTCTTAAAATACTACAAACGTAAGTATTTTGCTATGAAAGCCAATTAAATCTTTATTGTTTAATGTACAAATACAAAATAACAAATTGATATTTTTTTGAAATAGTAAATGGATTTTCTAACTTTCTTTCAGATGGTTGTTTTTTTTTTTTTTTTTTTTTTAACTAGGAACTTTCTATACTTCTCAGTTAAAAAAATTACCAGTAAAGAAATATGCGCACTTCCAATTTCTCAGAGAAGTTTAAATATAAATTTTACATTTTCCTGGTAGCATAAAGAGTTGTGTCACATTATGATGAAAGTTTTACTTTTGGTGTGAAAACCAAAATCGGACATCTCGTTTGTAAGTGGTCGGATGGAGAGACACAGATTACATGAAAATATACCAATTCTCAGTGCTATTCTGGGAGTTAGAATCTATGTATTTTTCTGATTCCATTTAATTTGTAATTTCCACAGGTCGAACCTACTGCTATTTCTAAATTATGAAATAAGTTCTGTTAATGGATAGACTATGGTGTATTATTATTAAGTTAGTTACGTAATTTACTAAAAGAACTCCAATTGATTTCAAGTAATTCCATTCCCCCCCCCCCTTGTTGCTTAAATGCGAAAAACCTCCTCGCCGTTATCACCATCATGGTACTTCCCCAGTCTCATCATACAATATAATAAAAGCAGATCCTCTAAATATAATGTTCAAAAGTTGTTTCCTTGGCCTTTTAGGAAATGTTAAATTATATTGGTAGATCAAAGGCTAAGTTTGTTTAACATTTATTATACAGGTTTTCTGAACCTCATAATATACCTTTACAAATATGTCATTTCAAACCTTTTCTTGTTACTCAGTTTTTAAAATGTTTATAAAGCAAAATGTTATTTCTGAATTAAAATTATATCATGTATAATTATATCATGTTATCTTCGTCATATCTTTTCATGTTCAACTATGATAAATCTTCGTCAATTTTAACTTAGTCATCGATGAAGGTAACAAACCTCAAGAAAACCGTATCGTCTATAATGGTACCTAATTTTAAAATATGTACCGGTATATATTATAACTTAATTGCACTTACTGTATCTCAAAATTTACGTTTGTGAAACATATAGTATATGATTTATAAAATATAAATTTAATTGTTAAATCCTAATAAGAATCATGGGTTGTAAGGAATAAATAATTTCCCATTAAATTTTCAAATTTTATGTACAAGAAGAAACATTGTGTTAGCGTAAATTTATTTTAAATGATGTAATTTGCTTAAACTTTATTAAATGGAATATAAATACCTTATATTACATTATTCTACTGATTATTAGATAAAAACTAATATTTTAAAGTCTTTTGTTGTTGTGTCATTTTAAGAGTACTTTCCCTGAATATATGTCTGTAAATAATGTTGAAATTAGTATTGTATGTCATAAGGTATATGACTTGTATAACTTTGGTAGAATTGACTCTGTATTACTTCAATGAAAAAAAAAAATAACCAGAAAAATATTTACCAAGACATCATTGTAAGCTTCATACGAATGATTGTAATCTAGACTTTCAAAAATCCAAAAGGCAGTATCCAGACAAATCTCGTTGCCTGTCAAAGACATTATTTGGAAAAAAAAACTAAAAAATGGTGAAACGAAAAATAGATCATGGCTCGTTTATTCTCCTTCCACCGGGTGCATGTTTTGTGTTCCCTGTATGCTTTTTGGGGACTCACTCTCAGATGGTAAGGGTTGGATCGTTTTGTTTCAGTCCCACAAACATGAGCTCACTATTTAATACATAAAATTACTAAAAGTGTTTTAAGACAGCATTTTGTTAAGCCCAGAACCAAGTAAATTACTCAAAAAACTTGCAATGGTAAAATTGCATCATGGAGTGGTGTTTAAGTAATTAACATATAGGCTTGATATAATTTTTTAATAAAGGTATTTGGGGAAGTAACTTTAACCAGACTAGGGGCGGAAAAAATGATTGGGCCTAGGGGCGCCAAAATGCTAAATCCGACCCTGATAGTTTCCAAGACTTTTCTTTTGTTTTTACCTTCGCCTGTGAGTGACTCAGATAGGTAATGATGACCTGTTTTGTTGACAGGTTCGGTTTGGTCATCATTAAGCCATAAACAATCTGTTCTTTGCAGCTAATAATGATGGTGTACAGATTCGTGTCTTTGTAAAGCTGTAGGGCCTATGTTTTCCTTGTAGACCAACCAAGAGTTCACTACTGCTGTAGGAATGTATTGTAGACTTCAAGTAACCTATATATACAAATATCTAAAATTGATTATACATTTGAATATTCCGATTTTTGTGACCTTAATATGTATAAAATTTACGGTAATTACTTCATTCTTCTTAAAACTTCATGAAATCAGTTTTGAACACTGTAGCCATATTTTTAGAATATTTGAACTACTTATACATAGAAAAATATTTGTTTTATAGCCCATTTTGAAGCATTGATGTTCAATTTCTAATATTTGGAATTAATTTATATTTTATTTGTGAAATAACAAAGGCTATGCATTTAAATAATTGAGATTTTTAGATACATATTGCTAATTATTAAATGAACAAATGTAAAAGAATAATAAGCTGTAAATATTGTTATCATTAAAATAATAATAATAATAAACTAGACAAACCCCATGCAGCGCAAAGCGCCGCGTGCTTGATTTGCTCATAATCTGAAATCTTCATATTGAATTTATTAGTTTTTAATAAATCTGAAGATTATAAAAGATTCGTGGAGGGAGATAGGGATAAAAAAAATTTTTTGTATGGCTAAATTATTTATATGTAAAATTTTGATAATATGCAACAAATTAAAATTTTAATTGACTTAGAATTGTTGATGGCATCTTATAATTAGTTAACTGTTTAACAGTCTGATTTCATTAGCTTTGGCAAAGTCGAAAATGTAGAGTTGGCCATATGAACTGTTTTCTATATTCTCAGCATACAAAGGTGAAATGAGATGATGAGTTATACCATGAATTTTAAATCAGTAAAGACCATAATTTGGTGAAAGGTAATTTTTGCACCGAAAGAAGCATAAGACATTGCATTGTTGTACTGGCGAATGTTCTCCCTAAAATTTTTAGATTTAATATTGTTACCAGTAAAAAGATCTTTCAATTCATCAATTATGGTTATTGGCTTTAGTTTTACCTTGCCTTCATAACAACAAAGGGTAAAGCGTCTTGATGTATTTACTTCAGGTTGGAAATACAGTGCAGTACTGACAAACTCACACCAGACCACCTATAGAATATGGGTTAAGAGTAGGTGTAAACTTTGACTTGAATGTTGGTTTTGATATTTTTTGGTGCATTTGTTGCATTATTTCATCAGCAGGAAGGTCAGTTTTGTTAAATAATTTCCGTCTTGCTCGTTCTAGACGACCGATGAGGGTGGGTTTTCTTTTACATTTTTTTGTAGTTGCTGCAACATTGTTAAAATAGTTTGTTTTATTGATAGCTGTTGAAGAAGATGGAGGGTCTATTTCTTGAATTATTTCATCAGTAGGAGGGTCATTTTTGTTAGTTATTTTACGTGTTACTCGTTCTAGACTACCGGTGAGGGTGGGTTTTCTCGGACGTTTCTTTTTAATTGCTGCAACATCGTTAAAATAGTTTGTTTCATTGATAGCTGCTAAAGAAGAAGGAGGGTCTATTTATTGCATTATTTCGTCAACAGTAGAACCAGTTTGGTTGGATGGTTTGGATCTTGACCGCTCTCGACGACCAGTAAGTGTGGGTTTTCTCGGGCGTTATTTTGTAATTGCGCTTGTTTGTGGTGTCTCAATTACACTTTTGAAATTACCAAAACTTTAATATATGGAAATCAGCTAATTAAAGTTTTGTCGGTATGTCGGATCGCCTATTATATAATAACTGTATCCTGTATCGATGCTATTATTTCATTACGTTACTAACACACTCTAATCGAATATCATAATGATTTTCTTAGTGTCCATATAAACAATAGGAAAAACTTCTGAATAAACAGTTTCCATCTCCAATAATTTGAGTTACTGTTTATAAGTAGTCATGATTGTGGATGTAATCAAGCGATGCTAACGAAACAAAAATTTACCAGGTATAATATTATAACATCTAGAAAATTAAATATGTTATTTGTTATGTACTTACAAACACAATTCTACACGTTTAATCACCACTAACCTACTTAAATGAAGTAAATTACAACATAAACAAACCATGTTAAGACAATAAAACATATGTTTTGTTATAATCAGCTGATCTGTGCTGTTATATTCAGCTAATCAGTAACAACAATATTAATGAATAGAAAATATTTTAAATTACATTTTTAGAATATTAAATGAAGGAGTAGTAAACTTTTCAGGTAAATGGGCAAATATATAGAGTTAATTACCTTTCATTTAACACAACCTGCGTGTAAATCAGTCTAATAGAACTCCAGATCTCACTCGGAATAAGCTTAAAATTTTACCCCATGTTAAATGGCCATAAGAGATTTTAATTTCCATATTTAGAAAATTTAGTGGGGTAATAGCTGAAATCAAAGCAAAATGGGCAAATATACAGACAATTACCTTTCAATTGTACCAAACGTGTGTAAATCGGTCCAGTAGTATGGTCACGCTCGATGTCATAAGCTTCAGCGTAGAGTATAAGTCTGTTATACCTGGACCTAACCCTCCAGTATGGATATGTGTGGAAGCTCCTCTGAATCCAGAAACTCCAGTCTTGATAGAAGCCTTAGCATATAAACAACCACAATTGTCATCAATTAGAAGACATACAATGCATGTACAGAGTGTCTCGCATTGGGCACCAGCTAATATTGGTCCATAGTCAGGCTATTAGAACTAACATAGAAGAGTGTGGACCTGAAAAGCAGTTGGTAATGAAAGAAGCAGAACCTCTGCTTGACAATGCTTGTGTTTATGCTAACGTGAGTGGATGGTGTTTCTTTGGTGGGATCGTTGGATTGGACGAGGATATTATACAGGCTACTAGGCTAGCTCTTAAGAAACTCACTGCCTTGTTGGAAAGCCAGGAATACTCAACCAGTAACTTAGTCGCAGTTACACTTTACATCCGTGACATGACTTCCTATTCTAATCTCTTGCCCAGTTTTGCGGGAGATCGTTTCCTCTGATTCTCCTGAAGTACAAAACCCTCAGCAAGAATTTGATAATGTAAATTTTGAAAATAGTGAACCTTGTATACAAAACTGTAATAATAATACATTGTTAAACAATCTAACTTTTTTAGACACATGGCTAATAAGGGAGAGTCAGAGGGAGGCGTGTACACAGCAGGGCGGTTTAGGGACATAGACAGAAAGACGGGTAATAGATTCCAAATTTCGAAATTTAGTTTAAATGTATTTGCATATAATATAAGAAGCATAAACCAAAAAGTCTCTGAATTTATGATATTCATAGATCAATTTTTGATAAAGCCTGTGGCAATAAGCCTTTTTGAAACATGGACAACGCAATGCAGCGAGAGTCAGCTAAATACTTTCAACGGTTATAGAGTAGGCTCGTACTTCTGACGCTCCATTACGAGCGGGGTGGAGTGGCAATTCTTGTCAGAAATGATACTGAGTGTAACAAAGTAAATGTAAAAAACAATCCCAGTACAGAAAGTGTTTTTGAATATGTGGTCGTGGAAATAAAATCTCATAGTTTTCAGTCATGTATAATAATAGCTTTGTACAGAGCTCCGGACTCAAATTTCGACACCTTTATAAATAAATTGGAGATTTTGTTGGAACAACTGTTTAGGCGCTTAAAAAATAAATTAATAATTTTAACAGGAGATTTCAACATAAACATTTCAAAAAATAACAGGGAAACTTCTAAATTCCTTGAAATCTTAAAATCGTACAATTTAGTAGTCAATTTTCAACAACGGACGAGAATAACATCAACATGTATTGACATTATATTCACAAATTTTATACCAAAAAAAGCTGATATGCACGAACCAGGTTTGTCTGAACCATAGGGGACTTTCAGTTCAGTTTGTTGCATGTAAACAACATTGTAAAACTAAAACAAAACTGTCGTACAAACGAACTTTTAATGAGACAAATTTAAATCTCTTCACTTCTCGGTTGGGCACAAATAGTTTTTCTGAGTTGGAAATTTCCCTGGATAATATAAATAAAAACTACAATCTGTTTTTTACAACATTAAATAGATATCTTGAAGAGGTATGTCCTCTAAAAAGGTCCAAACCTTTCAGACGTTTCAATGTTGTTCCATGGATAACGAAAGGCATTAGAGTCTCCTGTAATAGAAAGCGTGCTCTGCATGAAATTTTGAAGTCCCAAAACTGCCCTGCAAGATATTAATTTATTATAAGAGATATTGTAATGTATTGAGAAGAGTTATTCGGGATGCAAAAACCATGTCAAATGATAGGTATATTTTAAATTCTGAGAACAAGGCAGAGGCAATGTGGAATATTGTTCGAGTTGAAACTGGAAATTCTAATGTAAAACAAAATCGTTATATAATTCTGCAAAAAGGTGCTGAGGTAATTGACCAACCTATGCACGTTGCAGAATGTTTGTGATAATGTAAAAAAGATGGTTTGATTAAATATTTGAATACAGCGGGTACAATAGTGGGGGTAATCGGATTAAGTAGTATTTCGTACTAAACAAAGTAAATTTTAAGATGAGAATGGATTTCCAAATCAACAAAATAAATAATCATGTATAAATTTAAAATAAATTGTTGAAATAAAGTGTTTATTAAATTTGTGTTATGTATAATGCTGATTGGATATATTTAACGGGGAGTGTGTTGGACTAGATGAATTGTGCTGTTTTTTCCGGAAGGAACAGGTTTGGGGGGCATTACGTTGGCAGCAGTCTGAGAGAGAGATCTGATGCAGTAGGATGTGTTTAGAATGTAAAGAAACTTTTATAAAAATGTAATTCAAATAGTAAAAAACAATCTAGGTAGAGGGTTTAAGGTGATCAGTAGTGTTTTCTGTATATAAACTTTTAATAAAAAATGTAAAGAAAAACGTAGTCAGTAGCAGTGGAGCTTTGGGGCGAGTTGCCTACAGACCTATTTTAGGTTGTGCTATGAATGGTATTAAAAAGATAGAAGATTTGTTCGGAAGTAATAATTTTGCTTAATTCATGGTAAAAAACATTCGTAGGAGCTACAAAGACAATATTGTGTCTTTTAGAATCGTATATGTCTAAAATTTTGGAAAAAGAACTATGTTGTGCAATCTCATGCACGTGCTTTCAAAAGACGAACAATGAACTTTTGTGTTAACTCGTTATGTGAATTGAATCTCAAGTATTATAACACGGACATTATTCGAAATACAAGTGTATTCAACTGTAATTCAACGCTACAAATACGGTTTGAGGATCAATGGTTCTTAAAAGACAATGGATTTCGACAGTTTGGTAAAATCATGTACCACATGTTATATTTCAATTATGTAAATTTTTTATAATATGTTATATGTTTTTTCTTTGTATTTAGTATAAGTAAATTTGATCAATTTCATTAAAAAGCTTTATTGGTCCAAATATCACTTAGATAAAGGACAAGATTAATTTTTTATTTTTCATATTTTTAGTACTCAAGCAAAAAGAGTAAAGTTTTCACATTTAAGTTTTTAACTTCAGTAAAGTAATATAATACTTGCAAGTTTCATTTTTTATTAATACAATTTTCAACTAAAGTTAATTTTTGACAAAAAAGATAGACCTTCTTCAAAGGCACTAAAATTCATAGTTTACTAGGATGTTAATAGTAATTGATATTCATGATATTTTATTTTTGATGTATGTTCATATTGATAATGAATGTGTTTAATAAATTTGTATGTCAAAATTTCAGTTCAAGTGTTATTCATTTATAAGCAAGAGTCACTGTAGAGTACACTAATGAAAGAACTTACGCCTCGAGATAAGATTTAAAAAATTTAAATTCATTTTTTCAAATTGGTAAGCGAAAGTTTCCTGGCGCCCGTAAAAGCAGAGCAAATTTTTAATACTAAATAATAAACTCTTAAATTCATTTTTTCTATTAAAGTAACATAAACTTATGAACTCTTCAAGTTCTCCATCTCTTTTTTATGAAATGTTACATGTTTAAACAAATTCTTTATACATGTCACAGAGGAACTGAACCTGAAGTTAAATGAGAGTGAGGCAATCTGTTTGTTAAAAAAAAAGGAAATTGGAGTTCAAAACTCTTTGTTCATTCGCCCTACAAGCCCTTCAGAAATTTACAAAATTATACTAAGTTTAAAAAACAAGAAGTCTTTGGCTGGGATAATATTCCAACATCAGTAATTAAAGCCAGTGCTCATGTTATCTCAAAGCTACTAGCAATATTCCATTGTAAAACCTATTCATAAAAAGGGCGATATTAAAGAAATTACCAACTACCGTCCTATAACTATTGTCTCAGTTTTTTCTAAAATATTTGAAAAAGCAATGATGAAAAGAATCGTTTCTTTTCTCACTAAATACAATATATTGAACAAAAATCAGTTTGGTTTTCGCAAGGGTCTATCAACTTCCTCAGCCATTTTTTCGGTAGTAAATACTCTGATAGACGCTATAGAGGGGAAAACTCAAATCGCATCTGTCTTCTGTGACCTCTCAAAAGCTTTTGATTGTGTAGATCATTCGATCTTGTTACAAAAGCTTGAATATTATGGTATACGTGGGAAGGCAAGATTATTCTAGATTATTTAGTCTAATACTTTTATTTATTTATTGTCAGAATTGTGACTCTGAGTACATAGGTCAATCAGGGAGATCGATCAATGTTAGAATTAAAGAACATATAAATAGTTGGAAGCATGGGCTTAGTAACTCCAACTTTGCTAACCACCTGTTGGACTCGGGTCATAATTTTGATCCTAATCTGAATGTAAAATTATTACACATTCAAAATAAAAGTATTAGACTAAATAATCTAGAATGCTTAGAAATAAATAGATCTATATTACATAAACCTACTTTTAATTTAAATGATCAAATTTTATTAAACTCTTCTCCACTTCTTAAACCAATAGTGTAATATGTTTACCTTTCCCCTTCCTACCTGCTTGGGTTTTCCAGCTATCCCTTCCATTGTGTTACTTCCGGACCTGTCTCTCTGTACCGTTAACTTTGTTTAGGCTTACTATTACCATTAGCCCGTAGATGCCGCAAGGCAAAACAATTGTAGCTAATTAAGTTATTAAATACATTTGAAACTATAGCCTAGTGCTTATTTCATCCTTCAACTAGAATAGATTTCCAAACACAAGTAAATAATAATGTATAGATTTTAAGAAAATTTAGTTATAAGAAATTTAATAATTTTTTGTGTGAGAAAAAATTATAAGAAGGACGAATTGTGATTTGCGTAGTATTTGAACAGTACAGTGAGTGTGATGCGAGATGATTTATCACAAAGTCAGCGGGAAATAAAAAAAAAACAATCCTTGGAGCGAGCCATGTGAACCCTTGAGTAAAGGAAGTGAGAATTCACCATGCGTTCTTATTTCAGTCTTAGAACAGAGCTTGGTGGTGAAGGTTGTGTTAAAAAAGTCTCAGAGAGGAGCTTGTAGGTGATGGTTGTGTTAAAAAGTCTTAGAACAGTTTCTAGGTTTTGTTAAAAAATGTAATATAATTGATTTTTAGTCTCTAGTAGAGATTAGTAAAGAATAAAATGTTTAGAAAAGTGATAAAGGGTGTTTTCAATGACAATGTAAAGTGGTTAATAGACTTATAGACTCAGTGTAGACAATGGACAGACAAAGTGAGACAATTGGTATAAAGTGAATGACTGGACAGTTAATACCAATACTTTAATGAACACTCGTGTTTGCAAGATTAACAATAAAAAGGGACAAATAATTATTAATAGAAAACCAAAATATTATTTTAAGAGACTATGTTCTCTATACGCGAGTCTTAAACTGATCGTTTACCGCGTGGCGAAAATCGTGTATTAAGATGAACATTCTTTAAATAACCATAAACGCTATGAACTATTGTAAGAAAAACATTTCTAGAGTGCTGTGCGAATATACAAAAGATGAACTTTCCTGAAAGCAACGATTCCAATGAACTGCAAGATACTGGACATCTGAATTGCTATCTTCGGACAATTTTTATAAAAACTGGTGTCATGTTATAGACACCTTATGTGAACTTTAGATTAAGGAATTATATTATGTTTTAATAATTTTTGCAATATATATGTTTGATCATTTAATCTTCTTGAAAATATTTCAAGATAAATAAAATAATGAAACATTCAAAATTTAAAGTAAATCTCCTTCAGAGATCTTTAATAATTTAAAATTAAAAAGAAAAGTAATTTTTGTTGCAACATTTAAAGTAAAGATTTAAATTCATTGAATCAGTCTCCTTCTGAGACGATAAAAAGATAAAGCAAATTAACCAAGATAATATTCATATTTAATTTCATAATATGTTTAAATAATATGTTCTTGTATACAAATACTTTGTGAATAATAAATGTGTGTTAAAATTTCAGTCTAAACAAGAGTTTTTCATTCACTACCAAAGAATCACTGTGAGTACATTTACAAAAAGAATCCATGCCCGAGATCTTTATAATAAGTAAATTCATGTTTTTTTTTCCAAATTGGTAAGCGTAATGCTTCCTGGCGCCCTAAATGCTGAGCAAGATATTAAACTCATTAAAATTAGAAGTTAAAAAATTAAATTAAATTAAATTCATTTTTTCATAAAAAAGTAATATTTATAAATAGAACCGTAAAAGGTGATAATTTATATTTATTACAACAACCCGCATGTAAATCGGTCCAGTAGTATGGTCAGGCTCGCTGTCATAAGCTTAAAATTTTTTCTCTATGTTAAATCTCCATAAGAAAAGTTTATTTTTCATTTTTGACCCAATTAACATAAATATTTTCAAAATATAAATAAAACCTGCACATATAGGACCGCTAACCTTTGTTTTAGTACAACCCGCATGTAAATCGGCCAAGTAGAATGGTCAGGGTCGCTGTCATTAGTTTTGCAAAAGTTTTTTAATATGGTGTAAAATCATTACATTTACTTGGTCCTCTCCCAAAACCAACCAAAACTAATCGTTATCAAAAATGTTAGTTATGTACAGTAGTTTTCATCAAAAAATGAATAAGAACCATGGATGACATCCTTTGAAAAATAGTTATATATTTCAATAAGGGTCTTTTCTTGCTTCCCTTGTACCTTAAACACGCCCTCAATGTAAACTGTATTTGATTCACATTGAGGTTTTCATGACAGTGACCAAGGGTAATGTTTTTTGTTTATTTTGTTCAATTATTCCTGAACCGTAATTTTTGTTTGTTTTACTTATGAATTTGCATATAGGTTGGACTATTAATCATCCTATTTCAATGACTGACTTTTTAACTTCATGAATCGATATTTTGGGAGATGGCGATGGATACATTTTGTTTGTGCCCTTGATAAAAGTTTTCATCCAATATAAGAAAATAGTAATTTTGTATTTTTACCCCCAAATTTTGTTATCAACAAAATAAAAATCCTGAGATAATGCCTAAATATGCACAGATAGCAAATTTGATTAAATTCAGTTAATGCATTTGATCTGTAGAGCATAGAACAGACTTTACCCCCTTTTTGGACTCAGAGGACCTCAAAAAGATTTTTTAAAACTAGACTTCGATTTTTTTTTTTTATCCATCACATAACTATCTCTACTTTAACTATTTGTGAGAATGTAGTAACTGTATAGCAACGAGTTTCCAATAACGTCATCAGGGTTCATTTTCATATTTTTCAAAACTATTTGAGAACAGTCAAATTCCCAGTTTGCTATATTTTGATTTGTCACTTCATAAAATTTCAAGACTACTTTTGAGATATATGAGTTTATTGATAATTTGTTTGAAAGTTTTGTAAATTTTATTACAATAAGCTAAAAACAACTATGAAGTTTGTGTTCTCAGCTTATAGGGGGGGGGGGGTGTAGCATTTCATTAGCCATTCAGCTTGAATCCTATTCTCTCTTACTGTGCTAAAGAAGTTGTATTTGTTATAAACCTTAGGGTAGGAGGAACAGTGGTTGGTGGCCAAGATTGATCAAGTGGAGGTGCTGCAGGAATTCTAGAAGATAGCCAGACAGACTTGGCAAGAAAGAACTTCCAAAGAGAAATGAGACTTCAGACGAGCATCCCTAAGAGTTGCAAGCAGGGTGAGCAAACTTGTGTATTAAGGAACTTGTAATTATTTCAAGAGTCAGATAATTAAACTATAATGTAGAATCAGATCTGTGAGTCACAACAGTTAGTCATTCTGGATTAATAAGAAGAAGAAGAATAGTGTAGTGTTGTAATAAGATAGTAGATGGTTCTTGTTATTAAAGGTTAATTGAGTACTGAACCATTTGATTACTGTATATTGAAAATAAAGAACCCCAGCAGTTTAATGAAACTAATCCTAAGAAACCCAATAAAGAAGATAAAGAATGAAGTGCTTGGCCAAGATGAAAACTTAGTTCAATATCTACTTCCTAAGAGTATTTTAGTCAACAAGTGTTTGTATTCAAACTTCCCGGGTTATGTATTACACAGATGATACACCAATGTGGTAAGTACAATGAGCATAGGAAGCTGGGTTTACATTTGAATTATCCACCAAGAAATAGAAATGGACAGAACTATTGCAGAGATGGTTAAAGAGGATTCCATGATAGAAACCACTCTGTTGAAATCATAAGCCATCTATTATTTTTGAGCAGAAATATACGGTATTCAAAAAATTGTGTAAAGTTCATATCCCTCCTTTCCTAAGTTCATCAGTCCACAACTTAGTATATTTAATTCATGTTTTGTACTTTCACTCAGCAAAACAATGTTAAAAAAGATCAAACAATATTTGTACTGATATAGTTTTTCTTAGTACAGTGAAACTTCTCTTAACGGACACTTCTAATAAACTGACATTTATTTATTCCCCGACCGGGATCATGCTTTTCTGGCCTCTGTAGTATTTCTAAATAACAAACTTTCCTAAAAACGAATACTGATACGAAATTGATGGCCAAATGGGTGAGTTGAAACTTCTGAATAGTGGACAGCGGAGCATAAAATATCACCCATTACTAGGAAATTGTAGATGTCTTAAAATATACAATGCAATATCTGTTTGGTAATTACCCGGAAGTTGAATTCTTGGAAACTAGGTTTGCTTTCTTTGTGTCTTTTATACAACAGTTGTAGTGTCCTTTTTAAGAATTCAGTTTTAATAAAGTTTCCCTGAGAAAAGTGTGTAGTATAGTTGTTGTTCTACACACAACTTTACTAAACTTTTGATGTAATTATAACCTTACATACTCCTTTTTTAAATTTACATTTTCCTAGTTTGCCAATTTGTTTATTCAGTACTGTAGTACGAAATGATTAATAAATAAAGAATATTACAGTATTTAATTTATAAATTTCTGTTTTATTGGGTACTTTTGCGAGATTAAAAACCATTATGCTTGTTATACTATAAAAACTTTGATAGTACAGTAGAGTCCTGAATAAATACAAACGTTTAATTTAGTTGAATGACCTTATATGCATTAAAGTAATGTGCTTTATTATACAGTAAGTTAATGAACGTATAATTTAGGTTCACCATTTAAATTTTCTGACCGTATTTATTCGATATCATAACAAGACACTATTCTGATGGTTTATCATGCGTTATCAGCCGCCCTATATAACTGCATCTCTCACAATAGCGGACATTTTATATGGTCCGAGGAGTATCTGTTATTTGGAAGTTTCACTGTATCAAATAATTGTATTAATCATAATAAATTATTATATAAACCAACTCGTCAATCTTTTAAATTTATTTTCTCACCACTGGGGGAGGATTCCTCTCCTATTTTTTAGTATTAGTTTATTTTGTAGTTTGGTTCAATGGAGGAAAGGTTCGAGACTTATTCTTCATGTTAAAAGTGTTCTGTACTGTAGCGTTTATTTATATCCGCCACACATTTTTATTTAAAACAACCAAAAAAACAAAACAAATCCTAATCGTGCACATAGCTTAAACATTCCTCGAGCCTGAGGCAAGTAGATAAAAACACGACCTGGGGCAATTTACAGAACTGCCAGCTGAGCGAGCCTAGCGCATGCGTCGTTAGTCTCTCTTCGGGACATAATTCCTGTGTGCTCGGTCTTGCAATATGAGTCATGTAGTAAGCTACACGTTTTTCTTGCTTCTTGAAATCCTTGTTAAAAATTTAAAATGACTTGTGAAAAGTGGTTAAAAAGAAAAACATCCATTAACAATGTCAAAGTAGCTCATACATGCGTGCTTTTCGGCTAACCTCTGTTAGAAAAAAAGAAACATCTTGAAAGTGAAAAGTATACAAGCTTCGCGATGCCGTCCTGGCTTCACAGGGCAAAATTTAAAGGCTGCCATTCTCTGTGATCCAGGTAATAAAAATAAAATAAAATCATTTCATTTAGTAAGATAAATTTCAAAGAGAGAAATATTTATAGTCCGAGTTCACTATCTATGCATTCTTTTCCTTCAACGACTAAAGTCTGTTAAATAATTAGTTTTATTTCTGTTTTAATTATTAAAATTAATTGTCTGTAATTAACTTTTTTTGAAGTGAAAACTTCTATTGGCGCGTTGGGTAGAAGTGAAAACTTGTTTGAACAGTATGTAACGCTTATATACTTATGATTTTTGTTTTAATATATATGGGTGTGAGAAAGTTTGTGCAATATTTTTGCATTGATTTTAGTTTGACTATGTATATGAGTTTGAGAAAGTTAGTGCAATATTAGATTTTTAGTTTTAATATATATGGGTATGTGAGAAAGTTTGTGCGATATTTTTGCATTGATTTAAGTTTAACTATGTATGTGAATTTTGAGAAAGTTAGTGCAATAATTTTTCGTAGATATTTAGTTTTAATACGTATGGACATGTGAGAAAGTTTGTGCAACATTTTTGCATTGATTTTAGTTTGACTGTGTATATGAGTTTGAGAAAGTTAGTGCTATATTTTTTCATTTATACTAGTTTAACTATGTATGCAAATTTTAAGAAAGTTAGTGCAATATTTTTCGTAGATTCTTGTTTTAATATATATGGGTATGTGAGAAAGTTTGTGCAATATTTTTGCATTGATTTTAGTTTGACTATGTATATGAGTTTGAGAAAGTTAGTGCAATATTTTTCGTAGATTTTTAGTTTTAATACGTATGGGGCGCACGTATCCGTTGTCTATATATTAACCCTTTGACGAGTGCGGCCGTTCCTGAACGTCCCAAATAGCCAACAGCTGGTTAGTAAGTATTTACAAAGAAAATTGTTGTCAAGGAGTAAGAAAAAAAAAATTTTAAATAGTTGTTTTATTGGTTACAAATGTATAATAATATAATAATATTGTGTTAAAAACTTGTAAGAATAAAAATTTACACTGATAAATGTACTTTAAAAAAAATTTGCACTGAAAAATCATTGTCACCCGTCGGTAGGCCTATAGCAGACATACACAGACAAAAACGTTTGCTGGGCCGCTTTTTTTCTACGAATCAATTTAGTATAGCCTACATAATGGAAAATATAACATTTCTTTTCAGTTTTCTTGGAAGCGTGTGTTGGTTTCGTTTGCTGATAGCGGTATCCCATTGTCGGCGGCATAAAAACACCGTGGCATTGTCACCCGTCGGTATAGCAGACATACACAGACAAAAACGTTTGATGGGCCGCTTTTTTTCCAGGAATCAATTTAGTATAGCCTACATTATGGAAAATATAACATTTCTTTTCAATTTTCTTGGAAGCGTGTGTTGGTTTCGTTTGAGACGCGGCTAAATGTGTCAAAAGACTAGACAGAGGGGAATCTGTAAAAAAGCTTTGTAGTGTTTAATTTTTCATGTTTGATGTATAATATACGTAACATAATATAATGATACAAATCACTTATACTAGACATGGAACATAGGCACAGGTGTGTGTGTGTAGGGGGAAAACAACCGCGGAGAAGACGATGCCATCGCCTACATTTACGCGTCAATCAATACGCATGGTGAATTCTCCTGAAACCACGCCCCCTGGAGTTGTCCTGCCTTACAATTGTGAAAAACCCGATTTCATGTGTTCTTAGTACTATTTCTTGTTGAATTGTGACAACACAATAAGCCATGACTAATTTGTTTTATGATAAATACTTTTATTGCTCAGACGTAACCTAAAATGTTCCGGAACGTCCATACTCATTTACGCAAACAGCACAGAGAACGTTCAAGAACGGCCGTACTCGTTAATCGGTATTTCCCTGTACTCTTCAAAGGGTTAAGGTTGCATTACATATTTATATATATATATATATATATATATATATATATATATATATATAATTATATTAGGATGGGATATGCTAGCAATTTTTTTTACTTTACAACCCCCAAGGGGTCATTTCAAAATTTAATAATTTTTTTTGAAGACGTCTCAATCAATAATAAAAATTTTCTATTAAATTTTTTTCCTATTTAAATTATTACTCTATCATAGTTCAATTTTGTATTAAACTTAAATAAATTATGTAATATTTTTTGGGAATGTAAGTCAAATATTAATTGTAATTTTTTGTATAAAGGGGAGGGTTAGTTTATTTCTTTTGGGGAGGGATTTGTTTGTTAATTCAAGTTTTCTTATATGTAATTTTTATTTAAGGGATTATAAAAAAAAAAAAAAAATGTTAAGATTTTTTTTTTTAAATAAACCATTGAACTAGAAATTTGTATATCTGTGTTTTAATTTGATTGTAGATGGTTTACTCACATTTTTGTCTTTTTTTACTTTGGATATTTAGGCTGACACGTGCCACCCAAAAAACCACCACACGTCTTTTTTTTTTCATCGCAAACCAAGGTGGCACAGTACTCTCCCCATCATTTACGGCATATGGCGGATAGACATCTAGTTTATCTAGACTTGTTACTAGGGCTTTTCCATCTGAGGTATAGGTTACTCCTCTGCTGCAAATAGGGTTACTCCTCTTTCCTTCGTGTGTCATTTTCATCTCATTAAATTTTTTCCCTCGAGGAGGTAATTATGGTGAAATTAAGAATTTGGACCCATATTATTTAGGTTTCTTACCTTACGTTTAGCATTGTAGCAGGTCACATACTCTGCCCTCCCCACTTTCATACGAGATATACCTGACAAGTTTCCAAGATGTGAAGAGAACCAATGTTACACAGCACATTGTAAATAGCCCAACCGAATAGACGTGTTTTCTGTAGTGTGCATGGTCAGCTAAGACCCTCGAACCTGGGTCAAACAACCCCCATGGCAATTATTTTAATAGCGCCATCATGAATATAGATTTCTAGCCATGAAATAAGTTTGGCTGATTATTTTCCTTTAATGCTATGTAATAGAAAAATTTCCCTTTATTTCTTTTCATTCAAAAAAGAGTTGTGATTTCATTGATTTGGTATACAGATCTACAACCTCTGGATTCATCATGCCTGTACAGAATTTCTAGTGTTTTTTTTTATATCAGTTGTTGTAAAGTAATCAATTCGTCCATCACATCACACGATGATGACCGAAAGGTTTTTGTCTCTAAACTACAGCGGGGATAAAACAATACATTTTAATGACAGTTTAATTTAATTTATATTACACAAAAGTATTAATAAATAATATGTTAATGCAAATAACAAGTCATAATCATGGACATTTTTTAAACATTAATTTAAATAATACAAAAAATTACAAATAAATAAGACTGTGTCACACAATTAATATATACTTTATGCAAAACTATATTTATTTAACATGGTCAACATAAAATGACAAAATATTGATTCAGGCCAATCATAAGAAATTTGACCCCTAACTTGTAATTTAATGAGAAAAATTTTAAGATTAAAAAAATTAACTCGGAATTTATATATAAAAAAGATATTGATTCGTAACAAAATATATAATTGTCTTTATTCACTTTTCTTCACACCATTCATTTTCTTTTCGTACTTGCTCCTCTTCACTGGCTGAAAAATCATTCTTAATGTTAAAAGTTTTACGAATTTCTTCCGGAGTCTTTCCTTTGATCATGTTTGCGACAGTTTTACAAGTAACGTCTAACAGTCCTTTGATATCCAAGTAGTTAGCAGCCTAAAACAAACAAAAATAATTTTGTACTTGTCATTTTTCATTCAAGTTTTCCCTGTGTAATTCTTATAGGAGAAAAAAAATTCCTTGCCAATTTTTTTGTCTGTTTTTGATTCTTAAGAAAATGTTAACATTTCTTAACTTTAATTTTTTTTCCTCACTAAGAAAATTGAATTAAAAAATTGGGTTTGTTGTGTAAAAATAGATTACTCAAAAACAATATACATGCTATCAATTTCAAGAGAAAACGGTATGCAAATTAATTCAGCTGTTTGGTAGATGAAGATGATACATTCAGAAATCCTCAGATTTGATATAGATCTGGTCTTAGGTCTAAAATAAAATGTGATATTTAAAAAAAAACTAATGTCTACAAATTTTTAAAAAACTGAAAAAATTAGATGCTAGGTTTTTTGCAAGCCAATTCAGCATCTTAACTCGCTACTCCATGACGATTGACATCTTGAAGAAATATTTGGAACTAACTATCATGATTAGTTCATGTCATAACTACTAAAAAATATAACTGCATCACTAATCCTTAAATTATACTCATTCTTTATTAAACATACATCTATATCACGAGTGTCCAACTTACAAAGCCTTAAATGCCAAAATTAAACATTGAATGTGGTTGTGGGCCATATATAGGGTTTCCAGATTATCCAAAATAAAAAAGACAAAACCTACCGGGGAGGGAGGATAATTTTTTTTTTTTTTTTTTTTTTTTTAATTAAAGTTTAAAATGTAACATTCAAAGTTTAACAATCTTTAGGTAAAAATTTGAAAAAAAATAAAATCAAGAGCCCATTAATGAAAGGTCATTAGAAACATACCAGCTTGCATGTCACATAATTCAAGTGATAACTTGGGTAGTTGCTATAAGTTTGTTTATATTGCATTATAAAATATCTTTCAAAAGGAAGACCCTTCAAAAGTAGTTTTCCGATTTGTTCTTTATCTAATAAGCTCTCGCAGGCAGCACAAAACGGCATCTCGCCAGTTGGACAACCTTGATCTATATTAAAATTTCCATTAATTAATAAAAACTAAAAAAGACATATATGTTTGGTAGGCGTGGTTTGCAGGAAAAATTAATACACCAAAGGAAAAGTAGTTTTGTGGAATCTAAGTGACCATTTCACTCACACCATTCCTTGCAATTTCCAATTAAATGCCCTAAGCTGCCCCTTGTGACACCTTAAATTAAAGGGGATAAAAAAAGAAATTTTTTATGAAAAAAGGCATTTGGTCAAGCCCTTTATGTTGGTAAAAACAAGTTGATAGAGTGAAGAGTTTATGTCAAATATTTAAAATTTTATTAATTATTAGGAATAGAAACTAGGCAGCGACGCCATTTTTTGTCATATGATCACAAATCTATTTTTCTGGAATGCAGCCTAAGTTTGCGAGTAAAATGACGTGTGAAAGCTGACTAGCATCTAGCGCTTTGGACTTGTGATTATATTTATGTTATTTTGAAGGTTTGTTTTTTTAAATTTATTATAAAATGTGTATACAAATTACAATATCAGTATTACTGTATTGTTTGTAGAATTTATTGTTCTGAGTGAATGTTATTGTCACTCATAAAAAATATTGAGGCTATCTAGAGATAGAGGTTATGTTGTAAATTGGTCTTCCTTCATAGCAAATTTGTAGCAAAACACATTGTGTTTACTAATACAAATATTTGGTAATTATATAGCAGAGCTGCCTCACATCAAAATCAATTTTTATGGGTTTTATTCGTCAAATAAATGTTGGAAAAATATTTTATTATCGAAAAAAGTGTCGGAAAGATGATTACATAATATAATTACACAAGAAAATCTTAATCAGAGTCAAATTCTGTTGCAAATTCAGTAAAAGAGGAATTTATTGAATTTAAATGTATTTCACTCGTAATTCGCCATAAATGATGAAAACGAGTATTATACTCAATGTACTTTCTTTTAAACATAAATTCGGCTATATGGCCATGGAAATGTTGTTTTGAATTTCCATATCGCGGCACATTTCCTCGCATTTCCCTCCATTGACGTTCAATTGTCTGCGTATGTGCTTCAGTGTACGCATATGTAGGGCTGTATTATTTATATGTCACGAAAGGTTTGGCCAGGTTGCTATATATATATAACCACCTGGCCAAACCTTCCGTACATTTATTGAAGTGAATGTCATGAGTATGAAAGATAACACAGAGTTAATTTTTTCACGAAAAAACTACTTGTGTAATTGTATTATTGTATTATGTAATCATCTTTCCTACACTTTTTTCGATAGTAAAATATTTTTCCAACATTTATTTGACGAATAAAACCTTTAAAAATTGATTTTGAAGTGAGGCAGCTCTGCTATATAATTACCAAATATTTTTGTCCAATGAACATTTTATATAGGCCTATCTATAAATAGAGAAAGGTTATGATATACTGGTGTGACCATATTAGCAAGTTTCCATTAGTTTTATATATCAAAATATTTTTGTCTAATTAAAATTTTATAAATTGATTGTTTTTTACCAAAATGTATGCAAAATGTTTATAAATTTATATAGGCCTATCTATAACTTTTTTTAAATTGGTTTATATAGGCCTACCTATTTGTGTGGAATTTTGCCTCCGTTACTTTCCAATTTTTTGGTGTTTGACATTATAACTCTAAAATTTTTACATCTAAAAGTTTTTGCATTACACATATAAAATCTATGTATCTTTGTAAGATCATAGGTAATAAAAACTTGGGTTTTGAATAATAATTATATTTTTGAAAATAGTTAGCAAATATTCATTTTTTACGTAAAAATGTACCACGTCTAATGAAAATTTTATAAATTGATTATTATTTTTAGCAACTATTATCCACAAATATATTACAAATCTATAGTAATAGTTGAAAAAATTCCAAAATTTTTTTTGTATGATGTACATTACCATTTCTGTGAAATTCTTGCCTACGTTACTTTCCGATTTTTGGCTATTTTACATAGTAACTCTAAATTTTTTACATCTATCATTTTGTTTTCACTACACAGCTAAATTCTATGCACCTTTCGTAATATAATGATATATAGAAGTTGTGTATAAAATATATATTACTAATTTTTGTGAATTTTTGAAAGAAAAAAAATGATCAATTTACCTTTTTTCGTAAATTTTTTTTTTTAATTTTGAAAATGTAACAATTTTTTCTTTCTTTCTAAATATATTCACAAATATAACACAAAACTTTTGTATATATTAGAAAAAGGTGGTAAGCTATTGATTTTGGATGATACAGGTTTTTCTGAAAAATGATAACTTCATTTTTTGACATCTAACATACTTACTCCAAAACCGTTTAATTTTTTTTTTTTTTTTTTTTTTTATTGCATAGATGAATTCTATGCATCTTTCTGAGAAAAATGATGTCTTATAAGTTAGGTTTTGTATAAAAATAATATTAATTTTTTATTTTTTAAGAAAACAAAACTTTTACAAAACCTTTAACATACACCGGTTGCAGGATTAATTCACTAATAGAAAATGTCTCGCACTATGTACTTATGATATTCCAACTGAAAGTTCATTTTTTACTCGGACTCTTTGGTTTTATTATTAAAATTAATATGACTATTTACTTTACAAAAGTCCTTTTATTACATTTTACATGATTTTTATTAATAAAGCTATTAGTCTCAGATCTTTAAGTAAAAAGTTCAATTTACTTAATTGTTCATATTAAAATTATAAAACTCAATTTTATGCTCATAAAGTATAATTTTCACTGATTTTACTTTAAAGTTCAGTATTAAAAAACTATTTTTCAGTACTGATTACACAACGGGTATTGATCGTCATGTTGATGTTAAAATTGTAAAACTCAATTTTATGCTCATACCAAGGCATAACTTTAACTGATTTTATTTTAAAGTTCAATATTAAAAAACTATTTTTCAGTATTGAATTACACAAAGAGCATTGATCGTCGCTCTGGAAGATCAAGCGATCAGTTTATGATGAGAGTTCGAGTGTTCTTAATTCAGAACTACTATTCTAGGAGACCCATTCGCTAAGTAGTTCGTATTTTTGATTCTAGGATTATGCATGTTCCCACTACACACTCTGATTTCTGACAAAACTATTTCCAATTATTTTACAAACTATAATTTTTCTTAATTTCATTACACACCAAATTACTTAATTTTATTACAATTATGAAATCTTAAACTATCATCTCTTATAAGTTTTTCGATTGTTTCTAAATCACACACATACATAATTTTGTAAGTTTAACAACTCTGAAATCTCGTCTGTCCGTCTACATTCAATTTATGAATTTATTGTTTTTTGTCTTTAAATGCAAATAATCCGTGCAAAATAATTTTTTATAATTTCATTACATTTATTGATTAATCACTACACTTGCAACTATTCTATTTCTCCCAATCAATTATATCTTGATATAAAGATCTCAAAATTGTGAATGTTACAGTACGCCTAGATGTAGTACAAACCATGTAGTGCATCTAAAAAACTTTCATCAATTTTTTTAACAATCTTAATTTCATTTATTTTTTATTTCTAAATAAATATCAATTTCAAAAAATAAAAACTTTCCCTCTAAATTATATTCAAAGAGTATCAAATTTCAGGGCAAGACCACCCCCTTTCTTGAATGATTTTACCTTTTAGCTTATTGATATACTCTTACAATATTTAAAATTTTACAATTTTAATAGTTACTAGCGAGTGCGAGGTGTTTTGTATTCTCCACTCTCAGGGAAACATTATAAAAAGGTAGTAACATTACATCACCCAATTTGATCAATTATTTCTTTAATTTTTTTTTTTTTAAACAGTCATTTGTTGTGTCCAAGTAATCATAATGACCCTGGTATCAATATATCCAATTGAATGCAATTAAGAAAATATAGTGATTCAAAGATTATTTATTTATTCATAAAATTAATAAGATTTTTTACAATATTTAACACATTCACTGCGGATGACGCGCATGTGCGTCACTTGTTCCCAAGCTATATGCGTATGACGCACTTGTGCGTTGTTATCAGTAAACTGGTTCCAGCTAAATCCTGACCAATGGTGTATCTAAAAACAGTGTGTCAACTGTTTTATCAACTAAATAAACAGTTATTTATTGACTTAACTGATATTATTGTGAAGGCATGTTGTGTCCTTCATAATTTTGTCAGACAACAAGACTGCTACAACTTTGAAGACACACTGACATGCCCATTGGAGACCATCCCATCAATTTAATTTCTACTAGAGGAAATAATGTCAGAGTGCAAACTTGAGATCATTAAAGAAATTTTTTCTGTTCTAAAGAAGGTTCTGTACCATGGCAAAATCGTTCTCGCAATATCTCAACATCATAATTTTTTTTATAGATTTATTTAGAAAACTAAATTTATACAGGCTTCAAATACACTTACAGCACCTACTTTTCACTTAGTGGATGTGTTTTCCGCTAGGTTGCAACACTTCCTGATAAAAGAATCTAAAATAAAATCTTGCATTGATGGCAGTGTCGTTCCGATCGGCCGACACGCGACTTTAACTATGAGCTAGCTGAATGGTGATCAACAAGCAGCTGATGATTTTCAACGTGATTTTGAAGAGTTTGTGTTGTCTGAAGATCTGTCATATGAACAAATTTATAATGCTGATGAATCAGGGATTTTTTGGAAGTGTCTTCCCACTCGTACTTTAGCATTTGAAAGTGAACATAAAGCAGCAGGTCACAAAAGTAGCAAGGAAAGAATCTTGCCATGCATCAACGCTGCGGGTAGTCATAAAAGTAGCAAGGAAAGAATCTTGCCATGCAGCAACGCTGCGGGTATTCACAAAAAATATTTTTTTAATTTTTAATGTACGACGAAATTAACATATTGTTGAAGTATTTTATTTAGTTGTTACGCAACACTAGTTAAAGATAATAAAATGAAATATCTACGGTTATTAGCTACAATCTCCTACTTTTTCACTTAGTGGATGTGTTTTCCGCTAGGTTGCAACACTTCCTGATAAAAGAATCTAATATAAAATCTTGCATTGACGGCAGTGTCGTACCGATCGGCCGACACGCGACTTTAACTATGAGCTAGCTGTCGTACCGATCGGCTAGCTCCCATGGCACTTAACATGTTAAAGTTATACATATCATGTTTTTTGTGTAATAAAACATAGTTTTTATGCTGAAATATTTTTTTCATGTTTTCACTTCATTTATTTTCAATATTATTATTTATTATTGTAAATAAATAATATTGTTAAACAGTTTTAAAAATTGCTTTCCAATTTTGTAATTAATTGTTCAGTGTTTTATATAAAAATATGCAAAATTTATTATTTTGCTTACCGTAATAGTTAACTTTTATACGTTTATTTTTAAAAATATAACAACTGTAGAATATTCTAACTGATTTATAATAAAAATAATAATGACCTGATTACAGAGGAAGAAAGATGAAGAAACACAGAAATTGAAGATATACTTTAGGGGAAAGACATGCTTACCGTAATAGTTAACTTTTATACGTTTATTTTTAAAAATATAAAAACTGTAGAATATTCTAACTGATTTATAATAAAAATAATAATGACCTGATTACAGAGGAAGAAAGATGAAGAAACACAGAAATTGAAGATATACTTTAGGGGAAAGACATAGTGAGGTTTTTATAAAGTCCCTACAGCTGGCATGGGCAAAGAGTGAATATAACAAAAATCGTTATTAGAGAAAATAGAAGCAAGAAGGAAACATAACAAGCCAAGGAAAAATGGATATAGGTTGTAGAGAAAAACATGGGGAATATGCCCACTGGAAGATGGTGGGAGAAAGTACAGTATAGAGTGGAGGGAGATCAAAGCTTTTCCAGGGCTGTAGCGCCAAAGATAGTAAGTAATGTATTTTTCACATAATTATATTCTTGGAAAATAAATATTTTAATATAGGGTTATATTAAATCACTAATTATATCATACATGATTCACTGTTGAGCTTTAACCCTACAACCGGTCATGTTAATTTTCTTAAAAATTCTTCGTTTGTTTAAAAATTAATAAAATATATTATTTGTATACAAAACCTAACTTATAAGACATCATTTTTCTCAGGAAGATGCATAGAATTCATTTATGTAATAAAAAATTATTTTTTTTGAAACGGTTTTGGAGTAAGTATGTTAGATGTCAAAAATGATATTAACTTTCTTTCAGAAAAACCTGTATATTCCAAAATCAATAGCTTACTACAGATTTCTAAGATATACACAATTTTAGTGTATTATTTGTGAATATATTTAGAAAAAAAAAATAATAAATTTGTTACATTTAAAAAATAATAAAAATGGTTAACGGAAAAACAGAATTTTGTCATTTTTTATTCAAAAATTCAGTAAAAATAGTAATATATATTTTTTATACAACTTCTATATTTGTCATTATATTCAGAAAGGTGCATAGAATTTAGCTGTGTAGAGAAAAAAAATTTAGATGTATCACATTTGGAGTATTTTGGTCAAATACCAAAAAATCGAAGAGTAACGTAGAGTAAAATTTCACAGAAATCACTACATAAACCATATTAAATTTTTTTTATGATTTTTTTTAAATATTACTACAGATTTGTAATATATTTGTGGATAAAAGTTGCTAAAAATAAAAATCAATTTTGAAAATTTTCATTAGGCGTGGTACATTTTTACGTAAAATGTGAATATTGACTAACTATATTCAAACAGTAACCAAAAATATAATTTTTATTCTAAACAAAAGTTTTTATTACCTATGTTCTTACAAATATACATAGATTTTATGTGTGTAATGCAAAAAAATTTATATGGAAACATTTTAGAGTTATTACGCACGGAATCAACAAATTTACCCTGTAACCGAGGCAAAATTCCACAGAAATCGGTACATAAACCATATTAAACATTTTTTATGATTTTTTTTTTAATATTACTACAGATTTGTAATATATTTGTGGATAAAAGTTGCTAAAAAGAAAAATCAATTTTGAAAATTTTCATTAGGCGTGGATTTTTACGTAAAATGTGAATATTGACTAACTATATTCAAACAGTAACCAAAAATATAATTTTTATTCTAAACAAAAGTTTTTATTACCTATGTTCTCACAAATATACATAGATTTTATGTGTGTAATGCAAAAAAAAATTATCTGGAAACATTTTAGAGTTATTATGCACAGAATCAACAAATTTACCCTGTAACCGAGGCAAAATTCCACAGAAATAGGTATATAAAACAAATTTTTTAAAATTTTAGAATTTTTTTAATATATACAAAAGTTTTGCAATATAGTTGTGAATAAATGTTGGTAAAAGTCTAAATCAATTTATACAATGTATAAATTTATATGTATTGTCTAATAATAATAATAAATATGACTTCACAGATCATGTTGTGGGTAAGATAGGCCTAAATGAATCCAGAAATGAATAGGCTTAGGCCTATACAAATATAACATATAATATGAATAAATCAATCAAAATAATGCACTAAAACTACCCTACAATTTTAATTTTCATTGTGTAAATGAAATTAAAAACAAAATTATGGACACAATAGGCCTAACCAAATCTTAGAACCATGTGAAGGTTAGACTAGAATTTTCAATCACTTACTATAAATTTTCAATATCCACTAATAAAATAACAATTCATAAACACAATCACATTGATTATACATAGTATAATCAAAATATAATAAAAACCATGTTTCAAAGGACTAAATATTCACAAAAAAAAGACAGAAATACCAGACATACTGTCTCAACAACGACTTCTCAACAAATGTGCCGATTTCTTAGGATAATGGAGGGACTTTGTAACAAAGCTGCCTGGCTAATTTTCAACGCACAAGTTTGTAACATACACAAAATTAAAGATTGAAATCTCGTCTTTAAAATGGTGCAAGATTTAACGGTTAAATCATTGCCGGCAACATAGAAATATTGAATATCGTCTAGCGACTGAAAATCACAAGGAGACCAAAATATTCAGTAAGCCACATCGTAGACTGTATATAACTCCTAAACTATATAAATTAGGATGATTTCGTCTTTATAGTTCGAAAGAGGAAGAAAAATACTATATAATATTGTCAACTTGTAACATTTGGACAAGTTTTACCATTTCGAAAAAATATATGAACATATACGTGATATTTTCTATATAAAACTCGCCGCGGCAAAATGTCGCATCCTGGCGTTATGAACATCAACTTCAGTCAAGTCGTGTTATTATATTTTACGCAGCTTAATTTTTTCTAAACCTGGTTATGAAACATTGAAAGATTACCTTTTCAATGGTATAGAATACATTTCGATAATATAATATCTACTAGGATAAAAGTTGAATTGCAAAAAATGTAATTTTTAGCGTGTAAAATAGCGTTAAAATTCTTGATTTGGTTTAATTTTTATATAATAAAAACTATACTATGGAAACATTTGAAAAACACGGTTTTGAAGAGAAAGACGCGATCTATCAAGCAGTGTTATGTCAGATGTGACAGATTGAAATTTCGAAATAGGAATAATTGACAAACGAGACGAATGTTTTGTTTAAAACTTGTTAACGTAAAACTTGGACGTTTCGCTTCACCAATTTTTGGAATATTATTTATAACGTTTTGTGGTATTTTTGTTTTGCATGATATGCATCTACGGAACATTAGCTTTCCAACAGTATTTTATTTATTGCGATGGGACAATTTTAAGTGGGCGTAACGTTGAATGGCAAAATACATGATTAAGAGTAGGTGAAATCACTTCGGAGCACGTGGGCGACCTACTGTAGGTCGCCGCACCGGTTCCAGGGTTAAAATCACATGTTTGGTTTTTAAGTTTGCAAAATAAGTTCTTTTTATCAACACACAATTTAAAGGCTTCAGTCATCTAAGGTTTCAGAAATCTCGTGTTTGTATTAAATGTAACAACTATCTTTGTATCCATAATACAATTTTTAAAATATCAATAAAAAAAACTATAGGCCTCAACAACGCCTGTTTTCAAAAATACATGTAACCAATCTGTAGAATAGTCATTTAAATAAGAATAATTAATTTTCTTATAATTACGAATAGAAGGACCCGTATCAATATTTAAAAAATATTCTATATGTATATATATATATATATATATATATATATATATATATATTGTTATCAATAGTTACAAAATAAAAAACTATCAGTTATCCAAAACCAATGCAATGGCTTTAAAAAAACCATTATTATTAACTGATCTATTCTAAGATAATGAACTGAAATTGGCATTGGTTTAAGGAGGTTGTTTCAATGTACATATAATTTATACTATTGATTAAACAAACATACTTAACTTTAATCTTTCAATCATGTTTGAAAACTCACCAAACAGATTTATAGAATATTGCAATCTACACAAGGAAAGCCACATACTTACAGACGAGCTAACCAGTAACCTAAGTCAACAGTAATCCTCAAAACATCAATCTGCTGTACACATTTTAATACAACTATTCTGATAAGACTTGTCCACATAAACCACATTACCACCACTTCATCATATTCTTTATTTCATTTAGCAAACATATTTCTACCATCCAAATTCATACACGTTAAAAATTAATCCATATTTTAAGAATAAACTTTCAGTTTAATCATCATCATCATCATCATAATCATCATGAATATTTAATTTACAAAAGAATGATTAAATAACTATATTTACCAAAACCAATTCAAACAATTCAATACATAAACCAAAATATCACCACTTCATATTCTTTATTTAATTTAGCATACGTATAACAACCATCCAAATTTATACACATTCAAAATAATCCATATTTTAGAGAATAAACTTTCATTTAAAACATCATCATCACTATTCAATTTACAAAACAATAAGTAAATAATTATATTTACCAAAATCAATTCAAACAATGTCCCCTGGTCAACTTTAAGAAAATCTGCATCCCAGCTTGAGATATCGTCTGTCCGTTTTTCTTTGTTTTCATCATCTTCTGGTGGTGGAGGATCATCCTTATGATATGTTGCCCACTGAATTACTTTCTTTAGAATTGCAGAGTTGACGTTAGGTAGTGGTACAATTTCTTCTTCCTCTTCGTCCATTCCTGTTTATAATAAAAATAATATTGTGAAACCTACAAATTAAAATTTAAAAACTTAATATTCTGAAATAAATTTTAAGCTACTTTAAGACTTTGTATATTTTTTACTTTGACCATATTTTAGAAAACTGATTTTCTTTTAAAAAGATAATTATAACTATATTTAAATTTTTTAAGAACTATCATTGCCTAGAAAACCATAAAATTATTTTAGAATGTCATAATTAGCCTACAGGCTTCAAATACACTAAAATAGTATTTGTCACTATGATTTTAATTTCCATGTGTTAATATTAAAAAAAAAAAAAAAAAAAAAAAAAACTGATGCTCTTTAATCTAGCATCCCATGGTTCGGCACATTCTATAATCTGGCACGACTGGTCTGCTCGGTAAACATTGGCCGTACCTTGGTCTTGGTCACTAGCTAAAATTTTGTCTGCCTGCTGTCAGTCTAGAAATTCATTGCACCATCGTACTGTACTCTAATGTTTCCTGTTATATTATTTGTTATAAGTTTTAGTGTACTTTAGTTTTTAGCATTATTAAACTAGTTATACTTTTCCATTAAAACTATACACTAAGATGTTCTCTAAGCCGAGTTGTTAAACCAATATAAGTAATAAGCGCAAACATGTGACTCTTACGATCAAGCAAAAACTGGACATACTAGTTAAACATCTTGAAAATGGTGAAAACAGAAACTGTATCATACATGATTACAATACGGACTCATCAACGATTTATATCATACAAAAACAAAATGATGAACTAAAAAAGTTTGGTACTCAGGCTGTAACATCAAAAACCGTTGAGCCTAGACATACATTAAAATGCATTAACTGGAACAGCTAGACAGTGTTTTATACACTTGATTCAGCGCACTTGATTCAAAAATTTAAATAGGCTAGATGTGACCCGTGAAATTAGACTGGTTGATATAAATGCAGCCATTATATAAAAAGGCGTTTTAAACTGCTCTGTAGATTATGACGCTCAGAGCAATGGATGGATGTCTGCAGAATTTTTAAGAACTGGTTTTTCCATGATTTCATGTTAGAAGTGAAAAACAAAAGTTATTTCTGACTCGTCAGATGATGATTTTGTAAATAGCTCTGATGATGATGGGAATGGTAATGATATAAATAGAACTGAAAATTGGGAATAAATCTATGAAAATAAGGGAAATAATTTTGTACATAGTTTTTCATTTCTAGAGACTCTAGGCTCAAAACATTGCAAATTTAGACCCAGTTACATCAAAATCTGTTAAATATGTTGATTATTTGTTTATAAATATTCTACTGACATTATTTGTCATTGAAACAAATAGGTATGTGACTCATAACCTTTCGGAAAACGGTGATTCCTTATTAGTGTAAAGCAAGTTAAGCCTATGTTAGTACAAAATTTAATCATCTTCATATAATTATATTTATTGTTCAAATACCACAATATATGTTTTATATTATATATTGTTCAAATACCACAATTTTTATTACACATATTGAAAATGTGGTGTAGAATAGAAATATTATTTTTCCCACTTATACTTTTCAAAATAAAATTGCTCAAAATTTAAAAACATTTTTCCCCCATAATTTTTTTTTTTTTTAATTGTTCATCGTAGGCTATATTGTTGTTACGTATGGGATTTTTATTTTCATTTTCTATGGGAGAAGTTATTTCTGATCGTGTAGATATCAAAAACAAAAACATATGTTTTGTTTAACCTAAAGTTATGAATATTCTCCCAAACGTTGGCAATACTACGTATTATTTATTACTGTATATTTTTGGTACATAGTAGCTTTTAAGTATGTTGTACTTTTCCCATACACTAAATTTTTGGCCCAGTCCTCAAAGGGTTAAGAAACGTGTAATGCCTGAAAACAGGAAAGTTGTTTTATTATTGTGAAACAATTCAAAAAGTTGTTAAGAGGAATTTATTCATAACAGGTATCTCAAATATTAAATTCAATCAGAAATCTACCGCCACAAACTCTAACGGTAAAAATTCCAAACATAAAATTTATCTAACTAATTGCTTAAGTTTAAATTATTCCAGACTTTCAATCAGAAAAGCGTCAAATTAAAATATATCCCAGGATTATACCATAATAAGACTCACATCAAAATTAATATAAATTATTTCATCTATCTAGGAAAATTATTCAAAATTCAGACAGAGTTTATAAGTGAAGAACAGTATAGACTGGCTTAACAGAAATTAGAAGCGCCTAGAATCTTTGTGAAAGGACAACAAGTTGATAGAGAAAACTACCAGGGGTGTCAATTTTATGGATTTTTGGTAAACCTGTAAATTTTGGTGCTTGAGCGTTCATGGGTTTCATCATGCGACGCGTGTCATTAAGTACATTTATTAATTGTAGACCACTTATAAATTTTACCACAGCTCTAGGATATAAAATAGCTAAAAAATTGTCAACTATAATTTAAAAAAATAGCATTTCACTGGAAAATAACCACAGTTTAACAAGCACTATAGAATTCAATAACAAAACAAAAAAGTCAACCTGCAGCCTAATGATAAAATTCCGTCATTCAATATCGTCAACCTCTACACCAACATGCCAGTCACAGAAACAATATCCATTTTACAAGATCACCTTACTGAAGCCAATATATTAAAATCAAAGGCTGTCAATGAGTTAATTAATTTATTGGAGATCATATTGAAACAAAATTATTTTACTTTCAATAATACATATTTTATTCAAGAGGATGGTTTAGCCATGGGTTCGCCACTTTCTAGGCTGTTTGCTGACATCTGTCTGAACAATTATGAACATACATACCTCCTATCAGACAATAATAATTAGGTAATAAAATAGTTTTTTACTCACGTTATGTTATATTAAATGTTGAGCTTGACTTATGAGAAAAACTATACAGTATAACAAACACACAGAACACAATTCTCATAAAAAAATTGACACGTGGCACGTACTATCGCCTTGGCAGTGTAAAATAATAAGCCACACCCCCTTCAGTTTGTTTAAATATGGGGTTCGGCCCAACGTTGGATTCAGTTGTGGTTTGGTTGGTGTAGCTGGTGTATCACTGAAGAGGACGACCTTGTCGTTGAAACGCGTCTGATACTTAGGCGTATTTTTTTATGAGAATTGTGTTCTGTGTGTTTGTTATACTCACGTTATGATGATGATGCTTTTATAATATTTAATGGAACCCATCACCAAATAGAGATTTTTAACAATTACATGAACATTATAAACCAAAACATACATTTCACTCTAGAAACTGAAGTAGACAATAAAATTAATTTCTTGGACGTAACATTTATAAAAAGAGCAGATTATTTTTAATTTAAAATATTCGGAAACCAACCATAACAGATATCACCACACAAGCAAATTCCCACCACCTTATCATAAAATGGCAGCTTATAATAGTTTCATCCATAGATTGATCACTGTACCACTTGATGCTAATGATTTTCAGGAAGAACTAAATACTATCAAATACATAGCCACAAAGAACGGTTATAAAAGTGCTATGGTCAACCAACTACTCAGGAAACATTTAAAAAAGAAAAAGAGGCTGACAGGGAAAAACTAATAAAATCTAAAGATCAACTGAGTACAGAAATATTCTACTGAAAATCCTTACCAATACCCTCAATAAAATAAACATAAAAATGACTTTCAATACTAGAAACAACGACCTCAGAATACTGCAACATAAACTTACAAGTCCCACAAAGTCTAACACGTGAATATATAAATTTACGTGTAGAGATTATGATAATTTATATATAGGTCAAACAAGGAGAAGCTTCAAAAAGTTTTTTAAGCAAACTAACTGCATTAATACAAGATCCAATTATGCCCACCATCTTATGCATAATAATCAAGCATATTATGTTAATTTTGAACAAAATTCTGTTCCATTACACCTGTGCAAGATATATGAGTGCCAAGAAATTTTTTTTTTAAATTACAACTGCACACGACTGTAGTCGTAAGTCTGGAGATTTCACACCACTTTACGTCAAAGTACCACAGTATCGATCCCCTCTGTCAAGTTCACTAACTTTCCCCTCTACATACAGACCTCCTCCCTTCTATCGGCCTGCTAGCGGTGTCAGTTGTCTGTAAGCAAGCTTAGTGATCAATCATGTTTTATGTTTCTTTGTCAGCGCTCAAGTCTAGTGTTTCATTGGTTCCTGAAATGAATAAAGGTTGAAAAACGAAAGAAAGTTGTGTTAACCATTGCACAAAAACTTGAAATGATTTCTAAAATAGAAAATAGCACTTCAAGGAAGCAGATGTGTTTGAATTACGGGATCAGGGAAACAACAGTGCGAGACGTTTAAAAGCAAAAAGACAAACTGTTGGCCTTTGCATCAGTGTCGGACAGTGCTTTTGGGATGAAGAAAAGAAAAACAATGAAGAAATCCACCTATAATGAACTTCATTCGGCATTAACGGAATGGTTAGCTTAGGTGCGAAGTGAGAGCACCCTTGTGCCTGGTCCTAATATTGCAGCTAAAGCAAAAATCTTTTTTTATTTGTTAGGCCTAGAAAGAAATTTTGAAGCATCATCCGGTTGGTTACATCGTTTTAAGAAATGTCATGAAATTAGAGAGATTGGTCTACACGGAGAGAAGCTGAGTGGTGATCAACAAGCAGCTGATGATTTTCAACGTGATTTTGAAGAGTTTGTGTTGTCTGAAGATCTGTCATATGAACAAATTTATAACGCTGATGAATCAGGGCTTTTTTGTAAATGTCTTCCCACTCGTACTTTAGCATTTGAAAGTGAACATAAAGTAGCAGGTCACAAAAGTAGCAAGGAAAGAATCTTGCCATGCAGCAACGCTGCGGGTAGTCACAAACTTAGGCCTCTTGTAATCGGTAAATCTAAGAAACCGAGGTCTTTTAAGGGGACAAGAGCAGAAAATTTACCAGTTGATTATTTCAACCAAAAAAGGGTTGGATGAACTAGCAGATTTTTCAAGAATGGTTTGAAAAGATTTGTGCCTCAAGTACGTAAACATCTTGACTCAAAAATTTGCCAAAGAAGACTATTTTGTTAATTGACAACGCGCCATCACACCCAGCTACAAGTGTGCTTAAATCTTCTGATAGGCAAATTTTCACACAGTTTTTGCTCCCAAATGTTACTGCGCTGATACAACCTATGGACCAAGGAGTCATTGCAACCATGAAGAGAACATAGAGAACAGAGTTGTTAATGTCAAAAATCGAAGAAGGCTGCGATCTCAAAGAATTTTGGATAGCATTTACGATATTGCTTCTGCACGGGATTACGTCTAACCCACAAATGTCAACCAAACCATTTGTGAAGAAGAGAATGAAGTCATGCTGACCGCTACACTTGTTGACCTATTGACATCCATTCCAGGAGGTGAGAATATCGACGAAGAGAACATAGAAGAGTGGCTGGAATGTGACGCAAGTGTGCCAGGGTTTGAACGACTGATTGGCGTAGAGATAACAAACAAAGTAATGGGATTGAACAAGAATGAAGAACAAAGTGAAAGCTGCGAGGATGACCCACGAAACTGCTTTGCAGCACGTAGGCGGATTGCTTCAATATTTAGAGTAACAAGACGACGATGCACAACTAGCAGAAAAACTCTTGTTAAGGAAAGTACAATCTAGAATAAAGAAAAGGTGTTTCCAAAGCAAGAAACAAAAACGAGTGACTGATTTTTTTTAAAAAGGCGTAGCTGAACACTTTTTGTTAACAGTACAGTACATATATTGCTTTTTGTTTACTGTTCTTTATTTTAGTGATTTAGATGTAGAGCAAAGGTTTCTGCTGTACTGTACATATTTTTAAAGTTTTACATATCATGTTTTGTGTGTAATAAAACATAGTTTTTATGCTGAAATATTTTTTTCATGTTTTCACTTCATTTTTAGTCTTTTTTCGGGTTATCCGCGAGTTTAGCTATCCGCAGTGCCCTTGCCACCCAATTCCGCAGATAATCAAGGCTCTACTGTACAAGGAAACAGTCCAGATAATTTGTTAAACGGCCAACTCAAATTTAAATCCAACTCCTTGTATGGCACAATCATGAAAATACAAGATAAAAATGGACCATGTAAGCCTAATCTCTGATATATAATCCGAACTCCAGTTGTTCCTCAAATGTTGTGGTGTACACCCGTCTCTTGTATTGTGTTATGTTAAATATATGTGTTATGTGTTCTAATGGAATATAAATCCCGAAACGTGTAATTGTTTTATAAAAAAACATCAAAATAAGTCACAAAACGGAAAATAAGGTTAGTATTTTAGTAATACTTTGCGACTTGGTTACACATTTACAATGAGTTTTAAAATATTAATGTTGGTCAATTTTTGTCTATTAGAATTTAATGTGTACTTAATTTTGTTTCTTTGATTTTAAAATAAAAGAAGCCCAATTTTTATATGTATTCATTTGTGCCCATTTTCAATTGTGCTTCAATTAGTTTTAATTGGATAATTCTAAGGTTCACCTCTTTGCTTTAGACTTGGTTTTTGGGCATATTTTTGTTACAATTGTACCAGCAAATATTACTTCATTAATCCTGCCAATAGATCAAGGTGTGATACAAAATTTTTAATGTTTCTACAGGGGTTTTTTTTGTACAAGATCTGTTGGATTCTGACTGCAATGTTACAAATTTCCAAAAACAGTTTAATGTTAAGGACGCAGTTTTCGCAACAGCTTTAGCATAGAATCAAGTAAAAAAGGTAACACTAAAGAGATGTTGGCGCAAACTTCAGCCTAATGCTTCAAGTGAGGATCAAGAGGAAGAAGATTCAAGGCAGAATGTAGTAATGATAGAAATAGCTTTTCTGCATGTTTTGTGTATTTTAGTTTCTTAAAATTGCCTCAAATATAGCCGACAGACTACTGCCATTAGAGCAGCGTTTGCCAATCCGCAAATACAACTGGTAAAATTATGCAAATGTTGCTTGGCAAAATACATTGAGGGATTAAATTCTTCCTTGGTTTAGGTAGCTGGACATTTTCAGTACCATTACTGAAAATGCCGAGCTACCATCATTGTTTTCACAAATCGAAATAGCTGATATTCATTTTTAATATGAATTATTTACTAGCAACTGACCAAAGCTACAAGCAGCTCGTCTTTACTTCATTTAACTCTCACATCGCATATCGACGTATTTGTATTGAAACACGATGCTCTGTGATGGATATTGACACAAAAAACAAGTTTTTTTGCAATTCAACATTTCGCGCAATGGAAACATCCACCCACAATAAATAAACATCGTTGTAAAGCTAATGTTTCAAAAATCTATATTCATGTAAATAATACCATAAAACGTTCTAAATAATATTTAATTAATTGGTAAAGTTTGTGTATTTCACGGCAAACGAGTAAAGCAAAAACGGTGTAGTTGTAAAACACAAATTTACATCTTTCTTTGTCTAATTTTCACAAGTTCATATTTCCGTCTAACAAATCTACAGTATCACTATTCTATACAACAATTTTTCATCTTTCGATCTGTGTTTTCCAAATCATTCTAATTGTTATAGTTTTTAATCTATAAAAATTAAACAAAATCAAGAATTTTAACACACTTATATCCGCTAAAAATCACATTTTTTTTTCCAATTCAACGTTGAGAGTAGTAAATATTATTTTATCGAAATGTGTAATATATCATTGAAAGGGTAATGTTTCAATCTTTCTGGCTATATAGGCAGTGACCCATCTTGTTAAAGCCACACTTCCTGTTTTCTAAGTTCAGTAAGTTTTGGTTCGAAAAAGTTTAGTAACATGTGCACATAACGAGTGCAATTTATTGTAATGGGTTGACCTTCTTCTTCCTCAAATAAGAATAAGGGTCATCAACACTAACATTTGCAACAGGGCATCAAACAGTAAATGTGGACTATGTAGAAATCTCATGAAACTCGCGAGAGATATTTTCAGCCCAATAACGGAATTCTACTTGTTAACAGTGCCATTCAAGTAAAAGTGTGCTTTGTTTCCTAAGAACAGAACAAAACAGCATTTATAGGAACATTTTCAAGGATAACCTCACAACATGCCATTCGATTTCCCCAGTCACATTCTGTAAGTTCATGAACAATTACATTTTAAATGAATAGAATTTAAAATCAAGGTATAAACTTCTTCTGACAGTTCGAACTTACATGGCCATGTATGTATATGGCCTGAAAGTTTGGAAGATTGCAAAATGGACTGCCTTCCAGCAATGACATTTTACAGTGTACAAACACTATGTGGCCTTCAGCTGGTTTTCGTTTTAATGCCTGAAAACATTATAACAGCATCATGGCGATTAAGCTCGAAATATAAAGAAAAAGGTTTTTTGAAGTAATCGTGAATAAGTTTTATTGTATAAATGATTGAACTACAACTGCAAGATGTGCACCAGTGCAAGCCATGTTGGCCATTAAAATGGCAAAGCATACACTAGTGGAAGCCCCCACCATGAAAGAGCCCCACTCCACCAGCACTGGCATGATGACGGCTTGAAATGTGGTAGGTTTTTTATTCTGCACCATGAAACTTTATGAAATTACTGCAAGAAGTTGTAGCAACACCACAAATGGAATAAATTAATTTTAATATAAAATCTGTTAACCTAACCTACATGTTAAAATAAAACCGTTAAATTCTAAAAATCAATAACTATGTTAGAATTGATTTTAATCGATTATGCCTGACATAGAATTGTATAACTATTCAAGTAAAATGCAGAACTAAGTTTAAACATCCTAAAACCAATAGTTTTTGTTCACAGTTTTGATAAATAAGCAGAACACGTTTAAACATCCTAAAAACAATAGTTTTTGTTTACAGTTTAAAGATAAATAAGCAGAACACAAATATAATCTAACTTTCTCACACATAAAACGGAGCTACATAAACAAAGGGAAATAAGTAAGTATTTCTTTTAAGATGATGAATTAACTGGAACAAAAATTGGTATTAATTTACGAAGAAAATTTTTAATACATGATATTTCTACACTAATTTGGTCAAAAGAATTAGATTCTAGACTGAAGTTTGACCTTTATTTCCCCTAATGAAAGATGACTCATACTCTTCAAATGTTGAGTATTTTACCTCATATACAAATAATTTAGAATTTTTCGAATAAACAATATTTATGATATAAACCAAACATTATTACTTGCTAATTTTAAAAGTAGAACATAAATTAATCAATTTGAACATTACCCAAGTCTTCCAACATTGTTTTTATAGTAACTGAACACTTGGCGATTTCAACATCCACTTCGAATACTTCTCCATCAGAACTTTGAAGTTTGATATTAGGCATCTGAAAAATTATAATGATAATACAGTATAAGCAATGAATAAATATCAACTTGCAGAAATCAACATGGTTAAATTATGCATACAGTTAACAAGTGTTTATAAAAACTACATTTAAACTAAATTTTAATCCTCACTTTGAAACCCTAAATCAAATGATATTGTACTGACCGAAAACCAAATAAAAACACGGAACTATGAAAAAATTAAAAACCAAAATATACTCAATAAACTATAGAGCCCAAGTAAAACTCATCATATCCATATTGAGATCAGCAGAAATTTCAAACCTTACAGTTCAGGTCAAGGTTAGTCTTGATGGTTTTTGATGAATCTAAATATTTTTAACATGAGACTATCTACTATAGTACTTAAAAAAAGACTGATTTTTCATTGGGGTTTTTGTCTTGTTCAAAATAAATGGTGTGTATAAACTTTTACTGTATCACATGAACAGTAACGATTTTAGCTTTATTTAAAACCTTAAGGTGTGTCTCTTCCCTTTTACTAGAAGCTTCGCTTAAAGAAGTTCTGATTACTTTTATTATTTCTCCTAAGTCTAAACTTTCACTGCATATATAAAAGCTGTCACCATTTTCGTTTTATTGTTAACTGTGCCTTCCATAATACAAAGATTATCTGTACATAATATTTGATATAAACCTTTATTTATTTTAAAATTGTCTTGTATTTAAAAAAATTCAATGTTTTACTAGTAATAATTAAATAACAGAATATAGAAATGAATATAGTAATGGTACTAAGCAAAGGCTAGGGTGAAAGAATCTGGTTATGTAGACTTTTTCAGCAGCAGGCTGGCAAATACTTGAGTAGAAGTCAGTAATATGAATTCAATCAGTCATTTTTTAAATAATTTCGACCTCATATTTTGTAATCCGTCCAAACCGCCGCTAGAGTATATATTTTCTAAAAATATCTAAGTAAAACATTTTTGAAATGTAAAAAAAAATATAAATAAATTTTCTGAGTTTTCTGACAAACTGTGGGGATTTTAAATTTAAGCTAGCTTCAATTTAAATAGTATTTTTCAACAAATGGAAAAGCTTTCATTGTAATCAATGCTTCTTGAGGCCACGGCAACATTAGCGTTTTTTCACACAGTTAGGAAGCTTGTTTTCCGACTGCCGCTATGACGCGGTCACAATGCGCATGGAAAACTGCAGTGTTTTAGCTTTCCTTATGTATAGATACAGTGTGATTATTATTTTTAAACCTGTTTCATTATGAATCAGTTCAAAGTTGGCTTCAATAAATCTGTTATAAATACTTTATGTGCTATGCTAGTTGTCCGTCGTCATTGTCGAAGGTAGAGAAAATACTGGATTCATCCAATAACTAGTGAAAGACGAACCAAGGTTAAATTCAAGCTATTACACTCAAGAAATATCCAGATAAGTGTTTAGAATACTACAGAATAACTGTATCTTCATTTCAAAAACTCTTATCAAAATTAAAGTTATGGTAACAAAAAAAAGATACCCGGTTGCGGGATAGTATTGGTGCAGAAAAGAAACTAGCAGTGACTTTGAGGTAAGAACAATTATTTATTTGCAATTATTATGACATTGGTATTCTTATTATTTAAGTAAAATGAATAGGCTACTAGACATGATTACAAAAATAATCGGTTTGACTCCAATAAATTGTTAATTGAATTAGAAATTTAATATGGTTAGAACAGAGTCATTCATATCCTCCAATTCACATTCCTGAGAAAATCGATTGAATGTTGATGTAGTGCTGGGATTAGAAGAGACATATGGGGGAGGGGTGGAAAAATTGTGCCTGAGAGATGCTTGGCTGGTTGTAAGACTGGAGAAGTCGAATAAACTTAATTTGAAAGTCTATACATAATAAGATGTAGACATGGCTTTTATGACTGGTAACTGTGACAAAAGAAATATTTCATTAGGATTATAAGACTGAGAACATGTCGAATGTAGAGTTGATTGTAGAATGTTGACAATGTCTCTCTCAAAACTGTCTCTTTTTCTTTTCTTAGGCATCTGAGTAACTGCAGGTTTTTTTAAACAAATGGCCTTTTGATCGACTTCCAGCATGCCAGCAACCGAATTGCCTGAATTAGGTCCATCTTGAGTTTTCTTAGTCATGTTCCCTGAAGTCCTGAAAAAGAAATACCAATAAAACACTGTCATATTTAATTATTAACTAATTGGTAAAGCTGTAGCTTATGCAAATTAAGTTACTTTACGGTCTTTGTACATATACTGACTGGAGGAAGCTCAGATGTAGTAGTGTAAATAGGGCTTTTTGGGTTTATTGGCATCTCCACTTTTGCCTTCCCCGTTTTTAATGTATTTGAAGTAACTACCTTTGATACTTTTCCACCTCTTTTGAATTTCTTTTCCTAGAACAATAATAGTTCAAAGTTTTATTGGAAACGTAGGCCAAAATATGGTAGGTATTACATAAAAATTATGAAAAGGTTTGTTGTGTTGTTATAAATAATTTGTTTACTTTCAGGTATCTGGGGACTGGAAACTCTTGGTACTTGGGCACTCAACAATTTCTTCAATCTCACGAGAAACGGGTTCAGCCATTTGGGAGAGAATTGAAGGGACAAATACATGAAACTGCCTACTATGGAAGAGTTGAAGGCGATTAGTGATCTAATCGAGAAAAGATCAAATTTTCCACATTGTGTTGGAACAGTTGACGGCAAACATATTCGTATCTTGAAACCATAGGGTACAGGTAGTGAGTTTTTTAATTACAAAATATTGTACTGATGGGTGTAGTGGATAGGAATTACTATTTTAGATATATTGATGTTGAGTCACAAAGTAGATTCTAACATACTTAAAGGCACAGATTCTGGGGGAAAACTTGACAATACTCTTGAATTCATCCACCAACGCCAAAGATCCATCAAGAATAGCATTGCCATATGTTTTTATACCTGATGAAGAATTTGGAATGTGTCAAAACATCATAAGACCATATCCTGCTAAAAAATTGACTGGGAGGGGACGTATTTTTAACTACAAGCTATCTAGAGGTAGGCGTTATGTTGTGTTACTTTGGCATTCGAGCCAACAAATGGGGGATTTTCTACTGTCTTCTTGGTGTAAGTATTGACGTAACTGATATTATTGTGAAGGCATGTTGTGTCCTTCATAATTTTGTCAGACAACAAGACTGCTACAACTTTGAAGACACACTGACATGCCCATTGGAGACCATCCCATCAATTGGAACTATAGGAAATAATGTCAGAGCGCAAACTTGAGATCATTATAGAAATTTGTTCTGTTCTAAAGAAGGTACTGTACCATGGCAAAATCGTTCTTGCAATATCTCAACACCATAATTTTTTTTTAATAAACTTGAACCTTTCATTGTATTTAAATGAATGTACATTTCAAGCTTTTTTTGTAATTAATCTTTAAATAAGATTATCTTAATTAATAATAATAAAATATAGTAATATAACTTACCAATTTCGTCTTTATTTTTTCATCCATATCTCTCCACTGTTCTCCGACCACGACCATTGTTATTGTTTTCCAGACATTCCTCTTCCTTTCTCTGTTAGACATTGTAAAGACAGGGATGTTGCTCCACTTCCAAAATTAAACGTTCACTGTCAATATACTCCATGTCACCAATCAGCACAACACAATATAAAATAATAAACAATACAACACGGAATGAACAATGATCACTTCTTTTACACTTTGCGTGCTTGCTAGTATTGCCAGAGATGAGTGCAGCTGCAAAAATATGTCAGAGAACATTTGCTTTGGAGCCGGCAGAGGGAGACCGTGAGAACGTGCCACATCAGCGGGAAAACATTCTATGTCTGGCCAGCCACGTGCTCCTCCAATCTGCCTATTTTTGTTGTTTTCACTCTGAAACGCACTGTGAAAAAGCGCTAGTGTCGCCGTAGACTAAATGGGTTCCAAAATAAAGCAGATTTGAACTCTAATTAGACTGGATTATATAGGCTTTGTGGAACATCTTCTTGGGCCTATTAATTTTTACCTTTTCACAAACTTACTATTAATTACTTGTATTACCTATCACTTCCTTATAAATAAATTCTCAGTGCAACATAATATTTTATTTTACTCTCACTTTTATTTGTAATAAACAAACCTGCCAAAATCTGAATCCCGTAAACTTGGCATATTATAAAATCAACAACAAAACTTGCATACAAAATTTTACATTATGAAAACAATACAAACATAATTTGTCAGCTGTTTCAAGATTCAGATGATCTTGTAAACAGATACATAAACATTAAAATATGAAATGATCAACAGTATAAAATTCACACGATAAACTATTGTGCAGTGCATAAAATAAATCAAGAGGATAAAACATCTTGGTCTATAGTTCATTCAATGTTTTGTTGTTATGAAAAATATACACAACTGGCAACATTATGAAAGAATAGTGACTCTACACAGTGGAAAATACTTTCTCAATTCTCACAATACCTTCTATACTAAGATCATTGGAATGTAAAGTCAACACTCTTTTCTTTAAAACTCAATTCTTGAGAAAAAAACACACACACACAAACAAGAAAATTAAGAATGTATTAGTTTAAATTAACAGTTCTATAGCTACATTTTTTAATATATTTACATACCATGATTGAAGAAAAATAATTCCTATATAACAATATCTCAACTTATGTATCAAACCATCTGGTATCTAAGACTCTAATCCCAGTTCTATCAATATGTTGGCCTTTGCCAAATAAAACGTGAACTTTTACAAGTCTGGTATGCCAGGATGCCTTGAAGACATTCAATTGATCTTCAGTTTGGCAATGTGACAAGGGGATCATTACCACTAAGTTTAGGACAATGACTCATGCTGGGCAGGGAGGGGGAGAATCAATTTGGAAAATAGTTTTAGCTAATTTTCCTTTTGAGGAAATAGTTCAATAAAAAGAGGTTGCCTAGTGTTAGCAGAAACTGGAACATTAAATGTATACTGATACGATTAATGTTAAGGTGTATATGTAGGCTTGAACAAAACATGTTTTAAAAGCAACCAGAATTTCATGAAATTTACTACATGTGTACCCCTACCACCCCTACCTGTGTACTAAACCCCTACCTAATGTGTAGATTTTTTTTTTGCCAAAAAACTAAAATATTAATATTTTTAACTGATGTTATAAATTTTGCTCTTTGAAGGATCATTTTTATGAAATTTTGGTATATAAATGTCAAGTTTTAAAATTATTTAACCCAGAGACAAAAATAACAGTTTACTTTATTTCAGAAAAAGTTAATACTGCATTTGAAGATTTAATTTATTTTACTAACTCATACTAATTTGTGGTTTTATCAATTTTTACAAAATGTTTAAAAAATACATGATAACCTAAATCATATTTTACATAAATCATGAATAACTAGACTTAATCAATTCTCCATAAAAGCAAGAAAATATAATGTTTATATTTTTGATTGTAAGCAAAGCAGAATGTGAAAGGAAAATGTCTAACACAAAATTTATTTAAATTTAACCAAATAAAGTTGTTGTTTTTTTTTTTAATAAGGGGTTTTTGATTGGTCCTATTCTGTTTCCAGTGTTCAAAGTTAGTAAACACGTTTCACAGAGAGAGAAAAAAAGAAGGGAAAAAAAGAGAGAAAAAAAAGAAGATTAATCATAAGATGAAATTAATAAAAAAGTTGGAGGATGTCCAATTAACAGTGTACTGTATCACACTCATCGGCTCAAATTTTTTAAATTTAATTTTATTATTATTATTTTTTTTTTATAGCACTTCTATTAGGAACTGAAAACAGGAACAGAACTGTTACTAGTTCAATGTTAGCATACAAACCTTTCAATATATTAATCATTATCATATTATCTCAAATTAATATTTGCTTTTAATATTATTTTCTCACATTTATTTAGAAAGCATGCTGCTTCTTCAGTTGCAACAATTCCACTTACAATATGTCTTAATTGTGTAATTCAGTGGTCCGAAACCATTTTAACATTTGGAGGGCACTTAAACTTTTAAATGGTCAATGGATGGCCACAAGGATGATTACCCTCCACTTCGCCAAACACCCACCTAATTTTACCCATATCTAAGTTATATCGTGAAAAATAATGTTTGAAATTGAAGAGAATTTTCTAACATGTCTCATAAGTGTAATTAAATTTAATACAGCTACTCTTAAACTTGCTCTATTAAACAATTAAAAAATCACCTGAAGAAAAATTATTAATTTCAAGGAAACAAAAAAATATTTGCTAATGAAGATACTAATTTACATAAAGTAGACCTACTTATAGACTTCAAACAGTTTGTTTTTCATAAGTCTGTCAATATTGGGTTGAATGTTAAACACAGCAACTTGCAAGTTTTCCTCCAAATATTCATCAAACAGATAGAAAGAATAACTTGTTGATTTGACGTGTTTTATTAAAGAAAATAATTATATAAGTGGGTGCTTCCAAATAATGTTGCTGTTTTAGAGCATACTGTACAATGCTTCCATTTCCATACTTATATAAATCCAGTGGAGAAACCTCAGAAATATTTTCCTTCAATTCAGAGTTAGATTGAAGATCATAGCTCCATCTGAAAATCAATGAGCACATCAGAAGTGAATAGTAGAGCAAACGTGTTGAACCAATTTCTAAAATTGTCTCACATTTTGAAATCGACGATTAAAATCATTTTGAAGATACTCTATAACTGAAGTTATGAATTCTTCAGAACTTGCTGTTAAATGTTAATTGTTGGAAAATGTGCCATTAACCCAGACATCAGCTCACTGTCATGAAAACGATTTTATTGAGTAAAACAGGTTTTTCCTTGAAGCTTGGAATTAAGCTCATTATGATGTTAGGTTATGTCAACTAAGAAATATAAATTACAAACCCATTCATTGTGTTCTTAAAGTCTGCTGACAGATTCTTATCATGGCTTTTTAACCCAATGAACTTAATTGTAACAGGAATTATCAGAACTGGCAATGAGTAAATTCTCTTGAACGAAGAAAATGTATTACTTCGATCACTGCTTTCATACATGCTCCATATGAATGGTTTTTGCACAAAGATATTCTTGGTATAAAATATAATAGAATATGATAATAACATTACCCAAGTTTTAACAATCTGTTGTTAAATAGTTCACTACTCCTTGTTGTTTCCCAACATGGCTGTCATATCATTTGTTGAAATACCATATAATTACTTTTGGTCTAAATTGTATATTTACAAAAAATGTTTTACACCTCACGATAAATATCTGAATCTTTGGTTATGACTTCCATAGGAATTAAATGTAGTAATACATCTGTAAAAATCTCCACCAACATTATCAGATAAAAATTGAAAGTTGTGCAGTGTTAACAATGTCTGTGCTTTCCATTCATGGCCAATGAAAAAGACTTGAATTTTATATTTTTCCTTTAATATTTTTTCAATGCCTAATGCTATTTCTTCTGCTCTTCTGAATACTGTCATACAATTAGGACTACATTTTGAAATAATAGTTTTTTCTCAGGGACAGCAATATTACTAATTTCTTCCAGACATTCTTTAACTAGTTCTTCATCTTTGACTGCAATTTTTTAAACAGATTTTGTTGACATTTGTCTTGTCCACTTTTTATATTGGCTAGAATGTTTTGTATCATAATATCTCTTCATAATGTACGCTTTCATTACACCCACAGATTCTTTATAAATTAGGCATGTTGCTTTACCACTATATTATAAAAAATATACCTATCACTCTTGAAACATATGGCACTCATCCAGTCATTTTACGATTTTCAAGGACATGATCACGAAATATTACCCAAAAATAAATCACTTGACCAACATACAATGCCAAATACAGATCAATCTCTTCTGAACCAACGCTTGATGCTGATAATTGCTGCTACTACCAGCCTGGTTAAAACTTGCGCAGATACCACCACCACCTGATTCTGGAGAGTGTAACATGGTAAACAACCTGCTGTCACGACAATGGATTGTATTTATTTTTGTGTACATTAAACTCATTTTAAGTTCACTATGGAATACAAAATTATGTTATACTTTTTGTTTCAACGACGTTCAAAAATTGAATCCACAAAAAAATCAATGGATGATTTCCCGAACACACCAACAAATCTGAGTCAATTTCAGAATTCAATTTTATTCATTAAAAAAATAATTTTTTTGTGGTTTTGTGGTTTTAAGGTAAAAAACCATTTTGGTCATCATCACCATCCTGAATGAGCAAATAAAATACCCCATATTAAAAACTAAAAACAACATAAAATTTGAACAACATTAACAAGCCTAAAACTAGTTAATGATGATAAATAAAGAACAAAATAACATGTTACAAGCCTGTAAAGAGGCCCTCCAACAAATTAACAATGATAAACTATCATAAATATAATAATTGACAACAATTAAACCAAATATTACAAGGGTGTAAAAAGGCCCCAAAATGAGTTAACAAAGATAAAATTAAAAATATTTTAATAGACAACTAAACATAATACTACAGAGCTGTATTAATTACAGAGCTAAATAATCTAAGCTCTCTTAATATTGAGCTGGAAAAGAGACGAATGTCAACGAGTACAAATCAGTTTGACCAAATATTTCGGCAAAGCACTAGTACTAAGTCTGTATTTTTATCCAACAATAAAATTTGAATTACAGGCAATTATAAATTCATTAGACAATAGAAAAGCTCCTGGGTTTGATACTATAACTTCAGTAATAATTAAAATGATTGCTAATAATATTATAGATGTCCTTGTTTACTTAATCAATTACAGTTTGGCTGAAGGGGAATTTCCGGAAGTTTTAAAAAAGCTATTGTCAAACCACTTTTCAAAAAAGATGACAAGAGGGATCCCAGAAATTATAGGCCCATATCCTTACTTTCAATATTTTCAAAAATATTGGAATAGGTTGATCCAAAACGGCAATAACCATTATTTTTTAGAGAGCAGTATTTATTATTGAATGTCATGATACGAAGTATGTGTATTGTTTACCGTTGGCCGATAAGTAATGCAGCTATTAGTAATCTGTAAGTTCGAATTAAAATACTCCGTGCATCCGAGTATCAAAATCCTCGGAAGAGTCCGAGTATTAAAATCCTCGGTTTCGTATTAAAATATTCAGACAAAATCCTCGTAACTAGGAACAAGGAGGAGGTAATGTGCGAGTATCCTCGGTGTGCGAGTATCCTCAGACAACGATATTCGTTAGTGCTGTGTCAATTCAAAATAAAATGCTCGGTGTTTCTACTTCGGTTATAATTAGTTTGTAAGCTGATTTTTCACTACACATTAATTAAACATTACGATTTTGAGTTATAATGATTTAGATTCGGTAACAAGTTTGGTACCGTAGCTATCGCTACGTCGCGCATCGCGGTGACTCACCGGCGCCGGCCGGCGAAAAGATAAACATCCGGGAAAAGATTATTGGGAGAGGGGGGCCCGATGAACAAATTTGCAAGGGGGCCCGCGGGTTCTTATCGCCGCCACTGGAAAAAAGATTTGTGTGCGTGGGTACAGACTTTATATGTGAAGTTGTGTGAGTGTGTGTTTTGAGTGGGGAGGTGAGAGGTAATAGTGTGTGTATTAGTGTATAAATAGATATTTAGGAATTAAGTTTTGGAATAAATTAACCCTTAGCACGTGTATGACGGGATTTCACGTAACCCTCCACTTGACCGGTAACGTGTATGACGGGATATCTCGATTCAACACTATTTGACTTCTGCAGGCATTTTTAATTTGTTTAAAGTCTAATAGAGTGCTGGGAAATGTCCTATTGGTATATTGTGACACTCCCACTACGGTATTTGTTCTCGATCATCTGTCGTTGGTCTTTATTTGGTTGTTATAGCAACCATGCGCCATTTTGTGTTCTGCTCCAGCGCGTATAACGTGATTTCTCGTCTCAGTAAGCTACGACGGTCGGTCAGTTGTGAAATGTTTTGTGTCAGTGTTATAACCGCTATAGATGTTCATTGTTGATTTATTTAGGCTGTATTATTGTTTATATGTATATTTATTTAGTCTATATCAGTAATTATTTTAATGTCCTGAATGTAGATAATTATTATGAGCAGTAGAAAGATATTTTTGATACGGTATGTTGATTTTTCTCAAAATCTTTTTTTTTGTAAAATTTACTTGTTTGATGAAATTCAGGTTATTTTGAATTAAATAGTAGGCCTACTTTTATATAAAAAAAATTAATATGATTTGTTTGTAAATATAAAAAATATATATAATCTGTTTCATAGGGCGGTCAAAAATGTGAAATTAATTATTTTTTCTTGTTTTAATCAGTAAAAATTTTTTAAAGCCAATCTACATTTTTTTTTACTCTATCTGTAAGAACCCAAAATCAAATAGAACTTTAAACAATTACAAAATAAATTTCTTTCCCTAACAGCACATTATGAGTAAATAGCCTAAATTGTTATTCAGCGTGCTAAGGGTTAAATTTAGTAAGTTCTGTTGTTTTAAATATCCTGGAGTAGATCAAATAGGAAGCTACTTATTCTTTTGTTGTAATTTGTAACCTTATGTAAGTTTATTGTTTATTTTGCTGGGTTCGGTCGGCTGCGGTTTTGTCAATTTCTAGCCAATGAAAATTAATTTTATAATGTTTTTTTTCCTTTCTTTTTTATGTGTATTTCATGATTAATTTAGATTTAGTATACATTCATTTATAAGTTTTACATATAATAAAGCCCCTAAGAGGTTTATAACCTCGGGGCAGTTTTTATTTGCTTGTAGATTTTAGTTTGGTTTTCTCTCTATCGTGTAAATATTTTTGTAAATTTTTGTAAAAAAGAAGAAAACGATATTTCCATTTTGTAATATGTAGAAAATTTAAAAAAACAAATAAAAAATGTGTTTTAATAATAATAATAATTAAACCAATTACTTCAGCTATTGAAAATTTCCACAGTAGAATCATTTCAAAAGAATTGGTACCATTACCATCTTTAAAACAACCTGATGATGACTATATTGATGAGAATGATGATGAAACGTTCATAGAAACTGAAATCAAAACTCAACGAAAATAACCCGCTGCTATCGAAAATGGACATCATCGTACCTTATCACTTGATGGAAATCAATCATTCAATCCTTCTTCTACATGTGAAGGAGTAAAAAAAAAAATACCACTTCAACAATTATTTTACCTCCCTTTGTTGAAAAATATTTGCCTAGAGTTAAAGATCCGAAAATTTGAATTCAATTTGACACTATCCATAAAACGTATATGATTAGAAATAAAAGATCGAATTCGATTACAAAAATATAATTATTGAAGGGAAAAATATAGGGTGACTCAAGGTTTGTGGTGATTGTTAACTTACTCTGCCACTCCTGAACTAACATTGTATGTCACTGATGATTATTTAAACAATGTAATTATATTGTGCTCAACCGATTCAATGTTGCAAGATAACGATCGCTCAACTAAAAGACTGAAATCTAGCGGATGATCTAAATTTTGTGAAACGAATTTGGATTAATAAAACTGGTAAGAAAAGAGGGAGATTGAAAGAATACAATAAAAGTGATATAGAATATAAATATATTACAAGCTTGAATAAAATATTAAATAGACAACTATTTGTATGTCCAAAAAGAAAGCAGGAAACAATTATTTTCATAACGAAAAAATGGGGATAATAAATTTTTATGAGCAATAGATTCACAAAAGGGTACTGAATATCTGATTAGATTTGTATAAAGTCTTACCTCCAAAAGGGGAACATATTGGTTCGGGTTTATGGGGTTATTCAATTAACTTTAGAAGATATCAGCAGAATTACATGCTCCTAGATACAATTTTCTAGAACCGGAGACTTATTTGGAAGAAAGGTTACCTCAAAAAAATCTAGAAATAAATCAACTCGATGAAACTGCAAGAGAGCACGATATTTGGTATAAAGACCATCCAAAAACTATAGATTGACATATTGGTGATAAAGTGTTACATGACAAAGCTTTGAAACTGTTGACATCTAAAGATACTAATTTGAATGAAGTATTTTGGAGGAGAACGACAGCTGCAATTATGAAATTTAAACGCAATTTTGATTTGTACATATTATCAGTATTAAAATTTGATTCCTATATGGTCGCTGCAAGCAATTGTTACAGCTCTTTTTGTGGAATTCCACAACACTTGATTGTACAATGGTCACCAACTGAATGAGTTGACTCATAATGGTGTGGTCGGGAGTCTACTTGTTCAGACCTGAATGAATTTGCAGTGGTAGGGAGTCTACATTAAGACAACGCATTGATTGGTTAGCTACTGTACAATAGCTACTTGATATCAATTAGACTTCTCACGCCGTTAATGTTCCATGTATTAGTCTAATCAAGTTTCTGGCCATATTTATGATTCAAATATAATAAATACCTTGATATATTAAATACCATCAGGTGGTTTAATTTTAGAAATCTCATAATCAAGCTCAGTAGCAACTCAAAAACCGGAACATCAAGTGTTTAAGGTTAGAAAACCCGAGAGATGTCTTTCCCATCCTCCGTAATCGTAAACACTACAAATTTATATTAGTTAAAATATAGACAGAGTCTCATTGATTAATACCATCTTTATAATTAGATATTTTAATATAATGTTTAAAAGTTAGATTCTTGCGAGAGATGTCAAAATTTCTCAGTCGAAATTAGTTTCTTTTAAAATAATAGTTTTAGAAGTGAATACGAAACTTCTAAATTTCCCTTGCAATGTGTAAATGAATTTGGTACTTTTTATTTTCAATTTTTACAGAAAAAATGGAAAATCTGCTAAAAAATACTATTAGCAAACCTAAATATCCATCCTAAAGTATGGATGGCGTATTTGAATTTAGCATATGTTTTTATTTAATATCACGAGAGGTAAAGTAAACTTTTACCAAAAAAAAAAACATAAATCACAATGAAAATATTAATTCTATATGAAGAAATATATCTATTGGTGCTAGTGCCCCATGAAGTAAATTATGGTCCAACAAGTTTTATTTGCATGCCTCGGAAACAATTATAAATCTAAAAATCGGAGTTTAAAGCAGAAGCATGCATATATATCAAACTGGGAAACATCTGTTTAATTTCCAGTCTCGGCAAAAAGCTCCCCGTCATTGTATAATTCCGTATTATTTTAGGTAAATATGGAGAGAAGTTGTCCAATTGATAAAAGTACGAAATCTGGGTAATTCCGCACTGTAACGATATCATAATCTCACCCAGGGAAACAATAGGAATCATGACATCTAATAATAAAATAATTAAAAATAACTTATAAAAATAAATACATATGAAAAATGGAACAATGTTAAATAAATGAAAGGAGGCGACAGCTGTCGCATGCAGTTAAAAAATGTACGTGTTAAATTACAATAGAACTAGGATTTCTACAATCTTGAAGGAAACACATGGGCACAGTAACGGAATCTTAAAGGAGCGTAAAGTTTTTTTTACAAACAAAGAGAAATCGAAGGGAAAGCCAGCGTACTAACGGTACACAAGTAGAAAGTCTAACGGTGCTTAAAAAACAACGGAAAGATTTGAAAACAACCACTAGGAAGCGAAATAGGACACATGTTGGGAAAGTTCGGGAAAAGCAACGAATCAGCTAAGAGGGCGCGAAACTCGTGTTCGAGAGAAGGAGTCTTAAAATAAAATCTTAGAAGGGGAGTCTAACAAGGGCAGCCGAGACGGAAGGTTATGGTCACAGATAGTCTGCTCTGTGTTCCATAGAGTTTTTTTTCAACAATAAACAAAGAGACAAGAAGTCTCTTGGCTAATTAAAAAGTTAATAAGTTTATCTAAAGTAGAATAAAAAAGGAAAGGAAGAATTAAGTAACAGAAGGAATCGCAGGTTAGGAGTCTTGTGGAGTTTTCTTTAAAGGATCAGATTGAGAAAAGGAGTCCGATTGACTATAGCCAGGGATTATCGTCGTCACAGGAAGGAGCTAGAATTTGGAACAACCCAGAGAAAGAGAGAAGCGTCATAATCAAGGAATAAAATGTTGTGAGCAGTGTGGTGGTTTTTTAATTAAAAGAGTCAATTAAAGTTTTATGTGTAGTGAAAGTGCAACTCGACCGATCAAAGGACCAGCATTTGATAAGTACCAAAATTATTGTTAACTATTAAATTCATCTTAAATTATTTCACTTTCAATTGAGCCATTAAAAGACCTACTGACCCGAGATAAGAGATTTGTGTTTGTTAAAATTAAATTAAAACTGAGCTAGCCGATATAAAAAAGATAATAATTTTTAAAGTAAAGTAAAGTAAAATTTAAATTTGTAAAGAAATATAATAAAATCCTAAAAGGGAAATTAACAATTTGAATATTCAAGTAATCATTAATGTTAAAAATAAATTAAATTTGTATTTTAATTGTCTGTTATAATATAAATTAGAATAAGGAATGAGTGAGGAATAAATGATTTTAGTTAAGTAAGAATTGAATAATTTCATGTACATGTTTCATTGTTTTGCTGTTTTATTTTATGCTAAATTAAACAAAAGATTTATCCAGGTAAATGTTGTTGTTTAATGAGTATACTAAAATATAATTATTTAGAAAGTCTATTCAGAAAGCTTATATGTTTTAATTGTCACACAACGTGTGGTTTTTTTTAATAAAATAAATAATTTAAAAGAAAGAAATGTTATATTTGGCACTCCAACGTGTGGCTTTAAATAATTAGAGAAAAATAAAAAAGAGTTAATAATTAATGTTATAGCACAAAAAGGCAGTTTTTCAATAAAATAGAATTTAATAAACAAAACTAGTGGTTTTTATCTCTCACAATTCATTATTTACTTAACAATCTATGAAAATTGACCAATTTTAACATATTCAATCCAGTAGCCATATTGAATTCAATCGTAGGGCGCATGCACACTTCATTCACTTTTACACGTTGATATTACTACACTTCTACGATATAAGATTTCGGATAACTAGGTCTCTGAAACCCAGACCTAGTAAAAGAACTATAGGTCGATATATCCTGTAGTTCTTTAACTAGGTCTGGTTAGATAACCATATATAGTTACATTCCCTGACCTTGTTACACAACATGATTGATGATACTAAATTATATTATGTAGTTTGCAATTTTTAAAACAGAACTATTTTCCGCGTGGAATAAAAAACATAAGTAATTGTTTACTAGATGGGGCCTTATTTTCCGAATTTATTTTTATCGTCTACTACATACCCTACTTCTTCTGAATAATGTTTTCCTTGCGCAGATCACTATTTTTCACTGAAAAATCACAATCTAAAAACTATCAAATCGACGGGTTTATAAGTTACACATAATGGCAAGACATAATAGCAATGAGAATAGCGTATGGTTTGATGTATGCACATTACACAATTACTACGCTAGATCGCTATTTCATATCACAACAGGTTTGTACAGGTTAAATTTATTGAAGATAATAATTTGCTTACTTTTTTGAGAAATAAAGTATGTAGTAGTAAGTAGACGATAAAAAAAAATTTAATCCAGAAAATAAGGTGCCACCTTTAAATAAACAATTACCAAAACATCGATAGATTTGACTTAAAATGATGAAATAGGCCTATATGTCGAAATAACCGCTAAATGTCATAAATCAGTCATTTTAAAAAATCGCTGATTTAGGATAGAATTGTGAAAGATAAAAAGTGGTAATCGTATTTAATAAGTATCGAAATGACGGAAAAAAACACTATTTAAAACCTTTTGCTCCCGACGTCCAATTTTTTGGATATTGCTGTTTTATTCATTAAATCCCGACATCGCAGATATGTGCGTTGAATCCCAGCATCCAATTTTTTGGACGTTCAAAAAAAATTTTTTTAATATAAATCATTGACAAATATAACTTAATTATCAATATATTCAGAAAGAATTATTGTTCTATTTACTTTTGCAATCATCAACCATGAGATATAATATATATTGACAATGATTTTGATGGCTGTGGCTTTGTTGTGTTTCATACACTCGCCAGATGTAACTAACCTTCAACTTTATTTATTGTTTGTGTGTTATGTCGAATGATTTACTTATTACTATATTGTTATTTAATTTTAATTATGAAGAGAGTACGTTCATCTTTAATTGAAAATACAATTCAGAGGACAATAGAAAACAATAGATTTTCTAATGACAATTATGAAAGTGACGATTCTGAAAGTGATTGTGTGAATGAAAGTAGCTCACACATACTTTCGGACATTTTTGATGATAGTGATGAAGATCCAAATTACAATCCAAATGTGTCAGATAATCATTCAAGATCCATCCCGACTACATTTAGGAAATATATGGACTTAAGATCTTCAGACAGTGAGGAAGATCAGCTAGCAGGTAATAGTGACATTTGAAGTACCAGCTCTAATTCAACACGTCCTAGGGGTAGACCTAGACCTAGAACTCGTCTACAACAGATGAATCCAGTGAGAAAATGAGGAAGTATGGAATGATGTTGATGGTCTAAATTATCAAGAATTTGTCCATATATTTTCTTTTCTTGAAAATCATGGTATGAAACATTGTCCTCCATGAGACAATCATGTCATAATTTAGGCTATTTTTTACTGTAACACTCTTGGAAAGATTTACAAAGTATACAAATATATATTTTGAAAATTTTTCTTCAGATTTAAATATAAAAAGAAGACCAAATGCTAGTTTAGGATTATGGAACCATGTCACTGCAGCTGAGATTCAAGCTTTCATATGTGTTCTCATAAACATGGGCCACAATCGAAAACCTTCGATTGCCAGTTACTGGTGGAAATCTGATAGAAAGTATTTTCCTTGGTTTGGAAAGACGATGGGCCGTAATCGGTTCCAACAAATTCTAAGCTTTTTTCCATCTAGTTGACAAAGCTAACATTCCCAAACCAAAAGAACCGAACTATGACCCTTGTGCACGTGTTCAACCTCTCATTGACCACATGAATCAAGTATCCAAGTTTCAATTTACGACTGGAAAATATATTTCAATAGATGAAAGTATAATTGCACCAAAGGGACATAACCCACTGATATAACATTTACAGAAAAAGCGCCATAGGTTTGGTGTCAAATTGTGGGTACTTTGTGATGCGGTGATACACTATTGTTACAATATTTACTGTGAAACAAAAGGCCTGGATGGAAAAAGTAAAAGAAAAGGAATTAGCTTTAACTGTTATAATAAAACTCATGGAATTAGCAGGTTTACTGTACAAAGGATATCATTTAGTTGAAGATAACTTTTTTACCTTAGTTAGACTGGCTAAATCATTGTACAAAAAAATGACTTTATTGACAGGAACCATGAGACAATAGAAAAGGAATTCCTATAAACCTTAAAGAAAATTTAATGTTGGAGAAAAAAATATAAAAGAAAAAAAAAACATGTTAATGTTAGGCTACAGGCAGAAAAGTACACAGAAAAAAACCTGTATTGTTACTATCAACTCATTCAAAGGTTGGCAACCAGCAGAAGTGCAAAAAAAAAAGGAAACAAGATGTACATAACCAATAAACCAACAATTATAAGACATTATAATGATTTTATAGGAGGTGTTGATGGTTATGATCAGATGTATCATCAGTACGTACATATAAGTGATCAGAAAACAACAAAAGTTTGGAAAAAGATAAATTTTCACATTATCGACAGAATGATTTTGAATACATACATTTTATATAAAAAAAAAATAGTACAAAACCAATGAACAGACTACAATTTACTATTGTTTTGATAAATATATTAAGTGATGAATGGTTTGATACAAAACAAAATAGGAATCTTAATTGCAATAACTTGGATGAAGAGGAAGGTGATGGCGATATCAATTGACTCAACAAACATTTTGAAAAACTACCAAATAAAAAAGAGAGAAATTGCTGTGTACGCAATGTAACCACCACTAGTTCAGAAGCCACCAAATCTAGTTATGTTTGTACAAAATGTAATAAAGGTGTTCATAGCAAGTGTTATCCTCTCCACAAATGTTTTCTCAACTCATAAACTTACAACTACTTTTTAAAATTACAATTATTTAGGGACTTAAGTTTTTATCAAAAATGTTTATAATTTGTTATTTTAAAACACTGATTTTACTTTAATGATTATAGTGTGATTGAATGAAAATTTTGTTTTGTGGACTATGTATTTTTCCTGTGGACGTGTGCAAATAGCCGCAGAACTGATAATGTAGGCTACATATCTTCAAAAAACTTAACCCTTTCACCGCTGACGTCCTTTTAAAATGCCATTTTGTAATATGGCTATATTTTTGTTATTTAAGCAGATAGAGATGCCTAATATTTTTTCTAGGATGATTGTGAACCTGTACATTCTTTATAAAATTAATTCAGGTAATCCTCTTTCTAGACTAAAATTTAAAATTTAAATTACTGAAGCGATCACTGAGGAATGGCTCAGCGACCCCATCCGAAACAACATACAGGTTTTGGTGATGAGCCTCTTTACCTTTAAGCAGAAAATAAACAGCATAATTGTTCAGTATGTAGTGCTCAGTACCAGTTCTGGAGGCAAAAGGAAGAAAACTCGTTATGCTTACAAAAAATGTAACAAAGGAGTTCATCCTATGTGCTTGACTAAGCACAGGTGCTAAAAAGAGAAAGTGTTTGAACACAAATAATGTTGTACATAATAGTGCAAATATTTTTAGTTTCCAGTTTTTTTATATGTTTCAAGGTTACTTATTTATGTTTTACATATGTTAAAAAGTGTACAAACCTATACAACTAACTGTCCAAACATCTAAGAGTCTGCACCATTAATTGTGTATTACATAAGGTAAAAATATGTTGTAAATCGATTTTTCCATGTTTTAGAAAATAGTTTATTGCTTTGTTGTTTATCATTATATTTTCTTGAAATTTTTTACAGGTCTCCATTAGTAGGCCTATACATTTACTTTAACAAAAAAAATTAATTTTATGTATAAAATATTTTTTGTTTAGCCTATATATATATATCGGTATTGATTTTTGATTTCAAAATAAAAATTTCATTGTAAAAAAAAATTTGTTTTAGGTTTTAGTAGCCTACTTTTCGAATATAAAAATTGAATGAAACTTTGTTTTGATATGTTTATCCTATAGTACCGGTATAGCTAAAAATCAAAATAACAAAAAAATTATTATTCTAGCATGGTTTTTAGAACGATTTAATAGAGTACTACAAAAACGGTGATTTCGGCCCCGGCGGTCTAGGCTAGTCAGGCGCGCAGCGGCCAAAGGATTAATAACTTGTATATGTTTCAAAATAATATAGCAAAATTTTATATTTTTGTTCATTTTTATGTGTAAAATTAAATTATATGGACAAATTACTTCAAGTTTTTTTTTAATTTCTAATATTTAAAAATTTGAAGAATTTTTTTGGGTAACATTTTTAGTATTTTCATACCTAATATTCATAAACACTTATTTTAAAAATACACACTCTTATAGAACATTTCATTAAAAACTGTTTTTAAAAAATCATAGAAATTGATCAATAAACAAGCTCAATGTTAATTTTTGTGTGAAACACTGAAAATTTGCTTATTTGTACCTGGGCTTCTATATATATGCACATACTTAACTTAACAGTAAATCCAACAGGTTGGGATACAAGCACCAAAAAAATCCTTGGGAGCAAAAGGGTTAAAGAGGAAATGTCGAGATTTGACACTTAAATTGATCCGACAACTTCTCTCCATATTTACCTTATTTTATTATAGAAATATTGGTATTAACAATAACATCTCTTCTTGTGTATCATATGGACAAATAGTTTAAATGTATTAAAGCACTGATATAAATGTTGGAGACCAGAGATAATGTAAGCACACTGTAACATGTAGCAACAAGCTATATTAATTCAGTTGGCTATAAAACTATTACTCCATTCAAATTTAATTCCTCACTAATGAAATGTGATAGTATTTTGACATATAATAGGTAATATGAATTGAAAATCTTAATCTTGTCCAGAAACCAAATAATTGTGCAGCTTCAGCTTATAAAGCCTTGTGTAGATATAGGCCTACTAGTGTCACTGTGAAAATTATCCTATTAAAAGATACAGAATGTGAGAAAAGAAAATGGGCTTTTTTTAGATGTATATAACAAGTCCTTTTACGAGTAATATAATTATGTTCCTTCTATAAAGACTGTTTACGTTAGCAAACGAATATGAATTAAGTTTAATTCTATCTATTCAAAAAAATCTGAAGATAAACCAATATATCCATTACAAACTTACGGTGTCTATTCTTATTAAAATTTAAAAAGAAAAGGTTCACCTACTCTATAAATTACTTCAGATAGATCAATGTATAAATTGAAAAAATGAAAGATCCTAATATTACCCACAAACTAGGCGGCCATGAGTAGCCTAATAATGAAAAGCTAATAATAATAAGATCAATTTGTAACGAATCTTACACAAATGTGCAAAATTTATAGAACAATAAGAAAAACCAATAGGATGAAGTTTTACTTACGTTTTAATTTTGAAATTGTAGGAGATTGAAAATAATAATCCTCCAGCAGAAATATCAATATATTACCTCATAAAATTTTACTAAACTTCTAATTTCTAAAGCCAGCTGCCAAAGCCTTCTTGATAATCCGGGTCTATTTATTTCTCGAACTATATTTTTACAGTAATCATTATGATTATCAAGGCCCAGACATCTTTGGAAATTGAAATCATAAGGAAATCTCAATAAGGGACAGACTTATTTTAAACCTTATTTACAGCCAGTGCCTAAGGATTACTTAATTTATCGCCAAATATAATAATTAGTAATGTATTGTACATCTACTATGTATAACAATTTGTTTGTTTTTTTTTCTGATAAATAAATAAGTATCAAAGTACCTTGAGGTTTATATAAATATTGTGAAGATTCGTGTTGCTGAGTTCTGCGACAATTATTTTTGGTTTTCGCAGTCGAAAGTAAAAAAAAAAGTGACAAAAAGTCATAAGTTTTTATATAAGTGAAGGCTCGTGTGTTTTCAGTCTACTCCCCTAATTGTAATCAAAAGTTTAGATTCTGAGACTGGGTTAATAATTCCATCTATAATAATTCGAATTTGCCCCTAACCACAATTCGATTAGGGGACAATAATTGTGGTTAGGAGCAAATTCGAATTATTATTGTGAATTTCACCACAGTGCTCAATAAGATTGTATCCTAATTCCATCTATCACAAAACTTTATCCTTCTATTCAAACTAAAACTTGCTTCCTCCAACCAACAACCAACTACTACTATTCGGAACGTGTAATGACTAAACTTAATTATTTTTGTACAAATTTGTAAATAGCTAATATTAAATTAAAGAAGGTAGAAGATAATATACCTTCATACATATTATCATAAGTTAGCCAATATAAAATTTGATCACAAAAAATAGCAAAAATTATGCAATCATGTGATCAATGTTCTTAAATTTGTTTACAGCTGATTTAAAGTAAAAGAAGAAACAGCTGATAGTGATATGGTATTGTTCATGGTTATAGAATGGGAATGGGTACAGCACAATAATAACAGTTACATACAAGAGTTTGAAATATTAGGTTTCTGTTGCCAGATTACATTCAACCAAGTGGTATATACGAAGTTTTTACAAGTATCTTAGTCTTTGAAAATGCGACATGCTTTTTTTAATGCACGTACTGTGCTTGTTCGGAATGGAAATGTTGATGAAGCAGTTTCAATATTAAATAGGTAAGGTACCAGTCACTAGTCAGTTATTATTCCATCAAAGGATGATAATGTGGTAAATATGGATTGTACATGCTAATCGGATTTCGTAATTACAAATTATGAAATCATGAACTATTTACCTTGTATTAAAACAATCAGATCATATTTGTTGTCAGCCAACACTGTTCAAATCACAAAATACATTAATTAAGTAGAAAATAAGAAATATACATATACAGGAGAGTTTCCCAATCGATTTAAGTGCGAAATCTCGGTAATTCAGCTTCAAAATAGCGTTTTTTTCAATCTAGTAGAATTTAATTAACAAAGCTAGTGGTTTTTTATTTCTCACAATTCATTATTTACTTAACAATCTATGAAATTTACAAATTTGAAACATTCAATTGGGTAGTCATATTGAATTAATAATTCGTAGGGCACAGAGCACTTTATTAACTTCTGCACTTTGATACTACTATGCTTTTATGTTATAAGATTCTGGATGACTAGGTCCCTGAAACCCAGACCTAGTAAAAGAACTATAGCTCAAGTAAGGTGATCCTTAGTTCTATAACTAGGTCTGGTTAGGTAACCACTTATTTTAACAGTTCTTAATAGTTTGACAGTTCTTAAAACAGAACTAGAAAATTAACTGAATCATCTGAAATATCAAGAGAAACCTCATTTATTAAATTAAGAGTTTATCTTTATTAAATTGAGATTATTTCCTTAATCTAATTTTATAAATTGTGATTCATAAAAGTTGAATTTAATTTATTTTTATAATGATAGATGTTTGTATAGGGCAACATTATCCAAATTATGTAAGTAATAAGCCTTAGTTCCTTTATGGCTACTAAGAACAATTTATGGTTATGGAAGTGATTTGCAATTTCAAAAAGGTTAGTTTCCTCTCTGTTACAACGTGATCATTTTCTGTTTATCTAGAGTAAACAAATTTATTATATGCTATTGATGTTGGTATTGCCATTGAATTGTTACAACAGAATTTAAAAATATTTCTCATTGATAAATTATGACACTTTTCAATTGCTTTTTGTATGTAAATTAACAACTCATGTCCTTGTAACAAAGTTAATTTTTTAACCAACAACCTCCTTTTATAATTTTATTCATATTATGACATCATTAGTTCAAGTCTAAACTTAAAATTATTTCATGAACACATTTAATAATTTTCTTTCTAATTTATTTATATAATCAAGAATTATGTTTATGTTTTCATGAATTATATACATGGTATTCCAAAACATTTTGAAAACAGGAGCTTACTATAGTGAGTACGGGCTTGGCAGGCAATGCCGAGAGATCCTCCCTGTATCTTCACTTGGATTAGATCCCTCTTTTTCATCTTCCTATCAGGTCTCTCTTCTAATCCTGATACTATTAAGAGTGTTCGAGAACTAGTAGTTTTTATTATTATTTTTACTTCATAGGGTGATGATGACAGACATGTTTTTTGGCTTTAAAAAAAATTGAATGTACAAAACTTTTTTAGTATATGGAACTCTTTACTAGGGGCCTAATGAACATTTCAGCAGTAGAAGATATAAAAAGAAAACTAGGAAAAGCAGAATTTTATAACTAGCATTTATGATTTTACTATTTATTTTTAATTTGTTGTTTTTCTTAATCAAGCATCTAAAAAAATTACAATTTTTATAGTAACCTAATCTTATATTTGTAAAATACAGTTGTTAAGAGGATTTCTCTTGTGTTGAAATATATGCGTATTTAGATATACATTAATAAAAACCAACTGAACTTTATTATTCAGTAATATAGATGGTTATAAAAAAGTTCCTAATTATTTTATTGCTTACAGAATATTGGGGAAAGAAGGAATACTGACTCAATACAGACTTACTAGATACTTTGAAAAACCTTTTCAGGTAATGCCTAACATTTTTAATAATTTGGAAAAAAAATTAAGTTTGGGACCTATTTAGTAAAAAAAAAAATTGTCCTTTCTTTTTTTTTTTTCAGACACGCCGCAGAATTAACTATGAAAAGTGTAAAGCTATTTATAATGAAGACATGGCTCGAAAAATTCAATTTGTTTTAAGAAAAAACAGAATCGATCCTTTTCCTGGATGCCATTAGTCTAAATAGAGTTAAGTTGTATTAAAGATGAAAATAAAGAAATAGCATTTATTCGAAAGAACTAGTAATTTTATTTTTAAATTGGACTGATATATTGTTTCAAATTATTTTTTAACTCATGATCTGATGACATGAAAAAAATTCCATGAAGGTAAATTTATCTAGAAATAATGTTATTCAAAGGTAATATTGGTTTCAGCCCAAATTGAATATTTTAAGAACTCTGTAAAATTGTCCATTTTGTAAATTAAATGAAATATTGCTTTTTTTTTAGGTAGATTGTTCATCTATTTCATGAATTTTTCGGTAGTAGAATTGTCATCCATTTCACAAATTGAGCAATTATGATAGATTCTGCATATTTGTTTTTTATTAAAGAATATTTTTAATTATCTGCTAGATAAATTTTCATTGCACAAATTAAGTTGAGAAAAAGTGAACCATTTATAATGTGTTCTGTTATTTATTTTTTTACGATATCTAAATCCTATTACCACGCAAAAGTTGCAGTTTGTTACTCTGAATTCGGGGAAAATAATGTAAACTCTGATGTTCATGTTTTAACAATGTTAATGAGGTTATCAGACTATGGAAGAACTCTTGAACCATATTATTCAATACTGTAGTATTAATTTTATCTCTAATAATTTTATTTACCTTTCCCTGTTTTCCTTGTGAACCACAACTTTTATGTACATGAGCATCAAGATAAGTGAAAACTTTTTTTATTAAAATAATCAGTGAACAAATACCTTTAAAATGAGATCACTTAACCTACCGTTACATTTGAAAATTTTCCAACACTACCTCCACCCCCTCCCCCAAAACTACCCTTTTCGAGCGTTTTGGAGATTTCAAAATAATTTCTCCAAATTCTTTGGGGTAGAATAGGGGGGTTGTCTGTTGTTATGTATGATCTACCTCATTTAGTTTACCCACTATACATTGTGTACGGGTGGTCTGCCTCACTCTGTATGTGTGGTTATAAATTAATGTACAATGCTGATGGTAGATATATTATACCTTTCTAGTTAATAGGACGAATATCAATATCCAAGAAGGCGAGGACATTTGACAAAGTGAATTATCCTTTGAATTTTCCAACCAAGAGCTGGAAATGCAAATCTACAGTTAAATTTCTATGTGGATACTACAGGAAAGTTAAAAAAAGGTGTGATCTGAAAGAAAAGCTTTAAAGCTAAAGAATTTGGATAAACATAAAATTTCCCATTATGAATTTGATTAAAGAAAAACATATAAATGAAATTGGTATTTTAAAAATGTTGGTAAATAATTAGGTTAATTAATATAACTAAAATACCAATATTGTAACAAATTATTACATTTAAAACATATTACTAAAATCAGTAGAATTACTGTTAAAAATTAGATATTAATTATTGAGATGCCTTATATTAGAATTAAAAAAAAAATTAATTTGGGGGATTTACATACATTAAATTGAGATAATGGGTCTTATTTGAATTCGATACTGAGTTTGAGTGGAAAATCTAAAGAAAAAATTAGGGAATGTGTGAGATATACATACATATTGATGGTTAGTTTATAACTAACATTTTTCCTGAAATGTAGCATAATAATTGTAAACTGGGTAAAATTATAAAGTTGTGAAAAAATAAAAAAATAAATAACATTTTATTTAAATTGCACAAGTTATATCCAAAAATTTACAATGTGATGTCCATAATTACATTTAAAATAAAAATCTACCATATTATGAATATGACATTTGGTAATAGACTATGTAGAATAACATTAAATTAAATTAAATAGTTATACATTGTATGTTTTATTACTTTAAATGGATAGTTTTTTGATGCTTTATGATTAAATTAAAATGACAACCAAATACTTTTTAATAAAGGTGGAACAAAGAAACACACACACACGTATATATATATATATATATATATATACACACACAGTCTCAACAAAAAATTTATACACTATTTGAATAGTTGTTACTTGGAAACGAAAATAGATAGAAACGGCAAAATCCAATCAGCTGATAAGTAGAAAACATCTGTTATTCATTGATCTAACTCATAGTTGTCTTTTTACTAATGTAAGTGGGTTTTGAAGTATTATTGGAAGGTTGAGAATGTTAAAGAGGTTCAAAGATGTTGAAAAATTGAATTTGTACCACCACCACCAATGAGAAAAACAATTACAAGAATTCGTAACAAGTTTGAAGCTGATGAAGAAGTGTATAATCAACAAGATGTGGTTCTATCCCACTTATCTTGGTGTGAGGGAATTTCTTGACAAAAAACTTTCTTCGAATGATGGATAGGAGAAAGAGGAAGTCCTTAAAGAGTACACACGATTTTCATACTACACCCATGAACTTTTACTTTTGGGATGTTTTAAAAGACATTGTGAATGGTAAAAAACCAAGGACACTGCAGGAACTAAGACAGCAAATCGAAAATGCAGTTAATATTATCTCTTTAATTATAATAACAGTTAGTTTGTCGCTCTGTATTAAACCGTTACTGTAGATGTATTGCAGTTAATGGTGATCATTTTGAACATTTATAGGTTTAAGATACAGAACAATGGAAGAGTCATGTATCCATTTGTTTTCTTTAATAAAATATAACTTTTTTATTATACATTTGCCATCATATCATTTGTGTGTTGAGAATCAAAACACAACGTTTCAGGAATAAGATCAATTCCCGTTATCAAGTGACTAAAAACTAAAGAAACATGAAATAGAAACTAAGCCTATGTAAGAAGTAAAATTAATTAAGAATATCACCAACCTTAATATCTAAGCATAATCTGAGCTTAAACTGAGAAGTCAAAAAACAATCACGGTAATGCACAACTAATGTCAAATACGTGTTGTTGTATCAAAGATACAGCAACAAGTGACGTGGTCCAGAAGGCGTGACAAACTATTAGGGGAGTGGCCTATTGTTAGTTGTATTAAGCTTCCTAGCACGAGAGCGGGTTACAACCCCTAGTGGTGATTTAACAGGTAAAATTTCAGCTTGTTTTTTAGTTATAGGGATATTATAATCAAATTTTAGTTCTTTTTCATGTTTCTTTAGTTTTTAGTCACTTGATAACGGGAATTGATTCTTATTCACAAAACGTCGTGTTTTGATTTCCAACACAAATGATGGCAAATGTCCGAAAAATGTATAATAATAAAATTGAACTTCCATCATTAACAAATAACTTCAAACAGAGAAAATATAACTGTTCAAACTGTGTATAATTTTTTTATATGATTCCAATTATTATAATAGAACATAAAGTCTTATGATAACAAATATTCTTTTAATTTTGTAGATTACAAACTAAAAAATATTACTGTTCGAGAAAATTGTGAAGATATATTTTTTGTCTTAAAAAATGTTGTCTATAAACAAAATATAATTTATTACATAATTCCTAATCATCATAACCTTTGAAATACTATTTTAATCTAATAGTATAAAAAATATAAATATTGTTTCTTACAGTCAAACATATCCTTGCCTTTGGTTAAATAATTAAAATTTAATAATATTAAGAATATGTTTAACTGTAAAAACAATATTTATATTTTTGAATCACGTTATTTGTAACTAAATAAATTTCTTTAAAAATAGTATCATTTTAATGGTTATAAAGCAATACAAATGTCTTATTTAAAGGATTTTGTACTTATGATTTAGACATTGATTATAGTAGCCAGTTAATAATGAGACAATGAATAAATATATTTCAGATATATATATATATATATATATATATATATATATATATATATATATATATATATATATGTGTGTGTGTGTGTGTGTGTGTGTGTGTGTGAATGTATTGTGTGTACAGATAACATGTATAGTATACACATTCACATAAAAACCTTAAAAATATAAACAAATGAAAATTCGAAATTCGAATAATAATGTTCAACTTAATAAATGTATTTATTCCTTTTATATATGTTTTTATTTAATTATATAAATACCTATTACCAAACAATTTATAAAATATACATAAACAATCACCATAATTTAAATAATCCATTTCTTAATCATTTTGTTAAGAGATCTTTAAATTAAAAACATATAATATTTAAAACACAAGCCTTTTTTCTCCTAATTTGCTAGTGAAGAGCAAAAGCAAATATGGATTTAAAAAAAAATTTAATGAGAACAATATTGAAGTCCCTTTGGGCGGTTTTGAATTGTTTTACTTAATTTTATAAAATATATTTAAGGTGGAATTCTGCTGCTGTCTTTCTTGCTCCATTATACTAATAAGAAAACATTGTCTAACTTTTTTACTATCAAGATAAAATAACTAAACAGAGCTAAAACATCCACAACAAATCATTTCACCACCAAGTTGATGTTTCAATAAACATTTACTGTTGCTGGTATAGCAGCTTAGTCACTTAAAATATAAATTCTAACAAAATCAAATATTTAGAAAAATATACTTTGTAAATACGAACAGTTTCACGGATCTAGTTAATTTTTAATTTGTATAAAGTTTTTAAGTAACAAAAAAACATAATATATAAGTACAGAATAAAACTTAACTAAAGTAAAATCTAAGAAACCCTGGTTGTATACCAACAGTCAATGATTTAATCTTTTAATGTCGAAGAATGTTTACGTAAAAGTTACTGATACCAAAGACCAGGTTGTTTATACCATTTTCCATTGTTTCACCAAAACTCTTATAAGTTATTGAACTCTTTGAGTCTTTTTACCGAAAATAAATTTTAGTGTGAGAACCACCATAGAACCGTTCTACGAGTAGTTTTTAACAACAATACCGAATTTCACATTGATATTGAATGATAGTCACAGTTGCCGTCAATTGTTTTTAACCAACAATGTTATGGTAGATAGTATCATTGTAAATATTAGGGTAGTAATTTTATTGATGATGACATAACTTATTATTTATTATCATTGGTAAATGTATTGCCTTTGGTTTTATACAGAGTGGATTGAAATTAGTGTAAAATGTTTTTAAGGCGAAAGTACATGCTACTAGTGATAATGTGGCACATAATACAATTTCCTACTCCCTTGGTTTAAAAAATTGGTTTAGGTTTTTTTTTATTCTGTACTTCCATAAGTGAAATTGCAGTTTTTTGCTTTCTATCAAAATTTTGTAACATTTGACACATTAAATTTCAAACAAGACCAACATTATATTCAAAGTGATAAAATACAGATAAATAGTGAAAATTAAGCTTAGGTTGCAATTATTCGTAATTTTGAGTAAGGTAAGAGAAGTATAAATTAAACTATCTGTTATGCTTTAGTTTAGGAAGTATCAAATGTTATAAAACTTCCCTGTCTAATAAGATTTCAAACCATGTACTACAACCTTGGTTTTACGATTTAATTTTAAGAGAAAATAAATACATAACCAGTTTACATCTTTATTTTCTTTAGCAATTTTTTAAATTTTAACTAAAAGTTAACATTATTTTTTGACAAATGATATTGATATTGGGAAGAGTACTCTCAGATCCCATAGTGGTGGATAATCAGATAAATGGTGGATATTTTTCTCATCAATTGCTGTCTCCATTATCTGATGAAGGAATGACCTCTGTCTCTTCATGTTATAAATTGCAAAACAAATTTTACTTAATAATTTTAAAAGATAAGTGTAGTTTATTTAGTGGCAAACAGGATGGTGTTTTCTAATCGTGAGTACTCGATTAAAGTAAAGTGCATTTCTCTATGAATTTCATGATGGTACATTCGTCAGTAGTTAAACAACCGGATATGCAAGTGTAGCAGCCTCTCCTATAAACCAACCTCTCCTATGAATTTTTGTGTGACTCCGGTGAATAGTGAACAAGAATCATGGACGCTGCTAACAGTTAGGGAAAAATTTTCACACAAGGTAACTATCAGGTTATCTTTCACACAAAGACTGGGTACAGAAGATACCCTCATACATTTTGTAAATGAGATTGTGGGTGTTCTGGATTTACAACAGGTATTTTCGGTGATCTGTCCAAGGCATTTGATTGTGTCGCTCATTCTCTATTGCTTCAGAAAATGAAGAAATATGGTATTAACGATAACCTTGTATCTTTGATAAAATCTTATTTACGGAATAGAAGACAAAGGACTATTTTATACAGGGGTAGTGAAAGATATCTATCTAAATGGGATTATGTAAAGTTTGGAGTACCACAGGGATCCATACTGGGACCATTGTTGTTCTTAATTTATATAAATGATCTCTCACCGGCAACAAATTTAGAATTAATATTATTTGCAGATGACACCACAGTAGTTATCAAGCAAAATTGTTTTGAAATTTTGAACAATTTAGTAGTTGAATCACTAGAAAAGTTAGATTCATGGTTTACAAAAAATGGGCTTCTTCTGAATCCAGACAAAACCGAAATAATACATTTTAAAACTAACAGTAATATAGATGAGGGTTTAACATTAAAATGTCATTTAGAAAAAATTAAGGGAGGGTTGAGATCAATGGTTTAAGTTTCTCAGTTTTAAGAAATGGGGTTTCCTTGAAGGCTTGTTTGGTGGTTTACTATGCATATATTGAATCTGTGTTGTGGTGTGGGGAAGTACTGCTGGTGTACATAAGGTATTTATACTTCAGAAAAAATTTTAAGAACTCTTTCTGGTATAGACAGAGAAAAAAGTTGTAAGGTCCTTTTTAGAGATTGTAACATGCTTACGTTGCCAGGACTTTATATTTATGAAACTATAATCTGGGCCCACAAAAATAAAGCAGGCTTTGTAAAAAATGGTTTTAAGCATGGGTATAGTACTAGAGCTAAAGAAAATTACAGATTTCCAAGCCATCGTCTAAAGCTGTTCGAAAATAGTCCACAGTATGTGGGAGTAAAATTGTATAACTGTTTGCCGCAAATGTATAAGACTCTCAATCTTGCTGGTTTAAATTGTTATAAAAGAGCAAGTTGTAAAAAAAGTTGATTATAGTACAGATGAATACTTTAATAATCCTCTCTGAATTGTGAAGAATGAATTTTATAATTTATTAGTATTACTCAATTAGTTATAATGATATAAATGACTCTGTATCTGTTCTTTTTGAATGTATTTTGTGCAATAAAAATTACATGATATGATATCCGAGTATTGCAAAAAGAAGCAAGACCTTCTATAAGAGAGAACAGAGGACATTTTGAAAACAAACTCTAGCTCTGTTACTTGAATAGTCCTATCCTGTGTGTTAAACTTTTAAAGTTATTTCTGTGTTGGTTTTTGGTGAAAAAGGAGTAGTTTCCTTCTGTAAATGTTGCTTCACAAAAAAAATGTTATTAGTGTTCTATCAGCCTGAAGTGTATTTTCATATTCAGACCGTGAGTATTTCTTTATGGTGACAACAAAAAACAGGAAAGTTTTTATTATTTGACGATTCCTAAAGAAAAGTGTAAAAAAGGTTTTTGTACTATTCTTAGCTTTTTTGAAATTACGAAGCAGTAATTTTCAGTCTTTACCTGTATTTTATCACAATAAACTAATGTTAGTCTTGTTGGAAATTTAATGTAGATTCTGAAAACTGTGTCAAACTATACAAAACATTCACAGAAAGGCAAGATATTTAGTTATGCTGAAAAAAGTACAGATTTTAAATTAAAAACCCCAAAAAAATTTGTAAAAAATGGGTGTTGAAGTAGCAACTTGTAATATGCACAGTTTTATCACTAATAGTATGTACTGTCTCTCTAAAAAATTTTAACACTAATTTTTAACACATCCTGTATATAAATCAAAATAATAATTGCAAAATAACAGAAAAACAATCATATATCACAGATCCTGGTCTTTTTCGTGAACATTGCTCATATACAGGATGAGTCATTATGGGTGTGCAATTTTTCTTGGATGGGTTAAGAGCATTAAAAAAAGAAAAATGTTTCTAAAATTGTAAATAAAAATAAATGTAATTTGGCGTTAAAAGAGGATTTTTTTTTTTGTCTTTTGTACATTTCTCTTAAAACGAACGATTTTCGTGAAATTTAACATTAAACATTTTTAATGACAGCCATTTAAAAAATTTACATGATAGTGTCAGTTTTGGTATACTGGTAAAAAAAGCATACAAAATTTGTATAGCCTACCAAATTTCGACTAAAAATCTTAAAAATTTCAAAACTTACAATTATTTTTCAAAAAACATGAAAGATGGAAAACAAACCGTTTCCCTGACATATGTTTACAGGAAATTTTTTCTTTATTTTGACCCATGTAGGCAATACAAAATTTTGCACGACATTTTCTGAACACTCTGTAACGAATAGTTAAGCTTAGACCTTGAATGAATGAAATTGTTTTTAAATAACAAATATTAGATTTTTTTGGTTATTCAGTAAATGTTTTACTATTAAAACTTTTTCAATAACATTTACACACAGATTAAAAGATTAACACACACACACACATATATATATATATATATATATATATAACAACTAATTGTTACACGTTCTGTTCATTAACAAAAATGTGTCCATCTCTTTAATATGCACCTTTCTGGATTTTTGTAAACATTTTATTCTTATTCACACTGGTAAAGGAAACAAAAAGTCTATATTTATTTTATTGGGGTTGTACCCCTGAAAGCAAACGCAACAAACAAAGTGTGGGAGCCCCTCTTTTCCTCTCCGCCCCAGACACATTCCTATCTTGAGGATACTGTACCAAGGGATATTTAAATTATAAGAATTTTTCTCTGAATATGCACTTTAATACAAAGTGTTCCTTTATTTGTAACATTTATTTAATTCACCCAATAGTAAGGAATAACTGGTATTATACATATTTGGGTATTGCATTCAATTAACAAGAAATAAGGTTTTTATCAATATCTTGGTTATTATAATCAAACAAATGGTGTTAAACATGTTAATCGATAAAAAGAGAATAAATTTTGTCTCTTGTAATTTCTTGTAAAACTAAAGTTTTTCTTGATATTTGATATTAAATAAATTTAACAGCAGCCATTTTTAAAATGTACAAGTCTTGGTTTTTTGTATACTAATCAAAATCAACTGTAATTAGCTACACTTGTAGTGAATTCAATCACCAAATGAATAAAAGCACAATTTTCCACAAAATTCACCTTATTTGTGCAATACAAATACAAGACAAGTCACAGTCCATTGTCAGTAGGGTTTGGGTGCATGTAACAACTGAGGATGATGACTTGGTCATTGAAACACCATCCTGTATTTATAACACAAATATAAGTGGTTTTTGTGAAAAATTGTCATTTCATTCATTTAGTGATACTGGTAAAAGGTTGCATAAAAAATGGGTATAGTAAATCTGGACTCAATATGGCGTTTTTGGACATAAGTTTTTATAAACGTTTGAATCCATCTTTGAAGTATTGCACATCCATTATGACTTACTCTGCATCAGATTATCTTTTAAAAGGATTAATCATCAAATCTTGTGACAGTCAATCAAACTTGTCTTATGTGGAATGAGAGAAACACTTGCAAACCGTCATTTCTCTAAGGACATGATTATCTAGCCATTGGACTTAATGGACTTTAGACATTAAGGGAGTAATGACCATTGGGTTATTTTCCCTCAAAGCGTATATATTATTAAATGTAAATTACTAGATGGGTATTTGTACTCAGTTGTAATAAAAAATAAAAAATGATTATCCAGAGAAAAATTATAAACATTGGTTTTGAGGTTTTCCAAATAAATTTTAAAAACTTTCTTGAATTTTTTTAACTGCAGATACCTCTAGACCAATGTTGTACTTGTTACAGTACATTATTTTTCATTTCAATAATTATTATGTTAATGATACACACAAGAAATGGAGTGAGTTGGTATTACTTTTCCAACTTTTATATTCAATTTCAATAAAACTTGACGAAAAATATCACGGCTGGAGCATACTTTAGGGAGTGATTACTTGGGTCAAAATAAAATAAGTTTCTTAACATATGTGCAAAAACACATAGATTCCCACTTCTTTGCCAGAAAATAGATAAGATATTGAGTTCATATTTGGTTTACATATACTTTATGTTACAAGTGTTCCAAAAACAAAGACTTTATTTTATATGCTTTCAAAAGGGATGCTGTTACAATTTAATAGCGTTGATATAAAAAATATAAGAGATTAAATAGTTACCTTGACAAATAAAGCATATTTTCTGTAGATCAAAGGATAACCGATCATTAAGGCCCGAAACCGGCTTCACTTATGCCATAAACACTTTCTTAGAGTAAATCATATTTTATTAAAAATCACACTTTTAATAATGGTTAAGGTTAATTTTTCTTTTTTGCCAATTAATCCTGAAACATAATATTTTTTTACTTGCAATTTTGCACATGAGTTTGGGTAATTAATCTTTCACACTTAATGAAAATTTTAACGGAATTAGTAAAGCCAATTTTTAGAAATTACATATTTTTTATGACCAATTTCTGGTTTTTTAGTTGAGAGACAGTGACCAACGCATTTTATTTGGTCCCTTAAAAGCCTACAACTTGAGGAAAATTGCTAGATCTGACTTCGAGTTATCAAAAAAGAAAAAGAAACCATCCTGATACATGGCCAAACTATGCCTATATGTCAAATTCATTTGGGCTGTAGAGAATAACAGATAGTCAGACATCATTCCCAAAGTCAGGCTTTTGGCCTCAGAGGAGTTCAAAATGAATATATTTGCAAAATCCTCTACATCAACTGCATAACTTTCTCTATATTTACACATAACCTTAAAGAAATATAGGCGAGAAAAAAAACCTACAATATAAGTAGTGTTGGCATTTCTTTATACCCAAGGAATCAAAGCCTAACTAAATAACTAACTAATTCTTTATGAATTAAAATAATATTTAATTTTAATTTTAAAGTAATTAAAATATAATCCTATTGTATTAATTATAATTATTTACATTCTTTTTCTTTTCCACTTTCTAATAATTATGATTAAATATAAGGCCAAAAAGAACATCAGGTACATAGATGAACTTAAATTTAAAATTTCAGCTATTTCTAAGTATAATTACAAACAAATTAAAATTGTGAATAAATGAACATTAAATTCTAAACCCTGTTTTAAAAACAATATAATAAAACGGTACTCCCATTATGAGTACTCTAATATACAAACATCAACAGTGAAACTGTAATCAAAAGGTGCAAATGACAGTTGAATGCTTTAATTTCAAAACGATCTAAGTGCCAAAAATTAATATATATATATATTTTTAATTGCAAAGTGATCTAAGTATCAACGCCAATGCACGTCTATAAGATCTATATGCCAAATAATTTTCTGTTGGTTTTTATAGCCTTCCATAGAATGCGCTGTGTGTATGTCCAGTGGGAGCGCCTTTCAATTCGATCTAAGTGCCACCTGCTTGGAATTGGTTTGTTTACATGACATGAAACTGCTCTGTTGCACAACACTTTGTTATTGTTTTTTACAAGATTTTAATTGTTTTTGATTATAATTATGATGGATTGTGTTGTGAAAAAAGCTGGTAAGGCTTTTGAAACCATGAAAAATGATGCAATTTGTAGCACAAGACCGGGCAGTACTACTATCAATATAGTAATGGACTTACAGAAAGTCTTTCCCATCCCAAAGCTCACACACAGTGACATGTATTACAGCCGCCAACTTTCCTGCTACAATTTTGGAATCCATGTTAGTAATAACGCAGATGGTATTATGTGTGTTTGGCACGAAGGGCAATCGGGACGTGGTGCCAATCAGATGGCGTCTTGTCTCTTCCAAGCAATAAACTTTGATCTTCTGTCAACTACTGATAAAAAACATTTAGTTGTTTGGTCCGATAACTGTGCTGGTCAGTTAAAAAACAGAATGTTAGTATTTTTGTATAAATACTTAGTATACATTGGAATGTTTGACACTATCGAACACAAATTTCTAGTGACAGGGCACAGCTTTTCATATGCCGACAGAGATTTTGCGCTGATTGAAAAGCGAGCTAAAAAATGTTCGCAGATGGAAACTGTTGAGCATGTGATGAATATTATAGCTACAGCTAGGCCATCCAAACCATTTAAAGTTCTGAACATGAGTGAAAAGTTTTTTAATTTTGATTTGGCAGGAGAAAATTATATAACAACTAAAAAACTGGGAATTTCATCTATATCAATGATGAAAATCTGCAAAGATGAACCAAACAATGTCCTCTTCAAAACATCTTTTTTCGGCGATTGGCAAAAGTGCAACATGTTAAAAAAAGGAGTTAAGATTGAAGATCTCACCAATATGACACTTGAAATTCTTCTTACCTCAGTGCCAATATCTGAAAATAAAAAGAAGGACCTACGTGCTATGCTGGACTACATTTCAGAGCCAAACAGAACCTTTTACGCCAATTTGTGCGCCTAAGATCCATAGGACTTAGATCGGTTTGAAAGAAAACCAGCCATGTACATAGATCGTTCTGCTGACTGGGTACATCAAATTTATATTCTTCCTTGTGTGTTTTAATAATTTAATTTTTTAACATAAGAGCACTTTTTTATGTTTTTAACTTATGTAAAAATAATGTTGTACCCTATTGAAATAAAACTATTATAAAACTACAGTGTTTTTATTGATTACCCGAAAATTTACGTTATGGCACTTAGATCGCTTTGAAATTAAAGCATTCAGTTAATATTCTTTTTTTTTTGTTTCTCTTTTTTCAGAATTTTTATGAACCATATTTTTATTTTTCCTACTCTATATTTCACCATAATTTGATCAATTAATTAATAGGCGCCCAACTATAACCGCCCAATTGGTTTTTTGAGGAGATTTTATTTAGACTATATATATTTACTACTTGTTTATTATGCTGAAGAATGTCCACAAAAAATGAACACTTGTTTTCTCAACTATTAACTATTTTATTACATTAAAGTTCAATTTGTAAGTTGTAATACCTTGTAATTAAAAAAAAAAAAATCAAGGAAAATAATGTATAGATTTTTTGGTACTATCGTTTGCAGTAAAAAAATATACAATAAAGTTTAATAAAAAAATTGTCATAACATAATGAATTTTTAATACTTAAATAATATAATCACCAATTCTTTCTTCCATATTACACAATTTAACAAATAGAAAACTTTGTGGCTTGGTTAAAAGACAAGTAATATAGAATTGCTTTGGTGACATAATAAATTTAAATTAAATAACTATGAAAGAATGTTGTATATAATTTTTCAACTAACTATTACTATACCACTTTTAACATTCAATTTGTACATAAATAAATTATATAGAGAAAATGTTGTACTTTACGACTTTTATAATAACTTATAATACACTTTTGTAGTTAATTAATCATATAAACAACAGAATGGCCCATAAGTCTGTTACCACTGGCAGTTCATTGACTAGCATACTTGGAGGTTATCTGTTGTGAGTAGTAGAGATTAGAAAGCACTTGCAGTAGAGAGCATTATTCATTATTTAATATTGCATTTGTGAACAAATATACAATTTACAGAAAATCATCTTTTTATACTGCAGATGTGGTGGTAACATGACCACAATTACAGTAATGATATTGAATTCTTTGTAGAATATTCCAAATGCCCTCCCTATATTTTCACAAAGTATTATTTATAAGTTGCCTACAAAAAACGAACAAACTTGATTGGTAGCGGTATGAACAAACTACATATCTTCTGTGTTCAGGTAAGCCTACATATACTACTACAGAACAAAATCTACCATTCTCTGTACTGACGAAACAACTTTTAACTTAAATTGAAAAATGAGCAGCCACACTAGGTATTATGGCATTCGGAGAATCCACATTTATTTATGAATCCAGACAGTGAAATATTCCTGGGGTAACTGTGAAAACTCAAATATTTACTAGGTGTTCATACAACCATTATATATTTTTTTACCACCCTGTTAACTGAAAAAGCAGTCAAAATGCTAAAAAAAACTATAATAGAGCTAGAAAATAGTCCATTCTTTCAACACCTGCAACCAGTTCAGCATAGGTTAATTGATGGGCACTCTTCACTATGTACTGAGTATGAGAAACTTTTCGAATGAGATGATTTATGAATGGGTTGGCAAAAATTGTGCCGTTGCAATAGACCTTCTCGGCTCACAACTAAACTCGATGAACTGCATTATCATTGTGGAGGACAATGAAATACAGTTTACCAAGTTGAAATCTGGAATGTGAAATCTTTAAAGGAACATATTTAATCTGATTTTGAACACCTGTTCTCCCTGAACACCTGTTCTCCCTGAACATTTGTAAGATGGTCTGTGTTTCTATGCTTAAATAGATATCATCTTTGTGCTAGATATAGAGGAGGCCATTTTGTGCGTCTAACATAGGTTAGTAGTTAACATATTACACTGTATCAAACTGACTGTTCCATAACAAATGTTATCAGTACAGTTTATGTTTGAAAAAATAAATAATATCTGTTTATAATAACAATGTAATGCATTTTTGGCAACTGACTTATGAGACATTCTATATATTATGAAGTTTATTAAATACACGAACCCCTCCCCCCTGAATTGTATAAAATTCAGTGTTTACAATATTTATTCATAAATATAGCAATGTGTACTATGTCAGTATACACATTTAATTTATTTTTCAATTTTATGTTGAACATTAAATCTTAAATATACCTTAAATCTGTTCTTATATATAAAACTAACTCTATAATTGGTTCAATACCTATGAGTACTTTCAACAAGTAGTACTTTCATAGTTGATGTGATTAGTACATGGCTTACATAATAAAAGGAGTATAAAGTTACAATCATAATGTTTAAAAATACTTTGTTTTTTGTGTGATATCAGCAGAGGACAAAGTTTACTTTTAATTATTTACAATTACTCTCAGACTGTAATATTTTATATATTGGCTTAGGTTATAAACCCATTTCACTGAAATTTAATCAGTAGAACAAATTTAAGGAATTCAACTATTAATGATGTTAATATAGGCTCTTTCAAATACTTTCTCATAGAGGGGCTCAAGTCAGGTCCCTGCATCAACTTGACTTTTTCATTTTGAGTTTTCTGGATTAGCTTTGAATTAAACCGAATCACTCTATTCAAACAAAATAATGAAAATGATTTATTGTTCTGCATCTAAAGTTTACACGAAACAAAATAAATAAATATTAACAAAATTAAAAAATAGAAGTTGATGTGCAATCCCATTAATTTCAAGGGACTCAGGGTGTTCATTTAACAAGAGATTCAACACATACCGAAGAAGAGAAAAACTTCCCTGCTCATTTGATAGATTATCAGTCTTTCAGACCACCTTGAAAGTATCAAGACAATGCCAGAAAGTTCGATTAAAGTGTTGCTGAGAAGTTCAAAATATATAAAGCGTTAAATTTGGAATTCATTTTTTCATATCCAGGTTTGAAATTATAAAATAATAGTACAATACCTTATATTTTCTGTCAATGACCTCTTCTTTTTATTGAATTTACTTGAATCATTTCGGAATGTCTATCTCATCATCAGAAATCTCTCGTTGAATGGACGTTGTCAAAGTATAAATACTCAAACACACATAAAACACACAACACATTTACAATATTTGATAGGTGTACACCTTCCGGCTACTAGATGTCGACTGTCTGTCTGTTAACTTTGTGTACTATGTACGTATATTTGCTACAGTCTATCTATATTCTTATCGCTGAGTCATATAGAATGTTCGATTAAAAATTCAAATGGTCATTTAACAACTGGTGTTCACAATCTTTCCACCCTTTAAATGCTTTATAGATTTCGAATTCTTCTACAGCGTTCATGAATTTTCCTTTATTACGAATCTTTATTGGTTTAAGTTTTTGTTAAAGTCTGTGTAACTACAGTTTTTATCAATTAAATGCCTTGCGTAATTGGATTATTACCCGAAATAGTGTTTTTTGGTAGGTGTTCATTAAAACGTATCTTGAAATCTCTTCCAGTTTGGCCAATATAAATTTTGTCATAGTTATCGCAGGTTATTTTATAGACATCTGTTAGGCATTCCAATGATTTTGTGTTACAGAGCGGAGTGTTTTTGTGCGTTTGTGTATTTATACTTTGACTGTCCATTCAATGAGAGATTTCTGATGATGAGAGACACTCCGTAAAGCGTCAAGTAAACTATTGAAAAGAAAAGGTCATTGATGGAAATTTCAAGGTACTAGCAGCTTTGCACGCAAATATTTAAGATTCAATTTTTTTAGCACAACCCTAATACGTGACTACAGACCTACCCCAAACCATGTAAAAAATAAATAGCCCTAGGCTTTTAGGATCTAGAGATAGAGATATGCTTTAGGGGTAAACAACACCCTTGGAGTGGAACATTTTCAAAACCCTTTCTTTGTACCCGTCTAGAGACTTACCCCACCAAACCATGTTAAAAAATTCATAGCTCTAGGCTTCTTGGATCCAGAAATTTTGTGATCAGTCTGGGTTTTGACTTTTAAATATGTAGATTGTACTATTATTTTATTCAATTTGGACCCACAAAATGTGTTAAAATATAAACTATAGTTTGAATGCCAAAACAGATTCAATACACCATGACGGAATGAAGGTACAGTAGAACCCCTCAAACTCGACACAATGTGGACTTTAAGGTTGTCGAGTTTGGGGGTTGTCGAGTTTTAGGGAACTTTGGTATTTAATGTTTAGGTTTGCAACAAATACTTTAAATAACTGTACATTTATTGATTATCAATGATTAAACGTTTATTGCAAAAAAGTCCCTGCCTGACAACAAAAAAATAGTGTGTTCAATCACACATTAAAATTAAATTTATCGATCGGTCAAATGAGATTTAAAAAGTGTTGGCCTTGTACAATAGGTTTAGTAAACTAAAAAGACCTATCCTAATATGCTGTAATAAAATTTACAGTAAAGTCTACAGTAAAAAACAGACAGTCCATTAAATATTTTTAAAGATTAAAACAATTTTATATAAAAAAAAAAAAAACATTAGAGCAAAGTTAGCATTGTTTGAAAAAACTTTTGATTGATCTTTGTTTTTCATTTTTGACTGGACGTCTGGCAGCTTCATCTCGAAGTCGCCGAAGAAAAAGAATGTCCATACCAAACACAGTCCAATACAAATGCTATAAATTGAACTGCTGATCGCATGTAATTAAGAGTCGGATCATTTTTCTCACATGGTTAAGACCTTTATTACAAAACTTGAATCATAGTTCTACGACGCTCCGTTGAATTGTTATGACAAAAGACTTGCCGCTTACTTTAATGGAATCGGTGCTAATGACCGGTAGCATCCGGGTGGTTAGGCGCTTGGGTTCACAACAATATGAATGTTTTGACAACAAATGTTTAGGGCTGTCCTGGTCTACCTAGACCCTTTATCTTTAACTTTGGCCTCTACAGTAGGATTAGAAAGTGGCTAGACAAAGGAGCATCCCTCACAGCTGTATAAACAAAAGTAACAAGCCTCAACCTCCGGGCATTTGGCACGCATATGGTGTAAAACAATGCAGTGAATGACCTTGGAAATCCCAGCTCCTTGTCACTGGCCTTGTCGAGTTTGACGGAATGTCGAGTTTGAGGGGGTCGAGTTTGAGGGGTTCTACTGTAATTACTAACTTTCATTTACCTTATTACTGTAAACGCTAATTTTTACTGTTCTTAAATGAAACTTTTTAGTCAATCAAGCTACTTGTTCTTAAGATAACACAAAATCAAAATGTTGAAACTTTTGAAAACCGGATATACAACATTTGTACACCATCATAATAAATTCCTTAAATATAAGGAACTAAAAATATATCACATTGGCATTTTGTTTTCATTTTATATTCCAAATTAATCACTATAATTGTACTCTCATTTTATAATTTATTCTTGTACACATTGAAAAGTTATTTAAATGTATGTAATTAGTTAATTTATACTTTGCTTTATTTTGTGTATTCTGACATTTTAAAAAATATTTCAGTAACAATGGAAATAATATCAATTTTTTTACTGTTATTTAAAAAATGTTTCATTTATATATATATTCTGTATCAACAACCATACACTAGTAAATATAATTTCAAAAACACCTTGATATTATGTCTAAATAAACTAGTTTATACTAAAATCTTTTACCAATTTTTAAACTTTACGTTTAAGCGTAAAATAAAAAAGGCAGTACATAGTTTCATTGTTAGTCTCAGTATTTATACTTACTTTAAAAAAATATATGAGCAATTTTTTTAAATATATATTTTTACTATGTTATGTACATAATAAAAATAGCAATTACTTTACTAATAATTGTAAAGTATCTTTCACCGTAATTCAGTTGCCAATGGAATTCTGATTACTCTTATTTGCTATTATTATTTGTTTTATTATTTATGGTTTATAATTATAGGTAATTGGTTAATATTCCGTTCCCTAGTGATAATTCTTTTAATTGTGTTTACAGATTTCAGATCTAGGCAAGAAAATATGAAAACTCAACACAATATTTATAACTTAAAATATGTAAAAGATTAAAAGTCTCTATAAAATTATAAGAAATATTAGCTTATTGGAGTTCCAAATTTCTTTAAATTAAAATTTCATTTTTGAAATAGGAAGGTGATGATATAGAATTTAACACTTGAACTAGTTTTAGATGCTCATTTCCCATCCTCAACTGCCAACATCCATTTTTAGTCTGTCAAATAGGTCTTTGATCAATCAGTTACTATTCCCTATACAATTCAACTATTTTGATTGGTAAAAATCAAGCTCTTAATTAATTGATATATAACAACATGCCATAAATTTAGTTCTGTGAGTTGAGCCCTATATAAACACAACTATTATTTTTTTGGGAGTTTACTACTTTTGTTAAATTTTGTTAATAACTTGTGAAAACTATATACAGTAGACTCTCATAAATCAGTAGACTCTCATATTGTGGCGGACGGCCGGTCCGGATTCCGAAAAATCCGGATTTCCCGGAGTCGGAGATAAGTTGGCCGATACAAGCAGTGATAAGCCGCACATTCAATCGCTACTGGCCTATGCCGATACCCAACGACACTTGTTACACTCTGATACATTAACTAATGGTACTGTTACTGCAATGTACATAATACAGTACTGGATTGTAATTAAGTAAAACACAGGGTAAGGCGTGTCAATTACCTTAGCCGCGCGGAAATTTCCACTGCTCGTGAATCATAACAAAATAAGTCATTCATGCAATGCGGAAGATCGCGTGAAAATTGAAGGCTCTAAAGCGGCAAATTGTTATTAAAAAATTTTTACCGTCCGGTCTGGATATTCCGGAGTCCAGATTTTCGTGATCCGAATTTATGAGAGTCTACTGTATTTTCATATTCACATATAATTGATCTTTTATATATAATGGAATTGAATTTCGCTAATATTTCTTGAAGCTGTGTTGTTTTAAAGTAAAACATTTTCAGTACAAATTTTATTTTGCTTTTCTAGGATAAAAATAATACAAACATTTTGTTTATTACTCTCTCTCTAAGTTATTTAGATTATGCTGATTAAAACTATGTATTTCACAGTTTTAAAAATGAAGCTAATTTATGAAAATATGCTTACAAAATGCCAAAAAATACCTGGTAGTTTAGGGAAATCTAACCAGCAACTCTAAACAAATACCTTAGCAGTATTTAAATAAAACAAAAATAAAATGTCTCCTTTAGGTTTTATAAATCTCATCATGCTTTAACTAATAAAACCTGCAAACCATCTTTTAATTATTTTTTCCCCTTTCTTTTTCATCAAGCAATAAAGATCATTTATTGCATTTAAGTATAACAGTTAAGCACACACAGCCTTATAAAACATTAATTTAAAAAATAACTCTTCAAAAAAAGAAGAAGAAATAACAGAGTTGAAAAATCTCAAACGTAAATTATTAATATGATAACGAAGAGCCAAGATAAATATATAATAAAAGGTAAATTAAAATACCTTAAATAAAAGATTATAAAATAACATACAACAATCAACCACAGCAAAATATAGCCTAAACCTACATACGGTAATGTATATACAAATAAATTATGTTTTACAATTGACATTAGAATGTGATGTGTGAGGCGTCCAGCACCTTGTTATCAATCATGCTACCTTATCATTTGCCGAAACATTTCCAGCTCATTTATACTTGTTGATAGTCTGAAATTTAAAATTAAATTCATTTGAATACATTGTGTTGTTGATTGGAATTAAAAACATATAGTACAATGGTACAAGAGCAATTGAGAAAGTAAGGAAACAAAATCCTAGAGAAAAGTTACACTGAGAAATAAATTAAAATAAGATTAAAAAAGAGTAGTCCATAATTTTTAAATTATTTTCCATTATTTACTTTAACTTACAATTTTATCCTAGTAATGAATAAAAGATACCTTGATATATGTTTAAATGTTTTACTGAACTGTATAATGGGTAGTAAAATATATTAAGTTTAATAAAAATACCAGATATATCAAGAATTAATAGATTAATATTAATTTAGATATCACTATTATTAATTAAATTAAAGGGCAACATTATGAATTTACTTGTAGGGGAGGGGGAATAAGATAACGACTATTATTTGAAACAGATTGGTGCCATTGACCATACGAATAGTTAAGCCAAGTTTTATTGAAATATGTTCAGTAGTGCTTGAGAAAAATAAAGCACAAAGATGCGTTAAGTAATATTTAATTTATGCACATGATTTGGGAAGTGATAAATTTTATTCTTATTGCCTAGATTCCTCTTTTTTTTAGAATGAGGAATCAATAATACATTTTATTGATAAAATTACTCACCTTCCAAAAGCATTGAATAATGCTACAATTTCACTGCGTTCCAGTTGAAAGTTTTTCTTTCCAAGGAATAATAAAGTTTTGCCATTTCCTGTCGAGAGTTTGTCAAACTTACCGGAAAACAAAATCTTCAAAGCCGTTCCCAGACCTTGAACCTAAAAAGAAATCATAAATTATTTTAATGCACTATATCATTTCAATGTGTACTTTGATAATCAATGTTAGTATAATAGATAACATATACTTATTTTTTTAAATGTCAAGAAATTACACTAAAATTTATACATATATAGTTAACTAAATTTGTAAATTTCATTTAAAAATTGTCCTTTCTTCAAATAATTTTGATGAAGCTTAGTGCTTTGCTTTAAAAAGACAATTATTAAGGATACAGTCAGCTAGTGAATAATTTGAATGCTAAACATTAAATTTATATGATAAAACCGAGTTTAAAGAAAGGTTAAAGTGATAAAGATAGAGTAGTTGCAATAAAGATCATGTAGTGGAAGATAAAGCAAAAATACTAGACTACTTAAATACTTTAAATTTCTTTTTTCTTTTTTTTTACAAATGAAGAAGGAATATATCTACTTAACGATAGCTGTAATTTGAGTTACCTGAAGCTTCCCCCAGAGTTTACATTTATCACAGCCTACACAGTCCATGATTTGTGATATGTTACGGAAGTGCAAACGGAATTCCTCTTTAAGTTTAGCTGCTTGATTGCCACCAGAGAACATTGATGATTCGTTAAAATGTTCTGGGAAAGAGCTAAAGAAAATCAACAAATTTAGATATTCCAATAAACCTATGATTCTCTCTCAATCTTCACATAATTATTAACAAATACAATAAAATAATTTTATAAAAAAGATGTCAAATTCAACCGTTGCTCTCAAAAATATATAAATTACAATCTTGATTGCATTGACTTTGAAGGTGAAGGACATTGTCAAATTATAAAGGCTGTAATAAACCTTAAATAACTAATAAATACCTATTAATTATATTAGCAAAGGCCAGTGCTGAGCTTAAATATTGTAAGTACCATTTGTACGGTGATGATTTACTAATATAACTGCACTTTAAAATATGTGATTGTCATAGTGCAGTCAAAAATGTAAATTGTGACATTACAAATATTGCTCCGTGGGCTAAGAAGCATGGTTTACAAATAAATAGTACAAAAACTCAACCAATTATACTAGGTTACTATAGATTATTGAATAAAATTGATAAGAATAATTTGCCTCGACTTTAGCTTGAAAGTGACATATTGGACTATTGTGATAGAGTGAGGAACTTAGGACTGACAATTGATAATAAAATGACTTAGACTGCGTATGTGACTGACAATTGTAACAGGGTTTTTGATGGGATACATTCCTTAAAGAAAATGCAAGATTTTTTTACCGTTCTATATTAGGGTGCTCCTAGTAATATCCTTGATATTTTCATACTTTGCTTACTGTGACACTGTAGTCATTGATATGTCTGTGATACTGGCTAATAAATTGCAGTGGGCACACACAAAATTACTGTATACGTTTTATCTTTGATTTGAAATGCCATGTTCATATTACGCTGTAATATAGATTACTTAACTTAATGAAACTTAAAGAGTTTCGTCAATTCTATATTTTTAATGTATAATATTCGGTTTTATGGGCTGGTGTGCCATCCTATCTAGCAGTAAATTTAGTATATACAGCCAATATAAGTGCCAAAAGCACTAAAAAGGCTCTACTATACTTGCTTTACCGACATCGAACATCAATGTTTAACAATTATCTTACTGTGTCCTCTTGCCGGTTATGGAATACCCTACCGGAAGAAATTAAATCAATTGACAGTCGTGTCCAGTTTTTGAAATGTTTGAGGACATAATTTGTGTCTCGGGTCGAGGTTGCATCTCTTTCAGCTATGTGACTAAGGCTAACTATTATTAATATTATATTCTTATACTAATTACTTTGTGTGTGTGTGTGTGTGTGTGTTTGTGTGTCTGTGTGTTGGGTGTTGGTATGCAAACAATTAAAAACTATTTTGTTAATTTAAATTTATTTTTATATACTTTGGTTATTGTTACTACTTACGAGTCAATGAAGAACAAGATTTCTGTTGGTATTTATTTTGAAAACCTCTCAAGCTGTGACATGTACTACGGTTACTTCTCCATCATAATTGCTAAGTGCCCTTTGAAACGAGGACTATAGTAAAGTTATAATTTAAGATATTATGTAAGTAAGATAAAAATAATTGAGTAACTTGTTTTCATATACCTGGATGCAATTATTTCTTTGTGTTTTGAAAATGAATATTACAAACATTCATAATTCAAACAAATTAAGATTATGTTAACAAAAACATAGAGTAACTTAAATCTGAATAACTGCTGGCATTATATTGACAAATTAAGGCTTACATTTTACTATATCGTTATGGATATAGTGTACATTTGCAAGAACAATATGGTAAAATTTCTTAATTATTTATAATATGGACTTTTAATATCAAGGAAAATTTAATTATCTCAAGTTTAGGTTAAGTTTTTACAAAATTATCATAAACTGCCCACTATAAATTCCTAAAGTAGCATCTTGTGCATTTTTTATTGTATTTTTAATATAAAAAATTGTTCTATTATGCAAACCCAACTTGTTATACATAATTTTTCTCAGAAAGGTGCATAGAATTTATCTGTGTAATTTAAAAAAAAATAGATGTAAAGGTTTTGGAGTTAGTATGTTAGGAATAAAAAAATGAATTGAAAGTGGCACAGAAAAGCCTATGTAAACCATATAAATTTTTTTTTAAATTTTTCTTCAAATAATACAAAAGTTTTGTAATGTAGTTGTGAATAAATATTGAAAAAAAAAAAAAAAAACATTTTATAAAATTTACATGTTGAAAAATCAATTTTTATGATAAAAAAATAATTTTCTGAAAAGTTAGGGTTATTTTGAAAAATTCACCAACAATAGTAATATTATGCAAAACACAACTTGTTGTATATCATTTTCTCGGAAAGGTGGATATAAAATTTATCTATGTAATGAAAAATTTTTTAGATGTATAAATTTTGGAGTTAGTATGTAAGGAATCAAAAATTTGTGCAATAACCGAAGCCAAAATTCTATAAAAAGCCTATATTTACCATACAACATTTTTTTTTTTTTTTTTTTTTTTTTTTTTTTTCCTTTCTTCAAGATAATGATATATCACAAGTCTTATGATATAGTTGTGAATAAAAGTTGGTAAATAAATAAATATATATATATATATATATATATATATATATATATATATATAATTTCAGTAGAAAAAATTAACTTTTACGTAAAAATGGAAAAAGGATAAAAAGTCAGGTTTATTTTGAAAAATTCAATAAAAATAGTAATAATATCCAAAATCCTACTTTTAGGTATCATTTTTCTTAGAAAGGTACTCAAAATCCATGTATATATTAAAAATAATGGTAGATCTAAAAACTTTCGAGTAATAAAAGAAGCCAAAATTCCACCAAATTCCAAGCCCATATAAATACAACAAAATCTAAAATTTTTTTCAAGATATATACAAAAGTTTTGTAATATAGTTGTGACAAGTATTAACATTAAAAAAAATCTTCATATATATATTGCGACGTTCTGTCACATACTACTCCCTAGCGGCAAAACATACCAACTTCATTGAATTATTACATTTTTACCTTTTGTTATGTGAACTTTCGGTTATATGATTATAACTTACAATTCGGTTTTAAGAATATTATTTTTACCATTATATATAAATTATTCCTATACGATTATTGTTTATGGCTCAAAGTGAATTTAAAAAATATGATTTTTAGGGTGAGAAAAGTTGTTATGAATTCTTGATTTTGTATATTTTTTATAGATCCTAAATAACAGTTACAATTTAGAAAGTATAGATCAAAAGATGAAGAAATCTTCTATACAATATTGTTACTCTAGATTGGATGAACAGAAATGTGGACTTCTGTAAATTAGATGAAGAATGACATAATTTTATGTTTTACTGCTACGAATGTTGCCGAGTTACAAAATACACAAACTTTGCCAATTAATTAAATATTAATTATAATGGTTTATGAACTTTTGGTTATATGAATGTTTAGATCATTACCTTCACGGTGGAAATAAAAATTATTGTGACAAGATGATTTTTAGTAGGCAAAATGTTGAATTGAAAAAAAAAGGTGACCATCTGCCCAGTGGGCCGCAATACCACTTTAGAAATGCATCTTCACTGGCCCGCAACATGACTTTTAGGTTTAAAAACTAACAAATAAAATTAATGAACAATTCAGTCTTCTTTTTATACTCTACTGATTGAGAAAATGAACAGTGTTTACAAAATATTTCAGAACTTTAGTGTTTTTGTGTGTTTTCTTACTTGTATAGTATTAGGTAATACCAAGGACCACTTTCTAAGGTAAGCCTATGACTCTTGTGCATAAAAAATCTAATAAAACTAGTGATATGTTTTACTTTTAGTGGAGAAAGCAGTAACATAATAACTCACTTAATAACAGAGAGGAAATCATGGATAGCCTCCCTTGTAGCAGAGTCTTCATGCTCATTGCCTGTGAAGTAGTTCTCTTGCTCCAAGTATGGAGCTGCCTTTGCAATCGCCCGCAGTTCCAATAAGTAAATAAAGTACAAATTACGTAACCATTGTGGTCCTTCATCACTTGTTGTATCTGGACTAAACCTTTGTTGGAATTCTGCTAAATTTGGACCCCAATGTCCCCCAGGGTGACTCATCTCGCCAAGTTTACCTTTAATTATTAATAATTAAATATATTTTGTACAAACAAAAACTTAACAACAAAAGTTTAAATTGTCAAATTATATTAAAATACTGCTACAAATGACATGGACTTATATTTACATTTATTGAAATTTTATTAAGCCCACTTGTTAAATTTGAATATCAGAATAAAATTGTCACTATCACATATTCGGATCTACAGTAGAATCCCTCTTAACCGGTCTAGTCGGGACTGACATCCGGGCCGGTTGCCCGTTTGACCGGTTAATCCGAGTTTCCCGTGAAAAATCGGTTTTCGTTCAAAGAAAGCTTATTTAATTAGGTAGCACTAAAAATTATGCAATAAAGATGTTATTGCAACTCATTTTATTGTACATAAATGTATTGTATATATTATGTTCTGTATATTATACATCAAACATGAAAAAATTAAACACTACAAAGCTTTTTTACAGATTCCCCTCTGTCAAGTCTTTTGACACATTTAACTGCGTCTCAAACGAAACCAACACACGCTTCCAAGAAAACTGAAAAGAAATGTTATATTTTCCATAATGTAGGCTATACTAAATTGATTCGTGGAAAAAAAGCGGCCCATCAAACGTTTTTGTCTGTGTATGTCTGCTATACCGACGAGTGCCAATGCCGCGGTGTTTTTATGCCGCCGACAATGGGATACCGCTATCGACAAAGTCGTTTAACTCGCCGCTGCTTTGGTGCCGCCAACAATGTGATACCGATATCGGCAAAGTCGTTTGACTCGCCGCTGCTTTGGTTCCGCGGTGTTTTTACGTCGCCGACAATGGGATACCGCTATCGACAAAGTCGTTTGACTCGCCGCCGCTTTGGTGTTTCAATTACAATTTATTTTCGGAAACTTTCATCCAACCAGTACACTACGATATAGGCCGGTTAATCCGAGGACCGGTTAATCCGAGGCCGGTTAACAGAGGTTCTACTGTATTTTAAAGATTAGATGATTATATATTTTTATGGGTGCAATATAACTTCCACATATGGTAAAGTGTCAACTTACACGATGTGGAATGTCAAACTCCCCAAATTTAGCTATGTTAGGATTTGCAGATAGGAAGTTATTTATGAAAAAAAAAAAAAAAATTAAACAATTTAAACACTTTTTTTATTTTTTCAAACCCATTAGAATAATTTATTATAAGAATGTCTATACAGAGTTTCATTAAAATTATATTATTTTCCGATTAAAACTAACTACAAAGATATCAGATAGGACAAACACACCAAGTGTATAAAATTTAGCCAATATGATTCTCAAAAATTGGTGGTAGGATTTTTTTTTTTTTAATGCAAGGATTGATGATTAAGAATGAGGGAGCAATGCACTAACTAGATTTGATCCTAATTAATTAAATAAGTATATTTACCCGAAAGTAGGAAGTTTGCACATAGATGAATGTTGATGCTGCTGTGCAGACCAGATATAACTCTGTAAAAGACTCTCTTCTCCAAGCACATTCCTAAGAAAATAAATTAAACCAAAAGGGTTACAATATTTTTTCTTATTATACAAACATATAATGCTATAGAGCAAATATTCAAAAGCTTGTAGTATAGAAAGATCAAATAAATAAAGTCATAAAACAAGAACGTACAAACACAATCATGCTACCTACTCTTTGTAAAATTCATAATATATAACTTAGTGAAACGCTACTTTTCATTGTTTCACCTCAAATATCCATTACACAAAATATACATTCCTTAACTCCTTAGAGTCATTATGATGTGATATTAATACGAGAGACTTTATTAAGTGTTGGAATATTACATTACTATAAATTACATTAGTATTATTTTATTCCTTGTCATATTTTAATATTTTGAAGAATGTTATTCCTTGTCATTCCTTTTAATATTTTGAAGAATGTTAAATCACACACACATTTTGCTACTATGTTGTTATGTGTTTAAAACTATTTTTATCTCTTTGTTTTGTACAATCAATCTCTATACAGTTGGAATATTTTGGCATGAAACACGCCACTCATGACATGTTAATTTCTATAGTTTGTTTCTGTAATGTTTCAATTCAAGCTGTGTAAATTTGGAAGTCATTTAAATAATACACACACACGCACACACACACACATACACACACACACACACACATACTAAATGAAATACATTGTTTTAACAAATGAAATACAAATTGCAGGAATTAACAGGAAAGTCGCGCAAAGCAGCTCTACGTCACAGTTCAGATGTTGGACTTCGCATGGCCAACCGTCATCACAGACAACATAAAATAATAGAACGACCCAAATATCTATTAAAAGGATTTTTAATAGAAAATAGTAAATAAAAACTATACAATAGATAAAAACTATACTATAACGATCTCAAACGATCAACGATTGATAAATAATTAATTAATGCCTAATATCAAATATTAGAATAATAATAATCGATAAAAAAAAAAAAAGTTAATATTAATAAATAATTGTAAGAATAGGTAAATTGGGACAAAACACATGTTAACAAGCAAACCATACCGACATAGCAGCTGCAAAGTTAAGTTTGGAAGATAACGGTACTAATTGACGAACGTGACAAAGACAAGGAAAAGAAAACATTCTGTTTTCTTTGAGGGAAGAAAGTTCGCCGACATAAATAAAAAAAGGCACAAACATAACGGAGTTTTGCTACTCAAGGCAGCTGCATGTCATAAACAGGGAACCAAGAAAAAATGAGAAAGTAAATACCTAACGGTATCTCCGAGGGCCGAAGTCAACGCACGTAAAAAAAAGTAACATTTTTAGAAAGTTTGGATGTCCAATCAGAAGAGACCTGAGTTTCAAAAAATGAGATATTGACCAATAGGCGAGTAAGACGCTGAACTTGGAAATCGGGAGAGGCAAAATCCAACAGGAAGAAGTGTCAGTCTAAAACTGGGGGTGAGAGTGTGTAGGTCTTGGCTTACAGCTGGGAATCAGAGAAGGAGGTGTTAAGAGTTTTAAACTGAGAACCTGAGGGTTTAATTCAAAGTCGTCGAATAACTTAAAGGCAGAGTTGCCACAAAATTTAGTAGTTTTTTGTAATCATAATTAAAGTCAAGGAGTATTAAAGTTATAAAGTTTTCAATTTGTGTTAGTATATAAGAAATTTGTATTAGATTATTTGTGTCATATTTTGTTGTTTATTGTTGTGTTAAAAAATTTTAAAATTGTTTTAATCTGTGTTGAAGATCAATAAGACATAAAATTTTATTCTCAAGTTTAATTCTCTTCATTTACCATTCTGTTTATTAACATTGCTTTTTTAAGATAATTCAATAGTAAGAAATTAATTACTATAACTGTGCTCTGGTAAAACATAATAAATATAAAATTTTGAAGAAATTATTATCAGAATTCAGAAGCCGATTTTTTCCAAAACTTCCCCAGAGAAAGAGAGTGTGAAAAGGAAAGCAGTAAATTCAGTGAGCGATAAAATAAAATTCAGGGAATTTTCGTATAATTAAAAAATTGTAAGTTAATGAGCACAGACTCATACTTGCAAAAGCCAAGGTTTGCAATAGCTTTGATTAGAAAAAGGGTAAAAGTGAGCAACTTGGTCTTGTCCGCGATTGTATAGAGACAAGAACTCCTGACGAGGGATGTTCCATAGCAAGGTTCGAGTCACGTGGAGTAGAGGTCGCGGTAAGTGACGGTCCAACGTGGGGCAAGAACTCGCAATAGTTGCAAGGCACATTCGCGGCAAGTGGCGAACCAACGTGGGGCTCGAACTCGAAAAGTCGCAAGGGGCATTCGCGGTAGGTGACGTCAATCGTAGCAAAAGCATCCGCGGCAACACACACACACACACACACACAGGATGCATCACATTGCGACATGTATAGCTAGCAAACAAATCAGTTTACACATTTAATTTCAACAAAAAACCAACTATACCAGAAGAATTTAGAGAAAATATTTATTTTCAAAACCCAGTCCACTAAATGCCATATTTTAAAGGGTTAGGGTGGTTTTTGAAAAATTTCAAATTTAAACATAGGTCAAGTGATGCATTTTAAAGGTCTTTTAAAAGTAAAATTTTGGGGGAAATGATCTGACTTAATTTGTTCCGCTTGAAGATGGTGGGCATAAACATACAATATTTTGGCTTTTGCAATTTTATTTACTAACACTAAATGATGTTATTCACTACAACTTATTCTTTTATTGCATTTGAATTTTCAATTCAACACCTGTGATTGTTCTTCAGATTTTGTATTCCATTTCTATTGTAAAGATAGATTCATCGGTGAATAAAATGCAATTAACAATATTTCGATTTTCTTGTACCTTTCGACAAAAATTTAATCTTAACTCACTGTCATCAAGTTGAAGATTTTAAACAGTTTTCAAGTGATAAGGTTACAAATTTTCCTTCTTCAATGTTGTCCAGACTGTTGTAAGAGATATGCCTGTTCGATTTGAAATTCGTCTGGTGCTGAGTTGAGGACTACAAAGTATCATTTGAATAATATTTTATTGTTTGGGCACATGCTGTCATACATGATGTTTAACAGAATAAGCAATTGTTGGAAAAGACCCATTAGTTCGTAAGCTATTAGAATCTACAGAAAATGTTTCGTGAAAAACTATTCTTCTGTTTGGAAAGCTTTGTTCATATTCATGTTTTGCTTTAGAAAAATATCTAGAGCTTTGGCTTGTAACATCGTTCCAGAAAATGAACTCCCCTTACTTCTCATTTGTTGAAACCATTAAAAACGCTTCAGACGTTTGTTCATAGTCACTATTTTTTAAAGTTTTCCTTTTTTTTCACGAACTTCTCCTCACCCGTTGATTGAGCACACTGAGTCACCCGCACTTCAATCTGTGCTCTTTTACACCTCTACTCGCTTACAGTGATTTCACCCATGCCCAAATCACTTGGCACTTTTTTCAAGGTTTTCCCCTTAACGTTTAATAACTTTTTTCAAGAAGTTATTGAAAAAAGTTACCAGCAATATTATCAAAAAATTTTAAAAAACTCAATCTTACAATGGCATTTCGAACCCACAACAATATTAAGAAATTGCTCAGTCTTAAACATGACAAACATCTACAACTAAAAACAGGAATTTATAAACTGAAATGTGACCAATGTAATAAATTCTATATAGGCCAAACGGGAAGAGCTTTTCGCCAAAGGTTTAAAGAACATCTGCCAAAAAAGAATATTAACAGCAATAAGTCAAATTTTGCAAGACACCTCATTGACGAAAACCACTCCTATACAGATTTCGAAACCAACTTAGAACCACTACATATATGCAGAAAGGGGAAATATATGGACGCGGTTGAAGAATTTGAGATATATAAATCATTTAAATATGACTCATACAACCTACTGAACGACCAACTAAACTTCTCTTCCAACATGATATACGACACGGCAATTAAGGTCCAAGTTAGTAATCTTAAATAAACATACAATAAATACGAGACATTAGTTGTCCTAGGACATTGATGTGATACGCATCGCAAGTGTCGCGTTATCATATGCGATGTATAAATTTATAAACATATATATGTAGTGTCCGTGTGATTTTATGTGTTATTTTAATGTATAACGATCTCAACCGAGTGAAAAAGAAAATAGAACTCTGAAGATGGAGCGTACGCTTCGAAACGCGTAAGTGTATATAAAAAAGAAGTCACCTGGCGAAACCAAAGGTAATTTAATTGTTAGTTTTTCGTTACTGACCGTCAGACAGAAGAAAGATTGCTCATAGACATTGGCGCAGCCAAATCTATCTTACCAAATCAAAACAAGACTAGCAGTCAATCAGCAGAGTATTTCTTATACGCTGCCAATGGGACACGAATAAAAACCTATGGGTCGGTACACAAGGAACTCGACTTTGAAGTAAAATGCCCTTTTGCCTGAACATTCATTAGCACAAATGTTCATCACAGGAGCAGACTTCCTCACCAAGCACAACCTACTACTAGACATGACTTAGAAGCGCTTGATCGACCAGACTACAAGTCTCAAAATCAAAGGAAGAGTTAGCAGTCCAGGTCCACGGCACCATGTACGAATATCTCCTGCAAGAGTATTCCAATCTTGTTAGGCCAATTTCTAAGGACAGCAATTTCAACCAACGTCATGCACTTATATAAAGACATAGTAGGAACCTTGCCGCCATCCGACAATAAACAATATTGTCTCATGTTGATAAATAGAACCACGCACTGTCCAGAAGCAGAGCCGACTTCCTCACCAAGTACAACCTACTACCAACTTTTGAAGACAAGCTCAAAACAAAACAATGAATACAAATAGTTTCAACTAGAGCAGAGGTATGTAGACACACACTACACATTTGTCATCGTTAACAGTAAATTAAATTGTTGTAGAGATATAGATAAATTTAATTGTCAATTGTTTTGTAATCTAAGCTTGTTGTAATTAAATAACGCACAGCAAGAGAGAGAACACTGAAGAGAGGATAAGTCTATTCAGAGTGGGGGGGGGCATGTACATGCTGTTCCAATATCCTATATATATATATATATATATATATATATACTGGCCTGGCTCGCTCAGAATTAATTCTGTTCCACAGAATCACCTGCAACACTCCTCTCTCTCTCTCTCTCTCTCTCTCTCTCTCTCTCTCTCTCTCTCTCTCTCTCTCTCTCTCTCTCTCTCTCTTCTCTCTCTCTCTCTCGCTGCCTATTTGACATAATTCTCTGTTTTTATTGGTCATTAACTGTCTATCCTTCCATAATCTGTCTGCTGATCCCATTCAGCAGACAACCTATTCGTTGTCCGAGAGCTGATCTCTACAGGATGAATTTTTCTTCTAAATTCCTACCACATCATTCCTACTGAATATGCATATTGTCAAAGCAATTCTGATATCTGACAGATATCCTCTATCCTCTTTTACAAACTTTCCAGCTCCGACAGAGACTAATCTACTGGGCTAGAAATAGGAGGCTTAGCTGCAAGATAGGCCAATGGTTTCATAGCCTGCGGCCGATTTAATTCCTTAACTCCTCTTTTCAATCTAACATAATCTAGGCCTTTTTATGACAAAGCATGCTAATATTCTTATTTATTTTCATTCTGAATATAATTTTTTACTTCTTATATTTCCAACATCTCAGAACGACATGACATGGCATATATGCTTCTAGGGTAGTAACGTCTTGAGAGGATTGAAGAGCTATTCTTAAAACCAACAGAACAAAAACCAAAAATTAAATTAACCCTTTGGAGACCAACTTTGCGATATATTAGAAGTTAGAATTAGTGCTAAAAAGACGAACTTCCGATATATAAAAAGTTCAGAACAAAATGTGAAAATTTTGTTAGTTTTTCTTTCTTTCTTTTTTTTCTTCTTTTTTTCTTTTTCTATATTTGGATTGTTTTTTCCACAAAACAATAGACAAAGAACCAAGATGTCAAGATGAGTAGATGCGTTGATGAAGAAAATTTCCATTCTAGTGAAGTGGACAGATAACTTAGATTTGAGTTAGATGATGATGGTGATAATAACATTATAACTAGTGAAGAAGAATTGGAGGTTGTGACGATATTTGTAGTGATGATCTCTTTTAGGTTATGTAGATAATATAGATGAAGGTTCCGATTATAACCCTTAGGAGAAGGAAGAGGTAGGCCTAGGCCTATAGGTAGAGATGTAGGATCAATTATTTTTGTTGCCTTAAGCTTTGAAATAAACAAGTTCCACTGTACTAATTAATTCTCATGATATTTATATGCTTCTAGATATAATCTTATGTCTATATGATATAAGTCATATAATCATAGATGCAATCTAATATGTTTAAATTTAAGAATGGTTAGAAGCATTTTCCATGTTCATAACTAAGAAATTTACCACAGAAAACTAACCAAATATTGATACAATGTGATTAAGGTAGCTACAGAATTTCTGTTCTCATCTGTGTGAGTGGTGAACAAAAGGAAAATAAAGTAAATACAAGTAATGATTTGGTAAAATACAACTATAGATTTAGACAGTAATCGAAGAAACAAAAATCAACAGTTTAATTAATGTAACAAAAATAATAAAAAGTAACACAACCTACCATTGAGATTGGATGACTTTATGAACGGACTGTAGTTACCTGTAGATTCATGAGGCCTGAAACCAAGTTAAATTATATTGTAAAATATGCATCCAAATGTAAATTCAATAAATAAAAGTTCCTTATTAGAGTCGAATTATGTCACAACCCATAACAAATTCTTCTAACACTTGTTTGACATAATTTGGTATAAAAAGCCTTTTGAAAAAATAACTGAAATTCTTTTGCAAAATTTTTTCAAAATGACAACAAAAAACAGTTTTTCTTAAGGAAATTCTTTAAATATTGATTCACCAAAAAATCCTATGTTCAAAATTAAATTAATATAAAATTTTATACAAAATAAAAAATGTTCAATTTGTGCCAAATTTTATACAAATAAAAGACGTTAAATTGGTGCTAATCTTGTTTATACATGTTCACATAAAACTAAATCTTTAACTAACAAAAAATTAATGATTATCTCTCAAAAATTCTTAATCAGGATTTATCAATCTCCTTAAAAGTGAAAATGAACCATGGTTGATTACTACTAAGTCAGTATAAATACATTTGCCCATCAAAAATGCCCTGTTCTCATAATAGTGAGTAAACTATAACTTATTACTAGCATAACATAAATTTACAAAAATAATCACCTGAAACAGTTCTCCATATAAATAGTTCGCCAGATACGATGTGCTGACTTTCCACGATATCCAGTATAGCGTTCAGGATTCAGCAACAAGTCAACATATTCGGCAGCTCCATCTTCATCAGGCAATGTACAGAAGTTGTCCTGAGCATCATCATGTGCTTGCCACAAAGCAAACTCTTCATGAGCTGCGTCACTGAAATTTATACAAACATATTATAAGTACTAAATTGATACAATTTAATCATTGTTTCAGCTAAAGTGGTTTGAAGTGATTGCATCATTTATTAAAATCAATAGAACACAGTTGAAAACACTGATGTAGAAAGACATCTACTTACAAAAGAGTGATCTCTAGGAAGGTATTTTAGGAGAAATTAATACTGTCCTGGTAATTTTATAAAATATACTCAACCGTCAGCCCTCATCTGAGGTACTATATTTTTAAATTTGTATTTTTCATAAATGTGGCATTTACAAACACAAATTTGATCTCTGAATTTTATATTTCACATTTCAACTTTGTTAAATCTCCGGTTTAAAAATAAAAATGTTGACATTATCACATATCTGTATTTATTTTGGTAGTCACATTGTATAGCTCTAGCAGTAGGCCTAGTAAATTAATATTGACAAAAACAAAAATTATTCTAAGACACCAAATAGTTAACCATTTGTATGATTTAATTTTAAAAATAACACAATCTTTCAACATCTTATCATTAAATATATAAATGTAATGATAAGAAGTAATTAGTATTTGGTAACTATGATAACAATAATTTAAAAAAATAGCATTTATAGTCTTTCAGGGGCTCACTATAATATGGATTGTAAAGGTACAGTTAAGGTTAGGGAGATAAAATAGAGTATAGGCCTAGATTGGATTAAAAATGGATAGCCTGGCCTAGGCAGTGGTGTACCTAGGTTAACCGGCGCCATGGGCTAACTTCAAGATTGCCGCCACTCCCTGATTCCTGTCAGTAGAAACAACTTACCTTCTTCCACATTCCCTTGCCCACAGTTAACACTATAACCACTAATTCTTTTTCTTCTGTTCTCCAACTGATTGACAGTCAGCTGTTACTTTGCTACATTAGTCTGATCACACTGCACTGTCTCTTATCTATTAACTTTATTAACTCATAATAATCAATTGTCATAAATTACATATTTTTCGTTAGAACACCTGACCGGAAAAGACATGACACTGTAATATAAAAAAGCTTTAGCCAAAGTATAAACCAAAACACAAATGTGTTTTATTGTAAAACAAATTTCTTCTATTTATTCACCAAGTTATAAGATATAAGATCGTGAAATAAAGAAATCTTGGACATTTACAAATATGCAATAAATACAATTATAACAAAACAAAAGAAATATTCTTTACTTTATACTTTCTGTCTCTATTCAGTTATATATTGCCTTTTATATCCCTGGCTAGCACAACATACATTATTATGAAAATATCATTCATGTAAATATTTGAAAATTTAACAATTTTTAATTTGATTTTAATTTATCTCAAGGAGGGGGACTATAGATAAAGATTTGGAAATAATAAATATTCATAGAGCTGAAGGCTATAAGTTTCAAAAGAATTTAAGTTATAAAAATTTGATTGTGAAGTTAAATTTTACAGAATAATTTCAAAGATTTCATAGTTTATCATTTGCTTTTAGTATCATTGTCTGTTATATTTTGTGGTATAAACACTCAAAAGAGTTCAATTTGATACAATTCGGATGAATATTACCACCTAGAAATCTTCAAATTTCATTTTTTTATAAGCACTGATTTCATCTTGATATGCACTCGGTGGCGTCTATTACTAGTCTCCCTCGGTGTCACTGAAAAAAGACACAGCTTTTTGGACCCAGTTCTTCAAACTTTGTGCAAATCCCTTTTTAATGGTAGCTATCTCTATTGGTTGTCTTTCCGATGTAGATTAGTGTCGGCCAATCAGGATCAACATCTTTGCCGCATCACTATTTCTCAATTTCACGCAGTGCACTAACTTGAAAATTCACTTTCACAATTTAATTAATACTATGTCTACATCAATAGGTAGTTGTTCAGTTGTAAAATTTTGCATTTGTATTACGAAATGATATTTACCTTTTATAAATCTATTCTGTATCATTTAATTTTTTTTAATTTCAACCTTACTCTCCTTAAAATTCATATGTGGGGCCCTCCCATTTTGTACACCCACAATTAATTATTCTTCTATCTTAAGTATTTATTTTTAATTCTAAACTACCAGCTGTTTTATCAAACATATTATTATTTCTAGTATTGGACTTACTAATTGAATTTACATGGTTATAAATACATATTATGGTTCTGTTCCCTAAATATATCTTTACAGTGTCTTAACCATATGGGTTTATTGTCAGGAGCTATATAAGGGATGAATTCAGCCCTCCTCCAGAAATTTCGTTCATTAAAACAAATTTTATTGTAAAATTGTAAAAAACAAAAAAAAAATTTTTTTAAATAAATAAATATTACAATTTTTGGTGATTTTTTGAAAATACATTCAACAAATTCCCATTTTTCGTAAAGCAATTTCTGTATTTTTGAAAATGGAACAATTTTTTCCCCCCAAATATATTCATAAATATATTACAAATCTCTAGTAATAGTTGAGAAAATTCCAAAAAATCTTTTTGTGTGGTGTACATTACCATTTCTGTGAAATTCTTCTCTCCGTTACTTTCCGATTTTTGGCTATTTGACATTATAACCCTAAATTTTTTACATCTAACTTTTTTCACTACACAGCTAAATTCTACGCACCTTTCTGAATATAATGATATATACAAGTTGTGTTTTCCATAAAGGTAACTATTTTTGGTGAATATTTGAAAATAAGCTGTAACAAATTATCTTTTTCTGTAAAATAATTTTTTAAATTTTGAAAATGTAACAAATTTTTTTCTTCTCCTAGATATATTCACAAATATTACACAAAACTTTTGTATATCTTTGAAAAAGGTGGTAAGCTATTGATTTTGGATGATAAAGGTTTTTCTGAAAAATGTTAACTTCATTTTTTGACATCTAACATACTTACTCCAAAACCATTTAAAAAAATATATATATATATATATATATATATATATTACATAGATGAATTCTATGCATCTATCTGAGAAAAATGATGTCTTATAAGTTAGGTTTTGTATAAAAATAATATTTTTTATTAATTTTTAATTAAACAAATGAAGAAAATTAACATTGATAGTTAGTTAGAGGGTTAACTTTTATCGTTTATTTTTAAAAAATATAACAACTATAGAATGTTCAAACTGTATATTACTTGTTTTAATGCATTAATCCATAATTCCAACTGATAATTTCGCTGCCGTACAGATCGGTATGACGAAATTAACATATTGTTGAGGTATTTTATTTGGTTGCTATGCAACACTATTGAAAGATAATAAAATGAAATATCTACGGCCATTAGCTACAATCTTCTACATTTCACTTAGTGTATGTGTTTTCCGCTAGGTTGCAACACTTACTGGTAAAAGACTCTAAAATAAAATCTTGCATTAATGGCAGTGTCGTACCGATCGGCCGACACGCCACTTTAACTATGAGCTTGCTGTCGTACCGATCGGCCCCCTCATGGCACTTAACGTGTTAATCTATACAAATCCTATAAAATAACAAATTTACCCTTGAATGAATATCTTTAGAGGACTAATACTTTTTTTTAAATGCATCTCAACAACTTTGAGCTTTGAGGCAAGTGGTGTATTCTATAATTTATTTTTAATAATAGAAATATCTGAGGTTAAAGATATTGAATAATGGATGATAAAAAAATTATTATCATGACCAGTAACTTTAAGAAAGGACTGTTAATAGAAAAAATAAAGTAAAAACCAATGTTATTCATCATGTAACAGATATTGAATTAAATAAATAAACAAAAACTCAACTTCAACAAATAGTTAGCTCATCATTCTTAGGTTAACATGAAGTTTTGTAGCGGATATAAGTATTTTTCTTCCATTTAAAAATCTTTTTAATCAAAATTTAAAACTGAATGAAACACTTTACATTTGATATTATTAATTAATTCCATGGTTGTTTCTGACTTACTGTAATTTAATTATATTATTTTACCTTTTGGAGTTAAATGTCAATCTCTCTTGTCTGTTGATATACAGCTGTCACAACATATATGCATCTGTATGTTTATAATATTTAATAGAATTATGAATGAAACACTACATAAGAGTCCACAATGACATTGGTTATTTAAACCAAAAAAAATTAATTCTTACGATGTTTATAAGCACCATTTGATCCCCACAAGGAAAAATAGTATAATTATATTACTTGTTACTGGCTCAAATTTTGAAAAGTTAAAATCTAATACACACCTAATAGTTGTGTTCAAATAGCCAAGCTCTTCATCAAGATCGTGTTCACACTCGCCTGAGTTGTAAGCTTCCGAGTACTATAATAAATAAAACAATATTAACACTTTACAGATAAATCTTTAGTCCACTATCATCTTTTATGTCAGTCTGTTTGTGTGTAGTATGATGTGTATTATGATAGTTTATAACAGTATTAATACGGTCTGTTCTTGTAATATTATTATGGTGGTTTGTTCTTATAACAATATATAAATACAATACTGTACATACTACACACAGAGACAGACTTACCAAGTCTTGCTTTACTTGACCAAGACACTTTGAATTAATTGGGGTTACCTCCCCCCCCCAATTTTGGAAAATACAATTACCTATACAAGTAATGTTCTAGATTGGCTATCAATGGGGTCACCCTCCACAAATTTTGAAATATAATCTTATTTTTTATTAGTTAACCTACACTGTACAATTAATACAAAAGAATTGTTTCATTGGGTATGAACAAAGGTTATATTCACAAATGTTTTATTTTTTAAACCTTAAAAGCCTAAGCTGTCTGAAATATAATTTCATATATTTTTGAAATTACCAGCATGTCTGAATTCTTGCCACTACTGTCTGTACTAAACTTGTTGACAAAGGGAACAATGTATACATTTTTTTTTTCAAAATCTAAAGTACAAGTTTCGAAATCCAAACTGTTAAAATAACTGTAACGAAAACTAGAGATTGTACAAAAGTGTGATTACCAAAACCGCCCCGAATTTTTGAAAATATAACTTGTTGAAGAAACAGTAATGCACAATATGCTTGGTTAGCATCTAATTTCAAGGTCAAGTATGAGATAAATTCTATAAAACTAACTGTTGGTAGTGAAAAATCAGCCAAAATAATGTTTGTGCTATATTTAAAGACTAAAAACTCTAAGGAGTCTGTGTTATAACACCACTCGTTAAACTTAGGTACAAACTAAGGTATTATACGAGTGAATAAAGCTTTTACTAGGGAAATCTTTAGAGTTATTGAAGCTTAACATTTACGTAAAGAGTAAATAAGCCTAAATACACGTTGTAAAGAATAATCTTACAATTTGAAATCTATTACTGATGCATTTAAGTGCTGTATTAAGTACAAATTGTGACCAAAGTATACACTTTGAAGACTTTTTTCAAGGGACATTAATTGTTGACTTCTATGTATTTATTTGTTATTGTAGAACAACAAAAAATACAAATTTTTATAATTTTAATTAAACATTTTTATATAAACATAACAAAAATGTAGACATAAAACGGATGTTTCAGAAGATAAATTTAATGCTAAAAATAAATTTATGTTGTGAAAAAACATGTTAATTTATGGTTATTTCTAAATTACCTTATACTAGCATTAAATAACTGATGCTGGAGGCAGAGTTCTAAAGGAAGCATAAAGGAGTATCTCCTAGTTCTGAATATTTTGTTCACTTACCTTTAATTTCATATCATGTCTTTGATTATTCTTTTTCATTGAGTAGCCACGTATTCCTGGCGGAATATCCTGGAACAAAAAAAAAACATTATTAGCTTTTTTTATAAAAATACTAACACCATTGAAATGGTAAATAGCTTTTTTTATTACGCTATAACCAGTTTTAGGATATATATATATATATATATAATGTTTTGTCTCTAAAGCAAAGAAGTTAATTTTTTTAGCCAGAAGTAAAATAAATCCATCTTGAAAATAATAAAATTTCTTCGATCAATGAACTTAAAACATCAAATAATTTATGGGCATCCATTGACATATAGGGAAATTGTTATCATGTTGTTACTCAATTAACTTTAAGTAGATATCTCCTTGGTCCTTGAAATGTTAGAACACAGATTTGTATTTGTTTTTCTCTAATATGAACTGCAAGTAAGATGTGGGAAAACCAAATGACAAACTTTTAAACAAGTCTTAAGCTTTCTTTATCAAATAGATTCTATATTACAGACTGTAATTATACACACATACACAGCCATGTGTAACTCTTATGTTGCTATTCATGATTTTATTTCAATAAAAGCAATGAGCCTAAACACATGCCTATCCAGATGACCTTGCCAACTATTAGTCACTAAACTACAAAATCAGAGCAAAAATCAGACTCCATGGCAAATCATACTATACTATGTCTTCTTTTTCCTCCAATGACGTACTGCCAGATTTTAAATATATTCATTAGCCCCTAGTCTACAATGACAAAAAATATCTCTAATAGTTAAATATTATTTGTCTCCTATAGGAAAGATCTGGTTGTTTAGTCAATCTGATTATAGCAAGAGTATATAGTTATGACCTCTGTGTAGTGGATCTTTATATTGATAACTCAAAACTTGTAGACATACAATTTCCCTAACCACAAGAGAAGCCCCCAAGAGGGTAAATATATATTTCCAAATATAAACATATGTTTTTTATTAATAAATCTGATTGAAACTAAAGTTTAAAATAGTTTGATTCTTTTAAGTTCTCTCAAAACTTTTTTTTTTATAAATACACTGTTATGAGCCTTAAAATAATGACAATATTTATGAAAGTAGTTTTGTTTCATTACTTATTTTGTTATTATTTCTTTTTATGCCTTTTTGTGCAAAACGTTTTTTTTTTAATTGTGTAATTTATCTGAGACTATTATAGTTACAACTTTATTTTTTAAACATGTAATTAAACAATTACAGAAATAAAATTGGTTTACATTTATTAGATAAGACAAATTAATTCAGAACATTATAAAACTTTTTTTTATACTTTGGTGGTTAAAAAGTTTGATTTGTTTATTATTTTATTATTTTTTCACATATATTTATTTGAAGCTTGATTTGTTCTAATAAAAAAAAAAAATTTACATTTTGATTAAAAGTTTTTATAAAAAACATATATTTACAATTTTTTTTATATCAAATTTATTATTAAAAAATACAAATTCATACTCCATGTAATTTTCAAATAACCCCATTTATAAGTGGAAGGTCTTGAGTCCAATGCTAAGAAGTAGTTTCATGTAGACCAATAGATGTATTTCCAAATCATGATTGCCTAATTTTATTCATTCTAAAGTGGGGGGGATGGGCCAAAGGGACTTTTTGAATGTGCTGTATATAGATGGTAGAGGAAAACATACTAAAATGAATAAACCGGATTCAAACATGGTCAAATATTTATTCAAGACTCAATGTCTGTGTTTATGTAGGCCTATAAATCTAAAATAACTAACAAATAAATTTCACGTTTATTATGTTTATAACACACTAGACTTCATCACTCTAAAGATTTCTGTATAACAGATAGCTAAAATAAAATGTCAGCTATGAATAATAAATAACATGACATTAAAAAGCAGTCATGCATATACAACTAGATAAATCAAGCTGATTACAGTATATTGAAATAATAGTAGGAATCCAACAACTACTTTGTGGACAAAATATTAATTTTGACAAAACTTTCTCCGCTCATTAACAACTTTGGCGTGTAGACTTGTTTCCAGTGGTACACAAATTTATAAATAACTTAATAAACTCGGCTAAGAAATAATTGCTATGTAACAGAAGTAGAGTACACATTTATGTCATCTGTATAATGGATCTTTATATTAATAACTTAAAACTTGTGGACATACAAAATAAAAATAATCACACCCATATCCAGATAAGCATTGTGTTAATGAGAGTAATTTTCCTTGTTATTTATAGATTAGCTCATTTCCTAACCAATATTTCCTTTATTATCAATATGTGTAAATCTCCAAACTGGACAAGAATGTGATATTACAGAGTTATGTAGAATCTACAGTTAAGAACAATACCCTTCTTCTACATGTAAGATCTTCAAAGAAACCATTTTAAACAGCCACTATTTAAAAAATTTCTGACACAAAATATCCAGTAGCAAACAACATTAAAACTTACATGCTAAATTTGACTGAAACTCATTAAAATACTTTCTAAACATTATGGCATTGTTACAATTTTGCTGTCTTTCTAAACATCTGCACACATATTTTTTTAAATAATTTTTTTGTATGAATTGTTGTTACCATTCAATTTCTTATGTGGTATGTAGTATATTACAAACCCCTCGTGATTATTTAAAGGGAAAGCTTCAGTTTTTTTTTATGAAATCTGACAAAGTTAACTACAAATATTTGAATTTTTTTTGTTAATAAATTAAAATTCTAATAATAAATTAAAATTCTAATTTTATCTAAGCTAATATTGAATTAAACAGGAGTTATATATTTTTGATTAAACATTTGTTAAACATAATAACTATGCAATTTTAGTTTAATGGCCGATAAAAAAAAACCACAATTCATAATTTTCACCTTTTATAATCAAAATGGCAGCCTAAATTCTACTTTTTGATTTCATTAACCCTCCAAGTGCTAAAAGTCGCGATCGAGATCTATTTTGCCGCGGCCACAGTGCTAAAGCCGCGATCGCGATCTAATTAAACAAGGTTTGCTAAAATCGATATACAAATGGTAACTTTTATCCTAACTACATGTATTTTATATAATAACTCTGAGTAAAAGACACTCTATTCATTTTGCACAATTTTATCGATGGTTATAAGAAAAATCAATGTTAGTAAGCCTGTAAAAGAAAATTTGATGTTTACTGTTGATGTTTACTGCTGCGTCCCGGCAGTGAATTGTTGTTTAGTGTTTTTGTCTATATTATTTTGGTAAATACAATTTATTTTATGATTATTTAGTGTATCAGTAGTGTTTTTAGTGTAGTATTACACATATAATAATGAGTGAACTTGGCAATTCAAGTGATATTCATAACTGTTTGTGTGAAAGTGATACCGCTAGTGATGAAAGCGGTAACTACGATGTAGGAATCAAAATGTTTGTTTCTGTTTTTGTTTTTTGTGTGTGTATTACATATTTATAATAAATAATTTTAGTAAATACATGATATTCAAAGGTTAAATGCCAATAATTTCTAAACACACAGTAATAGAGCACACTAATTTGCTAAAGTTGGATGTAGGTGTCACACAGTGCGCGAAATTACTGAATTTGAAGTTTGTGTATGTATGAATGTTTACAACGATGTTGACATTATGAAGAAAATAAAGTCATACTTATGTTACATTTCTGGTTTTGTAACAAAATTTGCTACATTTTATATATATTGGAAATTGGATTATCATAATTTAGTTATGACCTACGTTCTCACTAAATGGACAAAAGATTTTTTTTTTTTTTTTTGCGGATATAAGTTGAAGCAGACCTAAGTTTTAAAGTGGTAAGTTTAAATTTTATTTCATTTTGTTCTATGGGTTTTCCTGAAAATATTGATGTATAATGTGTCATATTTCAGCCAATAAAAGTGTATTATTTCCTGTAATAATAAAAGCCTTGCGCAAGAGCGTTGAACTAGCTTAGCACTGAGGACTAAAATAATCAGCACTTGGAGGGTTAAGATTAAACTCAATTTTCCCATATTTTTTTAACACTAGGGATGACTGTTACCGTCTTTGCCTAACTTAACCAAAATTCAAAATAACCATACTACTAAGTAATTGATTTTCAAAATTGTTCTTTTAAAAGACATTTTAAAAATGCTACCAAATATTCAGAAACTGTAATGTATAATCAACTTCCTAATTATTACTATAGAGATCCTAAAGATTAAACCCATTTGGGAAAAATAGTTTTGAATGGCCACCATTTTGAAACAGGTTGAATTTTTTTTTTCCCAATTTCAAATTCATCTATGTCATTAACCACAGGAATATCTGTGTAAGTTTCATTAAATTAGGTTTAGTTGTTTCCGAGAAATATAAACCGTAGTTATTGGATAAAAAACATCAAGATGTTTTTAATCTAGAGTGTTTGATTTGCTATAAGACAATTTTTTCCAAAATCAGAGGCAATGAATTTCTGTATTTAACAACACTCGTCCATTAAGATTATTAAATCAAATTAGGTAAAAACAATTAAAGTAAACAAATTTAAGAAAAACATAAAAAATCTAATGTAAGTTATTCATTCATATCGCAAAAAAACCATTAAAACTTACAAAGCTTAGAAAATAAAAGTTGTTACGACTGTTTTAGATAACATTGTCAAACTCCAACGAAGCATTTCACTTACAAATCAGAGCTAACTTATACGATGGTATAAAAATAACAAAGCCAAACAAAATCGATTATCAACTCCTTCAAAGTGTATGCGACCATTTATATTTTCTTTAGAAAAAATTATTGGTGTATAAACGATGTCCAAATATTTTCACAAAACACCCACATAAATGTACAATGCTAGATAATTAGTTGTAGATATAACAAACAATCATTAAAAACCAATTAACTTATAAAATAATCATTTTTAAATTATAGTGGTATAGATTATGTTTCATATTTCTAAAGTCACTGGTGAAGCATAATTGAAGTTTAAATAAAATTTGGTATGTGAGTTGGTAAATTTTTTTAATCTAAAGCTCTTGTTGCGATAATCCGTTACTCTGATCTGCCACTTATGACGATCAGCTCATATTAATGACTTGCTTGACTAGTTACCCTACCTTTAAGAACACAATCAAACACAATAAATACCACAACAATTATATCCATATATCGTTTTTCTTATTAACCCTCACTCCTTTTATTGCAATTTTATTTTATTTGAATTTTCAGAAACCTCTTTCGACTAATATTGCAATTTTATCTAAAAAAACATAAATATATATCTTTCACTTAACCCAGAGGATACCAGGAGGATAGACTATAAAAAAATATTTAGTTCACAGCAAATTTTGTATATAAAATTATATTATATTCTCTCCTTTTAAAATATGTATATTAAAATAATATTTAACAAAAAATTTAATTTATTATGTTCCATATTTATTATGCGACCTTTGGTTTTACAAATTCTTTATTTAAAATATAATGAACCATGAGAGAAATAGATCTCATGTTAATTTTCTCTAATTAAATAAGATTTCATTAATTTATTTATAAAGAATTTATTTGATTTAATTTTGAATTTCCAAAAATTGGTTAAGACTTTGTACCTTATTTCAAATGACTTCGGCTCCTGTACTTTCCTTAGAATTAGAGCTTGCAGTTCTTGGAGTTAGTAGCTTGTTTTACAGCTTTCCTGAAGTAGTAGGTTGATAGGAAGTCACTAAAGAGTTGTTGGCCGGACTCAAAATATCTTCACTGCAGTGATTCATCATTTGCCAACTTGTGTAGTAAAAATAGTATTATTTGAAGGTCTTGAAGATTATTGAAATTTATACAATTTAAATCTTGAAAAATGCTGCTCCTTTTCGCTTCTAAGTTGATTTTTTGGTTAAATTATTTTAATTCTCATTTGTGTGGTGCGATTATTTGAAAACTGGTTGCTTATGGAATTAAATTTCCTATCTGCATTTCAAAAATTTTCCTTTTTATATGGTTTCTCAAAACGATTCTAAGTCCCTTTACCATAGAAGTAGTATTTGTATCTAAGAGAAATCCATCTTCTGGTCTCGAAGTTGTAGTCAGAGTTTACTTTTCGGTATCGTAGATATTGTAGAACTGCTCTCTGTGAAGCGTGTTTCTAAGTTCCTCCAATTCGATGACAAAGGTGTAACAACCAGACTATTTCTATTAACCAAATTTTCCATTTGGCTTTTCTTCTTTTTCCGTGCTTATTTAATTTTGTATTATATTTCTCCTATCTTAATTAGGTAATTCTCTGTTAAATGACACTTTTGTAATTAATAATTAGTTTGATTTTACATAATGTATTTATCTTCACATTAATTTTAAATCACCTTAGCAGTTCCACTAGGGAGGATCCAACTACCCCCCCCCCCCCCTCTCTTATTCTTGTGAAATTTGGCTGACAAATTTTTCTACTGTCTTATTTCTAAAGAAATTGTTCCTTTAGAAACTGATTTTCCATAATTTCCTAAATGTATTTTTATTTTGTAAACATCACTAGATTCAGTAGCTTCCCTGGTTTACTGCAAAACTTAAATGGTAGTCGTTTGTTACATATCATAGAAGTTATTCGCCTTTGAAGAATTCTATTATTTCTCTCTCGTAATTACTTTTGATGCTAATTAAGTCGAATGTTTTACACTAGATTATTTCTTCTTTGGTTTCACAATGAACATTTCTCTTTGTAAAATTCAAAAATTCTTGTTTTTGGCAAAGTTATGCTGATTTTTGTTAAAATTGGTTAATACCTTTTATGGTCATAAATTACATGTTAATCTAATTCTCACATTGTCTTAGAAAAATATTTATTAGTTTTATATTGGTCAGGTTTCTTGTAATAATTTAATTATATTTTTGCATTATTTCTAATTATTCAGTTATTTTCCTTTAAATTAATATATTTCAAAAACTATTAATCCAAAATTAATGACACTTTATAAATTTACAGGTCTTTATGGACCTCTACCAGTTACAATAAATCAAATTTGGACATTATTTTACTAATATACATTTTATACAAAAAGTCCAAAAATTACTTTATTTCATCAAAATCACCCAATATTTATTTATTTTTGAAAATTTTTTTTACCCCATTTTAGTTTATCCCTATAGTAATTAATTTGAAAATTTTGAAAAAAGTAACATTTCCTTTACAACTTTTTAAAATTTACATATTTCATAATTTCATTTTGCATATCCTTTTTAGTCATATTTTATTTATTAATATGAAAAACAACTTTTAATTAATATTTAAATTCCCATTGATCTGGTTAGCAGGTCTGATCATACATTTTCAAATTTGGTTATCTAGTCGAATCTTGTACTGCTTCCTTTAATTCTCAACATGTTAAAAAAACTTGGGATTTTTACAAATAATTACTGATTTTTGTGAATTTAGCAATTGAGCTGATTTGAATTTGAAGGTGTCTCATTCTGCCAATTCTTAATATAAAAACTCTCCATATCAGTTTTCATGGTTCATATTACGATTTTTATTGACAACACATAATTTCTGAAGAGGTAGTGTTTAATATAGTTTCTTTGTACCTCGAAGTTGGGAATTCAGAGTTTTATGTTTATCTCTAATATACTCTATTTTCAAAACCAAATGTTAAATTTTATCAATACTAAATATACAAAAATCTGTTTATAATTTTACAAACATAGATAAGCTCATTAACAAATTAAATCATGACTTCTCAAAAAGGTAGAAGGAAACCCAAGAACCAGAATATACCCCTTCGTTTGATACCCAGAGATTTTCCAAACATGTTACCTCCCACTGAAAAAAAGACAAAACCTGGAAGAGCATGGGTGCAAATATACAACCATCAAAAGAGACAAGATACTCACTGGATGAGCAAAGACTGTGATGTGCTGCACTGTCTGATAGAGTGTTTTCATGCATAACATAGGAAAAGGAATTTTTGATAAAGATATAGTAATTTTTATTCATATTTTATAAACTATTTTTGTAATTCACTGTATAATTTATTTTTATAATGCCAGTATAATTTTTAAAATATATATATATATATATATATATATATTAGAGAAAAATATTTTTATAAAAGGTATTAAATACATGTTTTGGCGGTTGGGTTAGGTAAGCCAATTTTGGGGACAAAAATTTGACATTATGTGATTATAATAACGACTCCTAATTTTTTAGCTTTTAATTTATATTTTTATATAGTATTAGAAAAAAAAGAACATAAAAACTCACTAATTTGGGGATATGGAGGTAAATGGAAAACCCACTAATCAACAGGTTAAGAATTGTGAGTTTATCATCCTTGTAATTAAAATTGTTTTCAGTTGGTATAAAGAGAGCTAAAATCTGCTATAACAAATTTTATGCAGCTTGAAATTCCACATCCAATGATGGCAAAATTTTTCATCTGTGACAATTGAGTTAACATTCAGAAAGTAATTTTAACCAAATAAGGAACAAATTAGAAGAAAATCAATAGTATATAAACACCCTAAGAGTCACACTTTTATTTCAATATGATTCAAATTTGGATAGTAGGGCAAAGAATAAGATAATTGTAATTTATTCCATTGTTAGGGCGATGTTTTTCACTGATAAACTTAATTTTACAAACTGTCTAAAACAGTTAAATTAAATTGTTAAAATAGGAGCATTCATTCAAGTATATTTATTTGAACAGACATAAACATGCATATAAGAATTTCAAATATTTTTTTTCAATAGGCTTTCTACATACTTAGAAATGACTTTCTTACTCATTTAAACATTCTCTTGCGGAGGGAAAACTAACAATATCTATGATTATACCAATAAAATGGCATACTGAAAGCAATAATTAATATTGAGATCTAAGTGTGTATTTAACTTATTTCATCATTGGCTACTGTTATGCCAATCTAATTGACTATTCCATTACATAGCCCACATTAATCAAATTATTTCACTTTTATATACTGTAGCTATTTTATTTTGCACTTACATCAAGGCAAGGTTCAACACTGCAATATTTCATTGCACACCTACTGTCATCTGACCAAAATGGACAATCCTTCTTCAAATTGACCTGCAAAATTAAAAAAAATATATATAATAACAAAAAGTATTTCCTAGATTTATATTTTAAAATAGAATTTTTGTATATTATTCATTATCCACTAACAAAAACAGAGTACAGTAAGCTTTTCTCAAGAGATTTATTTTTAACCAAGTTCCATTAAGATCACATTCATTTTTTATGTATATTATCAATTAACAATGCAAGCTTTATTAAATTTTTGCCAACATTTAATGTTTCATTCTTCCAAAAATGTTGCAATGGTATATTAAATTATACAAGTGTGATGAGTATATAATACATTTATTAATATAATGTCACAAAGAAACACCCAGTGGTAAGTAATCCAAATTTCAAAATGAGGAAAGTAAGCAGTTGTTACGCTATGCAATAAACTGAGCAGTCTAACAATTATTAAAGACAAGAAATTAGATTATGTAGGAAATTAAATAAAAATTGTAAAATATAATATTTTACCAAATTACCCTCATAGGTACTGTCAAGTAGAATGTCTATATTTTAAATTTATAACCCATTGTAACTTAATATTCAATTAAAACTTACCTTGTAGAATCTGAAATAATCTTTGATCAGAAGACTACTCAGTCGAGGATGTATTTTAACATTATTGAAATGGTCTACTGTGTCCACATTGCAACTGCAATCATCGATTTGTCCTTTTAGCTGAAAATTAAAATAAATGTTTCAATGATTCTCAATTTTAATTTTATGTCTATTAAGACTCTAGATTTATTATCAATATAATTTGATAATATTACAAATGAAATGGAAGCTAGCATTCTTTATAAATAAATAATGTAAACAAATTGTTAAAACACTGCCTTCCGATTTTGAATTGTTTGATGTACCAAATATAAAACGTTGTAAGTTATATTGTTTTTGGAAAGTAAAGTTGCATAACCTTAAAACGGGAAAACAAATCAATCAATCAATTAAGGAATTTTAATATGATAGCTAAAAAAAATATGGAAATTACAATGAACACAGCCCCAGAAATTCTTACCAATTTGATTTTTAACAGGTTTAGATATAACTAATAATTAGGTATTGTCAATGGTCTTTGAGGTGTTGAACTCGATATAAGGTCTTTGATAATTTACCTTCACAGCCAATATAAGTGTGTAAATGTGGTTTTTGCAATGATGTCTAACACATTTAAGAAGTATATTGGTCACACAGTTTATGTCCTACATAGAAGAATTTATTTTTCTGTAGTTTCCCAAACAGTTTTCTCTTTAGTGTTTATGAATATGCTAACGCAAATGGGATCATATCATACCCATTTAAGCCTATAAATGAAAATAAAAATGATACAAGAGGCTACACACCACCGGGAAGTATAAGAGTATTTATTGCATGAATGCAGCCAGGACACCACTCAAAAATTAAGCATTGAGTGGAGACCATACATTGAGATACTAACACTTATTGATATCAATATATGGGAACTAGAATTAATTGCAACAACTTGCTTTTTTTGTTAGTCAAAATGTTAGATAATAACTGATATTTATAAAATACCTACTAGATATGATGCAACCCTATGAAATAGTGTATTAACGAAGTGTATGAATTTAACATTGGGACAGATACAATAAATATTGAGCTGACACCATTTAAACAATCATGAAAATTATGTAAAAAAAGGGCAAGTAAGCCATAACACCTAAAAGTTAAAAACTGTACTAATGCTCTGGAAAACAAGAATTTAGGAAGCTTACTATACACTGGAAAATCTCACCACTGATAAGGGATTATATCCATTTTGTAAAAGGATTCGCTTTAGTAAATCATGAATAGTTTATATCATTAATATTATAGTAATCATGATAGTAATCGTTTATAGTAATCATGATTCGCTTTTTATAGTTGTTACCATGGTATAGAATTTCTTATTTAAACAAACAACTAAATTTGGCGTCTTCTAATAAGTCAGTGTCCATAACCTAATCAATCATTTGGTTAAACCATACCTTGAGATTAGAATGTATATTATATGTAGATCAGTACTATTTGACAGTTTTGATAGTCTATAAGGAAAATACTTTGTGTCAGAATAGTAATGCTAAACAGGACGGAATTTCTAAATTTCGTATAGCAAAACTAAAAAAAGTATATAAAAGAAAACATGTTTTAGCAATTTAATAAAAAGATAGACAAAGCTTTTTGTTTTAGGAATAAAAATGTACCTACAGTTGTCACCAATTATAACAAAAATAAATTAGTAGTAAATCTCAAGGATGAAAAATAAAGTATTTTCCATCAACAAGAAATTTTTTAAATGGCTGAAAAACTGTTCTCCCACCTTTTAACTATGAGCACCATGAATGATTGATTAAGGAAACAAGACTAAAAACTTTATCAAGTTAATATAAAGCTCAGATTTCATTGTTGCTCTATCTGAAACTTAAGTTGTAAAGAGTGGACTAAATATGCCAATAACAACTGCATGGTCTAATAGTGACAGATTGTGTGGACAGGACCTTTCCATAAAGGTAAGAAACATTATTTTAAAAGTGCCCAAAAAGAGTCTGTACGATGTATTTAGACAAAACCAAGAATAATACTACCAAACATGTAGGAGAGAAACGGTGTATGAGTGTACACCTTGGAGATAGGTTTGTCCAATTGTCCATAATGGTTTACCAATATAAATACAAAAGGGTTGTCTGTAAGAAACACATTGTAAAAATGTCCAAAAAAATTTTATTTGTTTTTATTGCATCAATAATTTGAAGGGGAAAAATCCATATTATTTTGTGTTAGGTTATTTTATAAACCTTATCACTTAAAATTTCACACTAACTTTTTTTAAATACACACCAATTATATTAAAATCTTTTAAAAAATCTCTGAAATATTTTTTTCTCCTTTGTGCCAATCAATCTATAGTAAAAGCAATCACATTGGCTAAGGGTATAATGAGAGGATGAGGTAAAACATCCAGTCTACAAGAAAACTCCTGCCCATAGTTACCAATGGGCATTATCTTTAAAATGTTAAAGAAATACACATTTTTAATATATTCATGGATTATTTATTTAAAAATTTCAATTTAAAAAATCTTGTTAACTAAAATTACAGTAGCATACAAAGTTATGAAGAATTAAACAAATATTGAATAGAAACAAATTTTAGTTTGTTTGCTTTAAAAGTGAACAAAACAGTGAGCGTAAACATAAAAAACTGTTTTGAAAACATCTGTTTGTGTTTGCACTTATTATCACTCTTATCTTTAATGCTATCAAATAATAAAATTACATTTACAGCTGTGATATCAAATGATATTTTCAAATAACTAATTTACTTTATTATTATATTTATTTTAGACAAAAATTTTATAATTAGTTTTTTACTAATAATAAAATATATCCCTACAGTGACTTGTACGGAGAACAAACTAAATACAATATATTTAGCTTAATACATATACTGCTGCTACAACCAATCATAGAAAACATAGGCAAGGTCAACAAACAACTTGAAACACAAAGCTTATATCATCAAGACACTAATTTCTATAATTTCTCACTAAATACCAAAAAAACTGCACTTTTTCTTTAATTAATATATTAAGATTTAAGAAAGCTGAATTAATTGTATAAGGCTCAAACTACTTGTTCTTTTACTCTCTCTGATTACAAAAAAATATTACTATTTTTTTACCTACAAATTGTTCAAATCAGCAAAAACTGGCAAAACTAACTTCATATTAAGTTATATGTGATTAATGTTATTGAGTTATACTGAGTTACATATAGCCTATGTAATATTGAATCATGTCTAATATTAAGTCAATTGTATACAAATTGACAATAAACTTTCCTAAAGTACAGATAGTGACAAAAGTGATTTATATGTGAAGGTTTTATAAAAAAAAAAAACTTGAGAAAAAAGAAGCAGTTATTAAATCAGAGGATAAGTATTAATAAATCATAAATCACAACTAATGTAAGGATTAATTTCCAACTGCTCCTATTATGAGGATGCAATAAAGGTGCTAAATGTCTAGTAGTGAAATATTTTCAAGATACCAACCAGCTTCCAGAATCTATGTTCTTTAAAAACCTTAAACAAAGATTGTGAATTAAAGCGGGTAACTGCAGATGACCACAAGAATAGCTATATAAGAGATGTATTTAAAAATGGTCTTCTTTCACATAATATAAGATAGCATTTGCTAAAAAATAATAAATTAGGTTTAGAACAGGCATTTAGAATCAGCCTCGAACATTAGAGGGAGCATAAAATCAATCAGCTGCTACTGATTTTATTCTCAACTCCTTAACTGTTACAAATGATGAAAGGAGCAAACCTAACATAAGTACTGACCGGCTTGACAATCATGAGTCACAATTATCTACTTCTGCTTTAAAGTGTTATTTTTATGGGTACTCTAGACAACCTCACCTAAAATGTCCCACAAAAGACAGTATTTCTAACAACTGTTCTAAGAAAGGACTTCCATCCAAAGGGTGATTGTTTACAAAATTCTAAACTGCCATCAAAAAATATGAATTAACCATAAATGAAAAGAAGACCAAGTATTCACAGAGCTCTAATTCTATGTAGGATATGGAATTAGTTAGTGGCAAAACTATAAAGCCATAAGTTAAAAGACTAAAGCCTTGGCTGAATTTGCACATCCCAGCATTTTTGAAGAGGGCTATCTGTATGCTAATCTCACTAGTCTAAATGGATTACAAACTATTCTGAACATTTTATTTGCAGCAACACTATTACAGACCGCATGTCCTGTGGCATTCTTTGGACATTTTCCCCAAGCAAACGCAACCATTCATAGGTGGAAAAAGAAGCATATATGATAGTTGAACATCTGTGAAAATGGCATCTCTATCTGGTTGACCGCCACTTCAAACTGGTAACTGTTAAAAAATCAGTGTCTTTCATGTTCAATATACATCATTAAAGCAAGATTAAAAATGAAAAAAATATTGAGATGGTAATAGAGTTAGCGTGTTACAATTACGAAAACGTGTATCGATCAGGAGAACAAAACAATGTTGCTGACACTTTGTCAAGAGTTTGTAGCTCCACTGAAAACAACAAACTTTACAAATTGCACTCCCACCTCAGTCATCCCAGTATCACAAGAATAGTTCACTAGATAAGGAGCAGAAATATACCTTATTCAATTGAAGATATCAAGAAAATAATTGCATTGTGCCCTATATGGGCAAAAGTAAAGCCTCAGATTTATAAACCATCTAATAGAACCCTATACAAACACCTGTCTCATTTGAGTGTCTGAATGTAAATTTCAAAAGTCTTTAACATCAACTATAAGAAATAAATATCTATATTTAATTATTGATGAATACATTAATTTTTCATTTGCCTATCCTTGCCCTGACTTAACTTCAACTACTGTAATAGAAAAATTTAGTAACATATTTACTATGTTCAGAATTTCATCATATGTCTACACAAAAAGGGAAACATCTTTTATGCCAGATTTGGAAAGTACCTCACTATTCCTGAGAATGTCTACAAGCTCTCAAACACTTGTCTGATTATTATACATTGAGGTGGGGAGAATGTTGTGAATAATATGCTGTTTGAAACATTAATATTCAAAAGTCATGTGTTTATTTTAATAGGCTAACTGTATATTTTGTTTTCAACAATTAATTGATTCATTAGTATTATATATTTATTGTAACAGCAGATATTTCTTGTTGAAACCACATATTCAAGGATTAAATAAAGCAATAAAGCTGAGTTGCCCAATGATACCGCAAGGCGAAACAATTGTAGCTCATTTATTATATTATTAAAACAATTTTGAAACTTTAGCTTTATTGCCTTATTTAATCCTAGTATAATATATGTTTTTTAGCTGAATAAAGCCTATAATAATTATGCATTCTTTTAAGGATATACTTATAATTACAATGAGTAAAATATAATGGAGATAAAATATTACAAAAACTAAAACAGGTAAAAAAGTCTAGTAAAATATCTCCAAACTTTGGTAAACTCATAATATCTTGTCTCTTCATTCATAAATATTATAAATTCTTAATACAATTTTGCAAATCTATTCTGTGATCAAGCGAATTACAAGATGAAATGACAAAGGTCAACTTAATATAATATAACCGATACAGCTAATAGCAACAAATACCAACATCAGCAAATTAAGAAAAAAAATACCACACAAAGTTCATTAATTTGTTTCAGCAACAATTCTATTTTTACAAACATCATTAATTAATAATACAAGATTGTTTCACTACTTAAAAATGATCGGAAAACTATAATTTAAAATTATAAAACTTAATATATTAATAAGATTGTATTGGTTATAAATTTTTTAAATTTTGAAAAAAGAACAAAAACAAACAAATATTTTAAACTTGGAATATATGCATAGTGTACAGAAAATTGTGTCTGAGCAAACTTGTTACAAGACTTCTTTCAATACATATTTTAAAATAAAAGTATGTGAATACAATATTAGAATATTTGTTCATCAAATTATTTTAAAATTTTAATTATTAAATAGGATGGTTAAAAAACTTGAGTAATTCTACTATGTAAATAGTTTAAAAGTTAGTTTGTCAAATTCTTAAACCAAAGAAATGTTTAAATTATTAATAGATGATTATGTTTTAAATCAACTTAGTATGAAACTATTCTTAATTAGACTGATAGGGTTAAACATTTATTTTCAATCTGTTTGTTTAAAAAAACATCTAAATTAAGCTATAAGAAACAAACTTATCATGTGTCTAAAACTAGGTAAAATTAGAGAACACTTTTTCACAAAACAAATCTAACATTTAATACTGTAGCAGAGTTCACTAAATTTGTATTAGCAGCTCATAATGTAGCTGAAGTTATTTGAAGCACGAAGATGACGGTCTATGGGTAAACTACTAACCATTGGATAAATCGGTGAATAAGTATAAATATTCTTTATGTAATAAAAAATCTCACATATTGAGCCTAAAATAAATAGCACTTATTCAGAATAAGTCAAATATAAAATTTCATTATTATTATATAGAGGCAGATTAAAAAGTAAAATTATGAAGATGATACATTAATAAGACTGACATAAAACAAAAATCCAATGATTCTTGTTATATGGATGAAAATAAAAATGATTGTCATAAGGAAATTAGATTAAACAAAATAATGGCATTGTTGTTTATACTGATGACCGACAGTACTTGATAGAATTCCGTGTTATACAAATAAAACAGACACAACTTCTTTAGTTAAATTCTACAATGTATTGGTCTAGCCGACCATGGTTTCACCAGTTACGGCATTGACGAGGCTTATACAAAGACTAAATAACCCTGGTATAATTAAAAGAAATTTTTTATTTATCTTTAAAAACAACCTTACTTATAGCCTTTTTAAAGATAAGATAAAAACTAAACATGCAGCATACCAGAATAAGTCCAAACAATTAATATAATTTTATTTGAAAATTCCTTAAAAAATCATATTTTGTCAATATTTGGAACATTGTGCTGTATATGAAATTACAATTTATTAATTTATGTACTAGACTTTCAATTCATATGTTAGTATGATAATCTAATAACTTGTGTACTTTAATTAAGAAATACAAAATGTATAGGCTTCTATATATAATTTAGACTTACTTTTTGCTTTTTAGAACACTCTGTACTGGATACGTAATTTCCAATACATCTTGGCTTATTTTATATCATAATCACTAAATAATACATCATTATTCACTCAACTCTGCAGAAATGTTTAATAAATGTTTACAAAATTACTTAACATAAAAATAATAACTTTTTATACCATCCTGTAGATAGCCGAAAAACTGTTAAGAATTTTAAAATGAAAGCTTGAACATTTTTCTATCTATAGCACTTCTTGAAATATTAAGCCGTTTTCGTATATTTTTACACAGACTGTCTGTATATATTATATATATAAATAGTAAATTATTTTTAAATATGTTGTAAATATATATATATATATAATATATTTAAATATGTATTAATAAAAAATAAATAATATTAATATGTAAAGATAATATACACAATTTTTTATTTTGTAACATCCACTTTTTATTAGTCTAGCCGTCAGCCGACCAATGGTTTACCCTGCTAAGGCATTGGATACAGCCTCGTCAATGCCTTAGCAGGCGAAACCACTGGTCCGCTAGACTAATATAAAGTGGATGTTACAAAATAAAAAATTGTGTTCATTTTCTTTAAACATGGAATTCCACCAAGAACCTTCGGTCTCAACAGTAATGAAAAAAAAAAGAAGAATATAATATATATATATATATATATATATATATATATATATATATAGTAAATTTGCACTTGTATAATAATTTTTGGTAAAACAAAATTGACTAAAACCTCACTCAATGGGCTAAACATTAACTGATTTAAGGTAATTTCTCTCCCTTTTTTTTACGAAATTTTATATCAAACAACTTTACTTCAGAGATTGTTTTCATCTCAAAAAGAGTTATGAGCAAAAATCACATTTTTCTTACCAATATATCAATTTAAAACAAAATTAAAACTGTACTATACCTGGCTACCACACTAATTTTATTACTGAGATCTTTAAATAGTAAAATAATGAAGCCAGAAATGCAATATGGGCGAATTGAGCCTAGTAATTAAAAAAATATTAACATGTAAAACCGATGTCATTTTTTCAATCATACAACTATGAAATATTAACTTTTTCAGTACACATTTTTTTTGTTTTTTCACTTAATTAATAACTTAACGTTCCTTCTAAAAATTGTATTTAGCCTATATTATTTTATTATGGAGTTTGGTAATCATTTGGTAATTTTTCGACAAGTGGACAAAAAATACTAAAAAAACAACACGACTTGGCAAAAACAGGTCAATTACAGGTTTGGCTAGAAATGTAAATCTTTTTAAGTTTTATGTAATTTTATGACTAACAATTTCCTCTCTTGAGATTCTACTTTAAATATGTTGAAAACCGGATGAGATAAACTAAGGAATAGTTTTTGTTTCAGTTTTGCCAAATAAACTATTCTGATAAAACAAATTATATGTTACTACTATAAAACTAGAAATAGGATTCTAGTTTTGATTAGTTAGTCATAACACATTCCAATAAAATTTGTTGCAATGAGTTAGGAACTATTTAGAAAAGAAACCTTTATAAACATAAATTTTATAAACACATGTGATACTCAATTTTTGAATTTTGATTTGGTACCAATATATCAGCTTTTGTAAAAGAATTTTTATGATTGGTTGAAAGATAGACGACATAAGTGAAATTGACGTCTGTAAATAACATTTGAAATAAGGGAAAGAGAAATTAAAATAGATTTCCAAAAATATGTAATTAAAATAAATAATGTTTATAGTTTTAATATAGACTTGATATTTCAATGAAAATTTATGTATGTAAAAGTGAGAGTATGTATTACCAAGCAAAAATGATTTAGACAATGTCCGTGGAATTAGTAATGTGGACCCTGTGCTAGCATCGTGTTAGAATCAAGCGTGCAAACTCAAGGTTTTTCAGAGAGTCGGGAGATAGAGTCCGTAGTGACGGACGTATTTTCGTTTGTGGGAAAGTTATTTTTGAGAACAATGTGATTCACATAAATATATCTTTGTGGTGAAAATAATGTAGACGACTAGTAAATATAGGAGCGTATGAACTATAAAGTGAATAAGCAGAGAGTCGGAAGTAGACGTCTGGAGTGGACAGACATATTTTTGTGTGTGGAAAGGTACAATTTTTGTAGAACAATGTGAGTTAAAATGAAAGATAGATGATTTAAAAAATGAACGATTAAAGTCAGTGTGTGGTATCGAGAAGTTGTTGTTTAAAAAAAAAACTGTAAAAAATAGACGTTAGGTTAAAAGCAAAAATGGACAATGCAATAAGAAAGCATGACGTGGTAAAAAGTGTATTCGTTTCATGTGAACAATTCTAAAGGTGTTTTTAATAAAAGAGACAGTGGACTTTTATCTAACTGAACTTTAACTGAATAGAAAAGAAAGAATACATGATAATTTATTAATAGTGAATTCACAATGGAGACGATCAACCAAGGCACAATGCGAGGAATGGCGGATTTCTGACGTCAACTAGAAGGCTTCACGTTACAAAGGATATCCATCTTAAACATTACTACAAAGTGGTAACATATACAACAGACAATACCAATACAATTTTATAAAATTGAAACAATATTATTTTATTTATTTTGCACAAAAAGATTAATTGTAGAGTTTTTAAGTATAACTAAGATGTTCTAATATTTTTGTTAGTTTAATAAATTTAAGTGTTTTTTAGATAAAGGATATTTTCCAAAACAGTAATATAAAATCTTAAACTCAATGAAAAAATGATTCTAAATAAATTTAAAACTAAATGAGACAAAGAGTTTTCATAATAAAATCATTTTTATTAAAGTTGCAACTACTAAAGCTTTTAAGTCTTTTTAAGACAAAATTTCATTAGAGTCAATAGGATATAATATCTAATGATAAATTTATGTATTTGCTCAACAATATGTGTTTAATAAAAAATGTTCAGTTTCAGAAAAATAAACAAGGACTCCTTATTTACCGTTAAACCACTGCAAAGTACACTTAAAAAAGAATCACGACCCTGAGAATTTTAATAACAAATTTTTATTTTTTACTTTTTTCAAAATTAGTGAATTAATTCTCCCTGGCGCTCATAAAGCTGAGCAATTTATTTCAATTCTTATTTTTTTATTGGTTAGCAAAAGTAGTTTCCCTCTTTTTTTATATTTTACAATTGTCGCACCAACGTGAGGCAATTAGTAAAGTAAGTTCAACACTTTTTTTATTATTACACACAGGACCTTTACCTCATTCTTTAAGTCAATGTACAAAATAATTTAAATATCTTGAGGAGTGTAATACAGCCATTCCATGGAAAAGTAAACCCTGAAGTTAAATTCAGAATTTTTTTTTATACTCATAGTTTATATGTTATTAGGAAGAGAAAGGTCTGAAATGACTAATTCAGTATATTTTTTTTATAAATGTTGTGATTTTGTGTTTTTTTATACGCTTAATGTTTTATGTTCCTCTAAGCCTCTCTAGATGTGAAATTAAGGTTAAGTTTAAAAAAAAGTAAGAAGAAGAATATCTCAATCACCTGTTTGCTATCATTTGGAGGGAAAACCTTGTTAACCCTTCTTTTCAGTAACATAGTTGTTTTGCTGATATTGTTAGTCAGAAAGTTGGAATTTTACTGCGTTTAAAGACTTCCTAGATGTCCCGTCCGTAACAGAAAAGGTAAGAAAGTTTGTTTAAAATAATGTAACCACAACATACTTATGTTAAAACAAAGAATCCTGTGTTTAAAATGTACTCAGAATCTAACCTCAAAATATTAATTTGTTTCTAGTTTTATTTTTATTTATATTGTATTTTGAAATTTGTCCCGTCCGAAACGCTTTTTCAGCACGTCATTTTGCAAAGCTTTCAAAGTATTTCTCATTACAATAAACTGATTTTTTGCAACCAGTCTTATTAAATAGGCCTAGGACCTACCCCTGAGAGACCAAAATACATACATTTGTTTATAGGTTCTTTATAAACTTATAAAATTTGAGTGAAACTTTGTTTAATAATAACAAATATTAATACGGTACTTTCACTGATGTTCAAACAATGAATTCTGTGTTTATTTAGAATACACTCAAAATCTAACATCAAAATGCAAAATTTGCCATCTATTGGCCTACTTTTATATTAATTTATATTGCATTGAGAAATTTGTCCCGTCCGTAACACTTCTTCAAAACGTCATCTGGCAAAAAGTATTTCTCTTTGCAATAAACTGATTTGTTGCAACTAGTCTTGTTAAATAGGCCTAGACCTACCTAGGCCTAGACCTTCCTCTAACAGACACAAATGCTTACATTTTATTATATACAGTATAAAATTATCAAATTTATTGTGTTTTTTTAGATGACTTCAAATGAGGAGAAAGAGGCTTTGGAGAGAGAAAAAGGCAGACTGCGTGTCCAAAAACACAGGAATAAATTGAAGCTTGATCAAGAAGCATACACTAACCATTTGAAGAAAGATGCTGAGAGAAAGAATCAAGAAAGAGCTAAGCAGAAAAAAGAGTTAATGGCAGAAGGTAGTTCAACGAAGAGAGGTAAGATTGCAATAGAATTAAAACGCTTAAAAGAAACTGAGAGGAAAAGAAAATATCGACAGAAAAAGAAGGAACAGAGTTTGAATAAAAAATGTGACAATGTGCTAGGATCATTTTCTTCCGTTCAAAGCTTAGGAAAGGCATTTAGCCGTGTTAAAAAAGTTTTACCTAAAAGCCCATCAAAGAAACTGGCTGTAGTAAAGAAACTGGTATATGCTACTACACAGTTACCTGAATCACAACGTAAAGCCTTATTTAATGAAGTGAGTAAAGTAAAAATCACTGCAGTTTCTAAGGAAACGGAGGAAAAAGTCCATGCTTTTTTTTGTAGAGATGACATTAGTAGGATGGCTCCTGGTAAGAGAGATTGTAAAACAGTAAAAAATAAATATTCAGGTAACAAAGAAAAACATCAAAAACGCCATATGGTAATGACAGTGAAAGAGGCCTACAGTCTGTTTATAGGAGAAAACCCTGCTATTTCTCTGAAAAAGAGTAAATTTTATGAACTCAGACCTAAGCATGTGCTTTTAAGTTCAGAAATGCCACACAATGTTTGTGTGTGTAAGCTCCATGCCAACTTTAATTTCATTACAGAAACCTTGTCTAAGACTTTAACTGATTTTCCAACAACGGGCAAGGAGTTATTGATTCAGATTTGCTGTGACATAAAAAACGAAGAATGTATGACTGAAGGTTGTAAAAAATGCCAAAATAAAACTGTTGAAAGCTTATGTTTAAATGAATGTGATCTGACAAAGGAAGTTTCATGGAAGCAGTGGGGAGAAGTAAATAAACGTCCAATGTTAACCACTGTGAATGGTACAGTTGAAGAGGCAATAACAATGCTCCAAAATATGTTGCTTAAATTCAAGACTCACTGTTTTGTGAAAAATGTCCAAAGTCAATATTTTGAAGAAAAGAAGAATTATTTGAGCAAGGGGGAAGCCGTGCTTCAAGTTGACTTTGCAGAAAATTATACCTGCGTCGCTCAAGACGAGATACAGCGCTCATTGGAGCAATACCCTTGTAACAATATTTACCTGTGTAGCTTGGGTACCCGATGGTAAGCAGTGCTATGCTATAGTCAGCAACGATTTAACTCATAACAAATTTTCGGTGTGGTGTTTTTTAAAAAAAAATTATCAGTGATCTCAAGAGTGAGCATGGAGTAGAAGAAGTAACAATTTTTTCTGATGGGTGTGCTGGTCAATTCAAAAGCCGGTATACTCTGTCAAACTTAACTTTTTTTTATGAAGACTATGGAGTTACTGGAGAATGGGCATTCTTCGCCACTTCACATGGAAAGGGCGCAGTTGATGGAGTGGGCGGAACAGTTAAGAGGTTGGTCTGGGAAAAAGTCATAACCAGACAGGTAAATGTGTCCTCAGCTGAAGAATTCTACAGCTGCTGCAAAAAGGTTTGTACATCTGATAAAATAAAGATAATGTTCATTGATAGCCAAGAAATCAATGAGTCTAAGGAGCTGCTAGAATCTCGATGGTCATCGGTACAGGCAATACCAGAAATTCAGTCAAAGCATTACTTTCGGGCTTCTTCTTTCTATGCTGGAAGCATTGTAGCTGGGCGAACAGTGAATTCAGAGTTAAGTCTCTCTGAACTGTGGAAGGACAATGAAGAGGCAGAGTCATTGCAGTCCGACAGTGAACTTAATGAATTTGACACCTCTCCTCAATCAAGTAGTATGGCTCAGCGGAAGCGGGTTAGGTACTCGGAAGTATATTCAGATTCTGAGAATGAGGAGCAGTATCTCTTGGCTAAACCTGTGCCTAAGAGTGAGGTGAAGACAGGCCAATTTATTTTAATTGAACTTGTCAGTGTGAAAAAGGGAAGAAGGCAGAAATATGTGGGAATAACTCAAACCTGTGTCGACGAAGATAACAATGTCGAGGTTATATATATGAATACTGTTTGTGGGAAAAAAAGTGAACAATTATTTAAGATAGAACACTCAAAATCCTATATTGTTTCATTTGCAGAAGTATGTGGAGTATTGAAGTCCCCAGAAATAAAAGAGACAGGAAACAGAATATTTTATAAGTTTGAAAAGCCAATCGAGTTGTAATTTGAATAATCAGACTATTTAAGTTTGAAATAATATTCTTAATCGGCACACAGAGACATTTAGTTAAGCTCAAATACTATAAAGTATTGTTAATTTTACTTTGATGATTAAAAATATTAATTATTGTACCTTTTTAATGTGTTTTTTATAGATTATCCTAGGTGTCCCATCCGTAACGTCCCGTCCGTAACATGTACCTTGTGTTAATTTATTTATTTTCCCTTATTATAAAGATGCCAAAGTTCAAACCTACAGTATTACTTTGTAGATAAAGGTCAAAATGTATCATTCACATATTCTTTGAAATTTAATTTCAGTAAGTTTCACAGAGAATTTAACATGAAGTTTATGTGCTTTATCGTATGTCTCTTTTTTGTCCCGTCTGTAACGGGCCTTTAAAAGTTCTTGACAGGTTTAAAAAAATTTATGTGTCATACAGGTTACAATCAGTATTTAGTAGACACTACCTGCCCGCATACAAGCACAATATGAGTTCAAAATATATGTATGGTTTCTTGATATTTAATAATTAATCCTTCAGGATGTCCCGTCCGTAACAATGGAATGGCTGAATATTATTTATCAAGTAAAATAGTATAATAGTGCTTTCTATAACTACAAAACATATATACATAAAAAAATATTAAAGGAAATGGCACTGTATGAATATAGATGGAGATATTAAATCCATTCTTAGAAACATCAGATTCCAAGAACTGAAAATTTGCTTTATGGATATTAAAAAGGAAAACTATATTATCAAATAGATTTACAAGTGCTTATCATCAACAAGTACTTTTAAATACTAATATACAAGGTGATTCAATTCAAAATTGCAGAGGAATATTTCTGGAGCTGATTTTACAGCTAAAAATAAGAAGAAAAAAGTTTATATAAACATACATCTGGAGAGGCTTAGTGTTCTGTCTGTCAACCATTTTGTTTTTATACAAAAAAAATCTTTGGAATTAGATAAAATATTGAGTGAATATTTGGTAAACACATTATTTATATAACCAGAAAACCAAAACTTTATTTTGTATGGATTCAAAATGGCGGACGTATAAAATGTTTATTATCTCGAAAACCATTAACTGTATAAAATATTTACAAGAAACAAAAGATTTTCCTCTTTTAACGGAAAACCAAATGCTTTTTTAAATATTTTTCTGTAGGTCAAAGAGTAGGTAACCAAGTTTTTGAAAAAAAATAAATAAATAAAATAACAAAATTCTTAATAATAATTGTCTACAACACCCAAGATAGCCTAAACTAAAATATTATAGAATTATTATAAATGTTGATAATAATATTATAATCCATTGACCAAAAATTTACAAAAATAAAAAAAATAAAACCCTTTATAGTTTTAAAATGGCAACTGGTATTTTAATATTTTATTGTTTTCTTCTTGCTACAGGTAAATAACTCTGTTATTCTTTGACCTACAGAAAACTAAAAAAAGCTTTTTGATATAATTATTAATTTATGTTATTATTATTTTGATAATAATTTTATGTTATTCAAATGGTCTTTCTTCCTAAAGCTAATAAGGGCTCTTTTAAAGTGAGGGGAAAAAGTGATTAGATCAATTAACCTCCTCTCGTGTGTTTATAAGATACTGGAGAAAGTAGTGGGACGTTTCTTGTGGATGGTCAGCTGACATTCCAGGGTAGCCTAAAGAAATACCTTGGTTTGGTGTGACGGATTGAGGAATCATTACACTACAGCTTTTATTGACATGAAAGGTTTTCAATCATCTAAAAACAGAACATATTTTGAAGCCAATGGAAGACATATAAATGTTTAAGAGTTATCAGGCGCTGAATTTAGTAGGGTTTTAAGACGCAGGGAAGCACAGCATGAAGGCTTCAGTAAATGAAAATGTCAAAGTAGAAAATAGCATACCACGAGGTGATTGCCCCCCCCCCTCTACCTGTGTTGCATGGTAGTGGATAAATTACAAAAAGAGCCTAACTTTGAAAGACTGTATATCCAAATATACTCAGATGGTGGTTATGTTTTAAGTGCCTGAGCATGGTAGGTGAACTTAAGTAAAGTGCTTTGTTAATCCTGGAAACAAATCTGGAGATTTTCAAAAATGGATGGTTTTAAAATTTCTGATGTTACATTATGTATGAATCGGCACATGAAGTTGGGTATCTAAGGGTTTTGACCAAAAACTAAGGCATAGACTATATTTCAAAATCTGTTGTTCTAAGAAAATTCAGTTTATAATAGCTGTAGGCCTGTTAAAGATGTAGTATGTCATCTAAAATCGTTGTGTGGTTGTATCAGACTTAGGAAGTTACTTACACTTCTTTGGTATGGTGAACTGGGGTGTGGGTAGGCATCATTAGGTCTAGGTTCCAGAGAGTAAAGTCCATGGCTTGCTATAACATCACAAACAGCACTGTGGTATTAGAAATACTCCTAAATATCTCTCCTAGTGACATAAAGGTAACTGAAGAAGCAATGCTTGGATACATCAGGTTAGGTAATGTAAGGCAGTGGAAATGTGAAACTAGAACATATCCTATTGAAGTATTCTTCACCACAAGTAATGACTAGTCTGAGTTAAACCAAGTAGAAGCTGACTGAGATGATGGTTACCCATGTTAATGGATTCAATGGGTAATACTGACATCTCAGGCTCATAAGTAGCCTATTTATAAAAGAATTGGATATGTCGGTCACACTAATAAGGAAATGTTATTCAATCTTCAGTAAGCCAGTCTGAAAAAGGTATTTTCTACAGAAAAAGAGAAAGGTCAGCCGACTATCTGCTCAAATAGTTAAGTAGTACTGAGGTATTCAAATCACTTAAGTGTATATATATATATATATATATATATATATATATATATATATATATAGTACTTTGTCCTTTATATGCCTTAAAACAAATTGACAGATCAAGGCCAAATTTAGCATGGATAATCTGTAAAGATGTGTTGATCAAATTATGAGAAAGGAAAAATAATGTATAGCCTATTACACTGTAAATTTGTAAAAATTGTATTATGTCATAATTGATTTTAAAAAAAAGCTTGTAATCAAATTTAAATATGTACCGATCTGCCATTTTGCCATCAGCATCACAAAATAAGTAACAATTATGGTAGCTATGATATAGTGCCGATCTGCATGAATTCTTAGAACAAGGCATTCATAATATAATAATAGTTATAGTTCACATAATAATATAGTTATGGCTTAGGTACATGACTAATATTTCATTTCTAGGACAGGACTAGTTAGGTTAGATTAGCTTGACTTTATTAACATATATGTTTATATTTAATTAAAAGCCTAAATACTCTACGACATCAACTGTTATTATAGTATGGACACTAGAATGTTTATAGCTGTCGTCTTACTATGAAAGTTTGAATATATAAATAATAGTTTTAATTAATTAATAAATTCAATCTAACCCGTTTTATACCCTAAATATTTGTTGATTACTATATATTTTAAACCCCATAATTGCCATGTTTCAAGGATTCATTAGCCTATTCATGAATCCTTGCTATGTCATAGTCATTATCCTCACAATACTTATTCCTACACTTTGCCACCAAAGAAGTCTGTAAATAACAAAGAGTAAGATTAGTTCATTAACCTATGCTTAGCATTCAAGTTATCTTCATCATATATATGGACAAATATTGTTTAATGATTCCCCTAAACTATATACTTAGAGTACAGTACTATTTCTAATAAAAACTAAATATAATAAGTTTTGATTATGACCTAAATATAATAGGTCAAAGGGTCAAATAACAACATGAACTAGGAAATTGTTTTCGGTAAATAGGTTTGTACACAAATTTATATATATATATATAGCCACCTTACCTAACCTACGCATATTTGAAAGAGAAAAAAAATTGTTTGTGGGTTCTAACCATGATCAATGTTGCTAGCCTAGCCTACTTCTGTGATCTATAAATGCATTGAATTCTGTAGTTTTGAAATAGTGATTTTTTGGTGAAAAAGTTAGCTCCACATTGAAAACTTATTTTATTATTGATAAATAAGGTATGTAGAACATTTTTTTTTTTTTTTTTAATCGCCAAAAAGACCGGTTGCATTCACAGTAAACAATTACCTTGTTTTCCTTACAGGTAAGACAAGTATTATGTGTAATAGGCACATATCATTGAAGTAGAATATAGTTAAATTGCATGGTACATTGTTCATAATTCTTTCAAATAATAGTAAGTTAATTTAGTAATTTAAACAAGAAGTTAATTCAATAATCAAGCACTACTTGTAATTAAAATGTAGTATTTTTACACCTTAGACGTTATAAACAAACTGTGTATGATAAAGTCTACAACAAAGACACGTCTTTATTCTCAAAATGTTAACTTTTAGAAACCCAGCAGTTAAATTATATAAAATAAAATACCAAACTAAATATAAATTGCTACTTCTTTAACAAACCTGACAAAAACATTGGCTCTCAGCTTTTAAGTCTTTTCCAAAATATGCACCTGAGAAGTTTACAAGAAGGGTTAGAAACAAAACCAGTCTTAAGTTCTGATAAAATAACATTTTCTTTAATGACAGTTCCATTTTAAAACATAAATCACGTGTAATTTAAATAACACTTTATATAATTTTCATATCACACTCACAATTCGTAAATTAACCGCACAATACTTGTTGACATTTCATCACAAACATAGACGATCAACGAACGACCTAAAACACCACAGACCACAATGCACAGTTGCACACTACACAGTACACACTGCTGCTTTAACTTTAATGCTAGGATTGCTAAGAAGCAAGATATACACAATGAATCAGCTGTTGACGAGTTCCGGCTTTACGTGCTTCCAGGCACGAATATTTTTCTTTTAAATACCTGACCATGTTACGGTAAAAATTAGGATTTCACTTTCCTATTATTTACGATATAATAACTCACGCTCATTAAATTTTCTGACAAATTTTGTATAGTAAATAAAATATAGCTTTTCAGACAATATCAGACATAAATACAATTAAATAAATTACTTTAATTGAAACGTAGTAAGATAATTGATAACAAAATTAATGACTCAACAACAGTATTTTTGCTATTCAATAATATAAAACACGTCAGTGTGATAGAGGATTCATCATGCATCACACGTTCTATTAATAGATTTAATTAAATTAGTTATTTCCATGAAAAAAATACTTAAAGGTACACCAATTGTTGTAAATCAAATTATTCATTGAATAACCTAAATACCTTATGGAAAAACATATTCAGAGGTACACCAATTGTTGTAAATCAAATTATTCATTGAATAACCTAAATACCTTATGGAAAAACATATTCAGAGTTTCATCATTTAAATGAAATTTCCTAATTAAAGTGAACATATTTGCAATGTTTTTAAACGTTAAAAGTCCATAGATAAAATATATCTAAAATATTTAACTAACTAGATCCACACATAAATACATAAAATATTATTTTTACTGAGGCAAAATACATACAGAGTGATTTTTGAAACTACCAACTCTATTATTTAAAAGATGAAAAGAGATATGCATAATCTGTTTTCTGAACAGTTATTCACCTTTTGAGGAAACCTTAGAACACATATTTACAAAATCAAAAACCCTCCCCCTCCCACCACCCACATCACAAAAATGTGTAATGGACTTGTAGATTGTGATACCTCAAATTAAAGTTTTTTTTTTAATCATGAATTTCTGTTGTAATAAAATAAAAATCGGCCAACAAATTCATTCACTACGCTCAAAAATATTATTTTTAAAGATATTTTCTAGAATTTTATAAAAATATGTGGAATTTTTTAGATGAGGTGGTGGGAGAGGAAGGGTATTTTTATATTTTGTAAATAGGTATTCTAAGATTCCACCTAAAGGTGAATAATTGTCCTGAGAACAGATTTTACATATCTCTTTCCGTCTTTTAAATAATAGAAGTGATAGGTTTTCAAAAAATCACTCTGTTTATACAAACAAAGACTAATCTACGAATATAACATTTCAAGAGTATATAAATCAACTATTACCATTTTCAAGTGATAAACATGAAGAAAGTGAAAAACATCAACCTACCCTTAGGTCTTGTTGAAAATTAAAACTCCCATCAGTGGCTCACTTAATGAGTACGGTTGTAGCAATCTTGTGGTACCCTAACTGGAACTAACTATATATTTCTTCTTGTAATCTTGGATTAGATCTGTCTCTTTCATTTCTTCTACCAGTTCTTCTCTTGTACTCTTCTGACTATGATGGTATTTGAATAATTTACACTCTTTTGTTTTTATTTTTTTAAATGATGACCACAAGGTTTTCCACGATTATAAAAAAAGGAAATTATAACTAGTAATCTATAAAAAGGAACCCAGGCCTAAAAGACTCACCCTGACCAGTCAAGATAATTAAGACTATTTATCAACGTTATCAGAGAGATAATTAAAAAAAAATGAGTCTCATCTAAAGTAGAGGAATTTTTATTTTCAATTTTTAATTCAGTTTGTATTAACAGAAGCCATATTGGCCTTATTTTTACACTAGTTTGGCTGATCCAAAATCCTAGAGTATTATTTTTGCCTTTTTAAATTCAATTTATGATAATAATTCCGAATTAAATTTTTAAAATAAATATGTCTCTACTTCCATTGAAATAAAACCCCTGTTTGTTAATTGACCTGTGCTGGGTGTCTTGTCAACATGGTGTTACTTTTTCATGTGTGGTGCAGTTCTATAACTTGTGATTTGACAGATGACAATTGTACTTGTTGTATTTAGTCTCAGATATTTGGGATGCTCAGACCTAACTTTAGGCTTCCTTTCTTAGATTAACAGTTTAGGTTTTGTTTCCCTAGGATACTGGGCTATATTAGCAATTTTTACTTTTCTCATGTTATAGGTTTACTATTACTTGGTAATGGGAGTTAATTATACTCTTGAAATATCGTCTTAAACAGTATCAATAAAAAGCTTATACTATAGCTTTTATACTATTCCACTTTCCACTGTATTTGTTCCTTATGTTCTCTACAATTTTGTATTAATAGCACATCACATAAACTACTGTGAGTTATCATAGTTCTTAGATCATTAGGTTATTAAAATAATTTATGTTAGTTAAGTATATTTTATTTTATAAGATGTTTTTTTTTTTTAAATTTATTTTTAATTTTGTAAATAGATATTCTCAGGTTCCTTCTAAAGATAAATAACTGTCACAGATTATACATCTCTCTCTCTGTCTTTTAAATCATAAAAGGGTATATATAAGGATGATGAAAACAATCTGCCCTCCTGTCTTATTTTAAAATTTTTGAGATAATTGAATTCTATTTGCGGCACTCTCTTTAGGTGAAGATTTGGATTTTTAAATGTGGGGGGGGGGAGGGGTTGCTTAAAAATTTCAAATGGCAGGTACTGGTTTGTAATATTTCATTTTAAATGTCTCTATAAGAAAAGGAAATGACATAAAGAAAATTCAATTTTAAGCATCCAAAACAAAATAACGGACAAGAGTTATTTTATTTACAAAGCTAGATTGGTATGGAACAACTGACTCAGAAGGTAAGATAATTGATTTTTCTAAATTTTGGTTCACTGCTTCAAACACAAGACCTGCTTGTTTAAATAATTAAATCATCAAACCAGATTGTTTTGTAATCAGAGTTGTTAATTGTCTGTAAAGCTAAAGGATAGTATCAGAATTCAGAAGATGAACAAACTTTTGAAATTGTGCAAAACATGTTTGACAAAGACTACTACTATAAGGAGGTACAGGGACATTTAATATCAGATAAGAGGACATTTAACAAATTAATGTCATACAAGGCGATGTACCCTACCAATCTTGCTTCGTAAATAAAAATAACACTTTTGGTCTGTATTTTGTTTTAGGTGGTGAAATTTTATTTTATTTACTTCATTTTTCTTGTCTCACAGAAATGTTTAAAATGAGGTATCACAAGCCTACATATACCATTTGAAATTTTAGAGCAACCCCCATAAGACCTAAACCTTTGCTTTTTTAGGTTGGCCCTCTCAGCTAAAGAGATTGCTGCAAATTCTCTCAAAACTTACATCTATATACAAGAAAAGTGTTGTATACCAGTGCAGATAGCTATCAACCTACGAGTTCCGGTATACATATTATTACTAAACTTTTTGAATATCTGGTTAAAATTCAGACATACTTTCTTTCTTCTTTTTTTGTTAAGAAAAAAAAAACTATATTAATCAACAAAATGGCTTTCACTCAGGCAGGGGTACTCCAGATGTTGGTACACTGATCAAATTTGTATTATCTGTGTTTGATGGGTAAGTTTGGCTTTACACTCTATCATTTAAGTAAGGCTTTTGATACTGTGTCTCATTATGTTTTCCTGGAGATATTAGGTTCTATAGTATTGTAGGTCTTGAACTGGATTTGTTTAAATCTTATTTTACTGAAAGGAAGTAGTTGATATTTCTTGATAGCAAGTTTATTCTAATATTGAAATTGTTAAATGTGGAGTTCTCAGAGTTGCTTGCTTAATCTTTGCAAATGACCTCCCATACAATATATCTCCATATTAAAGATAATAAAACACAATTATTATCTTTAAACATGGAATTCCACCAAGAACCATCGGTCTCAACAGTAATGAAAAAAAAAAAAAAAAAAAAAAATCTCCATATTAGTTATCTTTTGCAGATGACAACATTCCAAGTTATTAGATTAACTTAAGATTAGATTTTCTAAAGAAAATTGTCACCCTACTAAATTACAAATTATGACTGTCATTAACTTTTATCTCTTTGGCATCAAAATCGTAAAAGTTTATTTTGAGAAAATCGTATTAATTTTTAGCTACCAAAAATTTTTAGTTATCAAAACAAAATAAATGAAATAAAAGTCTCAAAATATGACAAAATTTCCCTACCTAATTAATTTTATAAAAATTTATCTATATGTTTGGGCTGCAAAGATCTGTATAGATGACAGTCATCATTCCAAAAAAAAAACACTTTCTCTTTACTCAGGGTTCCTCAACATAAACTGTTCCATGATAAACTCTATATTGATTTTTTGACTTATCATATAACTTTACTGTAATGTGAGAAAGTAAAAACAAGTATAAATGACTAAATAGCTATATTCAGTTCATACATTATTGTTTGTAACTAAGAATGCAATTTAGTTGGTGAAATATTGTCTTTGCAATGAAAATGTTATTGCAGAATTTGACAGGTTTCTTTAATTATTAATTGTGAACTTTCCACAAATATTGTTCAAAACATTTACATATTATATTGGATCAAATATGGTACAAGAATTTTAAAATTTGCATTTTGTAGACAGTTATTCACTTACCCAAAGAAAAAAATAATATCACTTTAAATTTGTTTTAAAATTATGTATTTTTGTCAGATTTGAAAAATCTAAGGTAAATGTAAATAAATCGTACACTTTTTATTACAAATAGTCAGGAATGTTTAAGAAATAATACTTCACTTGGAGTTTTAATGTGTAATTAACATTAATATTACCTGCCAAAGTGTACTTGCAGCATTGATTTCTTTCAGAAAAAAGTAGAAAGCGATCAAATCCACGATGAACTGACAAATTGACATAACAGTCTTCTTCTTAACAAAATGTGATTATAATGAGTTTTTAAACAACTCATTAACAATTCTCAAATGGAAGTAATACAGCTTCTAATAGGGCTCTGGAATATCCTGATACCATAATTGAAATTTGCTATTATCTGAAGAAAAAATTAAAAACACATGGCCTAGCGAGTTGATAATACTTGTTAATGAACAGCACTAGATTCCACAAGCAATTAACATATCTAGAAAGATAGTGTTGTCAATACCATTACAATAGGTTTAAAAAAGTGATTTTTACCCCCCCCCCCACCTCCTGACAATGACTGACTAATTATTTATAACTCAAAGCTCAAGTGGTCACTCAACCATAAACATAGTTGCTGAAGACACCCTTTAAAATTATACACTGATTTAATCCTTTAATAATCTGAATAACCAAAATAGAGAGCCCAAATTTCAATTAATTCATATTGTCTTTTATTGGTTTTAATTGACCTAATCAATGTAAGATACATGAATAGTGTGTGGGAGCATAGTTACTCAGTTAGTGCTCAAATCACACAATTTAACTCCATAGAACACTGGCTGGCTGATTCATCATATTCTGATTGAAGGAAAACTTTTTTTCTCACATTAAGTGATGATTGCACATGTGTTATGGCATAGAACATATAAATGTAGTATACAAAAATCAACTAAAATATCAAACAGAGACTACACAATTTAACAATTATTTAATTAATTGCACAATGAAAAAAACAAAAAATGAAATTTACAGAAGCAACTGATAAAAAGATACAGATGAAAATACTTAAGTGTGAAAATACTTCATGATTATCTACATAGAAATGGTGAATCAAAAAATATGCTACATGAATTCTTGATAATGATTAAATGTGGTATAGTATTATGTAATAAGATATTTAATTTGTTTTTCTAGCTGTTTTAAAACATATTCATAAGATGAAGGGATATTTTTTCATAAATTCTATCCACAATGTGCTATATAATTGTTGTCATTTCTGATTTGTTAGTCCTGAAAATATTCACACAGTGTGTCTCTTTCTTAGACTAATACAATATCAGAAGATGGTGTGGAGGAGTTACCTACATGGGTATATCTAAATTAAATGTAAGTTACAAAAACAAAACCCCCAACAAACACAATTCATCAGCAGTACCTAGCAATGGAAAGTTGTAATACACTGATGATGAAGGTGTCATTCAAGGCCTCATGATGTAGAATTTTCATTAAAATTGGAGATGATCAGAAAAGAGATACAGTGGAAACAAAATGGACACTGATAAAATTTTTTAAAAATATACAAATATAAAAAGATGAGAAAGAGCAGTTCATAAACAATATCTATATATTTAAAATGTAATATTAATTTACATACTGACTCTATTAGTGATTTTTAAAAAATGAAAGATATTCTATGTTGCGCCTATTATATCAATTTCTACAATGAAACAAACATTTTGATTTTTGTAACTAATTTTGAGACTAATTTTTATTTGTATCAATCACCCTATGTGCTAACGTTGCATGAACACAATGCCATTCCAACAAAAAAATTTCCTACACAAAAAAGTAATGCAAATAAATCCAGAATATTCTTTAGAAAGACTAGTGAACAAAAATGTTTTTGATTCATTGTCTTTGGCTCGGGTTAATAGGAAGTATAATTGGATTATTTATGAATCAATTTTGAAGCTTCAATTAAAAATATTGGTTTCATGTACCAAAAAAAAAATATAGGAGGTATTTAAATAAAGAATTTATTAAATTTAATCTTGTTGCTAAAAGTTTTTACTTCAATTCATATTATACAAATAAATTGAATATGGTAATTTAAACTATCAGAAAACAAACCAATAATATGAAAATTAAAAGTATGGTAGAATCTCTTGCATTTCAGAAAAAAAAAACAAAAAAAAAAAAACATTAATTCAGATCAGATCAAATTAGAGTTGACTAGTACGTTGGATGTTTAGAATTAGTTCGCTGGTTTCTGGATATTTGTTTCTCCTTTTCGAAACATGTCTGTCTGCTTGAGTGCCTTCCTCAACAATGCTGAATTAGATGCACTCAAATCGGCGATTTGGAAACTTCGAAACTAGCGCCTTCTGTATTTCTTCTTGTAGGCGTGCACATAAGTTCATGTGGTTTTGAGGTGAACTTATGAAATTATTATTCTTCTATGAAAATTAATTGATGATATATTTTGGAACATGCAACATTTAAAATGGAAAACTAAATTATAATAAAGATATGATAGGGTTAAATACAGTATGTGCCAAAATAAACAGTACTGAAATTGTAAGATTTTATTTACATAGTTTTACCAACATATACAAGTAAAAGGAAGCAAAATCAGTTAGACTCGTGTAATAACATGTTCAATATGACCTCCGTTGAGTTTTAGGCAAGAATTGTACAGTTTTTGAAGGTTTTTCATCATTTTGGTGAAGAGGGGTTGTTTCATATGCTCCTTAAACACATGGTTATTTTTTCGTGGAGTTTGACGATGGTAGGTGGTGGGTCTTCACGGAAAATCTTCTCCTTCAACAGAGTGGGCTGGGTAAGGAAAGTTTGTTCTAAGGGAGATGAGGCGGTTGCCAAAAGTCTCTTGAAGGAAAGCAACGTTGGTTAAGGCAGTTTGCCTGGTTGCGCCATCTTGCTGGAATCATTGTGAGCAAAAAGATCGGTTTCGGGCACAACAAAATCTCCTGAGGTCTCCTATAAAACTATCAAGAATGACCCTATATCGGTCCTGATTTACAGTAAGAGGATTTCCATTATTGTCTTCAACAAAGTATGGACCAATTATGCTTCTCCCTGACACAGCACACCAAATGGTTACACGCTTACTATGCTGTGGATTCTCTACAACACTGTCAGGACGTTCAAACCCAAGAAAATGTGTTGTCTGTTTGTTTATGAAACCATTAAGGTGCATATGACATTCATCTGATAACCATACATCACTCAGAAACTCAGATTCTCCATAGCACATTGCTAACATTGAAGCACAGTACTGAACTTTGACTGTTTTATTTATACAGTTCACTAATAATCTCAGCATTACTAGGTGGGTTTTTGTGAAAATGTAATGCTGTGTGTGACAAAAAAATAACCTCAAATAAGAAAGAAATAATAATCACGAAGACACGGCAACAATCAAAGTTGACACAGCTGATCAAGAAGGCAGCTACAACTAATTCAGTTTCAGTATTTTTTATTTTGGCGCATACTATAACTCTCTTAAAAGTTATTTACATAATTATTTAATTTATATAACAGTCATAGTGCATTTGGCAAAATAATTACATCATCATCAAAGAAATTATTATAACCAATCAGAAGGCTTGCTGCCGTAGTAGGCATGGCAACTTGTATTCTCAGATGACATCCTACTCGACCTTCAGTAGGTCGATATACTATAAAGAAGCATTGGTTTTCGTCTTTTATTTAATTACTAAGATACGTATGGTTTTTTTTGTACAAGACATTTTTGATACAGGAAATTCTGTTTGATCTAATAGTATAACTCCTTTTCCCTATAGTTCTCTTAGTATTTTGTAATTTTTTGAAATACTGTTGTAGGCCTGTTTAAAATTGGTAGAAAGTTTTTCTAAGCTGATTATGAAATTACGATTTTAGTTTTACATTACGGTTTTTTAGGTCGCAGCGCAGGAGGCGCTTTTAAAACACTCTCCCCAGTCTTAATAATAATAATACATTACGGTTTTATGTTTTAGTATTAATTTTCCTAGGTGGATGAATTTATTGAGATTAGATTTGATATGGGAATTAGTATGATATTATGTCGGGAAATATTTTTACTTTGAGCTTTTCTGACTGAATGTCCTGAAATCATTTGGAATTGGGCAATTTTTTAGTAGTACAATGTTCGCTACTGCCACTAGGTGTTGGTGCGGTCGTTAATTTTAATTTCAAGATTCCTTGAAATGTATATTTTAGATTTAAATTATCTGCAACCCATTTCTAATTGTCTCGAATTACTTGAGCAAAAGAAACTATTCATTTTTGGCCCATCTCTTACTCCAAGAAATTCAGATGTTCTAGAGAAGTAAGTTTTGTGCCTTACAAGGGAGTATAGAGTTAAGCTAGGTGGATTAGAACATGAAAATTCACAAAAAATTAATTTAGAAATAAGGAATCCAGGGGTCAAAATCTCCTTTCTAATTCATCAAAGATCTATGTATGATTTCAGGGAGAGAAAAGGTGCGCCTGAAACTGCTAAAATTTCTAAATTGGATCATATATATATAATATTCTAAATGTATAAGTTTTTTAATGTCAATGAAATTGTATTTTGTATTTCACGTTGTTCTAATAACATTTAAATAGTAAGATGTAATACTGAAGTGTCTTCATGTTTCATTTTTCTATTCAAACCATCTTTATAACAAAATATCTTAATACTAATATTCTAATATACTCACAAAATTAAAAAAAAAGTATAAGCATGTTGGCCCTATGTATTTTTATTAGTCTGTAATAAATAACTAGAGGACACACTATTGTGCTTTAACAGTAAGGTGTAATAATTTGATTTAGTTGTTAGAATTTTAAAGTAATATTGCTTTAAAACTTAAAATGACCACTCAATGGCTAAAAACTGCACTTTTACTTATGAAATTAAAAAAATTCCAGACTCCACAGTCTATCTCTACATTTTAAAATGTCCACATTTAACTTAGGGGTAAATGGCAACTCTACCTATGTGGCAATGTTGTATGAATGCAACATTTCATACCAACTACAAAAACAGTATTTTGAGTTTATATTTATGAAATGATTATAATTAAGGTAGTCAGTAAAGCAGCCGTAAAATTAGATCTGGTGACAATTAAAGTAAATAATGACCAAAAGGATGAACTGAAGGCTGAAACATTGAAATTGATAAATATCATCTTTAACAACTATGTAAAAATTTATAGGGATGGATCAGTAAATCTTAGGACACAGCTGGAGCAGGAATTTCAATGATTCAAATGGGGAAAAGTTTTATGGACCTATAAATGTAGTTATCTAGCATGGATGTAGAACTATTAACCATAAACACAGCCCTTATATGCCCCTATTTTATGAGTTCCATTATTAAAAAAGATAAGGACATTTGTAACCTGTAACCTGCTTCCATGAGTGCTTTGGAAACATTTATTCAACCACAACCTAATAGATACTTTTCCATATAAAGAAAATATGATCACTGTTAAAGGTAGTGGAAGGGGGGGGGGAATTAAACTAACATTCCTATGAACTCCAGCTTTTATGGTGTAGCTGTAAATGAGTTAATGACAAAATAGCCAGAACAGCATTAGTGATACAGGTTGTAAAGAATCTATAGTACTCCCTTAGCCAAAGTAAGGAGGGGATGCTAAAGTTTTATGAGGAAGTAGGCTGAACAATAAAAATTAAGATATCTCTATAATATTTAATCAGAACCTACGGATAGATGGATGTATCTTGGAATTCTGAGAGCAACGACAACGATTGCACCAATAGCTAGAGGACTTGTGAGCACTCCGTACACCAATAAGCGCACTTCGAGCTTGAAACCTGTCAGAAGAAATAAGTAACTGTAATTAAGAATATTTAGAAAGGTTCATAAAGAAAGTTGAAATTTTTGATTTGTTATGTTGGCCTTTAATGGGTTAATGTGTATACAGCGAAACTTCCCTAAATGGACATTTTTGTATTGCCCAACCAGGATCATGTTTTTCTGGCCTTTGTAGTATTTCTAAATAACAGACTTTCCCCAAAACGGATGTGGACACGAAATTGATGGTCAGTTGAAACTTCTGAATAATGGACAGCAGAGCCATAAAATATCACCCTTTTCTAGGAAATTGTAGATGTCTCAAAACACACATTACAGCGCCTGTTCGGTAATTACCTGGAAGTTGACTTTCTGGAAACTCTGCTTGCTTTCTTTATATAGCAGCCGCCAGTGTCATTAAAAAATTCAGCTTCAATAAAGTTCCTGTGAGAACAGTGTGTTTAGAGTTGTATATTGTGATGTCTCTCAAACGAAAACCTCTAACTTTAAACCTTACATAGTTTGATTTTTAAATTTACATTTTCCTAATTTGTCTATTTATTTATTCAGTACTGTAGTACAAAATGTTTAATAAATAAAGAATATAATTCAATTTAGAAATTTGTATTTTATGGAGATTAATTCCATTATGCCTGTTGTACTATAAAAACTTTGATAATGCAGTAGACAGTTGTGAAACAATACCAGTGCTTAATTTATTGACCATATATACGTTAAAGTAATGTGCTTTATTATACAGTAGGTTAATGAATATATAATTTTAGTTCACCATTTAAATTATCGAAACATGTTCAATATCGTTACAAGACACTATTCTGGTCGTTTACTATGCGTTATCAGCCGGCCTATATACTGTAACTGCATCTCTCCCGATAGTGGACATTTTATACGGTCCAAGCAGTGTTCGTTATTTAGAATTTTTACTATCTCTATAAATGAGTTTTCATACTACTGTAATAAGATGTTTCATCATTTTTTGCCGACTTTCTTTTATTTTGGACACTTATTTGATGCTATATTGATTCAATGTGAATTATTTGTCGTGTTATTATTTGATGGTAGTGCTACATAAATAACAATAAAGATTGAAAAATAATCATATGGATCCTAGAGGCAAACTTTCTTAATGCTTGTATACACTTCAATGCCCTCTTGAGCTGTATTATCACTATAAGAGTAAAAGTATAACAATCCCAAGGTCTAGCTGGATCTACACTTTTTTTCTTGGGATAGAACCCTTTCTTTTATCTTTTCTATATTGTTCTCTAGTTTATGCTCTTTTCTTCTTCTTCTTTTTTTAAGACGATGCCTTCATGTTTTTAAGACTTTTTTTGTAAACTGCTAGTTTTTTAGCCTTTAAACAACAACGAAATGCATGCTTTAAATTAAAATGGGATAAAGGTGATCATATTTAGAAATAAAAAATTAATGAAGAAATAAAAAAATTTTATTGGACAACATAGCAAGTGCTGCAAAGCGATGGATGTACTATACTGTTGATATCACACAATATAACTCTTAATAATAATTGAGGTAATTAACATAAAAAGTACAACGAATAAACATAAATTATAATAATCTTTAATGCATTTAAGAACTCTGTCAAGGAAAAAAGAAGAAATCCTTTTAAAACTTGAAATACTACATTGGTGCCATGTTATCTTAATAAATACTTATGTGAAGATTTGTATAAAAATATTTCCTTCTATTATGAAGGAACAAGGTAAGACATTTACAAGAGAATAATGAATAATAGAGTTGTTATGAAAACCAAAATAAAATCAAACAATGTACTACAATGAAATGAGAATAGTGAAATTTATAAAAGTGATACTAAAAAATCATGTAATTTACAATACTAGGCACAAGAACTGTCACTGACAATTTTTTTGCAAATGAATTGATCTACACATGAATTATGAATGATGAATTTTTACATAATATATACATTCTAATACAGTAAAAATATAATAATATCTTGAAAATGAAAACATTAATTGTAGTGTCATTGAAACTTTCTTATACATTATAACAAATATATATATATATTTATTAAGAAACTAAAGTCTTGAGGAGCAAGGGTATGTTAAGGCTACCATATTAAACCCAATATCTTATAAACTGGCAGAAAAAAGAATGCTTACGAAATATCCAAGAAGTTTAAAAAAAAAAATTATTATTAACAGAAGGGGAAATATGGCGAAAAGTAATTACATAAGTGACCTGACTATATAAAGAATCTGGTTTACCTATTCCGCTATGTAGTGATATGCTTTAGGGACACATAATTCTTCAAATTGTAATATATTCTTAACTCACTATATTTGTACTAGAGTTTCAAACAGTTATCATAAAAATATCAATGTAATTAGTTATGTTTCTTTAATACAATATAAACACAATTATTTATCATTTTACATATAAAAAAAACTAATTATAGTAAAACATCATCTACTAAAATTGCAATCTGAAGGTTTGTTAAGAAAATAATCAGCTATAATTAATTAACTACAATATTTTGTTAATCTAAAGCTATTTAAACTAAAGTGTTGATTTTAAATTCAAATGTTTCAAAATGTGAGCAAAGTTGTCACCCCCCCCCATTCAGCAACAAAACTTTAAAATGACACTAATTCTATAAGTATGAACCATTTAATATACTCAGTGCTATTAATTTATCTCAAAACTATGGTTTGAGAAAATTTTATATATGAATAACAGATGCAACTAAGCAGCTTGAATTATCCTATCATAAATTATACACGATTTTTGTAACTGGAGTTTAACACCCTTTGTGAATTTATATTCCTATCTATACTTTTATTTATAATAAATTACTAAAACAGAAATCTAATTGATAGAAATTTTGTAAGCTTTCATTTAAATATCTGTACTTTTTTCAAATCATATTTTTTTAAAAAAGGTAAATTTTTTGTTTGACTATTAAAATATGACAGCCTTATCACAACCTCTACAACTCTTTAATTTACCACTGAAATTTTTTGACCTACTAAGATTTGAACCTAAATTTCTAGCTTTGTATACTGTGTTAATTAAATACCTTAAGTAACCTAAATACAGTGATTTAATTCAAAAAAGTCTTCATACATATGCTGCAACGATGCCGAAATTATCATATTCAAAAAAATATTTTTACTGTACTATGGCAATGGAGAGCACCACTCATAAATAAGCCTTACTATCACAGTCCAAGTTTATGCTACTATTTAATATTATTGTTTTACTTATTGAGAACCATCACTCCTAGTTAGTTTTTATTGTTTTACATTATATTAAATTTACATAATTATACTATATGAAAATGATAACCTTACCATTTAAACTTACAATCAGGACTTTTTATACATTTATTGTTATTAAATGACTAAAAATAAAGACTATGGTGTTAATTTTATAACTTATTCAGGATGCTCTTAAAACTATTGCACAAAAGAATTATTTTTTTATAAATTTCAATTATATGCTTTATTAGAAATTAAATATTGATGTGTTAGATTTTTTTACATGTTTTGTTCAATAATAATAAAACATGTAATCGTTAAGATTAAATATCTATATTACGACCAGTCAGTATGGATTAAATACATCAATGACACTTGAACTATCTTGCTTGTATACATAAAAAAAATTGCAATTTTTAGCAGTTATTCGAGTAACTTAACAATGAGTAAAATTCTTCACAATCTGTTGTATACATAGAAATTAAATAGAGGCAACATCTTATTTCTATATTATCTTGGTGAAATGTAAAAACAAAATATAAGGTTTTGATTTTACAGAATTAAAATTTGGAGCACAATTTAAAAAAACCAATAAATTAACACACATGACAAACCTAAGGCACTCCCAATATATTTACAGTTAAGGCCATTTCAATGCTCTGATTACCATCATTGATTTATATTCATTATCAATTATACAATTACAAGAATGATTTCTAAACCTTTGCCATTATACTTACAATGTTACTGTTGTAACAAAAGATTAAAATAAAAATTTGGGGACATTAGAGCCGGGAATATTGATTTTAACAGTTGGACAACTTAACAAACTTGAATTTAGTAAATTCATTCAGCAAAGATCATCTTTCTATAAAAAACTACAGGATCATGGATATAATGATCCAGCTAACAGACAAAGTTTAGAAGCCGAGAACCCTCTCCACTGATAGCTTACTTCATGTTAGTGATTTCGTGAAGTTGGCCAGCTGAAAATAACTGTAGAAACCAGCTCTTTTTAGATAAATTAACCATCTTTGAAGTTAAAGCAATTTTCATCATTGTAGTTTATTAGTATATATATATGTTGAAAGTATTACACACTTTTAAGTATAGTGTTAAGGAAAAAACAAATTTCTCTCTTCAAATGTTCCAATCATATAATGTACTATTAATTAGAATATTCGAGGAATTTTTATTATACAATAATATAAACTACCATAGTAATATGTTGTAGTTATCATAGATATCAAATCAAATTTCTAATATTTTACATTTTTCTCCATTTAAATTACATCCAAGATATAAGTAGTTTTTACATTATTATTTTTTTTTTTAAAGATTACCATGTTCTTCATTGTTGAAAATAAAATAAAAAGTAGAGATAAGAACAGGTTCAAAATTTAATTTATATTAAAGAATAATATTTAAATGTGTAGTTCATATTAAAAAAAAAAAAGTTTCATCATACTCTTCTCATACCCCCTTCAGGGCCTGGGAAGAGTATGGTGAAATAATTTTTAAAGCCATACCATGATTACAAAATATTGCTCATAGCTTTAAAAAGTCAATTAAACTTTGTGTTTACAGAATATTTTATAAAAATGTTTATAGCATGAACAACCACACAACCTCATGTTCAGAAAATTATGTCAAATGACTACAAGAGTCTTGTAAGACCCTTCAAAGTTTGGCTGGAAATTTATGTAATAAAATGAATTCATTAGGTCTGTTAAGATTATATCTAAAAACGATTTTAGCTATAATGGAAACAAAATTAATCTACCATGAAATGTTTATGCAGTAATTTTGAAACAAACTGCTATAGCAGAGTACAGTAAATGGCACTCCGGAAAGATACTAAAAATTCAGGATCTAGTATTTGAACTTCTCACGACTTTTAACATGTGCTTCCTCAAATGTGATAACAATATTTTGGTGACCTGATCTAAAATTGTTTTATACGTGTAGGACTTTTAAAATTGATTTTTAACTGGAGCAAAATACTATTTAGTACCTGAGTAAACTTTCTTAGACATGTACAGAATATAACCTATAAAATACTCTTTATTTTTATCTAAGAAATACAAAAGAATTGTCATTATCTCCCTGAATTTGATTCCATCTCCAACTGATTTTTTATAAAATACATCTTTAACTTAATCAAATAATATACGAGGTACAATCAAAAAGTTCCCAGAATGAATTAATTTTAAAATATACATACAAAATAAGAATTAATTGTCACCATCATATCTTTCAAAGTGGTCTCCTCTTGAGTACAGCTCTATCCAACAAGATTTCAATACTTCGAAACACCTTTAGAAGTTACTGATTGGCGATGTGTTCTAAAAGAACATTTGTTACTTTCTGAATCTCCTCTATCGAGTCAAACCTTCATCTCTTGAGACATATCTTCAACTTAGGAAATACAATAGTCACATCGGTGCTAAATTGGGGAGTATGGAAGGTAGGACATGGTAGTAAACTTTGTAGAGGCCAAAAATTCACTCGCAATCAAAGATTTGTGAGCTGATCTATTGTGTATGAAAGACAAATGACTTAGTCCAAATATGATGTGTTTGGCAAATTCGATTTTGCAGACAACATAGAACTTCTCAGTAGAATTCACCATTCACTGTCTTTCTTTGTAAATAACACTCTTCACATCAAAAAAGCAAGTCAGCATTGATGGGAACTTGTCGAGCTTATTTAGGTCTTGGGGAATTTGGTGATTTCCATTGGAACATTTGCAGTTTTGTTTTAAGGTCATAACTAAATGAAATTAGGGTCAGCTCCACAACAGGCTTGATCTGTGCACACTGGAACTTGATTTTGGCATTCTGTCAACAAACACGGAAGAAACTTTGCTACAATTCGATGGATACCCAGATCCTCTGTCAAAATTCGCTTACAAGTTCCGAAAACAAACCTAAAACTGCAAGATTTCTTTTTGGACGAGTAATATTTTCATCGTTTCTTCCTGAACGTTCGTCATCTTCAACTGACATTCTGGTCTCTTCGAATTGTCTGAACCATTTCATAAGGTTTGTGTTCTATCCATTGGATCTTCTCCAAAAACTTGTTTTAACATTTCATGAGATTCTTGCCCCCCCCCCCCCCGAGTTTAAAACAAAATTTTACACAAACTCTTTACTCTTTTAAATCACTCATTTCCATGAACGACCGATTGCAAAGAGTTTAAATGAGCACACCAACTTTAAATGCCAGCGTCGTTTTTCTAATGACTGATGGAGTTCCAAGGGCCAAATAGAGACACTACCTAACGGTGATTCATGTAACTAACTCTAACTACCTAGGGAACTTTTGGATCACACTTTCGTATTTCTATAACTACGTATTTTGGACAAATGTTCAAGGCTCCAAGATTGTGATTAAATTAGCATAACATGACAGATCGTGTTTTTGTAAACAACTTTATACACTTGTTTGTGAAGCATGTTTTTAAATACAAGAGCTTGTAATGATTAAATAAACAGTTAAAGGCCACCATTTTATGCGAGATTGGCTGGTTTGAAATGAAGTATATTGTGTGAAAGTCATTCTAGAAATGGTTTAAAGATCACATTCTATCGACCAAACAAAATGCACATTCAACAAAAACTGAATCCAAATTCGTTGAACATATTATCCAGACCAATCATAAATATTCCAATATTAACACTGCATTGGACGCGCGGATCACTATTGTGTTCTAAAGGTACATTTTTGTTGCCGCTAGCAATTGATACAACGCTTGACCTTGAGCGGCCATCTACCTTCCCCCCACACGTCGTGGAACAGGCCAGTGCGGCCACAGCTTTCCTGCTGTCAACAGTGTGTTTACCAGGTGGTTGTTTTGTAGTTGGATCACTATTGCGATCCATGAGACCAAACACGGACTATATTTTTTTAACTTGATCCATTATGGTTTAATTGTGCTTGTTTTCTATATGTCATGTATATTTAGTGTTTAAAATGTCGGAACAAGACTGTGAACAATTACGCAAGTGGTTAAATGAAACAGAGAGTGAATGTGAAATCATTGTTGGAGTAAAAGACTCAGACGAAGTAGAGGAAAACATTGTGATTGATAATGAAGTTTCTTATGAATTGGACAATAATGAAGATCAACAAAGGAAAGAAGCAGAGGCTTACAGCAGAACCCCACTACCTCCAAAAGTTCCAGAAGAAGATATTCCAGTTGAAAGCGGATCAGTTGAAAGTAAGGAAAAAGGTAAAAAAAGAGAGCCAACTCGCTGGTATTGCAACCTCAACTGCCACATAATACTAGAACGCCATGTATCTACATTTAACAGCCCTGCAGGACTGTACACAGTTAGCAACAAAACCAAAGATCTTGTGCTTTGCACTGTAGAACTGGTATCCGGTTCACACAGATATTTAATAGCTGACAACTTTTTTGTCCAACTTCCCATATCTCAGGTGCTGTTGAAAGAAACGAACTTTTGTTGGAACCATGAGAAAGGACAGCCCTGAAATTCCTGCTTGCTTCCTCGCTGCTGAAAAATGAGAACCAAAATCTAGTAGGTTTGATAATCAAAAGAACTGAACGCTTGTGTCATACATACCAGATAAAAACAAGGCAGTTTGCCTAATATAGACTATGCACTACACAGACGAAATTGATGTTGACACTGGTGATGAAATAAACCCAGCCATAATAACTACCTACAACCACACTAAGCATGGTGTAGAGATTTTGAATACAATGTGTTGCATGATGTGGCGAGAAACTCCCGTATATGGCCACTAACTTTATTTTTTCATGTAATGAATGTAGCTGGAGTAAATTCTCTAACATTTACAGGGCAAACGAAAACTACTCAGACATAGTTAGAAAGGATTTCATGCAGACTTTGGCTCTCGATTTGATGAAGCTGGCAATAAAACGACGATTAGCCATGGAAGGTATTCCTATAGAGATCAAATGTAGAGGATATCTTATGCTCGGTATGGTAGAACAACCTACACCACCTCGGCAAAGAAATTAAAGCATGGTAGGTGTTTTATCTGTGGAAGAGCTCGAAACAAAACAACAAGGAAGACATGCGACAAGCGCTACAGCTGGGTATGTCCAGACCACCAGAAAAGTGTATGTCATAGCTTTTTTTTTAATGAAAGACTTGGCAAACAACAATAGATAAACCATTTATGATGACGAACTGATACAGATACTACTTGATACCGACATTTTTTCTTTGTTAATTAATAGTAATAGTTAACAGTATAGCAGTTTAACAGTAATAGTGTTGTAAGTTTTTTCAGAAATACAAGTTTTGTAAAAATTATAAAAAGTCTTATAAATATGTGTTTTTATTTAAATAATAATAAAAAAAATTAAAATGTCTGTTATACTTTGTTTTATACTCTCCACGACCCTATCAATATTACACAGTTGTAAAACAGGAAAAGTTCATGAATGCATTGGAACACTTCTAAATATACAGGAATTTAAAATAAGACGACAATATATTATTACATGAAAAACTTAACTTTGATTCCAATGGATTACTTGATACTATATAAACAAATATGGAAATGATAACTACCTCCTCCAACTTTTAATGAGGAAACATCATTCTGCAGTATGTATAGTGATAGTGGGTCTAACTATTCGAGGTCCAATGACTGAACTGTTATAATAATCTGTTTCTTAAATTTTAATTTATTACTTGTGCGTAGATATAAAGTGTTCCCAATTAATCATAATTAGATCCTCAGAAATAAATCAAGGAAAAGATATCTAGTCTATATGCTCTTTAGACCTCTTCTAACATGGGTTTTTTTTGCTTCAGTCAATAAATATTGATATAAATTTCATTAATATATTAATTTTTTTCCTACAATAAAAACATATAATTAATATTGAAAAAAGATAACGGGAATGGTTGTACCATCTTAGAGTAATGATGACATAAACACTATTATAATTTTAAATTAAATAATCATATAGATTATTTCTGTTGTATCCTATATATTATACTATCACATATAAAAATTAAATTTATATCCCTTTTCAAATATATTGAAGAAAATGCAATCACACACACACACACACACACACACACACACATATATATATATATATATATATTATACTTATTAAAAATTATGTCAATACATCAGTTGTGATCTATATAAACAGAAATACTAAAAAACAGGATATTAAAAAAAGAATATAATAAAATAATATGTACTAAACATTAAAGATGTGATGTATTCATATGTTTCCATTTTTTTGCGAATATTTAAATTCAGAAGGATAATTTTTAACGTTCATGTTATATTATATAAAGATAATTGTGAGAAGTATCTGATAAACATTTTTACTGTTTATTGCCACAAGTGTTAAAATAGTCTTAATAGTATTGTAAATATATTAAAAATCTTAATAAATAAAAAAATCTAGGAGTGGCATGGTTTGAACTCCTGTACAATTTCATAAAATGATATATAACATAAAAGTGAAGGGTAGGTTTGTGTTTTTATTTGAAGATGGAAGGGAGAGAGTAAACTCGGCTTCAGTATGGATGTGATGTAATATGTGAAAAATAGGTAAACTAGTATTTGTAAATAGTATATGTAAATAGGTAAACTTCAGATTACAAATGTGATTAATTCTAAAAGTTTTCAAAAGTTAAGATTATTTTATGTTTTGGGTTGAAGTCAAACACGGTTTGTTATCAAGAGTTTGGCAGACATTTCAATTGAATCGGCTTTAAAAAAATAAAACAAAATGACATTAAAATAATCAATTTAGCCAAAATATTGTCAATTTTATTGCCATTCTGAGTAAATTTCAGTTTGTCAATTTTAAAGATTCACTAATTGATTTAAATGGTAGGAACAATTTGTTAAGCCAGATTCAAGTGCAAAAGCAAAACTTGGTTTAAATTATAAAAACTCTTTTGGTAAAACTGATATTTTAAATGCAAAATAGTAGATCAGTTTGTTCTTTATGTTATAAATTTCTTTGTACTGTATTTTTATCTATAACAGAAAACCGTAGTTTTACACTTTGGCATGTTCTTTAAAATTACCAAAATATTCATTATTATTGAAAATATACAAAATGTTACAAGACCAAAATGTTAAAAAAAAATAAAATTTATACATGAAAAAATCCTATATAAATGTCCTCTTCCTTTTTGGAGCAAACCTAGGTTTATCCACATTTTGATGTTACAGTATAAGTACACTCTCTATTCTGGCTTTGATTGGATTGGCTGGCCACCTACATAAAAGTGATACAGCTCCACTGGTTTACAATGAGTCTAGCTTTCGTTTACATTGAGAATACTCACAGTACTATAAATCAAAAATCAGTCGACTGGAGTATCTTTTCATGTGTAGACTTTTTTTATGTTGTGAGCTAAGTTCATGAGTGTTTTGTGTTGAAGTAAGTTAAGTGGAGTCAGTAACTTTCTAAGATGAATACAAAACTGGGTTTTAAATAGAAAATAAATCAAGAATTTCTGTACCCAAATCAAAACAGAAAAAGTGAAACCACTTGTAGCCCTCTAAAAAAATCCTAAAAATGAATTTGTTGATAATGCTTCATGACTCTGGTTAATGCAAGAACGTCAGAGAGGCATTCAATAAGCAGCCTAATTTTAAAAGAAAAGGCAGTTATCCTAGAGTCAAACAGAAAAAGGGTTATTTCATGGTTAGTGTTGGATGCCTATCATGCTGGAGAAAATGTCATGGAGTTAATTTCCTTAGAATGTGTAGTGAAACACTATCAGTGGATCCATCAGCAGCTAGAGTGTTTTCCAAAAACTTGATGATCTCATTGCTAAAGAGGGTTTACAACTGGAAAAATTGTAGAATATCGACTAAACAGGATTGAACTTTAAACTTTTGCCTAAAAAACATTCGCGACTGCCAAGGAGACTTGAGAACCAGGATTTAAAAGGAGTAAAGACAGAATTACAATTGCTCTGTGTTTAAATCCCTCAATACTCACAAGCTTTCTCTGTTTGTTAATTGCAAATCAGCAAAACCTCATGTTTTAAAAAAATGAACAAGATATCTCTTCAAGTGTACTACAGAACACAACAATAAGTTTGGATGATATTTTTAGGGAGAGGTTTGTGTGTGAATTTGTTCCCAAGGTTAAACAACACTTGTCAAGTTTGGAGATGCCTGTAAAATGTGAAGATGTGAGCGGAATAAAACTTTTTTCTGCAACCTAATACCTAATGTCACTAGTAATTCACAACCAATAATTAACCAAGGAGTGATTGAGTATTTTTAGTGAAGGTATCAGTGAAAGCTCTTTAAAAAAGTCTTTGTAAATGGGATAATGAAGGCGGAGAGGGCTATTAAGAGAATTAATACGAAGGAAGTGACCTACATGGTAGCTAAGGGATAAGAAAAAAATACATGCAAAACTATTTATAAAAGGCTAGTGAAATGTAGAAAAAGCCATTGAAAAGAATAAAGGAGATAACCCTACCATACAAGTTTCTGAACCAGATGACGTCACTCTGTTGGATTATTTACAAACACTGCTTAACTCCAATGAGCTTTGTTTAACAAGATGTTCTGGAATGGGTTGCTGGTGTAAAAGAGCTTCAAAATGAATTTTTAAATGAAGATGGAACTGTGCAATCTGTCATTGGTTAAGTCGATGAAGAAAAAGTCGCCGTGGAAGAAGAAACAGACTAGGAAAAATTAGCCAGGCTGTGGGAATAGCAGAAGACAGAATCAACTGCAGTTGATGTTATATTTGGCATGATTTTGCATACAAGAAAAGGAAAAAAAAAAAGAAGTCGACTGATTGTTTTTAGATTGTAAAATAATTGAACAATAAACAGAAGAAGATAACAGATTTCTACCAAATAAATTTGTGAGTGAGTTTACAGTAATTATTGTGCTACATTATTATCAGTCAGCGAACAATTAAAACAGAGAAGACAATATGAGAATGGAAGTACAGTAATACGTTTTCGGTGAGTAGGCCTAGGCTAAATTTACATTGTAAGTTAGTCGTTTACACATCTCATGCTCTAAATAATTAATAGTTATGTATAGAATCTTTCATTTAAAGGTGATAGTCCATAATTTTCGGCTCGTCTGTCCATTTTGATATCTGGCCTGGGGTATGGTTTCGAGCTGACCAAATTAGAAAGCCCCTACTGTATATTATGCCAAAAACATTAATATTATGGAAGAGCATGTGTCATGAAACACTCTATATAAAATACTGTGAGTTTTAAAAAAGCTCTATATAAACATGGGAAAAAAACTTGTGGTTAAACTGTTAGGATTAGTTTCTGAATGAAGGAGAGAAGTTGACCAATAAATTGTGGCTAGGATAACACAGTATAACTGAAATTAAAAGTGATTTGTACTTTGTATTAGCAAATACTTTGTAAATTAATAATTCTCATTTTGTTCATGAACACCATTCTCGTAATCACAAGCAGAAACATACTATGTGGTAAATACAATACAAATTTTGCTGATTAAACTTTTACAGATAGCCCCACAATATTATTTGGCTTAAAATAACTAACTATCTAATTTAATATACAGTGCATGAACATTGCACAAACTGTCTACAGAGGGCTTTTTTGATCTTAATATCATTCCGCTTAAAATAATTAATGACAAATTGTAATAAACAGTGTACATATATTGGAAAAACCTTATAAATACATTAGCAGAAAAAAATATCAGTTTTTTATATAACATATTGTTTATTTTTAGCAGTTAGGGTTCTTTTTCTTTTTACGTTATTTACTTACTTAATTATGTAATTATGATGCTAAATTACTATAGTGAGTTGGATCAGTAAACATTTCATATCATTTGTTGGTGTTAATAAATACTTAAATGTTGTTTCCACCATCTAGCGGCATTCAACCAAATCCGTTTAAAAAAAAAAAGAAGTTTATTGAAAGGTAAGAGTTCTTAAACTTGTTAATATATATTTTAGCATATAACACTTCATTTTACACTGTTAATTTCAGACTTTCTTCACTGTATTGAATTAAAAAATAAGGAAATAAAGAAATACTCAACAAGCAGTTGAAATGCTGAGATGAATAATCACAAATTTTTGTATGTCCACTTGTTTGCTAATATTGAACTTGGTATTAATATTTGCAGATTGCCAGTTTCACATAAATGAGATCTTATGAGGTCATGTAGTTAATAGATAAAAGTAAATTATCAAAAAAATATTTCAAATTACTATCATTCTGACATTGTATGACCATTTCAAAAAATCATATTCCACAATAGTAAAACCTAATTAGATGCTATATTTTATTAAAAATAAATCAAAATTCACCACAACTAATGTCTTATCACTCATTTGTCTAATTTTGAGGTTGTTATGTTAAACAACTTTTTATTGTAAAAATGTATATCAATATAATTGGAGGGAGATTTTAATTTAAAGCTAAATAAAATGAGTTATTGCTCATTATAATACAATGTACGGTTGAAAATTTATATTAAACACAGTTTTCTGATACAAAAAAATCAACCTCCATTATTCCGATTTATGAACATGTACAATGAACTGTAAAACCAAAACTTCATAACAAATTGTACAAAATCCAAATAAATGATTTTGGAACCTCTAGAGCATTTACTAACACACAAATATATACATATTTATATTATACAGTGCGCCAATAATGGTTTCAAATTACTCCAATGGATAGGATTATGATCTCAGCACTTAGAAATTTGCTAATAACTCTGACCAAAATAACACCCAGCCTTGTCACAATCAATCAGTGATACAGTATTGTCTCTAGATAACATATAGAACTCTGTAGTTTTTAAACTAATAAACATATATTTATGAAACTAAGGCAAATTTTTAATTGGAACTAAAATTTTATAAATAAAATACTTTTTAAGAATTACTTGGTGAAAATTGGTTATTAAATAAGGGAGGAGTTTGGTAAGGTATACTACTATTTAAACCATTAAAAATAAACATGTCCACCGTTTATTGTGGACATGTTGAGATTTTTTTTCAACAGGAGTTTGGCTTTGGTTGAGAATAGCTTACGTATTAATATATTGAGTTGGATATAGTTACTGTTGTACTGACAATAACCAAACATATTTTCAAATAGTTTAATAAAATTTGGTGAATAAATTTATAAATAAATTTTTTGGTTGTTTTAGCCAACAATGGATTTAATTTTATCAAATTGGTAAATTTGGATTCAAATTGAAAATCTCTAGTTTAATAAAATTTATTAAAAAAAGCAATATTGGTTGAAATGTAAAATTGCAATAATATATATTATATTTGAGTAATATGAAGGAGTTTGTTCAATAAACAATTTATTATGCTTTAAAAAAAAATAGAATTCTCAATTTAAATTCAATGTTATTAATAAAAATGTATTACTATCTATCGCTATTCAATATATTCAATTACAATGGAACATATACAATAAAATTAATTTATCAGAAGCAAAGCTGCATAGACAATAGATAAAAACCGAAATGTTTCAATTTACTGATAAGTACGATTTTTTTTTACATCATTTGTTAGTCGTATGTTAGTCATAACTAAGCAGTTATGTATTTTTACCTCACTTTTCTTTAACCAAATATAGTTGTAACATTCACAATTTTGAGATCTTTATATCAAGATATATTTGATTGGGAAAAATGGAATAGTTGCAGGTAACATGATTGATCAATAAATGTAATAAAATTATAAAAGATTTCATTACATGGATTATTTGCGTTTAAGGATAGAAGACTATTATTCAGAAGTTAAATGTAGACAGACAGACGAAATTTCAAAGTTGTTGAACTTACAGGATTATGTATGTGTGTAAAAAACAATTAGAAAAATTTATAAGAAATGTTAGTTTAAGATTTCATAATTCTAATAAAATAAAGTAATTTTGGTATATCTAATGAAATTGAGAAAAATTTGTATTTTGTGAAATGATTGGAGGTAGTTTTGTCAGAAATCAGAGTGTGCGGTGTTAACCAATCAGGAAACAGATAGAAGGAAAGTGTGTAATGGGGAGATGCATGATCCTAGATATCAAAAAATACGGACTACTAGCGTTACTAGCGAATGGGTCTCCGAGAAGAGTGGTTCTGTTTTATGAATGCTCAACTCCATCATAAGCTGATCGCTTGATCTTCCAGAGCTACGAACGATGCCCATTGTATAAGTCAGTACTGAATATTATATATTTTAACATGAACAATTAACTATTGAACTTTTTACTTTTAGAAGCTAAGACAAATAGCTTTATTAATAAAATAAACAAAAAATCATGTAAAATATAATAAAAGGACTAAAGTAGGAAAACAGTTTAAAAAATAACTTTAAAAAAGAAAACTATTTATTGTTCCAAAGAATTTGAGTAGAAATGAACTTTCAGTTGCAATGTCATAAGTAGTGCGAGACATTTTTTACTAGTGCATTAAATAAAAGAAAGAACTTTATGAACTCTTATTTGAAATTTGAATTTCGAACTTTATGTATACTTTTAATACAAAAATATGTTAGTCATTTAGTTTTATAATTTGTTTATTAATAAATGTATGCATTTTTTGAAGGAGTTAAGCAAATTGCTTAACAAGAATATGTATGTTCAATATATAAATAAATGATAATTTTTCATATACGAGTACATTTTCCCAAAATTCATGACCCTAGAAAAGAGTAAAATAAATAAGTGATTGTGCTTTACTCACAAGCTGGCGCCTGACAATTTAAAGTAAATTATTCCCAGTTTAAAATTAAAATATAATTTAAAAATAAATAAAGTCAAGCTTTCAGTTTTAATTGTTAAGTCCCTTTTTGGATTAAAATTATTACATAGTTGAAATACTCCAATCATATACGATTTTTCAATGGAAACCATTGTTTATACAGTTTTGCAAAGTTTGTTAATATTTCATTACACACGTAACACGGATAATTAAAATTATATATTTTGAATTTTAACGTAACAGCAGATATTTCTTGTTAAAACTCCATATTCAAGGATTAAATAAAGCAATTAAGCTAAAGTTTCAAAATTATTTTAATAATATAAATGAGCTACAATTGTTTCGCCTTGCGGCATCATCGGGCAACTGTTGTAGCTCATTTATATTATTAAAATAATTTTGAAACTTTAGCTTTATTTAATCCTTTTATATATTTTGTACAGAATAAATTATTCTTTCAATATAAATATATTTTCTTTTAAAATGGCTTCACTTCAGTGTATGTTACATCATGAAAGCCTAGTTTCAAATAATAATTGGTAATTTGGATTCGTAGTTGAAATGACCAACTGGGCAAACCAATGTCTTAACCAACTTAACAAGATTCCTTTCATCTCACAACACAATAGCAGATTTATTGTATAACAGATCAATGTTAATATTCATGTCTATCTGTCTTAGTTTTTCTTGCCTACAAAGCGATACAGAATGAAGATGACAAACAGTAAAACTTAGAAAATTATGAATGTAAATTTGACAATTTTCAAAATGTTACCTGAATCAATTAAATACACCGGCTGAAAAATCCAGGACAACAGTGACAAGTAAGAAAATGCAAGAACTTTTGCGAAAATGTCAGCAATGGACTAGAGGTAAAAATGAAATAAATATTATATTGAATTTCTTGACTAAGTAGAAAAATTAATGTGTACTGAAAGCGCTTTAATAAATCTGGAGAGTTTATTGGGTTTGTATAATCCCAACTGATAATGAGAAGCTGCTCTTTATTTATGTACTTTGAACAATCAAATGTAATGTAGCTTCCAACAGAGTTGTTAAAACATTATTTTCATCTTAAATATGTTAAGTATAACAACAGGGTTTACAAAATACAATATTAAATGAAACGGACTGCTGTGCATAAAAAGTGACGTATTTCTCATAATACTTCGAGTCAAAACAAGATGATATTGTCACTCGGAAGACAAAATAACAGTGAATAAACATGTCTATGTAAACTGTCTTGTAGAAAAATATATTTTTTTTAGCTATTTTTTATTTCTCAACAAAGAATATAAATTTATTAGTCCATGTATTTTTTCCAAAGATCAAATTTTAAACATTATTTTTAATATTGTATGAAAAAAAAATTAATAATCTCTAATTGAAAATTTCAATACTATTTGAAATGCTGCCATTTGAAACTCTAATAAAAATTTGAAGGTCAATCAATATAACTGATAGACCTCTGTAAGATAGATTTTCTCAAAAATTTAAAGGTGATCGAAACATTTCTTAGAAGTTACAACAGAAATGAAAACATATACACAATTTAAAATGTATTGGAAAACTGAACTGCACTTATCAATTATTTAATTTTCTCAAAAACAAAACAAAATCACAACATATTTATGTCATATTTGGTAGCTTTTTCAGTGAAAGCAACTTTTTTTCAAATGTCAAAGGTATATGATTTAAACAACTTTTGAAATTTGTATAGAGAATTTTTTGATAAAAAATAACAGAGATGATAAAATAGAAGTTTTCATGGAGTTTTGAAAAAAAAAATTTCAAGTAAAAAGACAAAAATACTATATATTTGTATAGATTATACTGTTTTGACAAAAATTATTTTCGGAGACCTTAGGCTATAAAGGATAAAATATTATTAGACAGTTGCCTTGTTTCTGTCATGAGGAAGATAACAAGAGTTTATTTTCTATTAGGAAAATTTGTAAAGTGAAATCATTTTAAAAGATGGGACATATGAACGTTAAATTTGTACATGATTGGAAAAAAACAGGAATTAAAAAAATAGCATTTCATCAACCATCATACAATGTATATATAAATATTTGTTTTATTACTCCATTAATAATTTAAGCTTAATATATTAATTTGTGCAAATTATTATTTTGTCTTTAACAATGAATATAACCAAATACTGCCTTTATTTTTAAAGTTAGGCTTTGAAAATTATTATTGAGATTTCATGTTAAGCGCTATTACCATTTCTTTGATGATCAACAATTAGGATCATACATTACATGGAAATAACTTACGTGTTATTATCGTTGATAAATCTAACACATAATCTAACCAAATAGTTGTATTAAGAACTCTTATCCAGCATAAATATTTTAGTTGCAGCAACATTTTTCAATACACCATAGATTAATAACAAATAACAATATATATACTTTTAAATGTTCTCTAAAATACAATTTTAAGACCTATTTATCAAGAGCATCCAATAAAGATTAAACCAAATAGTACTGGTTCTTTACCCGTTTGAAAAATCCTAATGATCTAAACGTAACATAAAAATAAAGAAGACATGTGCGATATAAATTTACAATGTTGTACACACCTTTACATAATAAAAAAAATATATATACATATTTAATAAGAAAATATATATACAGAATATATGAAAATAGAACTAATATAGTTTTATATATATATATATATATATATATATATAATTCTACTTTATATCAATATCATTTACGGCACACATTTTATGCTGTTCAGTCAGTCACGTCATTTAATAAAATCCTATATACAAAGAATTCATTCAAATTATTTCAGAAATGAATAAATTTATAAATGTACAGAAATCATTATAATTTCAAAAGACTTAAATTTTTACAGATTTACCTTGATGAAATACTTACAATCCGTTATCTTCTATTATATCACAGTACTACATGATAGAAAAAAACCTAACTATAATATTTACTTATAACATATTATATTAATTAAATCAAAAATATAATTTCAAACTTTGGTAAATGAGTGAAAGAATTCATTGTCATGTGTACTAGCTATTAAAAGTTAGATTTGACTTGAGTACTCTTAAAAGAGCAATACTAAAAATGAGGAAGGGCGAAAAAAAAAAAAAAAGAGAATAATTACAGCATACTAATTTACACTTAAAGTACACAAAAACTAAAATTTCATTGATATAACTTTTTATATGCATACACAATGAATAAATTAATGGAAAATGTTTAGACTAACAAACAAAAGCTAAAAACAAATTGACAAATGTTTAGGAAAAGTACATTTTGATCTGGAGACAATTTTTAAAAAATGTAACACCTACATTCAGAACTGTACAGAAAAAAAAATACATTTGCCAGATTATATTTTAGTTGTCTTAGTAGAACAAACACTGATCTAACACAAATCAAAAACAATAAAATGTAAAGTATTTATTAAAAAATCAAAACTATGATAAATGTACTCTCTATGTCATCTAGTTCAGGTACTTCCGACACTTTCGAGACAAACAATGGCATATGATTTTCTCATCTTCTAATGGAAATTTGTAGTCATAAGTTAGTTCTTCACCTTGCGGAATACGGCGTAGTGCAAAGATTAAAATATGCTTCTTGCCCAAAATGTCAACTACTCGTGAATAACAGTTAGGCTGAAATGAAACAATTTGTGTATAGACAAAATTCATTTTATGCATAATTTATAATTATGTTTTTTCATCATAAATTTCAATATAATTTTACTAAAATATAAAACTAAGTTGTGCCCTTCATTCTTACCTTCTCTGTGTTCAATCGATCATGTAAAATCTACTTACAAACAACTATATTATACCTACGCTTACATATAAAGGATAAACTAAATTACCAAATTAAAAAACATTATGTATTACATGTTATTTTTTGGTAAAGTTTGAAAGAAATGTTGCAAGATAAGTAAGCAAGCCCAAACTCACAAGGTGTTACACAGAGGAACAGAAAATTTTCTACACAATATTTCCCCCAGAACACAAACTTTTTGTCAAAAATTTCTCTCAAAATTGTAGCATATTTTCATTCAAGTTTAACCTACCATTAGAGTATATTCTGATTGATAAGTATATTGATCTAAGAATGTTCTGATCTTTGTTAGTGGTTTATCATGCTAAAATCTACATACAAACAACTATGAATATGAATTGATATAATATCCATATACAAAATAAATATAGAAATGCATACTTTATCAATATACTTGATAAACAAGATTTTTCTAAAGACTTTTTTTTCTTTAAAACCATAGAACATTTACTTTGGTTAATTTTCCACTTTTCATTTTCATTATCACATCATTTAGTGTATTTTTCTTTAAAACATAATAATTATCAATAATTGTCTAACTAAATATAGGCATTTACATTCTTAGACCTACAACTGAATTTTGTAACCAACTAATATAACAATTGTTACAAGCAGTTAATTACAACACTATAAATAACATAAATTTTGAGCTGAAGGGAGACCAGTTACGTCATATCATGGGGTCCGGAAGGTGCTTTTCCTTTTGGAAAACTCTTGATGCGGCCAGACATGGATGACGTGAATGAGTAAGAGGAGAACAAACGGTGGCAGGCGAGGGAAGGACATCTGCATCCAGGTGAACCTAGGAAAGGGATTGAGAGCGTTAGACCTGCTGTGCTGCTCCAAACAGCTAACCAAAGGAGGGTGGTTATTCTTCTGATAACGGAACAAGGCAGAAAACCGGGCTGGGAGAATTGGCACAAAGACGGATCTGGTCGGTCTGCCATTATGATCTGCAACCCAGACATAAAGGTGGGGGCAGTAAAGCAGGTGGAGGAAGGCATCGTGTGGCTCGAAGCGGAAGGGCTGAGAATTTACCGCTGTTACTTCTCACCAAACGACAGCAGGGAAAAATTCATAAATTCACTGCTAGAACTAGAGTCAAGCTTAGCTACGGCAGATGGTCCTGTTTTGATAACAGGTGATTTCAATGCCAAGTCGGCGCAATGGAATGTGTCACGCCTCGATAAAAGATGACAATTGGTGTGCGAGTTTATAGCCAGGAAGGATTTGGTTATATTAAATAACGGGCGAAGATCCACGTTCAACACAGGTGTAGCAAGTTCTATAATAGACCTGACTTTGGTGTGTCCACAGACGGCAAATACAATTGTAGATTGGGCAGTCCTTGAAGAGGAGACTCTGAGCGATTATAATTACATTTCAAATAGGATGGCGAGAGATCGATCCCAGGTACATCATCTAAAGGGTAAGGTATCAAAAAGGAAATGGAATATTAAGGCACTAGATCTGGATAAGCCCAGAGCAGAGTTGGAAAGTAGAAAACTAATAAGAGATCTGAAATAGGTATCCCTCCCAATGTCCCCTGAGAGTCACATGAAAATAGTTAGGAAAGAGAAAAATTGGATTAAAGAAATATAAAGAGATTTATTCCCAAAAGTTCGGCAAGTGGATGAAGCATGCCCTCTAAACGAGGAAGCCTGGGGCTAAGATTATTAGTCGCAAGATTCTTTCACGCTGGAGGAATTAAGGGAAAGAAAAGAAGCATCTAAAGATAGGAAAATCACTTGGGCCAGACAGGATCCCAAATAAGTACTAAGGCATGTTGTTGATGAGTGCCCGAGGTATTGTTGGAATTGTACAATATATGTCTCAAGAAAGGTACCTTTCCAAATATGTGGAAAAAGCAGAAGTTTGTCTTCCTTAGAAAGGGAGACAAACCAGTGGACAGGACATTGTTGTACCGACCAATTTGCCTGCTAGACACCATGGGAAAAATGTTGGAGGGCCTTTTGCTACAAAGGCTGGAGAGATGTTTGGAGGGGGAAAATGGTTTTGCAAAAAACCAGTATGGGTTCAGGAAAGGTCTATCTATGGTGGATACTATAAAAGAAACCATAGACCTGGCTAAAGGGGCAAGGGAGAAGGATGGAAAAAGGAAGGGATTCTGTGTACTCATAGCGATTGATATTCAGAACGTGTTTATTCCCTTAGGTGGTCTGACATACATGCGGCACTTCGTGGAAAGAATGTTCCACAATAACTAAGAGACATGATCCAGAGCTATCTCCATGGGCGGGAAATATTTTACGAAGGTGATAACAGGACAATAAAAGAAAACATGATGTGTGGAGCTCCACAAGGTTCGAGAATCGGCTCTTTCTTCTGGAATTCGATTTATGACTCTCTACTGAGGATGCCATTGCCAGAAGGAGTAAAATTAATCGGATTTGCAGATGATGCCATTATCGTTGCCGAGGCATTAGATGAAGAAAACCTAGAGAAACGAATGAACGAGAGCATCTCCAGAAAAAGAAACTGTCTAACATATAAGAACTTAAAAATGGCAAAACGGAGGTAGTTCTGGTAACCAAGAGAAGGGCTTACAGGAAACTTACTTTAATGATAGACGGGATACTCATAGAGTGGCAGAAGACCCTCACATATCTGGGAGTGGAGCTGGAGAAGAATTTATCATTTGGCCCACACATTGAGAAAGCCTCAGCAATTGAAGGACAATTAGCTTGGCTTATGCCAAACCTTGGAGGTCCTAGGGGAAAGAGGAGGCTACTAGCAAGTGTGGTAGTAGCACAAATGCTTTATGCAGTTCCAGCGTGGGCTGAGACTATAAAAAAGGAATTCTACAGGAGAAGATTTCTATCGGTCAATGCTGGGTGGCTCTGAGGATTACGTCCTCGTACAACACAATGTCTTTTAGTGCAGCACTGGTATTAGCTGGAATGCCCCCAATAGACTTACTGGTGGAGGAAAGAGAAGAGGCATTTCTATCAATCAAAGGGACGTGGAGAACTGGAAGGAGCTCGTAGAGCACGTAAAGGGAAGGGCCAGGAGAAAACTCCATGGAAAACAGCAGGAGCAATGGCATAGTGAAGAAAGTGGACGATGGACCTATAGTCTGATAAAGGATTTGGACAAATGGATTAGGTAGAACCCACGGAGAGATGTCGTTTTACCTGTCACAGGCGGTAAAAAAAAGCCCTACGTTGAGGTACCAAATTATAAACAATATGGATTTTCTTCTAACATACAATATTTCTTATATTTAAACTTTTTTATTTACAAACACAGATAAAATATTGCTAGCTATTATTTCATCCTTCTTTTTGTTTATCAAAATTATTTATGTATTATTGTTATTAAAAGAAAAATGTTATTTTATTAAAATTAGTTATATACAAAGAGATCACTTTCTCTGGTTACAGGTATGAGACATCAATACATTTGCATAAGAAACCCTTAAAAATATAATTGGAATGTCTATTGTCCAAGAAAGTTCAAATTTGTATAAATTCAAATTTTATTATTGTAATGTCTAAGTTTAAATAAAATTGTTCTCTTTCACTTTGACTGATTGGTCCAACAACTTTACTCTAATAAAATTTGTTTTCTTACTCTAGGTAAGTCTGAGATGAAAAAAGAAGGCTGAATATTTCCTTCGTTGGCTTGAGTTTAGTTATTTTGTATTTATATCTTTCATCAAATAATAGTGGCTTTTGGGTGTATTGTAATTTCTTTTACTTTAGTTCATTGATATAATTGTTATTCTATCTCAAGTTTATAGATTTAATGTTCAAATTTTATATTTTACAAGAGCAGCAATTAATGTGTTCAGCTTATGTGAAGTCTACAATGGAAATACTTTTTTCATTGCTGCAAAATTAGGCTTGTCTTCAAATATCTAATAAAACATTTATCTATTTTCATCCTCATTATAATCCTAATTATTACATATTATATAAATTATACAAACTAACAAAATCTTTCCATTTGCATGTTTTCCTTGATTATTTTTAATCTCGTACTAGCATATTTATGTGAAATTTGTTAGAGCTGATTCTCAGTTTTTAAGTTTTAATTTTCAAAATATAGTTTCTATTTATCTTAAATGTTTACATTGTTCTAAATTCATCCTAGATTCTCTATATGCATCTGAAAAATATATTTTTATCTCTTTCTCATTATTAATAAATTTCCATGCTAAATATATGGTTTTCCGCTTATTTGCCTATCCCTCTTTATATACTATTATGTTATGTGGATTAGTTTCTTATATTATTGTTTAGGTTTATTTCTGACAAATGTTTAAGTGAATTATTATTATTAATGTCCTTGTTTGATTTTAGTTTAAAAATTTTTAAGTCCCATCTATTGGATTTATTTACATCAAAATCATTATGATTCTACTTTTCATGCTAAGCTGGGCCTAGACTATATTTTAATTAATAACAAAGTTTGGGAATTTTGTTAGTAACAAGAGTAATTCTGAGTATTGTTGCTTTGGTGGTTACATTCAGTGTGTCTTTTATGAAAGTCAATAAAAAACAATGTAAAATTTTATGGAATGTTTTATATACTCTTAATTCAATCTGAAGAAAACATGTTTCTTTGAATGATTTTTAATTCAAAATACTCACTTGTATTTTATATGATAATACAATCAATCAAGATTTCATAGTGTTTTTCTGATATCGATATAAAAAAAAAACAGTTAGAAATATATAGAGCATTTCTAGGTGGTGAATTTTCTGTTCAACTGACATATGGCAATAAATTCATTAGAAACAAGACAAAAGAAACACAATTAATAGAAATAATTGTAAAATAATTTATGGTTTTTTTTTGGGTTTAGTACATATTTTATGGCAACACAAAGACATTCAAGCACAAAACATCCCGATATTGAGCTGTCTATTGAAATTGATATGACAATATGTGCCAAATGTTCAAGCAATAATGCAAGTATATAGTTTTATATTATCATTTACATGTTGTATGTAAGAATCTTTGAAAAATGACATAACCTAGTCTTACCACTTTATATATAAACATAGATATTTCCTTATAAAAATTGTATAAATTGATTTAGAATTTTACCAACATTTATTCACAACTATATTGCAAAACTTTTGTATATTTTGAAAAAAAAAATTATATGGTTTTTATACCTATTTCTGTGGAATTTTGAATTGGTTACAGGGTAAATTTGTTGATTCCGTACGTAATAACTCTAAAATGTTTCCATATAAATTTTTTTGCATTACACACATAAAATCTATGTGTCTTTGTGAGAACATAGGTAATAAAAACTTTGGTTTTGATTAATAATTATATTTTTGGTGAAATTTTGAAAATAGCCAATATTCACTTTTTACGTAAAAATGTACCACATCTAATGAAAATTGATTTTTCTTTTTAGCAACTTTTATCCACAAATATATTACAAATCTCAAGTAATACTTCAAAAAAATCTAAAAAAAAATTTAGTATGGTGTACATTACCATTTCTGTGAAATTCTTGCCTACGTTACTATCGGTTTTTTGACTATTTTACATAGTAACCCTAATTTTTTTACATCTATCATTTTTTTCTCTACACAGCTAAATTCTATGCACCTTTCTGAATATAATGGTATATAGAAGTTGTGTAAAAGACATATATTAATATTTTTAGTGAATTTTTGAAAAAAAAGAGATCAAATTACCTTTTTTCGTAAAATATTAAATTTTTTTTTTAAATGTAACAAATTTTTTTTCCCCCTAAATATATTCACAAATATTACACAAAACTTTTGTATATCTTAGAAAAAGGTGGTAAGCTTTTGATTTTGGATGATACAGGTTTTTCTGAAAAATGATAACTTCGTTTTTTGACATCTAACATACTTACTCCAAAAACGTTTCAAAACAATTTTTTTTTATTTCATAGATGAATTCAATGCATCTTTCTGAGAAAAATTATGTCTTATAAGTTAGGTTTTGTATTAAAATAATATATTTTATTAATTTTTAAACAAACGAAGAAAATTAAGAGAAATTAACCAATGCCAGTTCTAGGGTAACATGCTACATACATATATGTAAATATAATGAATGAAAAGTAATGAATAAGTATTAATTAATAAATTAAAGAAATAAATTAAATAGTTCTTTGTACATACAAACACATATGTATTTCACTTGAACATCTCGAATAAAGTGTGTTGCCTTGATGTAGTAGCGCGTTTCCGAGCAGCAAAGTTCTGCAGGTGCTTGACGGCAAGCAGTTGTACAGTTTCACATTCCAGTTGCCGTTCCATCCACTTTAAGGAGTTTTCAAAAAAATATAAAAGCTTCTCCATGCGTAGGAACATTTTCATTTTCTGTTTTTTTCCTAGGTTCCATCATTGTCCTTGTCATCACCTTGTTGTTCATCCTAAACACTCTCTGTGATTTCGTTATCAGTCATTATCTAGAACACATGATTATCTTTATCGCACCACAGCCACTCCTCCACATCATCAACATCACATTCTCAGCAACCCACAATTGGACTAGCCATGTTTACAAAGTCTCCCATGCTCTTGCACATCCATTTCAGCTGTTGTTTCTTGTTCTCGTTTCCTTTGCTTTTTAGTTAAAGTTGTTCTTTGGTAAATGTGCTGTTTATTTGGTTCTAAGCTCTTTTTAATAATAAGGCTTTTGACAATATTCCAGGAATCCGCAATCATGTAACAGCAGTTTTTCAAATTAATTTTTTTATACTAATCCAGAACTTTCTTCATTGTCATCTTCAGCCAGTAGCAGTTTACCAAGCAATTGACGTCGGTAGTGTCATTTGGTGCACTCAATTACAACCTGATCCATGTGCTGCAGCAGATTGGTTACAATAAGCTGCAGGAACAGACATTTAAAATCTCCGTTTTCTCTCTCGTTGGCACATTGTCAATGATATCAGTGGTCATCCATGCACTATTTTGGTTCAAGTAGGTCACTTGTAAATTGTTAAAATTTTTGAAAGCTCTTGGCTTTTTTGCTTTGCCAATCATTAGTAAAGGTAGACCGATGGTTGTCTGTAGAGTTAGTGCAAATGAGAATTGTGACCTGTTTTTTACTGATCTTATGCCCTGGAGCACTTTATTCTCTTTTGAATGCCAAAGTTTTTCTCTGCAAAGCTATCTAGTTCAAACCGGTTACATCAGTGTTGTACACAAGTTCAGGATCGTAGTCTTTAGATTCTTGTTTAAAAGTATCCAAAAAATTATTGGTAACTTTGCGATCAGCAGAAAGTTTTGCTCCCGCTACATCTAACTTTCAAATGCCGTGTCTAGATTTAAAATTCTGAAGACAACCATAGCTTGCTTTAAAATCATTTACACCCATTCTTTTACAAAACATCCATGCTTTTTCACATAAAATCGCTTGTCCAATTGAACGTTGTTGGAGAAACCATGTGAAAACAGCGTTCTTAATTTGTTCACTTTTAGCCTTTTTCATCACTTTTCTAGAAGAACATCCACTTCATTTTCAAATGCACTTACAAAGCTTAAAGTTTATGCACTGTTAGTAATGTCAGATACTATAGCCTTTCCCACGTCAAATCTCTCTGCCCGTTGCTTTCCAGGCACGCCTTTATTCAACTGATTTATAATTTCCATTTTATCTTTCAGTGAATGGACAACACGTTTACGTTTTGCACTCATTTCAAACGATTAATATACGAGAACGAGACATTTAACACAGCACAGTAGAACTAGTAGTGAGGGCAAACTGAACAGACAGAACAGTGGTGATGCTCTGATGGGGAAAAGGGGAAGCGATAACTCATTGTTTCATTGTCATATCAATGGCACGTGCAGATCCACCCCTCTCTACCCCGCCTACTCACGATCTCGCTGATATTTACTTGATTTTAAATTTTCTATTATTTCGCCCAAAATCGATTCGGATAATTGGCATTCTACTATAATAAAAACAAGATTTCTACTGTACAGACAAGATTTCGCTATGGCGTAAACATTAGAGGTCAAAATTGTGTTTTGTTGTCAACTTTGTAAATATACACATTATCAAAAAATGTCAAGGCATAGAATTTTAAGAACATTAAAAAAAAAAAAAATTATCTACAAATATATTTCTATGGGGGGAAAAACTTTTTTTATGAAAATTTTACGAATTATTCGTTAAATAAGCGAAAAATCTAAATCTAATTTAAAATGATTAAGAAATAATTTTTGAATGGTATACACATTTCCAATTATATTATACACACAGGGTGTTTCACGAAGAAAGGGTAAGAATTTCACGAGTTTTACTGGTGAAAATAGTTCATATAACATAGGTCCGGAAACGCTTTGTTTCCTATCTGCCGGCCATTTCATGTTAATTTGTACATTTTTGTTGAGAAGTTAAAAATTATTTCAATGTTACATTTAAGAACAACTGGATTAGGCAAGAAGGATCAATTAATTGGTCTTCTAGATCTGATGTCAATGGATTTTTATGTGTAGTAAATATGAAATCGATCACACATATCAACTTTAAATTCATAATATTCCTAACTTTAAAAAAATATAATTTTTTTAAAACACAAAATGGCCAACAGACGGAAAACAAAGTGTTTCCAAGCCTATGTTTTTATGAACGGTTTTCATTATATTCACCAGTAGTACACATCCTTAAATTCTTTTTGTTTCTTCATGAAACATTCTGTATATTCCTCATATATAATTTATTATTATTTACTATTATACAGAGTCAAAAATTAAATATTCTGTTTGAAAAGATTTGTTGTTGTTACTTTTACAAATTGCTCAGAAATTGAGAGGGTATTTTTTTGGAGTCTATGAAGGAGCACATAGAGGAGTACATTATTCATTTAGTGAAAAATATAAATCTAATTAAAAACTGTGAGGGTATTTTTTGGAGTTGGTGTAGGAACACATAGAGCAAGGAGTATATATTTTTTCATATTAAAATCAGCTGCCTTTACAGAGGTTCGAAAAATGACCAAATATCAGTTTTCCGTTAATAAATCAGAAAATACATAGTTAATCGGAAATTGCCAAAACATATTTTTTTTAGAGAATTAAATAACATACATTTCCTCTTTTATATTACAAAATAATGGAGCCACAGCACTTTGAAGGTTAAAAATTATGAAGTTTTTTCACTACAAAACTCCAGAAAACTACGATTTTGAACAATATATTTCCATACATCTGTACATGGCTAATTTATAAAGTAAAAAAATAAAATAAAAGGCAAAATGTAGTTTTTTCTAGCAGCCATACTGACTTGAGAAAAACCCTTGCACGTTACCGGCAATTTGCAATTAAAGTTACATTCTATTTATAAAAGGGTTAAGTTAGTAATATATATATATATATATATATATATATATATATATAACTTTGATATTTGATTAAAAGTTCATATATATGAGACATGTTGCACAACTTATATACTCTACAACAATGATTGAATAATTTTCACCAATTATTAAATATTGCAAAGCTTGTATTTTTCGTGTAATTACGAAGAAGTTAAGCATAGTGTTGAAAAATGTAGCAAGAACAAATTTTGGAACCAGTATTTTTTTGAAAGGGGAAAAAATCATTGCGGCCATCCTCGCCTTCATAAAATTGAGCATATGATGATCGTCCACATTAAAAAACTTCAAATAAAACTAAAAACAACAATATAAAAGTTGTACAACATTAACAAGACTAAAACTAGTTAACAGCCATAAATAAAGAACAACATGTTACAAAGTTGTAAAGACAAATAAAACACAATTTTTCTTTTGTAAATTCTACAATTTATTTGGTCTAGCCGACCATGGTTTCGCCAGTTACGGCATTGACGAGGATCTTACAAGACTAAATACAATACACACAAGAACTATTATACTTTACAACAACGTGCAAAATGGACAAAACCATCCGAAAATTTAAAGGTTGGGGATTTAGTTCTAATACACGATCACCAAACAAGCCCATTAGCTTGGCCAATGGGTCGAATTGTGAATACACATCCTGGCACAGATGACAACATGAGAGTAGTCACTATACGCACACCGACTGGTACTTTAACTCGACCTTCTGTCAAAGTTTTTAAGCTACTTATCGATCATTAAACTCCAATATTTAAACTTTCTACCCTTGTTTCTAATCCTTTCTTTCCTATTTCCATACCTTACGGGCACCACTCCTAATATCTCTTTATCCTATTTCTTACCCATTCGTTTCTTTACCCTTTATTTTGAAACCACTGTTTCAAGGGCGCCGCTATGTTCAGTATTTTTATATGCCCTTTTCGAATAAACTGGTTCCTCTACATTTATGATTTTCTGTCTCTGTCTAACAATATCAGACCACAATAATTAGTTGATCATACGACCCAGAAGAGTCCATGTCAGTCACGCGAGGGGTGTTTTTACCCACAATTGCAGAAATGTTCAAGGCTAAATGACATCATCATAGCCTCTCATTGGTCCAGAACAATCGGACTATATCACGTGATTGGGGACGCTTCCCATCTTCTTGAAGGGTAGAAAAGTTAGTTGTAAAGAACACTTCATCTGTGTATCACGCTAATTCCTTTCAACTCGCTTTAATTTTATATGCAAGTGCATAGTTTTCATAACGCAACGCGGTATTTATTACCATTCGGCTCTGCCACGCTTTTTAATTATTAACCTATTTTATAAGTGCAATCTGTGTAGATTTAAGAGTGACAAATATAAACAATAGAATAATTATGATAACCAGCTAGCTGTGTTAAATGTAGTGCTACGTCTGTTTACATTGCTTCCTGAATTACCCTGTTGGACAATTGGACATTGCATCAATTCAAGGTAATGAACTTTATTGTTACTCAATTATTATTTACACAGATTGTATGAAAGTCTAATTAACATAAATCCTGTACCGTCATTCAACCACTCGTTGGAACTTAGAAAGTTTGAGTTCACTATAAAACTCTGGTCCCTCGGTAACTAATAGATCTTTGTTTATAACATAACACACGCAACAGCGTCCATAGAAAGATTGAATTAAAATCATCAGTGGCCTAGATATCTTAAAATGGGTACATAGGATAAATAATCATAGAATTTGAGCTAAAACGCCCAGAAAATAAACAATTACGACAGAAATTAAACCAGATGGCCTAGAATAAGATTCGTACATTTGCGAATTTTTAAAAAATAGATTAAAAACTGCACAAAATGCCCCCTGCCAGTTAGGAAGTTAACATTTGCCAGATGAAGGGTTAAGTTATTAACAGAAGTGAGCTGTTAAATGGCAGCACTAGGGGCTCTAATTACTTAGTTTCATCCTATTCTATGGACATGGGGAATCTAAAGTATGTAAAATCAATACTGCAAATGATAGAAAATGTTTAAATAATATAAGACATTGACTAGAAAAGTATTCACCATAATCACAATTCATTTTATTGTTTGCACTTTCAAATAATAATATATTATCACATGGCGCAACTAGTGACTGTTAATTTCTGAAACTAATTCAGTCTATTTTATCGATGCACTTGAATAATTATTTTTTCAAATGTTTATTTGATTATTGTGTAGTAAATTACTCTTATCACTAAAACAATATTATTTGCTAGTAAATTAATTATTGTTTTATTAAATTTATTTTCTAGACAAAAATTTTCTCAAATTAATTTTTGTTTAGCCGGACAAAAATTCCTCAGAGATGCCTTTATTTCTCCCGAATCTAGTTCGTGCGTTCGGACATATTCTGCACACCTGGTGTTAGGTCCTTTATTTTCCCATTTTATTTACAAATTATACTTAACCAATGTACAAACTTTCACACACCCATTTACAATCGAAAAACAAAACAATTAACCTTCACATTTTACAAAAATTTGTAAAAATAGTACAGTCCATTTTGAGAAATTATGTTTATCCAAGGTTTGCCCACTCCCACAGATAAGGTCTGTCATCAGATAGTGAGTTTTTAGACAAACTGTTAGAAACAATTATACCGGATGATGAAAATATAACGGCCTCAGAGGCTGTCACTCAACCATATGGTAATAGTAGTGTGTCAAGTGTAAGTGAAAAATGAGTAGGTGGCAAACGAACAGTATTGCTAGATTATCACGAATCTATTGTTCGTTGTGAACCAATAGAACATTCATTTACTGTTAAACCAGGAATAAATATTCAGATTGATGACACAACAGATCAGTCGATGAATAGCCTACATAAGTTTTTATTCAAATAATTTGTATTTGATGAACAAATTGAAGAGATAATTATAGAAAAATTATATGCTGAACAATTTGTAAAAGATAAAATTTTGAAACCATTTTCCTGTTTTCATATTATCAGAAATGGTTTTGAAATCACAAATTGATGGAAATATATCCAAAAACCTTTGTACTCAACTCAGATATTTGGTTCCCTTAAGCCGATGAGAAGGTTAAAACTCTTTTCAAGTTTTCTTCATTTTTGCAAATAAAGAAAAGCCTTAAAAAAAAACAACTATAAATAATAAAACCTGTATTTGATTATGTTCAAAATAATTTTTGTGTGGTTTACACTCCTGAAAAAGAGGTTGAAAATATACTACTTTCGAAAAACAAGATTTTATGTAGTTTATATGGATAAAATGAGCTAGATTCAGAATTATACATTTGTTTGTCTTATCAGAATCCAAAACTTTAGTGAAAAAAAAGATAGTGAAAATGAAATACAAAGGAATCCGCAGTATGTCAGTATGATTTCTACTTACGATTATTAATTATCTACTGGATAAAGATTACTGTGTTTATACTGATAATTTTTAATGTAACACAAAACTTGCACTTGCTTTAAAGGAGGAGCATAACAGTGCCTAAGAATTTAGTGAAAATTTAATTACAAAAAACAAAGTAAAGGGGTAATAAACAAAGTAAAAACCACTATATAGGGGTAAAAAAAAAGGAGCTAATGAAAGGGAAAAATATGAGGGATGTTATATGCTTATTTCCAATAAAATTGATGTCTCTTAAGCTGAAAAGAAAGGGATAGCAAGCAATGGTGGTAACAGTAGTGAACGACTACAATGTTTTCAAGGTAGTGTGGATAGCATTAACCAAAATGCTGAGTACTTATTCAACTGAAAGAAAATGACAAAAAGTGGTACAAAAACAATTTAGTCATTTTTTGAATACATGAATTTTCAATGCACTAAGTGCAGTGGAAAGTATAAATCACTTTAATTTAGAGAGGCCTTCATTGAAAATATTGTTAAACAGCATTATTTTGAAAAAAAAAAAAAATAATAATAATAAATAAATAAATAAATAAAAGAAAAACCTTCTCTTCATAATAATTTTCTTAAACTATGTGAAAGATATTTTTCAGAGTATGTAGCTGAAACAAAAAAGAATGCCACACAAAAATGTGTAGTTTGTGTGCAGAAAAAAGGAGGAAGACCCAGTATCAGTTTAAGGAGTGTGATGTTGGGTTGTATGCCATACTATCCATCAAAACTTTTCACAAAGCAAATTTTTTTTCGATATTTTGAATAATGTTAACAGAATACCAGATTAGAGTAGTTGAATTTTTACATTTTTTATCTAATAAAATAATTTAAAACCATATTTAAAAAAGAAAATACATTTTCGACAAAAACACAACAGCTTAGGAGAAAATAGGCCATAGAGTTGACACGAGTTTCAAATAGAGAGGACAAAGCTCTTTCACCAGTTATATACATCTGTTTAACATTTGAAATACACTTGTTTTATTTTACCACAATAATAAAATGTACAGCTAGAATTAATTAAATAAATACAAAAATTACCTCGCATGAATGGTTTATAAAGCGAGCAGCATTTCCTCTCATAGTCGCATCCACTACAAACTGATCATCAATGCGGAACATATAACAGCCAATACCTTTAGAAGTGTAGTATCGTTCTCTCTTATCTGTTAACCCTGATCTAACCACCTAAACACAATATTTAATTAAATTTAAATCTTTAATCAGTTTTATTTCAAACAGAAAATGCTAACTGGTTTATTTAATGTAACATAAATATAATACACATGGCATTCTGTTAAAAAAATAAAGGCCATGTATGAACTTTCAAACATTCTATATTAAATAAAAGTACCAACAAGAAATAAAATTACCTCTCCAGCATATTCAATAACCATTTCTCCAGAGTCAATGTCACGTAAGCAAAATAGCCCTCTGCCATGAATATCTGAACGAAACACCCCCACAGCTTCTTTCGATGTTTCTCGAAGGTGGCGAAACCTCATTGCCATTGGTAAATTGAGACTAGTGGCTCGCCGACTATAAATAACAAGGCAGGTGTGTTATTTAAGAATTATGAATGCAAGTAAAATGTATTCTTAGGGATCATTATCGATTCACATTTAATAGGCACAGGTCTAGATTGTATCATGACTACAGCTATAACAGGTATATTTCAATATGGGAGTTATTATAATTTTTAATATTAACAATTCTAATTAAATAATGTTTTAGATGTATGGTGAGGATTTAAATATTTGTGTTCAGAGGACTGGGGATAATTTTATATAATGAAAATTATTTGAATTCTTAGAGTTGTGTATTTTAAATAATTAAAAAAATAATTTTAGATAAAATTTTCTTGTGATGATTTTCAGATGAAACGTTCATCATATTTTTTTATTTTGTTTAAAAGTTGAATTTAGACCAACACTCACTTTGATGCTCATATGCTGGTGAAATGGGCACGATTTAACATATTTTTTATTTGAGAATTTACTTGTTTCCCAATCAATATTGGAGATTTTCCAGCAATCACAGAATGTTATGACTTACGAAAAAGACCTTTCAATCAGCACCCATTTTGAAATTTCTTGACCTTTATTTTTGAGTATAACATTCAAAGTTTAACTGAAATCTACAATAAATTTGGGCTACTAGTGATTATTGATTTTTTTAAATTTCGAAGTTAGCAAGTAAAATATATTTTTGAAAGCAAATTCTCATATTATTGTATTTTAGAAAACAAAGATGAGGTTACTGAGAGGAATTGAAAGTTGTACAAATGAACTATTGTAGAGCTACAGGTAACAAGTTATTTCCAAAAACGTATACAATTTTTCTAACTAATAACCTTCGCAAAAATTTTATAAAGCCTACATAACAAATTCAACAACAAAAATTGTTACATACAGTTGAATCATAAAGCGAGTTAAAATGGTACGACATCTTCTTTGTTAGAATTGTAAAAGCTAGATTTTACAAAAGAAGTTTTTAATTAAAAAATTTTTTTTTACATAATTAAGTTGATATTCAAAAAAGCCTATAATGTTCTAGATATTAAATTAGTAACAAACCTGTTTCCATTGACGATATCAGAATCTGAATTGACAAGTAGTTTTGGAGGACGTCTATGTCGAGAGGCAAGCCAACTAAACATATCATATTTGTTGCGTATGTTAAACGGCTCAGTTCTTGCACACCCTGATTTGTTCTCTTGTGGCAATGAAGATGGATCATCCATTACAGGAATTCTTGGTTTATGATATATGGGTTTGTATTTAACGCAATGGCCTACACCGGGTAACTGCTCCAACACATATCTTACACTGTTGTTATCTAATCCTAGAGCTCTTAAATCTGACAAAAATGGATTTTGTGGTAAAGGTGGTAACTTCTTAGCAACTCTAGCAGCTTGCACAGCATTAAACACCTTTTGCCAAGCTTCTATTAAAGACGGTGATGAAATTGAAAACCCATCTTGTGAATTTATTTCAAAAATAATCTTTGGGCAAGATGAATTTTTAACTAACGTGTTATTTTTCTTTGGTTTACCTTCTCCATGTCTTTTAATAATCTTATTTTCATGTAAAGGCACTCGATTTATAGATTCTTTAACTTTATTGAATTTTAAGGATTGGTTATTCGGAATAGACTTATTTATTAGTAATTTTGGAGAGAGTTTTTTACCATTTACTTTTTTAACAGGTTCTAATTTAATCGGTTCAGGCTTTATAATTTTATCTTCTAAATCAGTTTTTGGAGAAGATTCTGATACTATTGGTTTCGCCATGCAATCTGTATGAAAAATTTCGTTTTGCTTTGTATCCAAATCAATACTTATTAAATTAATCTGTACATTTTGATCTGCCGATTCTTTCAAAAGTTGAGGTTCATATTCTATTTTATAGTTGTTTACTTTAGGAGGAGGAGATGTTTCTTCACTTGTATATATATTTTCAACCATTTTTGTAAGTTCATGAACTGGACCTAAAGGTTTTTTGACAGTTTCTGTTTCAAGTTCAATTTCCTGAACTACTGGGCTATCTATTACAATAGTTTTTTGGGTATTGACCATTTTAATACAATCAATATTCTTGTCTTCATGAATAATCTGTCTAGTTGTTACAGCCTGGTATGTTGTTCTTTCTTTCACTTCTTGATAGTTATATGACCAAGGTAAACTATTTTCTTGCGTAGAAGGATAAACTGTTTCTGGTATTGTAGGTTGAACAGGTGTGGTATTTACTACATTAGATGGTGTATTAACTACAACATATCCTTGTGGGACTTCGACGACTGGCTTTGCTGTTTGGAAAACTTGTGTTGTTGTAGCAGAATAACTACTAGCTGCCAACATTCCAGATACAAACTGACTAGATGACATTACAGTATTACTAACTACAGTTTCCATTCCAACATACATTGGTGAACTTGTTATAAACATTCCTGTAGGTTGTTGACTAAATACTTCCACCGTTGGTGTAGGAGTGTTTACAACTAACTGTTCTACTCCATTTGGTTGAATGATAGTACCTAATACCGTAGGCATGACAGACTGTAACCCTATTGGTGTTGTTTGTAGTTGAAACGTTCCTGGCATTAAAGGGTTTGAAGTTAAATATTGTGTTTTATCATGGGAATCTAGAGTAGCAATGTACTGTATATTGTGTGTTGATGATTGCTGAGTAAATGAATCAACATAAGTTGGAATCATACTTTGTGTTGGTACTTGTTGGAGGATCAAAGTAGGATTAGATACTGATACTGCAGGCGTTGCTTGGTACTCGATAATCTGTTGAGGCTGACTAGTTATCTGTTGAGGTGTTGAAATGACTGGTGTTATTTTTTTCCGACGAACATATGCTCTTGGCAAACGAGTTCGAATTGGACTTTCTTTTATACATGGTACCATGGAATGAACATTGTCAATCTGATCACAGACTGAGCTAATTTTTGTAAAATGATTTACATCTGAATTTTCAATGTCCATTAACCCATTCTGAACAACAGAACTGTTTAAATTTACATAAGTAACATTGGTTGAAACTTCCATGTGTTTATTTTCAGTAATTACAGAATTAAAATTCTTTGTTGTATATGTTGGACGAATTTGTTCCATCGATGAACATAAAGAACTGCTAGACAATCCATTGATGTTATTAATTTCTGTCATTGAATCTTGTGAAGGTTGATAAACACACTCTATTACTTGTGGAGGAGTACGTGGATTTTCTTCTTCAATGTCTTTTAAAGTTTTATTAACAGTGTAGAGTGTATTTGGTGCTAACATTTCAGGATCTTGAACTTCTTCAACAGGACTAGATACTTTCTCTTCTTCACTGGAATCACTTTCACTGCAAGATAAAATATAATCAACACTACAGGTCTGTAAATGTCTTTCATAACTTTGCGCTGTTCTATAAGTTCTATGGCATCTCGCACACTTTACTGGTTTTTCTTCACCCGCTTCACTTTCACTACTGAAATCTACAGTCCCGTCAACCTGGTCAATCAAACTCCATTCAGAACCCAATTCATCCCTTACAGGACTACTTGATTCACTACAACTACTAAAATCAATAGTTCCGTCTACTTGCAAAATTCCATTTTCTGTATATTTTGTATTTTCAGTTTGATTTTCTTCAAAACCTTGACTTTTTTGTATTTTTACATGAAGAACTGGGGTGTATTGACTTTCGTCCATTGATAATGAACCTACATCACTTTCGCTGCTACAATCTCCCGCTCCATCCACTTGCAGTATTCGAGCTTGACGCCACTTCCCAGCATTTTCTTTTTCTTCGTTATGCTTTCCTTCAGTAATATGCTCATTAATATACTGGTTAATTCTTCTATCATCGGTTTTTCTTCTCACAACTTTTTTGCTTTGATGCAGTTTATTATCAAAAGAAATGGCACAAGAAGACCGAAAAGGCTTATCTGACTTGTTTCCTAAATCAGAACCACTGTCATCAGCATCTGATTTATTTCTTTTAGAATTATGGACACTTTCAACATCTGAATTCGAATCATACTTATACTCTTTATCATGTTTTGAATCCATTAATGTTACATCATCATAACTCATCATTTTAGGGAAAATATCTTGCATTGATATTCCATCAAGAAGGTCTCCAGGGAGGTCTTCAAATATTGCATCTTTTAATTCAGGAGGCAACAAATCAGATGCTTGCTGGTCTGATAAACATCCTTCATCCTCCTTCGAGCAAACAGTATCTAGAAGATAATCAATAACTTGTTTTATATCACTTTGGTTAACACACATTGTTACTTTATTATTTTTATTATATTTTTTAGATACATTCAGGTTAACAACTTCTAGCGAATGATCAACAGTATAATTTTGATCACTTTCAGTGGAGTATTCAAGAACAGAGTGAACAATTTTAGTTCTTATATGATATTGCACAATCCTCCAAGGTTCTATGGATGACCAAAACAAACGGGTGCAGTTGAATTCGCATGGGATGATAGAGTAAGTTTGGTCAGAAACTTCAGGTACAAATTCTCCAATATTTTCAACCGTCAGTGAGCCTACCATCAATCTTACTTCCTCTTTTGGCACAAATTTCTTTTTTTTCCTTTCTAATTCAACATAAACTGGTCGTAATACTGGATAGTCAGAGTCCAAAACTAATGGTTTTGAGTCATCGGTATCATCTTGATGAAGCAAACAATACACAGCCTTGTTCTCTAAGAAAACACATAATTTAGTTCTAGCACAAGTAAAGTGAAAAGCTTCTGGACAGTTTCTATTACAACATCCTACACTTGCTCCTTTCTTGCCACAACCTGAGCAACGAATATGCCTACTCCTAGAAATCGCACTATGAACATTTTGTAAAGATCCGTCTATCTCTTCAAACACTTCATTTGACCACAGCGCACAGTTGGTATGAACCCATTCGTTATGACCACAATATAACAACCGTCCCTCTTGGTATGTCTTACCATCACCAACTGCTTTACATAAAAGGCAAACCCTATTATCTGCAATTGTTAATTCGTTATAATAATAACTTGGGCTCAAATTTAACAAGTCTTTTAACACAGTAGCAACATCTTCTACCTCACAATCGTCCCTTCTTTTTCCGCTAATTGTTTCTTCAGTTGTCCCTGGTTTTGTAAATTGTGTTATGTTACCAGATTCTTTACGGGCATCATATACTTGAGATCCCTTTGGATCAAACCAAGGAAAAACATCTTGCAACGTATGATGATAGAGTTTCAATAAGTCCAAACCTTGGACACTGTTTATCACTTGCTGCATGTCTTGATGGAACTGCGACAGAGAGGTATATTCATTTGAATTGACTTTCTTTTTAATAGTTAGAAGCGTTGGTGACGATTTTGTCCAAGGTTCTAATCCCATACAAAAACATTGTTCAGCTGTTGTGGATTTTAATTCGTCATCTGTACTGCCAATCCCTACAAGTAAACATTCATTGTTAATAATATTTTAGTAAACATAATGATTCTGTGAAAGTATAAATGATAAACATATTAAAGATAATTTTACATGGTGGAGCATTAGTGTAGCCACCATTTTATACTCTCCTCAAAAATACTTTATTTTGGAAGGTAGAAATTTAAATAACATTTTATGATTAATTAATGCTTTGATTTATAAATTATGATGATTGTATGATGGATCTAAATCTTGGCATTCATAGCCTTAACCCTGTCGGTGGCAGTGTTAATTTTCTTCGTTTTTTAAAAAATTAATAAAAAATATTATTTCTATACAAAACCTAACTTATAAGATATCATTTTTTTCAGAAAGATGCATAGAATTCATCTGTGTAATAAAAAAAAAAGTTTAACGTTTTTTGAAAAGGTTTTGGAGTAAGTATGCTACATGTCAAAAACAAAGTTACCATTTTTCAGGAAAACCCTCTATAATCCAATATCAATAGCTTACTACCTATTTCTAAGATATACACAATTTTTGTGTATTATTTGTGAATATATTTAGGAAAAAAATATATAAATTTGTTACAATTTCAAAATGTAAAAAAATATTTTACGTAAAAACTGAATTTTCTCTTTATTTTTTCAAAAAAACATTAAAAATAGTAAAATATATTTTATACAGAACTTCTATATATCATACTGTCCAGAAAGGTGCATAGAATGTAGGTGTGTAGTGAAAAAAAATGTTAGATGTATTACATTTGGAGTTTTTTGGTCAAATACCAAGAAATCGAAGAGTAACGGAGCAGAATTTTCACAAAAATGGTAATGAATAACATACTAATAGATTTATCTGAATTTTTTCAACCATTTCTTGACATTTGTAATATATTTGTGAATATATTTAGGGGGAAAAAATAATAATCTGTTACATTTTCTAAATAAAAATGAAGATTTTCCAAAAATTGGTATTCTGACGCTTGAAGGTTAGGTTTACACCTCGATCATTTAGGCGTAATTAGTAACTTTCTAAAGCTATGCCTAAGACAAAATCATTAGATTTCACTAAGACAACATACTTTACAAAGAATAACACACATATACACTTGTAATAATCAAATAAAACACTAAATACTCAAAGAAAATTTGCATATAGCCTACTTACAATTTTCCTTTTAGGTTATGACAAATATAAACCTTTCACAAACTAGAAATTCACTAAAAACATAAACTTTAGATATAAAAACACATATATTGTAACTTGTATACAAAATATATACAATTTGTATAAACAAACCTTCAAAATAAAATAAATATGTATTCCCAAACAATTTGCGCTATGTCATTTGTTACAGTATTTACATCGCACCATTGCGTATGTTCCGGGATCAAAACAAAACCTTTTAACTAAGTATTGCCTATATCGAGTGGTACCAACTTATAGAATGAAATTTCCTCTACAACATAGTGTAAAGAACAAGTCCTTTTTCTGACATGTAAAATGAATTTCGTCTTTTCGTAAAGTGCACCGAATGCCAAATGAATTTCGTGTCGTCAGGTTTGTTCCCTGGTCAAATAGATATATCTCTGGATCTGTTAGAAGCAGAATAATTTGTAATCTACGGTTAGAAAGAGAAACATGTGATCTATAGAACAGTGTTTTAGTTGACTTAAATGACAGATAAATAGTGTTGTAATCATATCGGGGAAAATGGCGTCGCGTTTTACGAAAAGGTGCACGGTTCAAATCTTTGACGTTATGTATTAAAAATACGCGAACTTCAGCAATTTTTGGAATATTATTTATAACGTTTTGTGGTATTTTTTTGCATGATTATGCATCTACGGAACATTACTTTTCCAACGGTATTTTATTTATTGTGATAGGACAATTCTAAGTGGGCGTAATGTTGAATTGCAAAATACATGTTTTAGAGATGCTGCGCTAGGCCATGCATGAAAAATCGACCCGCTAGCGGGTCGAACATCCGTTGGTGGGTTAAACAACGTAAGTGTAATTAATGTATGACTTGAAAACATAGTGTAAAATTAATTATAATTAGTTCAATTAAAGATATACAGGATGAATCAGGAAGATTAGGAGAAACTCTCAGGACGTATTCTACTAGTGAAAATAAAGAAAAAATTTCATTTATCTGCCACTTAATATCTTTGGATGTAGGAAATATATTGAACTCAAATTTTGTATACATATATGGTATAACATCTTTTATCCATATACAAAAAACCAAAACATCTTTTCATCTATTTTCAAAATGGCAGCAGTTTAAATTTTTTTATGTAAAATACCGCTAATGAAACAAAATATTTCAAGAAACAAATAAATTCCTTTTTAATGACAAACAAAACTTAAAAAAAAATAAAAAATTTCTGTAACTTAAAAGATAACCGAGTTATTGGATAAAACTAAAAATATGTATCTTGGTAGTTGTACATAATATCCAAAATTATTCCAGAATCAAATTATGAGAAAAAATATTGAAATAAGTCCATAATAAATTATTACAAACTTACAAAAAAGGTTTTTATTACACCAAAACAAAACAGAACTGTAAACAAAAATTTTAAGTTACCACGAAAATTCTTTTAAAAGTATGTTAAGGACAAAGAAAAAAATGGGAAATTTAATTTCCTAGATTGGCAGTATAGTAACAGCAGATAAACACTGAAAAGTTTAGCAAACATTTCAAATTATTAGTAGTTAGAATATTGCTTTCAGCTTAGTAACTATAACAGTGCATGTTAATCGTGAACTAAAATATGCCATCCAAGTTTACGAATGAAGAATACGCTGATATTGTTTATGTGTACGAGTTTTTTAATAGAAAGACAGAACAGGCAAAACGCAAATATCTGGAGAGATTTCCAAATAGTCAAATTCCCAATACCAAAATCTTTGTTTCAGTTTTCCGGTGTTTACGTACAAATGGGTCATTCCCATCTTCTAAATATACAGTTGAATGGCCACAATGTCACCTGGTTAATTTAAAAGAAAAAGTAATTCAACACATTCAACGTATCCCAAGTCTCAATATAAGGATAATATCTTTTCGCACTGGATTGACACAAAGTAAAGTATGGCGAATACTTAGAAAAGAAAATCTGTACCCTTTCCACTACCATAAGGTGCAAAACCTATTACCAAGAGATTTACCGATACGATTAAATTTTTGCAATTGGCTTGATTTTTAACACCGAAAATTCTCATGTATGGAGTGATGAAAATCCAAATTTCACAATTGAAATTTCATTCCAACATAGGTACCACGTTAATGTTTGGTGTGGATTATTTGTCACAAACTTTGTGACCATTCATTTTTAAAGACAACCTTACGGGTGCTGTGTATCTGAATTTTTTGCAAAATGATTTGTAACCTCTTTTAGAAGAAGTTCCTCTACTTACAAGGTGTGAACTTATTTTCCAGTAAGATGGGTCAACTCCTTATTTCTCCATAGCTGTTAGAAATCAGTTAAATTAAACATTCAAAAACTGGTTTGAACGTGGTGGACTAACTAATTGGCCTCCAAGGTCACCTGAATTAACACCCCTAGATTATTACCCGTGGAGTCGTATGAAAGCTTTAGTATACGAAGAAAAAGTTAATACACAGGAAGAATTGCTAATTAAAATTCATATCGCTACTGAAGTTATTTGAAACCAACATTATGACATACAAAATTCAATTGAAGGAATCTTATTTAGGACACAATGTTGTATATACAATATGATGTAGGCAATTTGAACAATTTTTAAATCAGAAATAATTGTTTTTTTTTTTTAATACCTCTTTAAATTTTATTTTGTATTGTCTTGATTTTAACCGTCTTTTAAAAGAATTTTCGAAGTGACTTTATTGTTTTGGTGTAAAAAAACCTCTTTTTAAAAGTTTGTAATAACTTATTATGTACTTCATTCAAATGATTTTTCTCATATTTTGGATTTAGAGTAATTTTTGATATTATGGACAACTACCAACATAGAATTAAAAAAAAGTTTTTAGACAATAATCGGTTATCTTTTAAGTTACCAAAAAATTTAAAAAAACAGCTATGTTAGTAAGGATTTTTTGTTTCTTGAAAATATTTTGTAAAGCTAGCGTTTTTCAAGATAATTGACATTAAAAATTTTAAACAGCTGCCATTTTGAAAATAGATGAAAGGACAATTAGATTTTTTTGTACATGGGTAAAGATGTTATACCAAATATGTACACAAAATTTGAGTTCAATATATTTCCTACATACAAAGATATCACGTATTTAGTGAAAAAAGAAAAAAAAAAAGAAAAAAAAAGAAAAAAAAAGCAGTTAATTGGAAAACTATGCATTTCCAGTCCTACGTTTATATGAAATTTTTTCTTTAATTTCACTAGAAGAACACGTTATGAAAGTTTCTCAGTTTCTTCCTGAATCACTATGTATAATAATAAAACTATTTTTATAATAGTAAAATTTTCTATAATCACCAGTTCTGATGAAGATCTAGTATGTATCTTGTATAAGTTCAAATTTTATATAGTTCTAAATTTGATCATTAAGTAAAGAGCAATTATACTATATTTTGAGCGACTAGGTTTTTAATATTAAACTAAACTCTATGGTGTACAATAGCCTGAGAAGAGCTTAGGCGTGCTAGGTGGCTTTACAGTTGGAAAATTTGTGGTTAGTCAAATTCCCACCATTCAAGGATTTTTAATCAAATTTAAATACCTCATAATACTGGGTCAAGATTGAAATGTTTAAGATTGCCATGGGATTGAACCCGGAACCTCTCACTCAGTTTCGTAAAAAGAAAATGTCGTTATACACAACATTAGACTGCTTAAAAAATTACAATATATTTTTTCCTATGTGAAATAATAAAAAACAATATATTTTCACTATACTCAACATAAAAACCTATGTAAGCTAATTTAGGTTAGGCCTACTATAAAAATGATATGAGTCTATAGGTTTTTAACATGTTTTAAAAAAGAGTACATTCCACATATAAGTGAAATTGAATACAACTTCTGTTGAATATATGTCCACTTAACTTATATTGTTAAAACATTAAGGCAACCAAATTATCGCCACAGTTTATATATTATAGTTTATTTCAGTTTATTACAAAAACTCAGGCAGATCGATTTCCTGTCTATACGTATATGTCACTAGTCCCAATTAAGAATTTTTTTTATTGACCCATTTAACACTTTTCCTTCTTTTCACACCGTTACGTTTTAGAATTTCATTTTTATATGATTATCTTTAATCCAGAAGCAGAAAGTTTCATTTTAAAGATTAAAAGGAATTCTAATTTAAAAAGCCGTAACTCATCTAAAGATTTACCAATTCAAACTGAACTTTATAAAAGCTTAGGAGGTTGCAAGTTACCTATAAAGTAATCGGCATTCCCAATTTTATTTATTTATTAATTTTTGTTGTAGTTAATGGCGAAAAAACCATTGCGGTTATCATCGCCTTCACGAAATTGAGCATCAAGATGCTTCACCAAAAAACCTATACATGAGACAAAAACATAAAATAAAATTTGAACAACAATAACAAGATTAAAACTAACAGAGATAAACAAAAACATAACATGTCACAGGGCTGTAATAAGGCCCTGCAACAAGTTAACAATAATAAACCACGATAAAAACAATTACCAACAATTACAAACAAATATATAGGACTGTATAAGGGCCCTGCAATGAGTTAACAAGGATCAAATTTTTAAATTAAAAAAGACAACTAAACATCACATTACAGAGTTGTAAAATGATTAAAATATTTGATTAGAAATTTTTTTAAATTTTATCGAACATTTTCAGACTGGTATTTGACTTGTAGCTTCGTCAGCTTTTTGGTTTCCTGAAAGTTCGCAATGCCAGGTACCCAGCAAAATGATACATCAACACCTCAAAGCTGTAGTTTGTGTGTAGAACACAGAATATCTTCAACCAAGATAATTTTGGAATACTTATCCTGGATAGCACGTAAAGCACTTTTGGAATCGGAACACAAAAGATAGTAATGAAAACCAGATGGAACAATATGGTCTTTCAAAATAGCAAAGAGTTCGGCAGAAAATACAATATAAGCTAAGGTTAATCCATACATATATGTTCGACCAGATGAGTAATATACACAACCAAATTTAATGTCCAGTTTAGAACCGTCTGTGCAAATAATTTCACAAGGTGGTATTCATCAACTATATAATGAAACTCCTGACGATACACTAAATTAGGAGTGTTGTGCTTGATAAACCTGGACAGCGTAAAATCAAATGTTGGCATTTGAATGAGCCATGAAGGAATAAAATTAGGAACATTCTTAATCATTGAAGGAAGTACAAGTCCCAAACTATCACCAATTCTGGTATAGGTTCAGCCCTACAAAAAACCTTCATTGGAAAATATACATGTGTGTACTGATTAGATGATTAGAGCATCAAATATTTTGTCCTTATTTCCTTTAAAGCTAATTATATGTAATTACCGGTGAATGTGAATGATTTATTATTTTAAAAATACCTAAATCAAAATATATGATTTTATAAATAAATCTGAGTCCAAGAGGAAAACAGTTAAAATTGGTTAAAAAATATTTGATTAAAGGCTTCTATAATATTTTGTCGATAATACAAAATGAGTTAAAATTGGTAAAATAATGAAAAGTGGGGCATAAGACGTTTGGTTTCCAGTTGGATAATCTTCAATTATTTTCAATTTAAAAATAATAATACACCTATTTTGAAAAAAAATTATCGTATTCTCCAGTTACTTAATTAGTTCTTTTTACAAATCATTGTCAAACAACTATCAGAATTAATAAAGTCAGTCATAACCTGTACCTATGTTTCCTACTAAATAAATATAAACACCAGTTTTAGGGTAACTATTTCTCCACCTCATTTTCTTAGGCTTACCATTGATTTGAAGTGAAAACACCATGCAGTCTATCTTTTGTTAGATAATACACATATGTATAAACGCACGCATGAAGGGTGAGGTATAATTTCATTAAATTCTATTATCAATCATTAATTTTATTCTTTGACATCATTTAAAAAAAAAATAATAAAGCGCAAATATATACGTGGATGATACGTCTTCTTATCTACCAACGTTACCTTGATGGGTGAGGTCTAATCATTAAGCCTAATTGATAAGAGAAGTATGAATCAATGATTACAATTATTCGGTATGCTAAATATCTCATCGCTCTCTTGTACAGTATATGTAAAATATTCACATACACATAAAATTTTATCACAGCCAGTCTATTCTTTTGTGCAGTGAGCAATGCATAGATTTCCATTAATTTTTTTATATATTTTTTACAGCATGTACAACAAAGTAAAAACTCGAAACCAACCACTTTTATTTATCAAATTGTATGGAATGTAATAGGTAAAATTTTGTCTCATCTAAATTCTATTGTAAAACGTTATCTTAAAAACCAAAATGCATTAATTTGTTGTTTCCAATTTCAAAATGTTTACCAAATTCATAAAATATGGCAACAAAAAATTTGGTTTCTGTTAGCTATAAAAATTTCTGTAAATATGATATTTATAATATTTTTGACAGATTGCACATAAGCTAGATAAATAGCCCAACTGTATTAGGGTCAGATAAGTTAAAACTAAGATCAAAGTCTATAAGGGTTAAAGTTCTGGTAAAAACATCACTCTAAAAATATTTCATTTGATAAGTGTAACAAGAACTTACCTGAATCGCTCTGTGATGTTGCATGAGGAGAAAACTGTGCTGCCTTTCCTTCCGAACTCTGATAAGGGATTCCTAACAACTGAGAATCATTGTCCACTTTTAGTTGTAACTCTTCACTTGTTTGATTTTTTAAATTCACTGTACATTCTCGAACATTATATTTTAGTCTTAAATCACATAAACTTCTATGTTTTTCATCAATGCTTAATATATCTTTTGATTCACTGACTAGAGTTAATACATTTTCAGATTCAGCTGAACTATCTTGTTTATTTTTATGAAGACACTCATCTTCGTTGTTAATAACTTCTTGTTCTTCATCACGATTGCCTTCGCTAGGTAATCTGTCAGAAGATTCTGCATCTGATTGCTCCGATAGATCAGGAAAACGAAGCGTTCGATTACGAACTCCTCCTCGGCAAACACATACCTATAAAATAAATTGAAGTTATAACATTTGAATAAAGAGTTACACTAAATATTTAAAATATATTTTGTATTTACTACTTACTAAAACAAAAAGCTTAAAAATCCCAGTAATAAATTCTTATTCAGTATTTTCATATAACAAACACACCTTTAGGGTTAAACATAAATTATATAGTTTATATTTCCTTAAAATATAATATATTCTACTATATTTTAATGTGTCTTGAGAAGGAACTTGCATCAACGTTTATATTGTTGTCTGCTGTAAAGTGGGGTAGGATAAGGAATGGACCAATTTTTCTTCAAATTATTCTTGTTTATACGATAAAAGTCAAAGTTTTATTCACAACAAAATCATTTCATTAAAAATTTAAGCAGTTTTGTTATGTAGCAAATTTCCCGAAATTTTCAATAGTTTACTCTTTGATGATAATTTTCATCAATCTGATATTACACATTTTTGATAAACCACAATTTCGTCATTAATCTAACCTTTTATAAAGACTTATATATAGGTTAGAATTTAGTAGGGCACATAGCCTATTAGTTTAGATTTTGTATGGATAGAAGACACAGGCTTACCTTGGAAAGTGGTCCTTAGTATTACATAGTACTACATAAATAGTAAAATGCACAATAACACACTAAAGTTATTTCACACTAAAGTCTGAAATATTTTGTAAACACTGTTCATTTTCTCAATCAGTAGAGAGTATAGAAAGAAGACTAAATCATTGTAATCTAGCATGGATCTGTGTTGTGTTGAACCAGAAAAGAATGTTTTTTTCTCTTTCTGTTGGTAGAGGAAAACGGATAAAGGATGATTTATCTAAGATTAAGGTTAGGAGGTTCCCCTAGATTTTGTGACCCATTGATGAGACAGTTCCCAGGGGTTACGTTATGGAGGGAGTGATTTTATCATTTTTGTCGTGATACAGTCATCAAAAGTGACAACGTTGTGGATTGGTGCATGTTAGTTTCTCTATATCCATGATTTTTCATCATGTCTGTGGTCATTCATTCCAGTGCTTAGGTTGTCTGTTGTTAGGCCAATATATTTAGCTGAGCAAAACCTGTACTGTAGTTGGTAGATAACAATTTTTGTTGTACATGTGTGATGACCTTTAATTTCAAATTCTTTTTACTGGAGGAACTATTGAAGTTGTTGGAGGGAAGATGTATTTTGCATATTTTTGTCTTGGCCTATTGCATGCAAAAGAACCGTGGGGAAGGTTAGATTGTTTAGGAGTGTTGAAATCTGGAAGCTTGGTGTGAACTAACATGCGTTTCAGATTTGTCCGCTGTTTATACAAGACTCTGGGAGATTCTTTGAAAAGCTTCTTGGTATGGTTGGAAGCTTGTAGAATTTTGAAACCTTCCCTCCGTATGTTGTTTAATCTCTGTAGGCATGGGTGATAATAGGTGACCAGGGAGATAGACTTATCTTTTTTATAGGGTATGATGCCAAATGATTTTGTTTCCTAACCAGTTTCTTAGGATAACCTACAAATTACAGTTTCTCAGTAATAAATACAAATATATTAAGTTTATGAAATATTTCAGAACTTTAGTGTTTTTGTGTGTGCGTTTTCCTATTTGTATACTACAAGGTTCACTATACTAGGTATAGTAGTATACTAGGTATACTACAAGGATCACTTTCCAAGGTACGCCTGTTTCTCCTATCCATACAAAATCTAAACTAATAGGATATGTGTCCTATTAAACTCTAACCTAAAATGTAATTAACTCAACTGTGGGCATCCATGCAAGCGTGTGTATGTGTGCCACTCATCAAAAACTATAGGCTTTAGTGTTCTGTCATTTTGAATGAAAATAGGGCAATTTAGAGCAAGGGGTGGAATAGGGGGGACTAGTTGCCCTTGAACTTATTTATTGGTATATTTCCTTTCAGTTAGATTCAGAACGAAAGAACTCACTTCAAATTCATTCCACAATCAGAAATAATTAAGTATTTTTAAACTGAAGACGTATTGTCTTGACCATTGATTTTTAATGTTTTCTTACCCATTTTATTTGCCATATTTTATTTGTTTTCTTCCATTGTTTTTAAGTAGGGAAATAAAGAAATGCTTGTTAATTGACAGATGAAAAGAGATTTTTTAATTTCATAATCAGTGTAATAATATTTAAATTTATTACATTTAATTAAATTTTGAAAGTTAATAAACTATCCATGTGTAGAACATCTTTAAAGAAACATAACAAGAGTTCATTCTTAAACATTTGTTTTTCAAGAAAAGTTTTGTTTGAATTCTGTGAAGCTAACAAAATTGATAAAATTATATGATAAAAGAAGTGGAGTTTTGACTTGATGATGCACTATTAGACACAATAAACAAGATAGACCCTTATACCTGCTGGATATTTCTTATCACTATGTCTGTGTTTAGAGTCTGTACTACTGAATATCAAGTTATAACCCCCCCCCTCCCCAGCCTGTATAACAGTGCTGTGTCCGTTAACAGGTAACAGCTAACCGTCAACGCTCAACGCAGTTGACGAAGAAGTGCATTAACCCTATAGTTGCTACTCGACCCAATTTCGGGTCGAATGTTGACGCATGGTTGGTGTTCACCAACTCTAAAACACATATTTTGCAATTTAACATATCGCCCATTAAGAATCGTCCGATCACAATAAATAAAATAGCGTTAAAAAGCTAATGTTCCGTAGATGCATAATCATGGAAAAAAATAAAATAAAATACCACAAAATGTTACAAATAATATTCCAAAAATTGCTAAAGTTTACATATTTTTGATACGTAACGCCAAACATTTGCGCTGACAAGTTGTAAACAAAATTAACATCATTTTTGTCTAATATTCCCAATTCGACATTTCAGTCAAACAGATCAAACATACAGTAACACTATTCGATAGATCACATCTTTCTCTTCCAATCTGTGGCTTTCAAATGCTTCTACGTGTTATAGTTTTTATTATATAAAAATTAAACAAAATCAAGAATTTTAACGCATTTCTACATGCTAAAAATTACATTTTTTCAATTCAACTTTTATCCTAGTAAATATTATTTTATCGTGCGATGAATTATATATCACTTTAAAGGTGATGTTTCAATCTTTCATAACCAAGCTTAGAAATTTTTTTGTTACTAACAGTAGAAAAACACTACTTGACTCAAGTAAGCGTTCATTGCGCTAAGTTCGTCTCAGTCTGTCACATCGACGTTTTTTAGAAATTGTAACCTCTGTGTTCATATGATTTAACGAAATGGTAATATTTGTCCAAATGTTACAATTCGAAAATTTAATATCGTATTTTTCTTTCTCTTTCTATGAAGTCGAAATTATCCTAAGTTATATAGGTTATGAGTTATAACCATTCTAAGAAATGATCCTCTGAATTTTCTGACCGGTTTGCGCTTTGTAGTGTCTAGACAGTTTTGCAAAATCCGATCTTCATTTTTATACAATCTTGTCGTTTTTGGTATAACTGTAAAGAGGAGGTTTTAATGTTTAACCTTGTATATGAAACACATCTGTAGAAGAAAAAAATACAAAGGCTGTGGGACATTAAAAAACGTAGATTAATCGTCATTTTGTTTTTCGATCGCAACCTTTTTGCCGGCGTGGAAAGTTGTAAATGTAACACCTCTTGTGTTTTTATAGTGAATATAAGTTTCATGAAGCAATTTTTTAATTTTAATTTGTTTATACAACTTAAAATAAATGTGTCAATGTTTGTAGAGTGTATTTATTTGAGTGATAATTCATATTATCGACGTATTTTGCAGGCTTGGTCTAGCCTCCATGTGTTTTGTGAATTTATTGTTTCAAGAAGCCATTTATTTATTATAATATGTATATACATAATATATAAATGTATATACAACTTATAATAAATGTGTCAATGTTTGTAGAGTGTATTTATTAGAGTGATATTTTATATTATTGGTTTTTTCCCAGGCCTAGCCTAGCCTAACCTCAACATATATTGTGAAGTTAGATTTTTATCAAATTATTTATTTATAAGTTGTATATTATACAAGTTGTAATAAATGTGTTATTGTTCGTAGAGTGTGTTTTCGGAGTGATAAATCATATTATCGGTATTTTTTCTAGGCCTATCAAGTGTTGTACTTTTATTCAAAATATAAATAATGGGATCCAGGAAAATGATCTAACCTTGTCTTCCCACTTTTTATATAAACATAGATATTTCCTTATAAAAATTGTATAAATTTATTTAGAACTTTCACCAACATTTATTCACAACTATATTGCAAAACTTGTGTATATTTTGAAAAAATTCTAAAAATTTTTTTATATGGTTTATATACCTATTTCTGCGGAATTTTGCCTCGGTTACAGGGTAAATTTGTTGATTCCGTACATAATAATTCCAAAATGTTTCCATCTAAAATTTGTTGCATTACACACATAAAATCTATGCATCTTTGTGAGAACATAGATAAGAAAAACTTGGGTTTTGAATAATAATTATATATTTGGTGAATTTTTGAAAATAGTTACCAAATATTCACTTTTTACGTAAAAATGAATATGTCTAATGAAAATTTTATTAATTGATTTTTCTTTTTAGCAACTTTTATCCACAAATATATTACCAATCTGTAGTGATAGTTCAAAAAATTCAAAAAAATTGACGCTTGGTCTTCTGTTCTGTCTGGCAGGTTAACGTTAGCAGTTTTTTTCAACAGTTAATCATGCTCAACATTAACTGGTGTTGACATTGACCTTTGTTAGCGTTAATGCCCACCACTACTGTATACTAGGAAGGAATAGAAAAATAAGAGAATTGAGGGAAATTACCACAGATTGTTTTCATTATCATAGTATATAGCTATATACACGTGTGTACTGATTAGGTTTACATAGTATATGAGTCTGTTGATTATGAAATTATGACAAGTATTAGAAAATCTATTTTCTTCTCATTTCTTTAAAAATTCACATCATTTCCTGGTAGATGTGAATTATGTATTATTTACAAAATAACTAAATCGAATTGGGTGAATTTATAAATAAATCTGAGCGTGAAAATATTCCTCGCTCAAACGATAAAATATTTGTATCCAACGCTTCCTTAATATTTTGCCGATAAAACAAAAATAGTAGAAACTGAATTAAAAATAGTAAAAGTGGGGAATATGACATTTGATTTCCAGTTTGACAATCATGAATTATATTATATTTCAAAAAAATTAATGTTTTAATTTCTGAAAAAAAAAAAAGAAAAATTTCTCTAGTTATTTAGTTAGTTGTTTTTACAAATTACGATCAAACAATTATCATCAGAATTGTACTATAAAGGCGGTCATAAACTGTATCTACATTTTGCTACTACGGGATACTGTAAAATGTGTGTAAATTGTAATTGGAAAATGACGAAATGGATACACGAAAATAAAGAGATACAACATCATTTCAAGACCAACAAATCTCTAACCTTATTTCTATTTCTACTAGGCTTAACGATATTATTCTATTCTGTCACATTACTTTGAAGTGATAACATCTTGCAGTCTACCTTTTGTAAGATAATACGCACACATATAAACGCCCACCCATGGTATAAACACACGCTTTATGTAAAATAATAAATCAATTGAATATTTTGCTCTTTGACAATATATCTTGGCAGAGCCAAGGTGTTATTTTACATTCTTTTCATTCTAAATTCTTTCTTGATCTAGTTCAAACTATTTAGCTAGAGTCAAGGGATTATAAATGTATTTATTATATTTTTAGTTCTATGATAATAATTTAGTGAATATTGAAAATAATAATAAATTTTCAAATATTTATTTATTTAATTGATATTTAGGTGCAGTAACTATTCTGCAACTGTAAATTATTTACACAGAAGAATTATTCAAATTTTTATAATAATTCAAAAACTATTTTGTCCTATACTTTATGAAATTTACTACAAATACTCAGATCACGAGGAAGGCTTAACTCACCTTTATTTCACTGAACATTTTACATACATTCTATCAAAAATATATGTACAAGTATTTTTAATGCGACTTTTATAATGGTTTTACTTATAAAGTTTTCTATTAATAATCAGTCTAATTTAGAATTATTGGCGACAAAGTTGACAAAAACAATAGCATCCAATGTTAATGAATATTGGCATTAATACATTTTGTTATTATTATCTAAAGGGCCAGAATTAAATCAAATTCAATAAAGTTAAAATTGAGAAGATTTTTCCCTTTTTTCCCTGAAAAAAATTAAAAACTTTTAAGGAAAAAAAGAATTTTATACTAACTAGGTTATTTCAACATGGTGTTACAAAATTATTTCTACAAAACAACACTTATTTTTTTACTGTTGACTAGTGTATTTCTTATATATAAGAAAGCCCAAGGTTTGTAGGCAAATTAAAATATGACCGAAAAAACTACAATTGTTATTCAGTTTTTAGGATAAAAATATCTCAACAACAGCTTGAGACAATTCGATATATATTTATAAAGAATGTCTATCAAAAATGCATCTTAGATATCTTCTTGAATCTAAAACTGATATAGACGGTACAAAGTGGCAGTTATAATTGATACTAAAATAATAATTGTGGAGGTGCTTACCTATTTGACAACAATTTCGTGACATGCTGTCACCCATAGGCAAACCTCGCCACATTTCACAATAATGTTTCCAACGATTTCATATGATTGTCCGGCTTTGACCAAAAAACATTGCAGGTCAAACCACCAAACAAATAACCCATTTCCTACCGTATAATCTCACCAAACCGATACTGAATCCCAGTCAGCTATTATGAGTTTATTAAATGTAATATTATTTACAATAATTATTTGGTAAAAAATTAATCTAATTAAGCCTGTTAATCAACGGTATTTGGTATTGTCCAAATCCGACAACACGTTTAATTAACAGCAACAGTAAATTTATATGGTCTCGTTTGTTTTACCAAACCCTGTTTACAACGACCCCTCTCCCCAATTAATTATTTTGGCCTGACATTATTTTAAAATACCTGTGCATTTCGAAATTCAAAAAGGAAAAACCTGTCACTTCACTATGAGAGACCGACACTGACTGTGCTACCACAGATTAGATCTTTCTCACTTTTTTGGGGTTCTTAGATGGTTTGCAACATACAAAGATCAAATCCTTGTCACAACCAAAGATTTGACATACCACAGCCTACCTTATGTGGCAAATGACACATAATATTTCAACCATCATAAGAATTTCCCAACTGTAGAAAATAAAAGTATAAAATTTAATAATTTCCTGATACTATTGACCCCTGTAAACCATATCAAAATCATTCCGTCCAGGAAAATTAATATAAGAACACGAAACAACAATTCAACATAAATATCTTAATTCTAAAATACGAGTAAAACGGTCTAACATTTACAACTCTAGGAGCTTAACTTCACAACTTTCAATACTACGTGTACACAAAAGCTTAACCCTAGAAGCGGCAATGACCCGCTCAGCGGGTTGGTTTTTAATGCATGGCTTAGTTCAGCAACTCTAAAACACGTATTTTGCAATGCAACATTACGCCCACTTAAAATTGTCCTATCGCAATAAATAAAATACCGTTGGAAAGCTAATGTTCCGTAGATGCATAATCATGCAAAAAAAATACCACAAAACGTTATAATTAATATTCCAAAAATTGGTAAAGTTTGCATATTTTTGATACGTAACGTCAAAGATTTTGGTTAACAAGTTTTAAACTAAACATACCACTCGTTTGTCTAATATTCCCAATTCGAAATTTCTGTCCAGATTCAACATAACACTGCTCGATAGATCGCGTCTTTCTCTTCAGATCCGTGTTTTTCAAATGTTTCCACGTAATATAGTTTTTATTATATAAAAATTAAACAAAATCAAGAAATTTAACGCTATTTTACACGCTAAAAATTACATTTTTTGCAATTCAACTTTTATCCTAGTAGATATTATTTTATCAAAATGTATAATATACCATTGTAAAGGTAATGTTTCAATCTTTCATAACCAAGTTTAGAAAATTTAATGTTGCGTACAGTAGAAAAACACGACTTGACTGAAGTTGACGTTCATAGCGATAGGTTCTGACACTTTGTCACGGCGAGGTTTATATAAAATATATCAGCTATATGTTCATATATTTTTTCGAAATGGTAAAATTTGTCCAAATGTTACAAGTTGACAATATTATATAGTATTTTTCTTTTTCTTTCGAACTATGAAGACGAAATTATCCTAAGTTATATAGTTTACGAGTTATATACATTCTACGAAATGGTCTATTGATTATTTTGTTCTCCTTGTGATTTGCGATTCCTAGACAGTATTCGATATTTCTACGTTGACGTCATAGATTTTGCCATTATTTCTTACATCATTTTAAAGACGAGATTTCCATCTTTAATTTTGTGTATGTTACAAACTTCTGGATTGAATATTCTGGAGGCTGTATTGTAGAGAAAATCTACCAATTTCTCTCGGATTCGGCACATTTCTCGAGAACTGTTTGTAGTAAATGTAAGTCTGGTTTTGCTGACCTGTAAATTTGTGAATATTTAGTCTTTTGAAACGGGGTTTTTATTATATTTTTTATTATACTTTGTATAATCAATGTGTTTGTGTTTGTGAATTTTTTTTTTTAGCGGATTTTTAAAATATAAGTGATTGAAATTCTAGTCTAACAAACACATGGTCTAGTTAGGTTTTACTAGGCCCATTTGTATTATTTTGATCTACACAATGAAAATAAAACTGTAGGGTAGCGTTAGTGCATTATTTTGATTGATTTTTCATATTTTATGTTATATTTTTATAGGCTTAAGCCTAATTCTTGAATAATTTATATTGTAAGGCCTACCTTGCAAAATCACATGGTCTGTGAAGTGAGATCTAATATTTTGTTTATAAGTTAAAATAAAAGTTTTATTTTGCTATAGTTTATTATTTTGGTTCATTATTCATATTGTAATTTTAATTTTATAGGCCTAGCCTTAAATTATAAGCCATGTGTTTGTTAGACTAGGTATTTTAGAAATGATAAATATGTAAGTGTTTTCCTTTCGAGTGTGTTCTTTCATTTAAATAACTAACTTTTGAATTAATAATGGAATCCAGAAATTTAGCCATGTCTGATAACTTGGAAGGTGTCACTGATGACCCAGAGTTATCAAACCTAGAAGGAGATTACGATGACATAACTACTTCACCCCCAAGAGCGTACCATGGGACGACGTCTAATATTTTTGAAGACGATCTGCCTGCAGGGGATGACTTCCCTGAAGGCAGTGAATCTGATGAAAGTTCAGACGAAGATCATGACATGTCTTTTGAGGGTGATGTCGTCCGAGTTACTGGTGAGGGAGACTCAGCTGACGAAGTAGACTTTCATGGCTTTGATCAGCCAGAAATTGTTTTACCGCCACACACACATACAGAAATTGATACTGGTCTTCCTGGACCATCACACATAACACCTGCTCGTTGTACAACATCAACAAAAAGACGTAAACTCACAAAAACACAAACACCTGTGGTTCCGTGGCTAAGAGCATATGCTCCAGAAATGGAGAAGGAAACAGCGTCTAAATTCATAGTAGAAAATGTAGGCCCTAGAAATGTTCCATGTAGTTCAAACTCGATATCTCTTTATGACACATGCTATGTGGGTTCTTATGGTGGAAGAAACTAATATGTTCGCACAAGCACTGTTACGTCAACGGCAAGATTCTGGTAATGTAAGACCACAGTCTAGAATTTGTGACTGGGTTGACGTAACTATAACGGAGATGAAGAAATTCTGGGGAATGTTGATCAACATGGGGCTTGCAACAAAGAACAATCTTAGAGATTATTGGTTAAGTATTCCATCGCAAAATGTACCTTTTTATTCCAGACAGATGTCTCGTAGGCGCTTTGAACTGATTATGTCAATGTTTCATTTATCATCCATCGAAGGTCCGGGACGGAATGAACCGAGGCATGACCCCTGGAATAAAGTCCGGACCTTCATTGATATGATGAATGAGTCATTCAAGGCATATTTTGTTCCAAGTCAAGAGGTATGTATTGACGAAAGTGTGATTGGCATGAAAAACCGTTGTGCTTTTATTCAATATATGCCTAACAAGAGACATTCTCGTTTTGGAATAAAGAAGTTTGAGATATGCGACTCGAAAACTTCTTATGTTCTTCAAGTGAGTTTGTACAATGATAGAAACTTCTTGGCCAATGACTCCGACCCCTTCACCCAAAAAGTTGTCAAGGATTTGATGATAAAATCAGATTATTTGGAGAAAGGTTACCACCTTTTTACTGATAATTTCTACACAAAGGTACCTCTTTCCTCATTTTTGTTGTCGAATAACATCTTTTTGACAGGCACGATCAACAAAATAAGCAAGGAGTTACCAAAATCAATGGTAACAGCTGAACTATCTGTTGGTGAATCCCTGTATTTCAGGAGAGGTGAAACACTTCTCCTGAAATACAAGGAGAAGAAAAGTAGGAAACCTGTGTTACTACTTACCACAGGTTATCATGCTGCTACCATTGATGTGCAAAACAGATGGGGTGGTACCAAAGCCAGGCCGTTTGTAATTCACAACTACACCTTTATGGGTGGGGTCGACAACAAAGACAAAAGTATCTACCATGTCACTTGTTCTCGGACCTGTAGAAAATACTGGCGTAAGATAGTCTACAACTTAGTCGACATGGCCCTTTTCAACGTACAAGGCACAGAACCCAAACGGTAGAAACCGGCGGTTTTTCATGATAGATTTAGTTGAGAGTCTAACTTGCGCACCTGATTTTGATGCTGCTCCTATTATGCATTTACGGCACGGACCATCTACATCACAGAGTAGCTCGGCAACTTTACCCTCCCACACACTAACAAGACTGCAAAGTGATGGCAAAAGAGTTTGTATAGTGTGTAAGGAGAGTAAAGTTTTGGGCGACAAAAGGTCACGTTTCTGGTGTCCAGTGTGTAACATCGGTATACATGAGAAATGTTTCCCTAAACTGAACCATCACTGGAGGTCTAAGTCAAACAGTGTTAATGTGGCTAGCCTTCCTACCAGTAATGATGGTTCATGTTTCGGACAGATGCAGTGCGCTACAGGTAACTGGATGCCATTGTAAACATAAGTACACAAAATTTATTTTATTTCACCTTATTACATTATATTATTCATATATTTGCTATTATATTATCATTTACATGTTGTATGTAAGAATCTTTGAAAAATGACCTAACCTTGTCTTGCCACTTTTTATATAAACATAGATATTACCTTATAAAAATTGTATAAATTGATTCAGACTTTTACCAACATTTATTCACAACTATATTGCAAAACTTTTGTATATATTTAAAAATTAAAAAAAAAAAAAATTATGGTTTATATACCTATTTCTGTGGAATTTTGCCTCGGTTATAGGGTAAATTTGTTGATTCCGTACATAATAATTCCAAAATGTTACCATCTAAATTTTTTTTTCACTACACAACTAAATTCTACGCACCTTTCTGACTATAATGATATAATATAAACTTGGGTATAAAATCATATATTACTATTTTTGGTAAATTTTTGAAAAGAAAGACCATTTTACCTTTTTTAGTAAAAAATGGTTTTTTAGTTTGAAAATGTACCAAATTTCCCCCACCCCTAAATATATTCACAAATATATTACAAATCTCTAGTAATTGATGAAAAAATTCAAAACAATCTATTTGAATGGTGTAAATTACCATTTCTGTGAAATTATTCTCCCCGTTACTATCAGATTATTTGACCAAAAAACTTCAAATGTTTTACATCTAACATTTTTTTTTCACTACACACCTAAATTCTATGCACCTTTCTGAATATAATGATATAAAGAACTTGGGTAAAAAATATATATTACTATTTTTGGTAAATTTTTGAAAAGAAAAAGACCATTTTACCTTTTTTCGTAAAAAATGGTTTTTTATTTTGAAAATGTAACAATTTTTTCTTTTTTTCCCTAAATATATTCACAAATATATTACAAATCTCTAGTGTTGAAATTCTAGTAATTGTTGAAAAAATTCCAAAAAATCTATTTGAATGGTGTACATTACCATTTCTGTGAAATTATTCTCTCCGTTACTCTCAGATTTTTTGGTATTTGACCAAAAAACTCCAAATGTTTTACATCTAACATTTCTTTTCACTACACAACTAAATTCTATGCACCTTTCTGAATATAATGATATATACAACTTGTGTATAAAATATATATTACTATTTTTAGTACATTTTTGAAAATAAAATGACCATTTTACCTTTTTCTTAAAATTTTATTTTATTTTTTTATTTTGAAAATGTAACAAATTTATTTTTATTTTTTCTAAATATATTCACAAATATTACACAAAACTTTTGTATATCTTAGAAAAAGGTGGTAAGCTATCGATTTTGGATGATACAGGTTTTTCTGAAAAATGATAACATCATTTTTTGACATGTAACATACTTACTCCAAAACCGTTTCAAAAAAATTTTTTTTTATTACATAGATGAATTCTATGCATCTTTCTGAGAAAAATGATGTCAAATTTTTTATTAATTTTTAAACAAACGAAAAATTGTTAAGAAAATTAACCATGCCGCCTCTAGGGTTAAGCAAGAAAACGAAGAATACCATTGTGTTGAAAAGTTGTCAGCAAAAGACCCTAGGACGTAAAAATAATTTAATAGAAATCAAAAACCAACGTCCGTAATAGGTAAGAGATGGCTGAAGTAAATGACAGTTATTGATTTCAATTGAACTAAACAGAACCTCGTTGCATCTTTATATATCTTTATTATATAAATTAGTTGATAATATTTATAAATTACAAGAGAAGTTATTTAGACATATTGTATGTATTAGCTTCCTGGATTGTATATTTGAATAACTGTAGTAGGTTAATTACCTTGTTTTATCTCTGTCAAACAATCCAAATTTATTCCTAAAGGATTACCAGTTATACCGTCATCTTCAGATCCAAACCAAAATTAATGTTGTTCAGCGTTTTATGGATTCTTCTTCTTATAATGGCACATTTAAACACTTAGTTGAAATAGTCAAAATAGTTATAAAAGATATTATAAAATAAGTTAGATTAATAAACACTGACACATATACATGTTATAATTCCATGTTGTCTGTACTTAGTTAATTACGCGAACCGATATTGATGTCGGTGCACAAGAGTCAAAGATGTATGCCGGGCAGTTGTTGATATTGTACTAACGATCTGCGTGTTGTCTAAGCTGATCCCCTCTCTCATTTAGATCACTGTATTATATAATTCGTTGGACCAATAGTTCATTTTATCATTCAACAGATCTTGGTTGTGATTTTTGGTTGCAGCATATATTTAAAATTCTTTTAGTGCTGATAGTAGACGGCCCATTTTGCAAATGTAGAGTATTTCTAAGTTGTGGTCCATAGATGTGTATTTATGGTCGTGGTCTATAAGGTAATGGGCGAAATGGGACCTTTGTTCTGTTATTGTGTGTAGTGGTATGTATTCCTTGAAACGTGTAGCGAAGGATCTTCTGGTTTGATTGACGTAAAATTTCTCATAGTCAGTGCAAGGTATTCTGTATACACCGGACGAATTATTTTTGTTGACTGTGTGGCTGTTTTTAGGACTCAAAATATTGGCTAATCTATTAGATGTTCTGTAGGATAAAACAAGAAGTTATTTGATGTTTTATTGTTCCTAATATAGTATATTTGTCTTTATAAAAAATTCATTATATGAAATTAACCAATTGATCTCCAAAAATTGCTCCGCGCACACACACACGATCATATTCACTCTCTCTCCCACCCTCCCCCTCTGATGTGATATAGAGGCCGGAGATTCAAAGCTTCTGTGACACCAGTTTTTGTGATAGACCAGTTTTTGTGCCAGTTGTTGGAACAGACCAGAAGAAAATGACACTCCCCAAATTGAAGAGTTTTTTTATCCGAATTTATCCAACAGTCCAGTTTAAAGAAAATACACCTCAAGATACAACAAACAGTGGTGTGTAATCCAGTAGTATTACTTATATTCGATTTCTACAGATAAATGGAAAAAAAAATAGAAAAACAAATTTGTGAAAATGTGGTGAGATCAAACTAATACTAGATTTCTATTGAAATTCCTTGTTAAGTCAAAGACCCTATCTTACATAATCTCATGTACAAACTTTTAGCCTAAGAGGCTATAATTGAATCTAAATATTCATTGTTGAAATGATTTTAAAGACAATTAACTTCAACTCTGCATATTATTACATATTTTCATCCCATTCCGTCTTATGAACTATAACTTTGATTTCATTTTATGTTAATCATTTGGGACCTAGTCCAAATGGGACCTGAGTCTTCAGTCTTCTTCTTAACTCTACTGATTGAGAAAGTGAACAGTGTTTACGAAATATATCAAAACTTTAGTGTTTTTTGTGTGTGTTTTCTTACTTATGTACTATTAGGTAATACCAAGGACCATTTTCCAAGGTAAGCCTGTCTCCTGTCCATACAAAATCTAACATATATATATACAGTCGTCTCAAGATATAATACAGAAAATAGGTAAACACAGTACAGGCAAGAAAATAAGTAACAAATTACAACTTTAAATTTATTTTTATAATGGTTATAAAATTTACGTTTAACTGAAATAATTTATGATAATACAATTGAAATTTTCTTCATTCAATGTATTATTGGTAGGATAAAGAAATAAAGCTTAAAGTTTCAAAATATATTAATAATATAAATGAGCTACAATTGTTTTGCCTTGCGGCATCATCGGGCAGCTGGTGATGGAGTTGCCATATCTTGAATATGGAGTTTCAACAAGAAATATCTGCTGTTACATTAACATTTATTATTGGTAGTATATTTGATATGTAGTGATGCAAAATTTAATTAAAACAACATTCATATTTTATGATTTGAATATAATCAGGCAAAATTTGTAATGCTCAAGTTATATTTTTTAACAATTGGTTTGGCAACATTTCTTTTAAAGCTTGGTTCCACCTAAATCACTGAGTTTCACACAACCTTTTACTTTAACTGTTTATTAAATTACATAATGAAATCTTACCGATGACTGTTTCTTCGGACTCCATTTTAGAAGATCACATGCTTTACGATTTTTACTTAGGGCTTTGAGGACAGCCAAATATCCAGACATCATTTCAGCTTCAACTGCCAGCCACCATGATGCAGGTGGCATCTCACAGCACATCCTGTAGAATAGAGAGACTAGTATGAGACTACTACGCCTAATATATATAACAAACTTGAGTAAAACCACAATCTAAAATATAAAGAAAGAAACACTATCTATTTTATTTATAAACAGAAATAGATATATACTCATGTTAAAAGCCAAGTAGTCGATCATGTTATGAGATAAAATATACAGTTATATTACAAAATATATTGTTTGGTTGCTTTTAAGTGGATAGGAGATAAACAGGCCTCAGTTCAAAAAAACTATGTTTGTATCCTCTACACGAAGAGTATAGGCCCTACTGTTAAGTACTATCAACAAAATCGACGTTAAGCTTTTATGAAGCTATCTATTTTGAAGTCCAAAATGCCATAAAAATTAGATGTTGAGCTGTGATGTACTACACCTAAAATATGTGGATTGATTTGATCAAATTTGTATTGTTACCATTATATTGACAATAAAAAAATACTACAGATGCACTTTCAAAAGTCCCTTACCACACTTGGGAATAAACAAAATAACAAAAAACAAAAATTTTTGTCAAAAGTAAAATGTTTATTCCTATTAGACCCTTATAGCTATTACAACAACAAAGTTGTCATCTTCAGAGGGAATCTTAACAAAGACTAAATTAAAACTATTTACAACTAAAGTTGTAAGTAGTTTTGACTATTTGTTTATTTTATAAATAATAAACATTGATTGTGAATATGACTAAAATAAACATTTGCAGTGAGTACATATATTAATTTAATAGTTTGACACTGCAATGTTAAAACAATAATCGCAACGTTAAATGATTTTAAATCGTTACTGCAGCATAATATTACTAGTATAACAAATAAGGTTGAGATTGGCACAACAAATATGGTTGAAGGTAACACTTAGCACTATACAGGAAGGGGACTTGACAAAAATATGATGCAACTATTTTATTTGTTTCTTTTCTCTCTGTCTAAACAGGAAATGGTTCTTGTTTTATTGTTAATAGTATATAATACAATTAATTATACTATTAAAACAGAATGGATGTTCTATAATGTTTGAATAGTGTGAAAACTCTCCAACACATCCTTCTGCAATGCCCTGGTCCAGAAAATGCTCCTAGAAAGATACTTAAAGCGAGACTTAAAGAAAAATGCACCCTTGAAAGAGTACTGTCGAACAACACCTTTTGGCGACTTGCTGCCCTTGTTTATGAGAGACACCGTGTGGTTGATATCACTTGATATCAGATACACGCACAAGAAGTAAGAAGTAAGAATAGTGTTATTCAATATATTGTTGTGAATCCATTTTAAAGTGTTTTAAGTAGTTAAATTTATTTCTTACATTTTAGTAATTTATCAGTTTGGTAGTTGCCAGTTAAGCAGTGAAAATGAACTATTTAGATATTTTTACGCATCCTCAGCATAAATCATATTAATAAAAATCGAGTTTTTAAATGACAGTGGTGATCAAAGTTCATTTTTTACTTTTGTCAATTAATCCCGACCTTCACATTTTTTTCTTTTTCGATTTGTGTTGAATTTAGATCTTTAATCTTCACATAGCATTGAGATTTTAACGAAATTGGTAGAACCGATTTTGTTAATCTATGTCTTTTATATTAGGCTTCCATACCCGATGTTTTGGTTTATTACCAATAACTAACAAACTGTTTTTGGCAACCAATATGTTTTGTTTGGGTCTTTAGTGGCTACTCTTGAGCAAAATTGTAATTTTGAGTTATCAAATAAATGAAAAAAGTCTCAAGTTTATGGGCAAAATAGATTCACATACCAAATTTGATTAAAACCGCCCCACACATTTGAGCTGTAGAGCATATACTAACTCCAGATACAGACAGACACATATTATTTTTAATAAAACTATTTCTTGGACTTAGAATACTTCAAAACGGATATATCCGCAAAAAAAAAAATGATATTAATTTTTTTAACTCTTTACAGTACATAAATTAATAAGGAATGTTGATTTTTAAAGTCAAAGATTTCTGTTTTTTTTTTTATTTTCATGAACATTGTTTTTTTAATATGTGCCTAGGTGTAAATAACATTTTCCAGTTATTAAAATATTGCACTCAACCATGTAAACAACAATAAACAGCATGTTATATGTTTTGTAAACAAATTATATTAAAAAAGTTAAAATCTTCCCTGAAAATTCTATGAAAGCAGTTTTAGGGGTCTCTGAACACAAAAAATATGAAATAAAAAATAACAAATTATATGAAAACTGACTCGATGCGGCCCTAAGCGGGTTCAATTTGTACTTTAATAAGCATAGTTTTTTATGCAAGTAGCAGCTCTACTTTCAACAATTTTAAAGATATAGACTCTAAGCTCAGTCTACACATTAACTAATATGTTTTACACTAGTATACAGAGTTCTAGAAAATTGTTGAAAATATAGTTAGATTTTTTACAAATCATGATCAAACGATTATCAGAATTAATTGTACCATTAAAAGTCAGACATAAACCATAATTAAAATCCATGTATATATGAAAAGTTTCTGGTGCTGAGGCATAAATCTGATAATGAATACACAAACCCATGCAAGGCCAACTAAGTTCTCCTACTTCATTTCTATTAGCCTTAATGCTAGTGATTGTGATTACACCTTGGTGTCTAAATTGATAATTTTACTCATATACAATATTTTTGTTAATTCTAATGTTATACATTTAAATTTTGTATAAAAAAATTTACTGAAATTTTCACTCGGTAATTTCACATATTCGTAAATTTTATTACAATTATTTATGAAACCTAGTCTTTACTTTATTTTGGCTTTATTTTTTTTACTTGACCGGTGTTAAAAAATTTTTATCCACAAATTCAGAGTTATTTGTCTGTCATAAAATAAATAATTTTTAAGAAAATTGTTATACGATTGCAATACGAGAGATGACGCAAGTTTCTCGTCATGTCTTGCTTACGTCACATATCAAACTAAGTACTAAACCATCTTAGAGACCCAAAAATGTGAAATGTTACATCATTTTGTTAGATCAAGGTGTCCATTTCCCATCAATTACAGCTATTTCTCCTTTCCTACTACACTGATTTTTCCATATTGTCCATTTCAAAACAAAAAAAAAAGATCCAGATTATACTGATTATATTTTAATCTAAAATTTAGCAGAAGCTTAAAAAGACTCGAGCTCCTAATAACAGTTCCATAATGTCCATTCAAAACAAGATCCAGATTATACTGATTATATTTTAATCTAAAATTTAGCAGAAGTTTAAAAAAACTCGAGCTCCTAATAACAGTTTCTGCTCGTTAAAAGCTTCAATAAAAGTTTGAGTTTGTTTAAAGCTCAAATTCATAAAAGGCTTGATGAAGCTCAAGTTCGATAAAAGCTCAAGCTTGTAAAAAAGCTTGAGCTTGGAAAAAGCTTAAGCTTGGCTCAGATTAAAACAACCTGAGTCACACATCCTTCTAATACACATTACTATGCATGTTTTATATTTGTTTACAGAGTTAAAAACTAATATCATAAATCTATATTTTTTTAACCAAATTTTTTAGTACAGAAGAGAAACTTTGATCGGGTTACTAGCTTTATTTTCAAAACTTTCAAGATACGTTAAAACTTGGTATACTAGTAAAACACTTAGTAAACGTATATACCAAGTTTCAGGATGACACCATGAATTTTTTTTACATAGAGACAGTAATATCCGGGGATCATATCATTGGTAAAAGTATAAAATTCGAGTAGTAAACAGCTCAATTAAAAAATAGGATATCATGTTGAAACTTGGTAAACAATTATAAAGTAGGTTTATGAACTAATATACTAAATTTCAAGTCGACATTTCAAAAATTGTTGTAATGAGCGGGTATATCTATAGATCTCACGACCAATGCGGGCTACCAATCCACACAGTTACGGCCGGCCAATGCAAGCTACAATTCACCCCAGTCACAGATACAATGTTTTTTCAGTTATTGGTGTATTATATTATCAAAAATAAATTGTTATTTAATACCATTCACAGTTTTAAAACGTGATTGAAGACCACCAAGTCTAATATTATTTTTACATTCAATGTAGGGTGAGAGAGAATTTTACCAATAATTTTTTTAATAGATTTCAGCTATAATAATATTTTCAAATTAAAAATATATTTGGTCGATTTTTTACTATTTATCAAGAAACTAAATATTTTGACCAACAATTAAAATATATCATCACTTGATGAAAAATATTTGTTGGCATTTTCTAAGAAAAAAACAACTACTGATCACTTCTACTAATAATAATATAATTATTTATGCATAAATAATATGAACAAAGGCTATAAGTATGTGATAAAATGATTGTGCGGTAAGCGACAATGCAAGAAGATTGAATTGAATTGCAACAGGACATTGGGACAAACTGGCCTAATACGAACTATTCAGGTCAACACTTGTAATGACCTAAACTTTCCGAATATTCTTTTGTTCGACTGCAATGAAATAGTTAACAATGACAAAGTTTGGTTTTTTTCTCATTCAGCTTGAATTTACCGGAATATTAACAAAATTCCTGCCTTTTTCCTGACTACTCAATTTTCCCAGCTTTTTTTCCGATTGGTAGGGACCCTGGAAAAATCTTGTAATTTACCCACACTACCCCAATTTTACTTAAAAGTACTGTATTCTATAAAAAATATTATTTTATTTATTTCAAAATAGGAAATACGTCAAACTCGTAATAAAATGTCTTGTTGCATGCTTTTTAATATTTTGCATTTTTTAACTTGTTTTCTTCATTTTTTGTTTTATCAGCAAATGAAAGCATATGATCAAAGGTTATGCAGACAGTTCATAGGACAACAGGGTAAAAGTGAAGCATTATCTTCCAATTGATTTAATCCCATGTAGAAGTCTCTGATAATGAACTGCCCGACTAATTGGCAGAGCAAGGCACTGCACTACATCAATATTACACTATCACAGATGCTCAATCTGCCAAAACATTACTGAAAAGTTCTGAACGACATCTGAATGAGGAGCTGGCAAAGGAATATTCGTGTGGGAAAAAACTGGGAAGACTTTGCGGAGACATGGGTTGTAACAAGAAACCAATCAAGAAGAGAGTCGGTTGCACACAGCTCATGACTGCCAGGCAGTTTACTTGTACAGGATACCATACAACAATAAGGAAACTGTACATTATGCCAAGAGCACAACTCGAAGATGAACAGGGATCACCTGCTGCTCACAATTGCAGAAGATTGGACTCGAAGATAGGAAGTTGCAGCCAATTGTATTGGAATGTAAAAAATCAAATGGACTAGAGTCCACAAGACTACCCATAAGGAAAAAAAAAAAGATCATTGGTTTTTTAGCCAGTTTTAACCTATTTTCCGCTCTAGATATAATGATAAAATCATATATATATCTTTCAATATATAAATCACCTTATAAATTTGACTTTAAAAAAAGAGAACAAAAAAATTGTTTAGTACATCAAATCATTTAATAACCATTGGACTAATTGCACTATGAATAAATAATGTACATTATTCAATGGAGGGTTTTTGCTTCTCCCTTCAAAACGGCACAGTTATTTATGAAATATTTCTTAAAGTTGTTAATTGTTTTATTTGCTCTCTAAATAATCGTACCATTTCACTGAGATCAGAAAGATTCTCTTTAATAGTTATTTCCAAAATTACCCTTTCTTTCTTATATTTTGGGCAATTTGGAGAATGTGCAGGGTGATCACCTTTACAATTTGTATACTTAATAGTCATTTCACTCTGGAAATGTTGGTTAAAGCAAAATTTAAAATAATGGTGCTAATAGGTTTTTTCCCCCTTTATGGTGATGCAGTAAACAATTACGCTCTGTTTACAAGCTATTTTAAAAATTTCATTTGTCAAATTTTTAATCTCAAACATTAAGTCACAATAGGAAATAACATGTTGAAAAGAGTTTAAAGTCTTATAAAATTCAAAAACCACATCGACTACATCATCAAATAACATAAGGCTTAATAAAGAAAACTTTTATATATAAGAGTTAGTGTCTATCAATGGCCTTCTATACTCAGTGTTCTAATATTTTTTACTAGTGATTATTGTAATCCAACAACAGTGATTATTGTCTTATTTATTCCAAAGGACGAAACCTTAAGTAGATCCGAGACCTCAACAATGTTCACATAATACGGAATGTGGGAAATGGTTCATGTCTGAATCTAACCTCTTCACCTTTCTATACAGACAGACTCCTCGGACAATACAGAGAGCTCCTTCTTTTCACCTACAGGTTTGAAGTTGTAGTTTTGGTTGTCATTAAAACAGTTTACAAGTTCTTCATGAGAGCAGTGGCAGAAGAGACTCATTATAAATCCTCCTTAGTAGGGATGAGATGATTAGCTTATTGATTAAATTGTAAAAATAATTATTATGATAATTGGTGATTATGATTAATCACCGATCCATATTTCTCTTACAGATTCGGACTTAACAATTAGAGCTCACCTATCCATATATTTGATGGTTTATTAAAATAATATATATTGTCAAAGAGTAAAATTATCGATTGATAACACAGTTTAATTACTTTATATAACATTACAACTCATTGAGCAGGTGTGCATTTATTTGGGCATGTATTATCTAATAAAAGAAGACTGCGTAGTGTTATCACCTCAAGTCTCTGTGATAATGACTAACATGAAGCCTAATAGAAATAAAGTGGGAGAGCTAGTTGGCCTTGAACTGGTGTTTGTATTTATTTTCAGGTATAAAAAGACTTCCTTTATAAAAAAATTAAACCACTCAATGAAAAAGCCGCTGTTACCCACACTTTTTTATTTGCTTTCCATAAAACTGATAGGTGGTTTTTATATTTTCTTTTAAATGCTCTCGGATTTAACGGTTTATAAACAATCACTGGTTTTAGCATTGCAACAAAATAGTATAGTTAAACTTGGAGCCGACTTTTGTCATGAGGAAAGTCTGAGAAGGCATCCTCTTCCAAAACAACCCTGCTTCATCTGCATTAAAAACTTGTTCTGGTAAATAGCTTTTTTCAGATAAAATACATTGAAATGTCTTTAAAAATGAACTTGCTGCTTCGTAAATTGCCGACACTATTTATTTTCATCACTACTTTCACCCCCATTTAGAACAAAATGGTCATATACGTTGCACTTTTTGTCGAACAATAAGAGAACTGAGTGACACCCTTTTCCTCAGCATTAAAACTTCAAAACACTCACTACTAACTCAAAGTAAATTAAATAACATTTATTTGGGATGAGAAATGGAAAAAGGGCTTTAAAAAAATGTCAAAAAAAAATTTAGAAATAAAAGAACAAAATTTTGAAATTTTTACTCGAAAAAAAAGAAAATTTTAAACAACACAGCTCTTAACTAACACTTGAAAGCACAAACTACGAACTCAACGCCTAGATCAGTACTGTCTGTCCAAGGTCAGCTGAAGGATTTTGCCTGAACGGAGGTAAAATGGAGCAAATGCATCATAGCCAGACACGTGGTGGCTTCTACCGAGCTGTGATGGGAGAACCAGACAAACAATGACTTCTAGCTAGCTGTATTGGGGTGTTCTGCAAATACACGACAACGCTAATACCAAACCCGTGAATAGCAAGGGACAACTGTAATTAAAATTTTTTAATAATAAATCGTAATCGGTAAGCCCAAATCATCTCATCCCTACTTCTTAGTTTGACCGTTTGGGTCTAAAGTTTTACACCATACTTAAAACTGGGTGTAGGTTCCGAAGTCTTTTCCATACCGAAAACTTCCTAACCAATAACTGAAGAGGTTGGTTACTGAACAAAATTTGTGCATAAATCTTCAGTAGAACAGGCTCACATTAACTTTGGTATGGTAAACACACTCAACACACTGCTGCTGATGCTGCTATGAATGGTAAACAAATTGTATATATGTATCATTTGTGTTGAATAGATGTAAACATATTTATGTAAAAAAAAAAAAACAGAAAAGATGTATTAGATGTACAACCCCCGAATGACTCGAATACCATAAGAGATGTCAAACCCCTCGCAATAAGTGCAGCTAGTCTACACCCTCTTATAGGGTAAATTTTTTATAGGATAGTAAAATGTAGAAAATGTATTAGCACAGTATTTTACTTAAAATAATTCAGAATTGACTTCAACTTTATATGACCTGACCATTTTTATAGAAGCTTGTAAATGGTTCAAATGTATTCAATCTATTAAGCAAGAAATATCAGTAATAGTAATTTTATCAAAGGTGCAGAAAATAAAAATATTCTTCATAGTGTATACAAGCAGAGAAATGAAATAACAAAAATTCTTTGAAGAAAACACAGAGTCTCAAGTATTTTCAATAAGATCAAAAATAGAAGCTTGTACCTGTGTAGTATTAAAAGAAAACATAATTGTACTTACCTACAAATAAACTCTACAGACTCAGGTAGGAAACTAAGAACTTCGTACTTCTCATTCGATAGACCTTCGCACTTAGCATGAACCCAACATTTACATTGTCCACACTCCATCATCTAAGTATGGAAATGTTAAAAAAACACAATTTAATTAAAGGAGAAAAAACTTAAAAACAAAAATATTACATACAAGTCAGAAAATACTCAGTTGTATACACAAAATTCTGAACATGGGTCCCTTATCAAAAAAAGCAGGCTATTAGTATAAAGAAAAGATATTTTTCTAGGGTTGAAAATATAGAAAAAGACAACAATATCAGGCAAAAACAATATGTTTGTGTGTGTGTATATATATATATATATATATATATATATATAGATTAGATTTTGTATGGACAGGAGACAGACTTACCTTGGAAAGTATTGGTCCTTGATATTACCTAAGTAGAGTACAAAAAGATGACTGAATTGTTTTAATCTGGAAGTGTTAAACCATAGATATTTTTTTAACCTGTTGGGAAAGGGAAAATGATAAAGGATTATTCATCTAAGATTAACGTTAGGGGGTTTTCTAGATCTTGTGACCCATTGATGAGACAGTTCCTATCTTCTTAGTTCCGAGGAGTTTCTGAAGGGATTGATTATATGATTTTTGTCGTGAAGCATTAATCAAAAATGAAAACATTGTAGATCGCAGCATGTTGTGCAGTTGGTTTCTCCATATCCACGATCTTCACATCATGTCTGTGGCCATTCATCCTGGTCCTCAAGTTGTCTGTGGTTAGGTCAATATATTGAGCTGGGCAAAACCTGCACTGTAGTTGGTAGATAACATTTTTTGTTGTATATGTGTAATGACCTTTAATTTATAATTGTGAAAACAATCAAACGAAGGAGTAGAGTAGAACTGCGATCATTAATTTGAAGGTCATGAAATGACTATGTAAACACGACCATAGATTTCATGTGAAAAACAAAATGGAGGATATCTGGGAAACTAGGTAATTTGGGATAGACATATGTTTTAAGAACTTTTTCTTAGTTTTGATGTGAGAAACCACCTTTTGAAGTTTGGAAACATAATTTTGCTACACTCTGTAAGTTACTTCTCCATTGTTTCTTGTTTATTTATATTACAACTATTAATTTTCTAAATCTGAGTTCTTACCTCTCACTTACCTGTACTCGTAGACTTTCCTGTCTTAGGCGATATCAGAGAAATAAGTGTTCTCAATAAATATTTTAGAAACTCATTTCTTGTAATTATTACTTAATTTGATGAAAGAGCAAAATAAGTGTATAACCTAAATCTAAAATACTGATACAAATGTTGATTTGTTGTTTTTTTAAGCAATCAATACCATGGGTGACATGTAGTGCACTACGAAATCTGATCTTTAATATTTATTTTTAAACCTCAAATTGAATCAGAAAACCCTAAAAAAATATAATAAGGGTTGACTCTTTTTTATCTACTTTTCTCCCATAATACATGGGAGAATTTAAATCAAATTATATTTGTTTTGTTATACCTAATTATGGAACTTTGATGTTTTCATGTTGTTTCAGAACTTCTACACAGATTTTTAAAACTAACATTTCATTGTTTTGTATTTATATCTAATGGAAAAGGATAATATATAAGATTTGTATTCGCAAGCATTAAATTTGTTTATTATTATTAGTTTGTGTTATTGTGTTAGTCTATCAACAACAGTAAATGGCGTATTATTAATCCAAATTGTTATCTGAACTCTCCATATTATTGAGACCACGATATCTTCTTTTGTCTTTTCTAATAGAAAATGAAGCTGCAGAAGAAATTATACTATTGTTTTAAATTTAACAGTTTAGATTAACCATTTTCATGCATTATAAATTATAAGCAAAAAATACCTGTTGTCTGAGAAATACCTTGTTAGTAGAAAGAACATATTTTCTTCCAAAGCAATTTATATATTTATTCTTTTGCATAGAACAACAAAGAAAGTAACCCACTCAAGTTACAATTGAAATTACCTTTACCTTAGTGTCGAAATCATTATCTTCGTAACATTTTTGACAAAGAGGACAGAAATTGCCTTTCTGCCGAAGTTTGAAACAGCCTTTGCACAAAGGCAAATTGCCAACAAACTTGTATACAGCTGCTAAGTTACAGCTTTTACAACGTAGGCAGAGAGGACAAACCTAAAACAATACAAATCGAATTTAGGTATTGAGGATGTCATATTTGATTTATTTAAATCTTTAGTTAAATTATATACACAATACAATTTATGAGATTGTAATATTAAATATTTAAAAAATACCTAGTAATTTATAAGGGCAGGATATTTGTAAATTAGGCTATACAGTAATAATTCCAGTTTTGTAAATATAAACCGTGCTTGAATATACAACTAGTGTAAATATTCAAACTCATGTGATAGCTCATAAAAACAGAGAAAAAGCTGAATAAGACTTTTTCTTAGATTCCTTATAAGATAGAGGATATGGTGATATGTTCTGAGAAGGATTATGTTCCTAATATCAAAGTAGTATCTGATTGTATTCTTAGACAGCACATTACTCTGAAGCTATTGAAAGGTAGAAGCCACTATTAAGTTAATGGATAATTTTGGGTAATATCATCTATATAACTTTGAATCAAAGGTAGTTTCTGAACATTACTAAATTTTGATATATATATATATATATATATATATATATATATATATATAATGAAGTAAATTAAATCATTAGTTTTACAAACTGTTCATCAAATTTTCAATTATATAAGACACATTTTGCTGAATTCTACCAGCATTAAATGTGATTGATTGATTTATTGTTTCAACCACGCCATGTTTTACATGTAAGAGTTTCACATATATACAAAATCACAAAGAAAATTAATTTTACAACAATATCCTTAGAATGATTGTATTGATGTGACTTCAGAGATACTGTTCAATTTTCTTCCTTTTTTTTCTTTTTCCCTTTTTTTTCCTCCCCCCCCCCCCTATCAGGTCTCTCAACCAACTCTTGTTCTTTTTCAACCTTGACACACTATTAGAGTATTTGAGGGCTAAGGCATTTGCATTTTATACTATTTTCTTGTAAGATGATGGTGACGTGAGGTTCTTTGGCTTCAAATGCATTGTGGTCATGTCGGTGCACGACTTTAAAAAAGGTTTTATATTTTTAAAATAATTAAGTTAAGTGTTATGGTTTTTTGTATGTGTGAAAATCTTTTTGTAAATAATGATATAAACATAGAAATAAATCAAATAACACTTCTGGTTAAAATTCATTGAAACATATCATAATTAATTAATATAACAAAATACAAAATGTTATTCAATAAAAATCTAATTTAATTAAAATCTTTAACCTAAAAGGTTATATATAGTTTAACCGGACATTTGCCATCAATTATATATACAGAGTGATTTTTAAAAACCTAATACAGTAGAACCCCTCTAATCCTTCACCTTCGGGACTGGGGGCATGGTCGGAACGCAAAAAAGGTCGGATTATCCGAAAAAAAAAATCAATATTTATTACATATTATATAAACAGATTTTTTTTAAAGTTAAATAAGTGATATATAAACTTTTAAAAGTCTATATATAAACTTTGTAAGTACAGTAGAACTTCTGTTAACCGGCCTATATCGTAGTGTTCTGGTTAGATGAGAGTTTCCGAAAATAAATTGTAATTGAAACACCAAAGCGGCAGCTAGTCAAACGAGTTTGTCAATAGCGGTATCCCATTGTCGGCGGCATAAAAACACCGCGGCATTGGCACCTGTCGGTATAGCAGACATACAAAGGCAAAAACGTTTGATGGGCCACTTTTTTTCCACGAATCTTTAGTAAACATTATGGAAAATATAACATTTCTTTTCAGTTTTCTTCTTGTCTTTGACTGGTTATGATTCACGTACAGTATATACAGTAAATAAAAATGAACGAGTTACGAAAACGGGAATACGGAAGCGTGTGTTGGTTTCGTTTCAGATGCGGTTAAATGTGTCAAAAGACTTGACAGAGGGGAATCTGTAAAAAAGCTTTGTAGTGTTTAATTTTTCACGAGAGATGACACAGCACTGAAGCGGGATGACACAGCACTGCAGCGGAAAAGCGATAACAAACCGGAAAGAATGGCGCCAGACGGGCCGTGAGTCATAAGTCACAAGCCCTTTTGTTTTTTAAATTATTTTTTTAAGCCAATGACAAAGAGGTTTTTCACAATTATAAAAAAAGAAACTAAAAACGGAAAAAGAAAATAGTAATCTAAAAAGCCCAAGCCTAAAGGGCTGTATGGGCATTTTATACTTTTTTAATGTTATAGGTTTATTACTTTAACACAGGAGTTAATTTATACTCTAGAAATATCATCTTAAACTATATCACTTATACTATTCCACTTTTCACAGTATAGTGCTTCAGGTTCTCTACAGTTTTTTATTAAATAACACACCATAACTACAGTTAGTTAGTAATTTAGGGGTCCGAGGGTAATCAGCCTCTTGTTACTGCAACCCAAATAGATCTTTAGTGACTACACAACTAATTTTGTTTTAGTCCCAGCCTAGATTTAACCTTCCTAAGAATCTTATTATGGTTTTTGGGGACATGATCATTACCTCTGGAATGATGGGGAATGAAATGCTGAGGTAAAGTAGTCTTTTGTAGGTTAGAGATTCACACATCTAGTGTTCAGCTTTTTTTTTTTTTATGTGTCAGGCAGAAGCGGCATGTATCTACCTTCAGTCTTCCCCATGTGTTTTAGTTGATAATTCACTATACAGTGTCCGGACAGTGGGCCAATAATCAGCCTAAGCTCCCTTCTTCTGAGTTCCAGTAATTTTTTAGCCTTTGTCCTAGAGTAGACTATAAACTTTTTGGCCTATTTTAGACCATGGTAGGTGGGCCAATATTTGATCTTGTTCCCAAGTTTCCATGATATTATGAAGATATGTTTTAGGCACCACAAAGAATGGCCAACCAAATCAGTCTCTGCACCCTCCTTGGCAAGGCGATCTGCTTCTTCATTACCTGGTATTCCTTCTTGTCCTGGAACCCAAAGTAAGGAGACTTTGTTGTTATTCCCCGACCAATCTCGACTCAAAAGTGAATGAACTAAGCACTGCCTGACTGTCTGACATGATACAGATCTTTGAGGCTTTTTTTTTATATTCACTCTAGCGTAAAGCTCTATTGCATGTACATCAGCTTGAAATATGGATGGAGTTTTTCCTAGGTATTTCCTAAGGCTAAAATTTGGGCTTTTAATCCCAACTCTTACCTTACATTTCAGTCTGGATATTCATCAGTGTACCATTGGAGGGATCCCTCTTTTAATTTTGGTCCACCTTCCTTTCAAACTTGTCCTAATGTGATAAAGGTTTTTTAATTCTTTTCAAAAGTTAGTGTCTTAATCATTAAGTTCAATACTGTTATGGCTAACTGAGTGGTATCCTGTTCTTGCAGGTTTCCCAGTTTACCAGCCAGTATTTTTGGCATTGTAATGACATAAGGATAAAAGCAGGAATAACAGTTGTATTTTTGGGATGAAAACTAGAAGAATACTGAGAATGTTTATTAACTGATTTAATTTATTTAAGAAAAATAATGAGTAGCTGAGGCATTACTATTTAGCAAAACTTTTTGAATTTAATACTAGGTCTACAAAATTCTTCCAAATGAATTGTGTAGGCCTGCAATTCAATGGTTAATTACTGCTTAAGAAAAGATTTATATTACTTTTTTCTAAAGGTGTTTTATAATTTGAACATATTATCTAGAGGGTGAAGAAATAAATATTATAATAACATTTTTTTTTTTTTTTTCCAGTTATTATATTATTAATTTTAGTCAAGTTGGGTCTTGCTCTAGCACGTTAACTTTACTTTTAAGTATAATGGTTAACTATTAAATAACAACAACTCAATTCTTTAAATTACTCTTTAATCTCGGGTCTTAAGATTCGGGCTTTTTTAAATGTGCAATTATCATACATTTTAGACATCGATCTTAAAATATACAAATCATCTTAATGTTATTAATATTAACAATTTTTACAGTTCAAATCTTTTTATATTAATTAAATCTATATACCCACTAAAGTCCAAATAAATAATTTTGAATTTGTTTAAATGTTCATTCTTGACGATATTAAAATTTTTTGTATTACCTCAAACTTTTTCTTCCAACTACCCGGGCTACAAAGCAGTCCCGCCATCACTGGTATATTTTCCGCTATCGGCTTTGCGTATGGCCGTGCATTCAAACATATCAAATATTTTTTTTCAAATGTCCTTTCATAGTCATTTTAAATAGTATATTTACATTATTTTTTATAGTTTGTAGACATATCTGTAGTTAAAATTGTTTTTAAAAAGGTTTTAATTCATCCACATTCACTTTTTATATATTTATGTTTTTATATATCACTGCCAAGATTTCAACGATAGTTCTAACTTTCGCCGCCGGTTCGTACTGTTCCACTTTATTGTAATAATTCGTTGTAAACACTAAAACTAACCTAATTTATCCTATTCAACCAGTTTGTTATTTAAATTAACTAATACACAATATACATTGAATTTGAATTTAAAATAATTATCTAAACATGAAATAAATTACAAAAGAATTATAAAACGTTCTTATTCAATCATTTTAGGTTATTAGGTAAAGTTACTGTTAATATTGTTTTTGAAATGGAAAGTTTAAAAGTAAGTTTTATTTAAATTAGCTGTAGTTATTATAATATGTGCTTTATATTATTCATTTAAAATTTCCAAAATTTTGAAGTTAATTAAATTATTAGGCTAGAATGAATTTTGATGTTATTACATTGAGGCTAGCCTATAACATGCATCTAAGATCTCACCTTTCTTTTGACCACAAATCCATCATCAATTCATATTGTTTATTTATTATAAATGTTACAATATGTAATATTACTTCAGAATCTATGATAATTTGATCTGGTGAATTTCTTTTATGAACAATATAAATCAAATAATTTATTAAATAATGCCAAGAAGGGACAGTAAACCATTAAAGAATTATACTTAAAATAATCACTGAAGATATATATTTGATTGTTAGAATCTATTTGTCCTCTAAAAAATATATAGTATTTTTTGATTATATGGAAAACGTTAAGTATGTCATATTCTTGGCCAACCGAATAATGTCCTGTAAAATTGTCTCTTATAGGAAAAAGACAGTATAATAATTCAACCAATTTTTTTTCAATTTGAAATACAGTAATAATGACATATATAGTGTTCAAATTACATAAATGATAACTTGGGATAGATGATGAAGCCTGGTGTTCAAACTTAGAACTACTTGTAGAAACATATCCCGTTTGTACAAACTTCATTTTAAATTTCAGTAGGATTCTAAATGTGAAAGAACTGATGCTTAAGTAACATTCCAAAGCTTAAACATCAAATTTACCGTGTTTAAGTAATCCTTAAATATTTATCGAAATATAATTATTATAGTTAATTTGATACTGCGTAGTATGTATCAAAATCTTATACTTTACTTCTTTTCTTTTATCAATCATTGTAGAAACACTTGGTCATGCTCACGCTAAGTTTAAGATTATAAATCCACAGATTAAATGATTAATTCATAAAAGCTGTTTTTAATGCAAAACCATTGAAATTTTCATATCATAATTTTAGGATTCATATATTAAAAAATATTTGGTTTGGGAATTTCTTGAAATGATGTGGGAACTTGAATATTCGGATCTGACACACCTTTGTAATTCAGAAAACTTTGGGCCCTTTTGTTTACAGCATGCTCGTTTCTCTTGATTCATTCTATTAAAACTTAGACATCGTCCTATGTGATATATCTGTGATTAGGAAATTCGTTTTATCCCAGCCTACACTTATGACGACACAATTTAACACATTGAAAAGCGAATGAATAAATTTTGTCTTTCAGACATATATAATTACAATGGAACTATATGAATTTTAAAAAATTCAATACTCTATCCTGATACCAATACCAAGACTAGGAGGTTGGAGAAAGGGGTAAACTGGAAAGACAGTGTGGAAGGATGGGGAAAAGAGAAGCTTCTGAAAGACAAATTAATGATAAAATTGTTTTCTTCATTGATATTGACAAATTGGCATGTATCTAATATTAATTTTGATCTACCTTAATGTTATATTAACAAAATTTTGGAAAATATAAATTGGCAAATTGTAGGAACAAAAAAAATAGAAAAGCTATTGATTTTTTAAATGTTTCTAGTTGTCTAGAATAAAATAATAGTACAAAATTTAAAATATAAAAACACATTAAGTCTTACGGTTATAACAATGTTTTTGTAAATAATAAATAAATTACATTTATATGAATACAAAGAAAATAAATGTTTTGTGACGGTAGCACCTTAGAACAAATATAAAACCTGGAGGCATGAATACGGTTGACAATATTACTATGAACTATAGTTACTATTCAGTACAAGTTTAAGTTCCCACAAATTAATCAATTTTCATTTTCATTATATCTATGTAGGCATGCAGAGCCAATTTAATAATTTATATCGTCCAATGTCTAACTAAAATCTGTTAGCCGTTAGAGAAAGCAAAATTGAAAGATCTCTGTGACAATAAGAAGATAAAATAATATGGACAAAAATACAATAAAACTCATTCAAAGCCAATTAGTTTTAGTTTTCCCCTACCTTGTCATTAACCTTCGAGCGCTCGTGTCCGCGGTATTAATATCACATTTTTACAAATAACTGAGCAGCGTCGCTATGTGCTGGAATTTTGTGCTGGGACCCACATGTATTCTCTAGTTAACTATTTACTCACCAGAATTCGCTCGGAGCCAATGCCAGATGTTTTTTCTCCCGTCACTGTTCAGTTGCAAAGTGGACAAGATTGCTATTTGCATGAACGGCGGGAAAATCCCCGCGACGCGATCAACAGTGTTCGTTCAACTTTATACAATAAAACTGATCAAATACTTAATTTTTTCATCAAATGTTTTTGTAAAACTTACTATGTTTTATTAATAAATATAATTGCAGCAATGATTTATGAAGAAATGGCAGTTATAAACTCATAAGAAAAGAGTTTGTGATTATGGGGAAAACGCTGTCACGCGAGCGCTTGTGTAAGTGCAAAAGACACGAGCGCTCGAAGGTTAAGCATTGAACTATATTCTATATTCACCTTTTTTTGGGTTATACAAGACCTGTTGCGTCTTGGAAATATCTTTCTGATCACAATTAAAATCAAAGCGATATTAAAATATGAGAATAATGTTTGAATAAAGAGGAAAGAACATAATTAAAAAATTGTTTATTCATCAATCAATTGATTTCAATTGTCGTTTACATCTTTAAATATACTGGTATTGACCCCTCCACCATGGAATCCTAATCTTGTTCACAACGAAACCATTTGATTCAAAACAGAAGTGAGTCTTTAAAATACAAAGTTTCATTATGTAGCAATTTCCCTAAAGTTGTTAATTGTTAAATTTTACTCTTTGGTGATATTTTTCATCAGTCTGTTATAGAATTCGTACTTGTAATTTAACTTTGCTGAGTTAATATTTTTAACCTATAAATATTTTTTGAATCCTAAGTTTATTAACAACTCGGTTTTTCCTTTTACCAGAACCCAAATTGTTTTTCTTTTATCTGACAAAAACTAATAATCACTACTTGCTGACTCCTAATTATTTTTTCCTAAATAAATAAAGATTAAAAAATGACAAGAAGTATATTAATTCAATTTTATTTTCTGAAAGAAAGCTACTGTTTAGTGTTTGTATTCATTGAATAATGTTAGGCATGTTTATTCCCTGTTTATAATTGATACCTATCCTCCAGCCTCTACAACACTTGTCTCTCTCATTATTGAATACCCTTTTCTTCTTGTCCAACCACAGTTTTCCCATATTATTCTTTCTCCCGCAAGATACAATCTTTATTTATTTATTTTATTTAGTTCCTTCCAAAAATAGTTCATTATTTAATAATCTATACAAAAATTTTGATAAATCAAAAACAATTATTGATAAATTATTTGAATTAAAATCTGGTGTTTTCATAAATATATCACGAATACCGGTGGTTAGGGATTCGATATTTGCACTTGGAAAGGAGAAAGTATCGGGTTTTAAGACTACAATTTTTATGGCTTAGATTGCTTAGACATCCATTTCCATCGACCAATTTATATTAAAATTTGGTAGTTTCATTGGTTTTACTTGTTATGTGAACAGTCAATAGCAGTTACACAAAATTAAACAATCACATTATATCAATATGCGTTGGAAAAAGGGGGTAGAACTCAAATATCAGTGTTTTCTGTTCCGATATTATCGGAATCTGATACAGTGGGATCAGCCAATTCCGAAGGTATGTACAATCCAAGTATCACATAATTAGTGAAACTTCTATTATCTATCAGTTTGAAAAAGTCTGAATAAAAAATTTAAAAATTGCAGTTGAAATGATCCAAGAAAACATTAAGTGAAGGCTAATAGAGAAGGACGGGAGGAGCTATAATGGGGATTAGTAAGCAGTGTAGAGGAGTGGGGACAGCTATGAATAAAATTGAATTCTTCATTAAGAGTATAATATTAGTTTGCACTGCCAAATTAATGTAGTTTGATCTCCATTAAATTAGAGAGGAAAAAATACACATATTTATATTGAATCTGCACTTATTATGAACATAATTGGATTACAAACAAGTAATTGTAGATCTGCATTATTATAGATGTTTTATTCCTGCCCAATGAAAGAAAAAACCTACATCCCAATTAAAAAATTTAAAAACTATTGATCAGCTAGGTAAAACAATAATAATAATAAAGTGAACAGTGTATACAAAATATTTCAGAACTGTTGTATATTTGTGTGCATTTTTCTTACTTGTGTACTATTAGGTAATACTAAGGACCATTTTCCAAGGGTACCCTGTGTCTCTTATCCATACAAAATCTAATTTAATAATATTCACATATACATAAAATTACCGGGTGTGAATTGGATAAATTACTTTATATAAAATATTAAGCATAGAAATTACCGAAAAATATTATCGAAGTGTAAAGTTATCAATTAATAATTGGTGTAAATTACTGTAGATAAAATAGAAATATTATAATATCGAAATTATACTGATAAGAATGATATGAAAGCCTCTGTTGACTTTTCAAATAAGCAAGAATTTGTCTACGACTACTGGTGTAGTTGCTTATGAAGAGAGGAAGGTGGAGGGAGGTCTTGAATGTATGTGATTGAAAATATCTAACTAGAAATATATTCAATGTACTGTATTTATATTGTGAGTAACATATAAATAATTTTCTTTGTACAAGCATTATTTTCATAATTAAATATATCTTAGATTTTTAAAACAATGTTACGTGTGTGATTGTGTGTGTGTGTGTGTGTGTGTGTGTGTGTGTGCGCGATTAACAAAGAATAAACAGAAAAGTGTTGTTGTTTAGTCATGGAAATTGATGCTACTAGCCAATAATGAGGGGAGAAAGCTAACTTAGTTGGCCTTGAATTTCTTTATTCTTCCTTTCTAGTTAATTTCAACACAAATTATTATTTGCCCATTTGGATTTTATTTTAAGAAACAGACTAAATTATAAAAAACTTTGATGAATGGATCCAAATCTTGAGAGATTACAAATTCAATAATAATCGTGCTTAACATTAGAATATCCATTTACAGATAATTTAAGTCCCACACATCTCCTTATATAGGCTCACATTAGTAAACATGGGGCTTGGCAATAAAGACTTGGAGGTTTTTGCCTTTAAATAACAAGATTTTTTTTTTTAATATTGTAATTTATAATTTACTGTAATGAAGTTAGAAATAAAAATAAAACTATATAAACAAGAAAACAAACTGCAATTATTCACAATTGTTAAAATATCGGTTTTCTGAAATATCGATGTATTACAAGGTTTCCAATTAAATTAGTACAGAGTTTGTAAAAAGAACCCCAACAGAAGATCACATTTGACTAGGAGTCGAACCAGAATCTTTATTTGTACTAGTTTTCCAAAATATTGATGTATCATGATGTTTCGAAGTTGCTGTAGGTTCCCATAAACTGCAGAATTTCGTGGAATTCACTAGAGCATAATGAAACTTTTGTGAACAAATAAATAGCTTTATGAACTATTGTCTCTGATGACCTATTTTGAATAGACAAAAATAGTTTGGTGATCTATTGATGTCGAGGCCAGAGAAGGAGAGATAACACAAGTTAACTATGATATCAAGCATCAACTTAGGTTTAAACTGGATTTAATTTGTTTAACTGATTAATAAATATATAAATAAAAACTTAGTTAAATTAAAAAATATGTATGTTCTATCCCCTTCATATTAAATGTTGCTTATATAAACTGGAATAGACAGATGTTTAAAGCATCCATATGTACTTTCTGGTGTGTTACAAAATACAGAGGCACTTCTGTCTCTTAGAGTGAAAACAGCATAAAAGAGAGTAAATGAGATGAAATGGAGAACAAGTTGACCTTAATCCGTTGAACATGATTGATTTTCAGTTTTGTTATTGACAACTAACTACTAAACTGATATTTTTGATGACAATGGCTTGTTCGGTTAGTATTTTGATTGTGAGTAGGGATGTGTGAAAGTTGTAATGTTCTAGCACCATATATTTTTATACTGCTGTATCATAAAATGACAAATTCTCTTTACATCTTTTAAAGGGAGTTACAAATGATGCAAAAATATTAAAAACTATAGATTATTTATCAAAAATTGTTCATATTGAACATCATCTGGTTAAAGTGATTAGGATATATTCCTAGATATTAAAATATTGTAAACTTTGAAAGTACAAATACGTTATTTAAAAAAAAAATTAATCACCTGCAGATGACATAATAATAGTGACGTATATATTATGTCAACATGTGTCACGGCGGAAATCATGTAATAAGTTCCTCTTATTCTGCATTCAGATGAGAGTAATGCCACTATTAATGATGGAGAATTACAGCAAATTGTTTCAGAACTGAGGAACACTGGTACAGATCCAGACGATATCCACAATTGAATGTTGTGCCATCTTACAGAGGAATTCACTTAGAACATGTTACATTATGTGTAGACCTTTGGAAACTTTCCTGAGGAGTGGAAAACTGGTATAATTACTCCACTGTTGAAATCAGCAAAACAGAAGCCAAGTACAAAATCATATTGCCCAATTGCTCTTACAGCATGTTTAGGGAAGTTATTAAAAAGAATAGAATTATGTGGAGATTAGGAGGAAAAAACTTGTTGCATCAGAATCAATTTGGTTTTAGACCTGGCAGAACTATTATAAATTTAATTCTCAAGGTGACTGAAGATATATTTGGTGTGATAGTGGACTTCAAACTGCCATTGACAAAGACACCTAAAGGTTCTTTAATTCTACAAGCAATGGAAAATGGGAATTAAAGGAAGAATTCTTACTTTGATAAATTCTATTCTTCAGGCCAGAACAATAAAAACATACATAAACAATACAACATCTGAAAAGATCAAAATCAATAATGGAGTTCAACAGGGATCCGTCCTGCGTCATACACTTTTTAAAATAATAATCCATGATCTAGGAAGATTTTTGTCAGTTGCAGTAAAATATAATATGTATGCTGATGATCTGTCTGAACAATTGAAGCAGACCCAAAAAGGGGTATTCAAATAATTTTAAAAAAACATTCACATTATTATCAATCTGTAGTCTAAAATGGAGTTTGAAGATTTCTTCTGAAATAACAGAATTCACTTTATTTAATACAAAGTACTCTCTCAAAGAATATAAACCAGAAATTCTTTTGTTTGGAAAAAAAATATTAAGTACAATTCACATCCAAAAATTTTGGGAATGACTCTGAATGAAAAACTTGAGAAAATACACAAAAACTGTGACAAGACATATATCTGAAGGCTATTAATTTAATTAAAGCAATGGCAGATAGATGGTGGGAGAAGATGAAAACTATACATAGCTAACTTACTCCCAAAAGTTATTTATTCCTGCAAAGTCTGGAGAGGCACAGCACCATGACACAAGAAAAAGCTGAATATTATTCAAAACTTTGACTTGCGTCATTGTCTCGGATGTCTTTTAGACAACTCTAAAAATGGTCTAGATACAGAACTAAATGTGGGACCCCTTAACATTAAAATTAATAAACGCATATAGATAAATTTTGTAAAGAATCAAACTTCCTCGAACAATTATCCCTCACATTATATTGGAAACAAACATTGACAATTCTTTAGTTAAGAAATGAATATCAAGTACAGGAATATTCCTGGGAAAGACCTTTTGTGAACTGTATCCTGCCAAAAATTTCGATTTCTGTGCAGGAAAATGTTATAAAGTCTGAGACACAAGAATTTTTGAAACCAGTGATACTTCGTAGAATAGAAGAAAATTATAACGACCGTTACACATCTATAGAGATGGTTCACTATGTTTGAATGAGAGCCTGTCAGGTGTTGGGTATTACGTTCCTAAGACTGGAGAAAAATATTACACACATCATAATCTAGATCCTCATTGTATACGGAATTGCAGGCACTATCAGCCGCTCTGTAATATATTTGCTATATATGGAGATTTGTATTTTTACTGATTCAAAGTCAGCATTACAAAGAAGTATGCAATATACCCTACAGAGTATTGCATTATTATTTTAGATCGATTTAAAATCTTCCATCTGCTTCAACTATTAAAAAATAAAATTAACATCTTTCAATAGATCCCTGGCCACTGTGACGAAATGGGAAACAAGAAGATGGAATAGCTAGAATGGCATCTAAATTTGGACCAAAACTCCCAATAATACGGTCGTTTCAGAGTTGTGTCGTAAAATACAATAAAACTTCTTTAATGGACAGGAAACTGGAATCAGGAAACTACTGGCTGCCTCTTCAAAATACAGAAAATTCCATACAATATTACTACATACAAAAATATTAATAGATCAAACCAGACATTCAGACCGAGAATAAGAATTAAACATTTAGTAATGGAAAGTTAGCTACATGGATTTCACCTTGCCAATTTACTGATATATAAAGTATGCAACGAAGAGGACACCATTGAGCATACCCTTTTAAAATGTATTAGACAATGTGTAGAGAGACATTGCTTTCAAAAGTTTGGAAAGGAACATGAAAGAGGAACACTGGCAATAATAAAAATCAATCTGCTTCTCTGTGATTTGATGCATAGAGTTTCTAAGAAACAACGAAATATCAGCACTTCGGGGCTCAAAACTCGCTGACCAAGAAGAAGAAGAAGATAGAATACTTTATTTTGACTTGTTAGTGTAATGATTCATAAAAATATTTTTGTAGTCACGATTGACTTACTATCAACCAAGAATTAAACTTTTATATATTTCATTTCTATAGCCTATAACTAGTAGTTAATGAACCTGATAATTATGAATTGAGCTACAACAATAATAAATACAACTGTGAAATAAACTAGTGTTGCTGAGTCTACCATCTGAACAAATAATAACTAATAACGTGTGAATAGGTTCACCTTCGTAGTTGTGCATCTTCCTTTTCAATATATTGGATGTTTCATTCGGTTTCTACTATTTGCATACAGATAAAGACTTATGTAGGCTTACAAAGGTAATTTTTGATGATTTTGTAAATAATAAATAATATGTACGCTATTCACTCTGAATTCTAACATACAAAGAATAAGAATAACACTGTGGTGCAATAGTAATAATTTTATATTTTTAATTGTTGAAAATTATAATTCTGCATCTTAAAATCTTATATTTTATTTTCCAATATGTAAGTTTTTAACTGAACTCACAAGTTCAAAGAAATGAAATCTATTGACGATTCATGTAGACCTAAACTGCCTAATGTGTCTTTTTTCAGGAAACAAATAAGACAATTGTTTCATACCTGAACTTGAACTTTGGCTTAGGGTATTTGTTAACACTTAGTTTGAGTGTTGTTTGAAAAATTGTTACATTTTCCTTCCCTTCCAGCATCTTTTAAGTTGTCCACAAATATTATAATTTATAAAACATCATGGTTCAAAATATATGTGTGAAGTGAACCAATATCAAATCTCTAATGAGATCCAATCTGATCCAACAATTTCAAAGCTTTCACCAACTCCTACTTTTTACCAAATTCAGACATAAAATTCCTGGAAAGATATTAACAAATCTTACTGTCTTATTTATTACATTTTGTATTATTTATTAATTACTGTCTTACAAATCTTAATGTTTTGTTTAGGGTTTGAAATTGTGTACTGGCATGCGAGATAATTTGTGCATTATTTATTTGAATTAAAAGAGGATCATTCGACTCATGCCTTAACACGTTAGCTGCCAAGGCCTAATACGATACTCTTACCTGGAGTGCCACAATTACCAAATTATTTTTCCATTATTTTTTTTGCATCTACCTATGTTAAATAATATAAGGCAATAGTATTTACTAATCTTATTTACATTTATGCATATATAGTTTCGAGACCGATCGGACCAAAATGCAATTTTTCGGCTTTATTTTAATCTAGTATGACGTTTAGGTCCGGCCGGACCGAGACAATTTTCGTGTAAGAAAAAAATCTAAACGGGCTATTTCATTTCTATATGTTGGCAACGCTCACTATTTTATTTGTCTAATACTCATTTTATAAATACATATTTTCATTTTACAACTGTATTCTGTGTGAATAATTATTCATTACTAAACCAAATGTTTTTGTAAAATTATTAATCGGTCCAATCTTGCCGACAAAAAAGTGAAAATATCCACCAACTTTATTATAATAGTGAGTAACCATGGTAACGGTTATTAAAGCATACAATGTACTACGTCTAACACACCTCTTTACCCCATCCAGAGAATACCAAAATTGGCCAATAGGTTGCTGCATATCGAACTGTGAGCCACAAAACAAAACATTACGTCAGTGACTTTATCGGTCCAATCGATCCGAAACGCTGCTGCATATACACAGCAGCAACCATGCAGATAATTATAACCTTAGTTGCGGTCCGCTTGGACTGATATGGCAGCTAACGTGATAATCAGTATTAAAAAGAATTAGCCTAATTCAAAAAAATTATGACAATCATAAGATGTTTAAGAAAATAAAGTTCATTTTGTTACCCAAGGTCTATCGGCTGAATGGAGTCTATTAGCTAGCCTATCAGCAGCAAGACACTCTGTGTGGTAAGACTTGCGACATTTCTGACATGCAAGTTGTGGACCAGAACCTTTTCCACAGGCTGTACACAACGTGCAACGTGGACATACCCAATCTACACGCCACCAATTCCCAGTTTCATCTGAACTAGGGATTCCACCTTCTATACAGTACTTGTGGTATGGCTCACAACAGCATGCACAATGGATTAGCTGCAACAAAAATTTATTTTTATAAACAAATCAACTATTGAACTATATGTTCATTTCTAGGAAAACTAATAACAAAATATCTCATGTGGGCTAATACCCTGTCATAACATTAATATTCTTTTGAATAACCAAACTCAATCCACATGATACCTCCGACCTTTTTATAAATATTATACAGATTTGAATCCCAAAGCTTTGTGAAATAAGTCAATGCAGGACCACCAAATAAAACATAAATTCTTTAAAAAATGTAAAATATCTGTTATTTTGAAATTTATTACAAATTTCCTTAGTTGTTCAACTAATAGTAATAATATTCAAAACAAATTTGTCTGAAATTTAATAAAAACTCAAAATGTGAAATAGTTATTACAGTTATTTGCGGTTAACTGTGATCGGAACTATTTTGCATAAAAAAATTCTGATAATACATCAATATAGAGATAGGACATGGATTTAAAAAATTAAGAAAAAACTAACTACATTAATGCAATGTCAGTGTTTATTGATACAATGTACACAATACGTAAATCAATACAGTAACAGATTAAGACCATTCAAATTAATTTCATTTATTAAAAAAAGTCTTATATCGAATTTTGTATCAACGTCTTTCATCTTTTCTTAACAGTGAGGGTGCGCCAACACTAAAGTTACATGAGGTCATATGCTGCACCCTCTTTTTGTTGCTTAATGTACGTCAAAGCTAAGTCTATTCCCTTTAAACCAAAGTATGTGATTTTTTTGTGTAATTTCATCATCTACCTCACGATTGATGTCCAAATCAGCAAAAGAGTTTAACTGTTAACGCCATATAGACCTCTTAAAGAAAAGAAGGTGGATCGCATAGGGAGAGTGCGGAGGAAACTATGAGTGTATTGTTAGAGACTCATTTCCTCAAATCTATCCTGTTCGATCCCACACAAACACAAAAGATAGTGACAGAAACCAGATGGAAAGGTATTAAGGCTTTGCAAAATAGCAAAGAGTTTGGCAGAAAATACATTATTAGCTGAGGGTAATCCATACATATATGTCTGACCGGATGAGTAATATCCGCAACCGACTTTATTATACAGTTTAGAACCACCAGTGAAAATAATTTCACTAGATGGGTATTCATCAAATACATAGTGAAACTCCTGACGATACACTACATCAGGAGGGTTGTGCTTGATCAACCTGGACAAAGAAAAATGTAAATTTAGCATTTGAACAAGCCATGGAAGAATAAAACATGGAGCATACTCATTTATTGGAGGTCTATTAAAAAGTCCCAAATTGTCAAGAATTCTTAAAGTTCTAATTCAAATGGGCCATTACAATTTTGACGACATTCATATCGTTCAGCCAAAGGATTTTTAAAAACGATGTTGTAAGCCGGATGAAACAGTTTGGAACGCAGACTACAGATATATGTTATTTGTAGTTGTGTTTTCATTGAGAAAGAGATGGTTTAGCAGGCTCAACAAGTAAGCCTGAAACTGGACTCGAACGAAATGCTCCCGAAGCAATATGCAGTGCAGTTACATATTGAATCAAGCTTCTTAATTGTTGATGGTCTTGCGCATGAGTAGACTATGGAACCATAACCAATCTGTGATTGAACAACAGCACAGTAAAAATGTAGCAATCAGGTCCTAACGGCTCCCCCACTAAGAACAGTTGAGAACATGTAACATGTTAAGTATTTTATTGCGCCGTGTTTTCAGGTCAGATAAATATAGAATCCAAAAGAGTCTTCGATCAAAAAAAAGGCCTAAAAATTGAGCAGGTACAGCAGTTTGAATTTATGTTGAGAAATAATAAAGACTGAAGGTTTAATTTTCATTACTGTTGAGACAGATGGTTCTTGGTGGAATTCCATGTTTAAAGATAATAAAACACAATTTTTTTTAAATTTTGTAATATCCACTTTTTATAAAAAATGGATATTAAAAAATTAAAAATTTAAAAAATGTGTTTTATTAGCTGAAGGTTTAGTCTATGGCGACTAAAAGCAATACATTTTTCAAGAAGAATACTTAAATCCTGTCAATCTTGACTATGATTGCAGTTTATTTGTTACCAGTTCGGCAGTTGCCATACCTCAAGAAGCAAAAGAGGATAAAAAAAATTTATGAAATGTTGTCAAATTGTAGTATTTGGCTGAGTATTAACATTTACAAAAAATATAGAAAAAAAATAATTCACATTTTTTTATATGATAACTTGGCGTGTCTCTAACTGGACAATAGAGCAAATTCATCGAATTTTAATAATTTCTCGTTTTGCTTTTGGCACAATCTGTTAAATGAATATTAAGCGAGTCTATTATACTCATTTATTTTTCTAATTCTGAAAATAAGTGAATTAGGAATTTTCGGGAACCTCAGGTGAAGGACAGTAAAATGTTTGTGTAGCACTATATATGCTGGATAAGTAAGAATAAAATTTTATCTAAAAATAAGAGAAGAAGAAAAAAAGGAAGTTTACTAGAATCGATTTACCTTATCTAAGCCTCCACTGCCACAGAGGAAACACAATGCTAGAGTGTTAAAGGTTATATCTGAACCAATGAGAGCAAAGCCAGTTTTACATATTTCTTCTGGGTCGTAGCTTTCCCAAAAGTCAACAGAAATAGCAGCACTCTCATTCTTTTCTGGAATCCCATCCAATAGCTCACAATTCTGTCGACCAAGATCTTGTAGTGTTCGAGCCTATATTATAAAATTACATTAATAAATAAAAATCCTAAATATGAAGCAACAGATACTGATTAAATTTTAAATGGTTAATTTGAAACTGTCGGCTTCAAGAAAAACCTCAAACATACATACATCCTTGAATTAAGTTTTTACAGAATTTGTAAATTTTACTTTCTTCAGATTATCTAGTTTATGTTTAATTACTGTTTGTATGAGTCTTTTTTCAGGACGTGCTGTTTGGAAGAGAATGAGTTTATTGAATTCTGCTATTGATTATCTTATAATTATTCAACGTTAAAATCGAGCATTTACATAAAACATACATAAAGTCTGGTTTAATTAAATTTATCCCCAAAATAAAAAATTAATAAAAAAAGGAATTGTAGAAGTCCTGATCAGCTATGTAGTTCTAAAAATGATGCAGCCAAGTTTCATCAAAATCAGTTGCAAAAATCTAATTACTACTGATTTTGATGAAACTAGGCTGCATCATCTCAGGAACTCCATAGCCCGACTAGGACTTCTACAATTCCAAGGTTTGGAGAAATAGCTGTCGTTTCCAACGAAAATTCATCATACAGAAAGCCAAAGCCATCTTTAATTGTCAAAGATATTCAACACAAATTTTAAAGTTGCTTCGTCTAGTCTTGTAGTCTAATTTGTTTATTTCCTCTTCTTGTTGAAATTATATAGATTGAATTTAGTCATTAGCAGTCTGAATTGGCTTGATAGTTACTATTATTGAATTGCAGAGAACATTTAGTTAATGTTGTTGAGTCTTACTAATTTTATAACTTATTCTTTCCTTAAAGTTCGTAGAAAAATTGTATATTCACTAATTACTCATGATGGTGAAGGTGTCGTCTTCCTAGCTCGGTGCCTGCCAGAAGAGTGAGTATTCACTAATTACTCAAAATGTGAAGGTGACGTATTCTTAGCTTGATGAATATATGAAGAGTTTCACTCTTTCGACGTTCCTGAAGTTCTCCAATTTTTACGGAAAGTTGTCTACCAACTTATTCCTTAAGTTTCAATGTCATTTCTTCTTTAATAACTTAATATTTCTTTTTATTTGGATATCATCATCTTCTATAACATTTTGTAACTATACTTCTTCATTTCATTTATTTAACTTCCTTTATTTATCAATTAGTCCTTTGTAGTCCTTAATTAATTCATCTTAAGGGTTGGTGTATTTGGTTGAGATTTGTGATGTCATGGTCTATCATCATCGCTTAGAGTTTAACCTGTTCGTTCCTATAAAAGTTTTCTAAAGCTCAGTTTGATCGATTTATCTACAAATCTCCATATCTTTTGAAAGGCCTCCCATCACTTTTCTTCATTCTGTTTTCAGATTCTTGATCTCCAGGTTTTGTGTTCACGTACAAAATTGATTCGTATTTATTTGTACAACACTAATTTTCCGAGATAAGGCCCTTTTTCATATTTCATGATGTTCTCATTTAGATTTTCAAATTTTCTTCTTATTGTTCACTCAGATCTATGAAGAAATTTTTTTTTTTATCATCTTCAACGACGCCTAGTTTTTTAATTATCACACTTCAAAGTTCATGGTTTTTCAGAATTCACTTGTTTATTTTTCAACTCTGTCATTTAACTAAATACATAATAATTAAATTTAACAAATTTGCTTGATCTTACATAATATATATTTACTTTATTTTCATTTAACTACTTTAAAATTAACGAAATTTCTTTTTATTTTAGTATAATTTAAATTGACTGAATTTCAGATTTCATTCACACTTACTCCAAAACGATTACTATGATTTTACTCAGATTCTCATACTTCATGTATTTTTACTCTTATTAGTTTTCCACTCTTACTTTAATTTTTTATTTATTGAAACTTATTTATTGAGCAAAAACTATAAAAAATCACTTTTTACACTTTAGACTACTTTTAAGTATACATTATTTTTGTAATTGATTATTGGTTAGCACCACATTCAACCTTTAACCTTTCTTGTACTATCTTTCAAATTTTGTATTTGTTTATGGTTTACATTATAGTTTTTTTCTGATATCTACTTTTTTTTAAATAACTTCTGTTCTTTATTTAATTTCAAATTTATTTTTAAGCATTCTTACTCAGTAACTACTCCTTAATAACATGTAATTATAAAATTGATAATTTTTAATACAAAACCCTTTATTCTGTTAACCCTGGCTATTGAAATTGTGTATACAACTCATAACTTGTCTGGATCTAACAAATCTACAGTGACACTATTCTATTCAACGATTCTTCATCTTACAATCTGTGCTTTCCAAATATTTCTAACTGTTATAGTGTTTAATCTACAAAAATTAAACAAAAACAAATTTTAACATCTTTTATAGCCTAAAAATCTTCTTCTTTTTTTTAAATTCAACTTTGAGCCCAGTAAATGATATTGTATCAGAATGTGTTATAGATCTTATATAAGTAATGTTTCAAGCTTTCATAATCATGTAACCAAAATTCTATACAGCAAAAGGTAAAACTTAAAAATATCAATGTAGTTTGTGCGTTTTGGCATCAGAGAGTAGCATCTGTGCGTTTTGGTCCATCGTAATATAACAAAATATGGCCTCCATGTTTATATAGTTTTTTTAATGATAATACTCATCCAAATACCTAAAGTTGACAAATTTATAGTAATTTTCTTCCTCTTTTGAAATACATGTTCCAAATTATCGTAGGTGCCTTAGTTATGAGATAATATACATTATACAAAGCTGTATGTCAAATATCGATTAGTAATATTTTCATTTTTTGGACGACCTTTATAGCATTGTAGAGTAGAATTTCAGAACTGTCGAAAGTTTTATTCCATTCCTCTGTCCACCTAATATTTAGAACTGGAATGATACAAGGAAACTAGTAAACAAACTTGTCTGGTGACTTTCTTCATTTAGTTGAGTTGTATCAAAGCAATCTGAAGCTAAGCGTTGTGTAGGCACATCTAACGGCGCAGTATATAGTTGTTTTGATAGTTTTATGGATTTTAATTTATTGTGAATTATTTATTAAATTTTGTTGATATGTGTTGTTAAAGATTTATTATCACAACTATATTCTATAACTATTGTTAAGTGTTGAAATAGTCTAAACACATTTTTATGCAATTTTATTGGTGAGATTTTGTGTGTGACGTGAAGACAATTTTACTAATTCTTGATTACTTTATTAAAAATGTATCATTGTAGAAAATGTATAAATTCATAGTTCAATTTAAAAGTACATTTCTCTAAACAATGGTTATACAACAAGTTGTATTTTGCACAATATTAATATTTTTGGTGAATTTATAAAAATAATCCTAACTTTTTTTTTCCATCATAAAAATTGATTTTTCAACAAGTCAATTTTATAAATTGATTAATATTTTTATCAATTTTATTCACAACTATATTACAAAACTTTTGTATATATATTTGAAAAAAATTAGTTATTTGGTAAATATAGGCTTTTATGTGTAACTAAGGGTTCGGTTATTGCACGAATTTTTGATTACTGGCATACTTACTCCAAAACCTTTACATCTAAATTTTTATTCATTAAACACATATATTTCTAAGAAAAGTGTTATATAACAAGTTGTGTTTTGCGTAATATTAATATTTTTGGTAAATTTTTCAAAATTCTAACTTTTCAGGAAGTTTTTTTTTTTTTTTTTTTTTTTTTTTCATCATAAAGGTTGATTTTTCAACAAGTAAATTTTATATTTATATTTTCAAGTAATTTATATTTTTGTATCAACAATTTATTCACAACTATATTACAATACTTTTGGCAATTATGAAATTTAAAAAAAGTTTATTCAATTTCACTTTTTCATTATAGATAAATTCTATACATCTTTCTGAGAAAAATGATATAAAACAAGTTGTGTTTTCTATAATATTACTATTTTTTATGAATAATTGTGAGTTTTTAAAAAAAGGAGCAAAATGAAATCCAATAGCATTCCCACTTAGAGGGGGTTAAATACAATGAAATTTTTAAAGAATTTGTCAAGGCCAATACAATGTAAACAATTGGCTCCTAGCTGCTAAATAAACAAAACACTATGTAATAACAGGGCCGCAGTGCTGAACGAAACCACTTGCATAGTAGAGCATAAGATTGCATTTGGTATTATGAGTGAGAGAGAAAGTTCTGAGTAGTAGTGGGGATGGGAGCAGTGTGTGGTGATACCAACCAATATAGATGCGCTAGATTTAGCAAATCCCTCACAATTATAATTGTTTCACACAGATTCTTGATTGATTTTCAGTGAATCTCTCTTAGATCTTCTGTTATATGATTAAAAACAATCTTTTCATTATTTTGTATAATCATCGCCGCATCTAGCGATGACCTGACACATTGACACTGTTATCTAGCAAACTTCCCAATAATCTCAATCAATAATTTGACTCTTTTACAATATTGTTAATTATTTGCTATATTAAGTATTTATATTTTGTATAAAATAATGTACCATAATTAATTGAAACTCATTATTTTTTCATGTCCTAGTAATTTGTGTGTTATCAAGCTAAACTGATTTTTGAGAAGTTGAAAGAAGAAGCTAGGGAGATAGCCAAAGATGAAAACTTTGTAACCAGTAATGGTTGGTTCAGCCGATTTAAAACTCACTGCAATTGGCACAGCATCGTGTAGAGCAAGTGCCGATAAACAGGGTGTGTCTTACTTTCCTAACACACTCGAGGTTATGATATCAGTCAAACCATATTTAACACGGACGAGACCCGCCTATTCTTGAAGAAGATCCCTAAACAAACTTTTATTGCATGTGAAGAAAAAACCACTCCAGGTTTTACGATTGCTAAGGACCGATTGACAGTGATAATTGGTAGGAATGAAGCTGGTGACTGCAAGTTAAAACACCTCTTAGTTTATTGCTCTGAAAATACAAATCTAAAGCTGGCTTGCCAGTGATTTAGAAGTCAAATCATAAAGCTTGGCTGACAGCTTCCGTTTTTGTGGACTGGTTTGGTCACCATTTCATACTCGAAGTTGAACGTTATTGCTAGTGTAAACAAATTCCATTTAAAGTGATGCTTCTTATCGACAATGCACCTGGACAACCTCCTACCATTTTAATTGATTTTGACCTATGTGTGAAAGTTGTTTTTTTACTTCCAAACACAACCAGCTTGCTTCGACCAATGGAGCAAAGTATTATCAAAACATTCAAAGCTTCAACATTCAAAACACGTAACAGTAGATGTTCATTTGCATATCTGAACGAAGCTAAGAGGCAGAACAGCCAGTTAAAGGTTTTTGAAAGGACAAAATTCAATGTTTTAGACACTGTATGAATCATTAGATAAAATTTTCCAAAAAACCTTGAATGGTGTCTGAAAGAAAATTTGTCCATTCCTTTTCAAAGGCGAAATGGAAATAGTAAGACCTGGAACAGATCAAGTCGCTTGTACTGTAAGAAGGAGTTGAAGTTGTCAATCTTGCCAGACAATTAGACTTGAAAGTTGATAGTGATGATTTCAACGAGCTGTTTGACTCATATAACAAGAAGCTGACAATTGATGAGCCCATAGAAATGCATATGCAAAATGGTCTAGAAAAGCAGATGACAATTGCAAGCTTGACAGAAAGTCTCAACTCAATTCAGAAAGGATTGCAAACTTTAGAGGATATAGACTCTAATTAGAATGTGTTGCAGCTACTAGTCAAGGAATAAAAAAATTATTGGCTCGCTCCGAAGAAATTTTACGTGAAACAAAAGAAGACATTGTGTCGTCACACGAGTTTGTTAGATTTTATGAAACCAGGGACATCTAAATAACTTCATTCTATTAAAATGTATTATTTAGTATTAATATCCATTAGAAACTACAATTTTCTTTTCAACAACTGTTTTTGTTAGCCCTTGAAATAGATTAGCTATATTTATACAGTGTTTATATGTAAAGTTTGACCCTGATGTACAGGCTTTATGTCCGGTCCCACTTATCACGAAACTCCGGAGTATTAATGTATTTCATTTTATATTATGCAGTCCTTTGTTATTTCATAGAATTTACTTAATTTTGTGTAAGTGTGTAATATTTATCTTTATCATTAACCTAAACTAATTCACAGCTGTCAGTTACATAAAACGAGTTGTCAGTGTTTTATTTGATATATTTAATAAAGTAAACAAAATATTCTCTTAAGAGTAAAAACTTTGGTTCTCAAAATTAAAATATTTGTCAATTATCAATTATAAAGGATTTATAAAAACGAAATAACACATTAAGTATGTCTTATTATATAAACATATTTTTACCTAAAACATTAGAGTATAACACATTTGGAAAACAATACAAAATATTGTATAAATTATTGTTCTTTATCATTGCACAAAATACCAGCCAAAGCTCACAATGTGCGTCTACTGCACAATAGCATCACTATTTGACATTGACTGTGGTCAGCACATTTGTGTGTCCATAGTGAAATATTATTTATTCATAAAAAATCAACATTAATAATAACCTACCATCAATTAAAGTATAAAAGAGCGATTTAAACTAAATGTGTTAAATATAAAATTTTAAAGTTTGATGTACCAAGGAATGATTAGGTTTTGATTGGGAGTGATAATTGGGTAAATTTGACAAGTGATTGCTACATCATATCTAAGGATCAGATATTCAAAATGATTAGATATTTTACATTTCGGTCAATTCCAAATTTATTTTTGGTAAAGTTTTTTTTGATTAAGTTTTTAAATTCTGAAATTGTTATTGTAAATGTAATATGTTAAAATATTTTATTTACCCTCTAATTTTGAAAACTGTCTTATACATCACATATGTAACATAACCAAATGCATATAAGTTATGTAAGGAAATATTTAGTTATTTTAATGTTATTGGTCTCATTTGTTATATCTAAGTTATTATTAATAAGTTCATTATTGACAAAACTTTGATGAACATTTGAGGGGCTGTAGAACTTTTTTAGTCAAACAGAACCCAAAATATTGGCTATTTTTGCCCAACTATAGCGAGTTTTACAAAAAAATCGATTTAAAAAAATCAAATAGTGCTATTTTGCACAGGAATAATTTTTTGACCTCTCTCTCTGCGAAAAAATCTTCTATTTGTACATCATTTTAAGGTCTAACCATAACAAATGTGATGTTAGTAAGATTTGATGTATGTTTTTAGATTAAACACCTTTTGAAGTACTTTACGGACATACGAAGGAGGAACCAAAAGAAATGAGAATCGGGCTGGTGAGGAGAGGGGGGTGAGCATGGCCGGTCAGCCGGAGAGGGAGTCTCGAGTCACACTGCTACACGTCAGTGTGCAACGTTTGTTCGCTGTGAGTGGATCAGTTCGTCCGTGAGAACTTTTTTGTGAGACCTTTTTCCGTTTTGGCGAAAACGTAAAATGCCTGACTGCCGGGAGCAATGAGTGGTTGTGAAATTTTGTTTCCTGTTGGGGAAAGCGCCCGCGGAAACTCTTGTAATGCTCAAAACAGCTGATGAGAAAGCTACTTTAAGTAAACCTGTTTCTACGAGTGGTTTCAGCGTTTTAAAAATGGAGAAATGTCGACTGAAGACCAGCCTCATTCTGGGCGCCCTTCAATGTCAAGAACTGATGACAATGTTGAGAAAATCAACACTCTGGTTCGTGAAAAACCAGAAAATGACTGAGGGAGAGTATTCGAAGAAAAAGGGCGGATTTGTGGCGCACAGGGGATTCGTTCTTCCATCATGACAATGCATCTGCCCACACCGCCCTGTCTGTGAAGCAGTTTTTGATGAAAAACAGTATGACACTGATTGCTCCCCCCCCCCTTTTTCACCGGATCTCGCTCCCTGTGACTTTTTTTTGTTCCCCCAACTCAAAAAGGATATGAAAGGTAAACGTTTTGAGACCGTGGAAGAGGTGAAAAAAAATCTTTGGATGGACTAAAGAACATTCCATTAAGTGAATATCAACAATGTTATGAACAATGGAAGAAACAATTAGAGTAGTGCATTGCAGTCAATGGTATTACTTTGAAGGTGACCAAAATTTGGTGTATGTAAAAATATTGAAAAATAAAGGAGTTATGACCAAATTCCCGTTTTTTTGGGTCCTCCCCCCTCTCATATTAACTCTAATCATGTTTTGAACATTAATGTTGAACACCATTTCACTAATGAATATGTAACTAGTCACACAGAGAAAACGAAAATATGACCACTGATAACCCTGTGGACTGGTTATGTTAATAACTTATTTACCTTTGTTTTTTCAAATATCAATTAGTACATGAACATGAACACATGCGCTTACTACATTAACTCGAAAATGCAACAAAAATTGTATTCAATACTACAAATTAACTAACAAATTTGTTTACAATGTAAATCTGTGATAGATAAACAAAAACTATTTACCAAAGTCCTTGACTGTGCTAATTTTGTTGCCTTAATTTGTTGTTGCTCTTCTTTTGCAACTGTATCAAGTGCTTGCCTCATTCGACCATAATTTTGTTGTTCCGGTGCTTTCTCCACCACACTTTTTAATACATCAGCAGTGTAACTGTGAAAACAAATAAAAGTCCTTAAATTTATCATCAATAGCTCAATTTAAAAAAAAAAAAAAAAATCAAGTGAGAGCTCCATTTCCTACATAAGATTTACTTATTACAAACTATTTATGAAAAACTTTAAATGTTTTAGGACATTAGTAATATGACATAGCAAAGTCATGTACAAAGTTTTATTCTAATAATAAGTATATGAAGAAAATGGGCTTTTGAAAAATATTTGATAATTTTTACAAATAGTTTTACAAAAATGAGGAAAACAGCTAAGAAGAACAACATATTGGATCATACCTGGTATCAGTTACTATTGAAGGTGAATCTAATTCGTAAGTTGAGTCCTTTGAACTTGTCTTGTTTTTCACGGTCGTTGGTACTAGAAATAAAAATGAATATTGTTTAAATATTTAACCTAGAATCAAATTTTGTGAAAAACCAAAACATCAACAAACTCTCTTATTAATACCTAAGGTCGTCACACATAAAACTGATAAACAAATGCAATAATACTACAAATAAAAGATTCTGAAATACAAATAACTTATTGTAATAGTTTTACATAATTATCAAATTTGAAAAAGTTAAAATTGTATTAGAAACTCTATAAAATTGTGAATGATTTTTAAATTTGCTTACTTTCTACCACTTACATTCAAGTAATTTAAAACTTAATTTATCTACACAAATTTCAAATTAACTACATTGTAGTGGACAAAACTATCACAGAATTAATTTTAGCAACAAAGAGCATATATGAAGTTGGAAACATAAATAAAATAATATAACTATTGAAGAAAATCATATACTCTCTCTAACATTTTGTTTAATTGATGAATTAAACAATAACCAGTTGTGGACGCCATATCCTGGTTTTCATAATAAAGATAAATGGTAATAATTAATAATCAACTTAAATGTATTTTGGTTTATTTAAACATCTGATGAAATGCTGTGTGATAAACATCTTGTATTACTAATAGATCTATTAAACTACATTTAAAATTTATAAAGAGAAGTTAGTATATTTCCGTAACAGACTTTTCTGAAAATGAATTTGTTAAAAAAATTAATTTAATGAGTGTCTGAGATCAGAATGCTTATTACAATTTTGGGGTAAACCTTACAGTTTAAACAGTGAACTGATTTTAATATCATTTAGAAATTCATATCATTACATAGTCTAGTTGTGTGCTAAGAAGATTGTTATTTTTGCAACAAAATAACATTAGTCTACTTAAACAGGAGCGAGGCATTTCATAGTTGACATGGTTAAAATAGTATTAATTTAAATTAACAATGACAAATTACAAAATTTTTAATTTTTACTCTTAAAAATCAAAAGAGAGAATGCAAGAATGCTAAAAATAAAGGGAAAATAATAAAAAATAATGTTTACATAAAAAGACTTTAATACTGTACATATTACACATATACTGTACATAAAACACATAATACACAGTACAAACCTATAAATTACATTCAGTAAAAACGTTTTAATGTATATTTTAGATGAAATAAAAAAAGTGTAAAAAAGGAGATGTTCTTGTAGTAAAACAAAAGTACAATACAGGAAACACATTACGCTACACTATTACAGTACTGCAATTTTAAAAACTGACGGTTTTTCAAAAAAATCAAACATGGTTTTTTGTTTCATACTGAGAAAACACTGTCTCTAGATTTTTGACTGAACTTTTCTTAGCATCAATTATTCAGCTAACTGCTTTGTCGTCTTGTTCCTCTAAATAATGGAGCAGTCCATTGATGTGCTGCAAGACCACTTCGTGTGTCAATCGTGCATGCATGTACGTTCCTTTCTTCCTTCCTTCTCTTCACTTACACTTTGCTCTTCGTTTACCCCTCTTGCTTTGTCTGCTATTTCTTGGTCCGTCAGTCACTTAAATCCCGGCTCATTAGCCTCACCACTCTAGACAGTAGGCTTATCTCTACTGTACAACTTCGTTATCGTAGTTTTACTGGTTGTTACCTGTACTAAACAGGTAAAGAGAATCATAAAAGTTTTTTACTTATTTTTTCCGCAAGAGTCGCGGATAAATGGGAGTACACTGTAAAACAAATTAAAATTATAAACTCGTACTAAATGATTATAATATATTAAATTAACCTTGAGGTTGAAATTGAACCTACCTAAACAATAGGAAGGGAACACAACTTATTTACGAGTCGTGTTAATGTACCAGACATTTTTACTTTCACTATACAAACAACTCCATCCCTGCCCTTTGTAGTTTCTGTAATTAGACCGAGCGGCCGTTTTAATAATGGATGGTTGGTTTCTTTTAACAAAATAAGGTCTCCTATCTTACAATTTGATGTGTATTTGGTAAATTTGACTCTTTGCCGAAAGGTATTTAAATATTCCCTATTCCAGTCATGTCAAAGATACGGCCCGCGATCGCAATGTGTCACAGAAAGAAGAATCATGTTTTGTAGAGCTTTTAGACTTCACTCGATTCCTCTACAGAAGTTTTAAAATGTGCACACTACATTTATAAGTAATTTCAAGGGCAGCACGTGCCTAGACGAGCGAGAGAGATAGACAGTAACGCCATCTCTTAGCAACAAGCGGAAATACCCTATTATTTTTGTTGAGAACAATAGTATCTTTCATGCGCTTTGAGTCTAGACTAAAACCTTCCTTATCGATATAAAAGGAGTGCATCGGCGTGACGTGAGTCAGTTGAGTCGAGTAATTGAAGTGATACGGTCGGAGAAGGATTTTAGTTGTACTGCGAAGTAGTGATTGTGAAGTCTAGTGATTCTGAAGGTATTATACATTTGTTTGTGTCGTGCGCATGCGATATCCATAATTGTTGTGTCGAGTTCCATAATTGTTACGATTTTGGCATAATGTCACAAAAACGTAAAGTTGATAGTGAGTGCAGAGTTTTTCAGTCTAAATAGGAAATTGCATATTTTTTTCATAGAATGGAAAGGTAAACCACTGTGTTTGATTTTTAATCAAACAGTTGCTGTTTGTAAGGAGTTTAACTTGAAGAAACACTATGATACGAATCATAAATCAAAATTCGATTGTTACACTGAAAAAATAAGAATGGACACATTGCCATCTTTATAATCTAAACTTCAAGGTCAACAATCGATGTTTACTAAAGCTAATACTGAGAGCGAAGATGCCCTGATATCAAGTTTTATTATTGCATTAGAAATTGCGAAGAAATCAAAACCTTTCACTGATGGTGATTTTATTAAAGACTGTATGTTGAAAGTTGCTGATGTTTCATTTCCATTTCAAAAGTCAATAATTCAAAATATTTCGCTGTCAAGAAACACTGTTGCTTCAAGAATAAATGATTTATCTCAAAATTTGGTTCTTCAACTGAAGGAGAAAATTAAGGAATTTACAAACTTTTCACTGGCTGTTGACGAGAGCACCAATACTGTTGATACAGCTCAACTAGCTGTTTTTATACGAGGTATTAACAGTAACTTTGAAATAACTGAAGAACTATTAAAGTGCGTTCCATTGACAGGTACTACAACAGCAAATGATATTTATTCTGCAATTGATCATTTGATAGTAGAATATGAACTCGACTGGAATATACTCAGCAGCACAACTACGGATGGCGCTCCTGCCATGGCTGGCAAACATTCGGGCGTTGTAACTAAATTAAAACAGAAAACATCAGGGAATTTTGTGGGATTTCACTGTATAAATCATCAGGAATCATTGGCATCCAAACATTTAAAAATGGACCATGTCATGCAACCTATAATTAAAATAGTAAATTTTATAAGTAGCAGAGGACTAAATCACTGACAGTTCAGGCAGTTTTTACAAGATTTGGACGAAAACTTTTCTGATGTTCCTTATTTCACCGAAGTTCGTTGGCTCAGTCGAGGAGTAGTTTTAGAAAGATTTTTTGCATTACGTGACCCTATTCAAGCTTTCATGTTAAAAAAAGGCAACCCAATTGATTATGACAATGACTGGTGAGTTGATTGTGCCTTTTTGGTAGATATGAATACACTTGACTGATCTGAATGTAAAGTTACAGGGTAAAAATCTGATTGTCACTCAAATGTATTCATGTATCCAAGCCTTCGAAACAAAGTTGAGGCTGTGGGAAAATCAGGTAAAAAATCAAACTTTGGATCATTTCCCTCATTTAAAATCATTTAGCACAGTGAACCAAAAAAAATTGGATCAATATTCTCAACTTATGCAAAATCTGGTCACGGAATTCAACAATCGTTTTGAAGACTTCCACAAAATGAATGAAATGGAATTCCCAATTTTCAACAATCCATTCGATTTTGAAGCTTGGAGTTGATAGATCTTCAATCAATCGGACAGTATTTTGAATGAAAAATTTAAAGAGGTTAACGGTCTTATATTTTATACACAATATTTCAAGAGTTTGGAAAACTACCTGGAATTAAAAAAGCATGCAGCACGCATTCTGTGCATGTTTGGTAACACCTATTTATGTGAGCAGATGTTTTCCCTCATGAAAATAAATAAGAACAAACATCGCACAAGACTTACGAATGAACATCTCCAATCAATTCTTAAAATAATTACAACGAATATGATACCTAACATCAATGAGCTTGTCAAAAACAAGAGACGTCAGGTATCTGGATCTCGAGCTCAAAATAATTATCCTCCTTTATAACTTTGATATAATTTTTAACAACTGTATATAATACTATAAAATTTAAAAAAATAAGGTGTTATAATAATTCAGTACATTTTTTAAATTTGAATCTGGCCCGCCTACACATTCTAAATTTAATATATGGCCCTCTGCAAAATTGAGTTTGACACCTCTGCCCTATTCCATCGTCTCTAAAATAGTTGTTCAGAAGGTTGGTTTTTCTGTATGCAGAAAAATACTCTACGAACAATAATATAAAATTTCCTACAGAACAACCAATAGTTTGAAATGCTTCATAACACCTAAAATATATTCCACACTGATAAATATGACGGAACAGGAATATATGAGTTATCATGTAATGACTGTTCAAAGAAATATACAGGATAGAAGGGAAGGTCGTTCAGGAAAAGATTCAAAGAACACATTCCATCTTCCATACGAACTCCACATTTAACAAAACCTGAATCCAAATTTGCTGAACACATCATCTAGACCAACCACAAATATTCCTGCATAGATGAGTAGGCTTAAAATTTGTACCATTGTAAAAAGGGCAGATTCATAAATGCGTTGGAAGAGTTCGAAATATATAGGCAAGAGAAACATACTACTGAATGAAAAACTCAATTTCAATTCTAACTCATTATATGACATTCTACTAAAGAGAAGCAACCCCTCTCCATTGACTAGTGTAGGCGACCATCACTAGTTAAGGAATATGAGTAGTAAGGGGGCCACTTGAGCCCCAAATGACATCACAATGATAACGACGATCCGTCCACTTTGGCTCCTTGTATAAGACTAAAAAAAAAGAAGTTACACATTGGTTATATAATGGTTACACATTATACTACACCAGATCAACAAGGATAGTGGTGGTGAAAAAAACAGCTTAATCAAACAGACACTATTGGAAGACAATATTCGTGTAAGACAGGGTAAAATTGGACACATATACAGCCACTTATATATTATAGTTCACGAAGCGCACTATTACTTGCCCTAGATCTGTCCTAGATTAAGAATGAGTAATATGGAACACATTAACCTACCACACTGACACAAACATTTATAGAAGATTAGGGGGTGAGAAAGAACTTACCACGACACAAACACAATCACTTTTAAAACATTATATATTGGACTTTTGCACACACACACACACACACACTATATATATTAACTTTATACACTATATTTTAAAAGAAACGATACTGGGCGGCTCCTTGTCATGTCCCCAGTAACTCCAGTCCATAATCTCTATCATAAATTCAAAGGACACCGCCTTCTTCTTTGATGATACCTCAGTGATCTGAAAAAAAAATACCGAATGTAGAATTGCCGGCAATGATAGCTGGAAATATAATAATAATTAAATATATAATTTACTTACTTTAAACAAATTGGGGAGCTCTGTCCCGTCGATTACATCCACAATATCCATGTTGTCAACTCTATCTGAACTAGCGGGAGGAACTTGCGCGTTATTTCCCCACGACTTCCGTTTGTGGTTATACCGTTATAACTTCTATGCCTCAATATTTCTACAATTTCAATCGTTCAATCATTTGTGTGCAAGTGCAACATGAGCGATAATTCCGGATTTAATACAGACAGTTCATCGGATGAAGGAAAAAGAATTCTCCATGACACCATCAAGGAGACTCTGAAAAAATGCTGCTGCAGAAGAGCAGAAAAGTAAGGAAAATAACAAATTTTGGTAAGAAAATTTGTAAAATACACTATAAAATTCTTAAAATACACTACAAAATCATACAAATCACTTTTCAAAACTGTGAGTAGAACCCAGAGGCAACTGTTTGCACATGGCTGTCCTCAACTCCAATGGTGGTTTAACTGTGAGGTATTTTACAGTGCATACCGTAACTGTGGGTGTCCATGGGTTGAACCCGTAGAGCGGTGGATAAGAAAACATTAACGGCAACAGATGGATCCAATAGAGCCAGAGCCACAGCCCGAATCAGAGTCAGCTCGAACCTATCTGAAGCACACCAGCCTCTCCAGATATTCCAATCTCTGACCCTTTTGGGCCTTTGATATCCGAGATTGTCCGACCGGTCTTCTTTGACTCCCCATCAGACTGAAGATGAGGATGATTAAAATAATATTTATTGTTATAATTTTGAATCACCCTGTATTACTACATAATTTTGAAGTACCATATATTACTACGTAATTTTTAAACATCCTGTATTACTGCGTATTTTTGAAACACACTGTATTACAGTGTAATTTTGAAACACCCTAGACACTCATTTTATAACATATTTAATGTTATTTCTTGAATTTAATTTAGTGAATCTAATCATTATGAACCAACCCTTTGTTCGGGCGTCATTTTATAACATATTTAATGTGCTTTAAGAGCTTTTAATCAAAATTTGAGTTACTTCTCTGGTTGTAAGTCTGCGTTCTTACAATTCTACAATTAAATTTACCATTTTTAATTACCTGAAGGGCAGGGTTGCAATCTCAAATCGTACTTGCAGTTACTCCTATAGTATGGCACATGGTTATCACAAATAATCTAGCCAGACATTTTATATATAACAAGAAATCTTCCCTTTATTATATTATTCAAAAATAAAGACATTATCATTTAAATAAAAGCATCATTAACATTCAATTATGTGAAATGTAGAAATAATACATGTGCAAGTTATTGTTCAAAATCAAAGTTCTTTAAAATGTTCCCAATTAAATCAGTCAAGTTATATTCTTATATGCTTTACACTTTACTCACGAACTGTCTATCCAACCATTTGTATTTGGTTCAACTTCCCAAATACAATTTATTCCGCCATGAGGCTGCTAAATTCGAGTCTCTGCAGTGGTACCATGACGTGACTGCCCACTGTTGAATCCTGACAAAGACTGACTAAGCAACGCTTTCTTCTTTGTTGGAAAGACGCTCAAATATAAAGGAAATTGAAATCTGGAAAAACTTCCCATGAGTCAGCGAGCGTTAAGCTTCGCCAGGGAAAAATATCCCATGATGCCTTGCGAGAGCGTCTTTCCAACAAAGAAGAAAGCGTTGCTTAGTCAGTCTTTGTCAGGATTCAACAGTGGGCAGTCACGTCATGGTACGACTGCAGAGACTCGAATTTAGCAGCCTCATGGCGGAATAAATTGTATTTGGGAAGTTGAACCAAATACAAATGGTTGGATAGACAGTTCGTGAGTAAAGTGTAAAGCACATAAGAATATAACGACTGATTTAATTGGGAACATTTTAAAGAACTTTGATTTTGAACAATAACTTGCACATGTATTATTTCTACATTTCACATAATTGAATGTTAATGATGCTTTTATTTAAATGATAATGTCTTTATTTTTGAATAATATAATAAAGGGAAGATTTCTTGTTATATATAAAATGTCTGGCTAGATTATTTGTGATAACCATGTGCCATACTATAGGAGTAACTGCAAGTACGATTTGAGATTGCAACCCTGCCCTTCAGGTAATTAAAAATGGTAAATTTAATTGTAGAATTGTAAGAACGCAGACTTACAACCAGAGAAGTAACTCAAATTTTGATTAAAAGCTCTTAAAGCACATTAAATATGTTATAAAATGACGCCCGAACAAAGGGTTGGTTCATAATGATTAGATTCACTAAATTAAATTCAAGAAATAACATTAAATATGTTATAATTTAGTTAGACAGAGAGTTGCATTTTAGCGAGGTCAGCTGTTTGCGAATGAGGATAATGTTCAAGGTTTGGGAAAACATTGACCATATTTTCAAAAATCACATTGTAGCTGTTACACTACATACGCATCCCCTCCCGTGTGAGCATTTCAAAAGTCAGTTCAGTTTTAAGTGTTAACCGAGTCTTTGTAAGTACAAGCTATATGCTCATTACACTTTTGTATTTTTTCTTATATTCAGTCAATATCTGATATTAAATTTAACAATATTATTCATTTATTTATTTATATGTTTTGACTATATTTGATGTTAAGCTCGATATTATATTATATATTTATTTATGCGTTTTATGGTACTGGGAGTTTCATATAACTATTTGTCTATATATTTATATTATCTAAACTTATGATGGAACCTATCAAACTTATAAACATAACGACATCTCATATTTGAAAATTCCGAATTACATGTACTTTTCAAATTTAATACCCCTCCTGAGCATGTGAACAGTGTAAATTGGATAAAATTGGGTTAGCAAAAATTGATTATCAAAATGAAGGAAGGGTCACGGAAAATGATAGGCTTGGATTTACGTTTCAAAACAAGAAAGTCCAAACACCGGGCTATATTGCTTTTAGACCGTTGTCCGAGTTTTCGGTAGACACACTTTGGGTAGTTATTGGGAATATAATACAGAGTGGTTTACAAAACATCAGCATTTGCCTATAACTACTTTTATGAAAACTGTCACATACCATACACTACTCTTGGAGAACACGTATGTTCTACTATGTGTAATTCTAGTTACAGTTCTCTCAACGGTGTGAAAAGGACGGTAATGGTATAATTTGCTATAGGTGTAAAAGATATTTCCCATATCAAAGTTGTTTTAATCGTCACAAGGGCATTTAGTGTGATACACTAAAAGAATGTTTAAAATGCGGACATATTATTAAGAAACCATTAAAAAATCCCAATCATGTATGTTACGAAGCGTACTGTAGCGTCTGTTCAAAATATATGCCTTCGCGGGCACCGTTGTTGAGAATTGACAAAAGGGAACCTAAAACAAGTGATTTACTAATTTTTTTTTATATCAAGACAACTCAGGATACACCCTTAACCTCAAATCCTCAAGCTAGAGTCCATAAAGTTAACTTGAATATAAGTCAACAATTTTATAACTCATGTCCGCAAATTGTCCTATTGAACACGATAAAATTCAAATTTTCAAATCCAAACCTATATATCAGTTTATGAATTATGTGATGGAGGTTCGGAAAATGTTTAAAAAGGTAACACTTTTATCACATTAAGGATCTGGGTTTGATAAGCAAGTTATCCAATATATTCTAGAGGAGACATAATTTACACCTGAACTGATCACTAGAGGGAGTAAAATCATATTATTAGAACTAGATAACGTTTGTTTTATCGATTCCCTTAATTACATGCCTATGGCACTGCAAAATTGCCTAAAGCTTTCAATTTACCTCCTGAAAAGAAGAAGCTTTACTTTCCTCACCTTTTCAATACATTAGCAAATCAAAATTATAAGGGTCCTATGCCATCTATTGAGTTTTACAATCCAGACTTGATGTTTGATGAGAGTCGAAAATACTTTCTAAAATGGTACAATAATCAAATTCAGAACAATTATGTGATTAATCTTCAAGTAGAACTTGTAGCCTACTGTATTTCTGAGGTTGATATTTTGGCTCAGGCTTGTCTCAAATTTAGAAAACTGTTTTTGAATCAGTGTAATGTCGATCCCTTTTTAGAAGCAGTTACAATAGCATGTCCATGTAATTTATCGTTCAGGTGTAATTATTTTAAAAATAGAATACTATCGGTATTATACTGAGAAGGGGTTACAGTTTGACTGATAACCAATTGTCTATTTATTGCATTACAATGGCTTACATGGAAAGAGGATCAATTATGAATACAAATTGAACATGCAGGAAGGGAACGAGAAGTCAAAATTGAAGGAGTGAAAGTTGAAGGTCATTCAAATAATACTATATTTGAATTTCACGGTTGCTACTTCCATGGTTGTCCCTAAATGTTACCCTCTAAATTGTGATGAAAAGTTAAATAATGATTCACGTGACACATTAAATTTTAGATACAAAAGAACAAAATTAAAAACCATAAAGCTTGCTACTATGGATTACTTAGTATTCGAAATGTGGGAATGTAAGTTTAGACAAATGAAGAAGGAAAAATCTCTTGAAACGGCCTACCTCGAAACTCATCTTGTTCTAAATATGTTACCTCTCAATTTGCACGATGTTTTTGTTGAAGGGATAGGGCTGATCCCCATCGCTATGGTCGGGTTCCAAACTCCTCCTCAGACTCTAACGCCTTCTCTGATTTGGAGGAAGAGGAGGACCCCAAAGCAATATATGTTGCTCGAAGTCAAGTATGTTGACTTCTACACATGCTCTATTTATTCGACACTGTGAATAGTATAATAATTTTGATTTTGATTTTTCAGCATCCTTGGGAGAAACTGGTTGATACAACATTTTCTGGAGGACGGAGTTAATAGCATCGCCTTCATTGGTCCACAACAACAATTACTTAACCATACCAAACATGACTGTAGGCCCTACCACATCCAGGTAAGTTACAGGAATCAAAATATCCTCTTTTGTGTTTGGCCTGTTAAGAGTGGGAGGGGGTGCTATATATTAGATTTACATTCGTCTATACCAGTTTAGCTACAACCCTCAGAGGATGATGACTATGTAATCGAAATATACAAAAAGTAATATAATAAACATAATTGAATTTCTTATAGTTTTGGTTTTGTTTCCTGTTTTTTTATTATGAAAATATGTTTAATTAACCATTCCTAGCCATAGTAGCAACCTTTCATATACGTGCGGGTTTGAGTGCACTAGGACTCTTTAAAACTGTATTGATTGAGAATTAAAAGTTGTTAAACTAATCATTGCATGTATTAGTCACTTGTAGCCTTTGTTTGCTATAATAGGCTATTCAAATTGGGCTTTTGATTATAACAATCTAACAAGTTACATCTTGTAGTTTAGACTTTTAAAGTTTGACATAATGTGCTCCAATTAAATTGATTGAATTAATTAACAACAGACGTTATATTTGTCTAAACTAATATAGGCTTCGTCAAAAAATGGCTTTAGTCATATTGCAGATAAGACAAAATTGAAAAAAAAAAGAAAAGATTATTAAAAATTGAAGGCGTTAAAATTTTAAAATATAACATACTATCACAACAATTATTACAATATGACATAAAGGTATTATATCGAGATCGAGGGACTGAATTATATTGAAATATGGTCTGTGGGGTCCAAAATATTGGGCTAAAAACAGTTTACACCCATGGCATATATTGGAATGAAAAATTTTGATGTAAAATTTGTGTTTACTTGTGAACTTGTATGTCTCACTCTCACATAATCTGTAGCTAATGTAAAGTTGGTCCTGGTAGGCGGCCTCGTCAAGTATTTTGTCAAAATAAATTGTTTTGAGGCATCAAGATGTCTGCCGCTACCACAGCATTGGTGAATCTTATCACCTTAGAAGTTGAAAAGTGGTGTGCAAAAGTACAAAACCGTTGCTGTTTCTTTTTTCACCATAGATTATTAGGTTTGCATAGACATCTGTGTACCCATTGATTGAACAGTGTCATCTTTGAATTACGATGAAGTGTTAAAGAAAAATAAATAATACTGAGTTTAGTACTCCACAATTTTAGTATTGATTATGGTGAAAAATAATCAATAAATTATTGATTATGGTTTTTTTTTGGATGGTGAATTCATCTGACAAATAGTTTTGCCAACCTCTGCTTAAGCTTAAAATTTAAAGTGACTAAAGTTTAAAAATGACGAACATCAATTTCATTTATTTTTAAATAACTGAAGATTAGCTACACCGACAAATTTTTGAATTACACTCTCATGTCTTGTTATTTTCTAATTACATAGTAAGATAAGTTTTTTAAAGGTGGGAAAATTTCATATGTGGCATTTTCATAGCAAAATGCTGGCATCTTGGCTTTTAAACTTTTTTTTTTAAAGTTTGTAATGCCATTACAAAATAATTTTAAAAAACTTGTCAACCTTTTTGCTTCAGACCAAATTCATTAAAAAAAACAATAGAATGTAATTGTCTCTACAGCCCAAATGACAACAGATTTTCAAGTTATGTTTACAAATCTCTAGAATATTCTAGTTCTATTTAACAAAGGCTGATTTTTGTTTAAACTTTAAAACAAGATAAAATTATCAAGAAATTTTGCAAACAAGTGACTTTATGTTAGGGTTTAGATGTTTGTAGTAATTATTAACTACTTTTCTTTTATAAAGAACATACAAGGAAAAACTTGGAAAAGAAAAAGATGGCAACTTTGTTTATATAACCAAAACTCAATATTCCCATAACTATTGATACCCTGAAAAAATATTTGTCAATTATTTTCTCATTTTCATTTCAACTATAATACAAACATAACCGCATTAGTAATCTTGGATTACACTCCTTTCATATATAACGATGGAATTCAAACATTTACTAACTTTAATAAATTACTGAAAGTTAAAATAATACCAAAGGAAGAAAACATTGCTACAGGCTGGCCTAGCACAAGAGATGCACTGCGGCAAACATGTTTCACTCGTGGACCTTTCATAGTAGCCTTCTGCCTGCGACTTTCTTTTCCTTCAGGTCTATCTTTTTTCCTTTTCTTCTTTTTTACGTTTGGAGCTGTTTCAATTTTAACACCTAAATAAACATTTCTAGCTTTAGTACTTATTTTAACATAATATTATCATAAATTTCAAGAATATAGAACAAATCTTGCTATCATGTGACTACAACTACAACATAAAAATAGTAAAAATAAGCCTAGAACCAAAGACTAGGCCTGAATGTCAAAAATTGAACACATGCTGTTGATCAGATAGCTATGAGATATTGCAAACGTGCTGCATACCTAAACATAAGCTTAGAACACAGGACTAGAAGACTAGGCCTGAATAGTAAAAACTATAACATATAATCAGGTACATAGTGATCCTAACATTTTGTAAAAGTGGTAGCAAACACTATGAACACAATAAAAACACAAAAATGGTTGTCCTCAGTGACCCATTTATAGTACTGATTTTTACCCCTCAATGACCCATTTATAGTACTGATTTTACATACACTATAGAAAAACCATCTCCACAGTATAGTTAGTTGGAAGTTCTAGTGCTATCTTCTAACTTTTTGAAATTTCAATGACAGCATGTCGAATTTACCACACTCTTCCAACACTAACATATTATGAACAGAACCCAAAAACCTACAGATGTTCACAGGGTACGAGACTTTTTCTTTTAGATATAAATTCCATACTTATAGTGAGTACAAGTGTGCCAATCCCGACGACCTAGCTGGATCTACATCTTTTTCCATTCTACTCTTTAATTCCCTCACTTTCATGTCTCTCATAACCAGCTCCTGTTCTCTTCTAGTTATTAGAGTTCTCTAATAATTTTTTTTTTTTTTTTTTTTTTTTTTTTTTTTTTTTTTTTTTTTGTCTTGAAAAATATAATAAGCATGAGATTTATGAATTATAAATATGACTGATGTTTATTAACACAATAAACTTATTTTTAGTTAATTATACACAACACAAATTCAATACATTTATTTGAGGTCTCGAGTATTGTTTCTTAATTTGTTACGACTTGCCCTTTGAGTAAGAGCTTTTATAGTTATGATTACTATACAAAATCATGTGTTTTTTTTAATAATGGTAGGGATTCTACACAGATAAAAACAAAATTTTACACTAATTTCTTACATCCAAACAATTGATACTTAATTTTAAATGGGTGTCTACCTGATGAAATTATGAAATGATTATGGTGTGAAATACAAATTGGATGATGGGCAATTATTTTAATATTTTATTATAATTATATATGTGATGTACAGTTTGAGGTGTGTGACTATTTTGGTTGGGGTCTTGTGTTATATAATAATTTTATGGTACCCTGAGGTTAATACCCATGTTAATTTATAACATGAATTAACATGCATTATAAAGCCCCCTTTCGATTTAGTAAAACATGTTTTAATGAAATCAAAATTAGGATACCGTAATTCAGAATTTCATAATTGTTTGTGCCCCCCTTTAACTAAAACATATTTTTCTTATTCTTCAATGATTGTATAGGTATCGAGGGTTTTGTGTTTTTAATAGTGTTGTGTGCTATACTAGGTTTCGGCTTATTGTTTTCGTCTTTTAATGTGTATGATGTAGGGTCCATCGTATAACTAAAATAGCTTGACGGTCATTCCTGTTAGCAAATTTGATACATATTGTAGCCTGACGAGAACCAGATCCCCTTCCTGAAACTCCTGTATTTTGTGTGTCATTAAATTTCTGAGTGTGTTTATTTCCGTCTTTGACAATGTGTTCACCTGCGAATTGTAATTTTAAGTTTATGTCAGTGTTAGTGTGTATAAGTTCTGGAAAGTGTTTGTGCTAGAACTGTCTAGGTGTTGTGTTTAAGTGTAGGTGTTGTGTAAGTGGCGTGTAACCGGTGGTGGTGTGGGGTAATATTTTGAGGTATTTGTTCAGTAGTGGTACACAATCCACCCAGTTCTTGTGTTCCACATCTGTACATCAGATGCAGTAGATGTCCTCAGACATCTTCTTATCTTTCTATTCACCCTTTCTACTTGGTTGCTATGGGGGGGGCGATGTATGGGGGAAAAGATGAGTGTAATATCATTGTCCTTCAGTGTATTGATCCATTTGTTGTTGGTGAATCGCGTACCGTGGTCAATCTGGACCTCAAGATTTTTCCATATCTCGTGAAACAGTCATTGTACAAGGGTCGGATTGTGGCTTGCATTGTCATGCACTTGATCGAATAGATCTGTAAGAATTGAGAAAAGGTGTCAATGGTCACAAGTAGATACTGTGGTCCATGTTTTCTAGTGGGGAGCTTACCAAAGAAATCAATGGACAGTTGCTGATGCGGTCTGTCTATCATTATGGGTTTCATCGGCCCATGGCAGACTTGGTTTTGGTGTTTGCATTTCAAGCAAATGTTACAAGTTCCCAGCAGTTCTCGTATGCTTTGATTCATATTGCTGAAGATAATGTCCACTTACAATAAATGAATGCACCTTAGGTGGTCCGCAGTGTAGGTAGAACTTGTGTGTTTCTATGATGAGGTTGTCGATCGTGATATGTAGGACAATGATTTTCCGAGTGTAGTTGTATTTCGAGAATAGTGTATCATGTAGTTTGGATTGTTTGGTATGTAGTGTTACGTTGTCATCCTTTGAGTCGTGTTTTTGTCGGATTATGGGCCCAAGTTGTGGGTCATCTCTTTGAAGTTGTTTAAATAATTTGAAATTTTGTATTGTACAAATTGACTGTTTATGGCTCTTTTGATTTTGTTGATGTATTAATATTTGTTGGTCGTGTTATAGGTGCTTCTACTTAGCACACCTGCCATGTGATTGTCTTTTCCGCAACAGTGTTCTAGGGTTATGAATCCACCTTGAAATACGAGAATTCATTAGTCGGCAGTTTTGTATGAATCTGAGTGCTTGATATTGTGACCACCATATGCGAACCAAGTAAGATTTGTCAGTTCTTTTTGCGAGTACAGTAGAACTACAATTATCTGACCTTCGATTAACAGACTCCTCGGATTATCTGATCATCCATCTGCACTACCGTGTATCAGCATTATCAATCAGGACTCCTGTCACATCAGGTTTGAATTATAGAACATTGACAGGACAGGGCTAAACTATAAAATGCTCCCTCAAAAAACCCTTGCCTCGAAGAATGAAACAGTCACAGGTGCAAAATTAGCAAAGAACAGGCAGACCATTAGGACATGCAGCAACCAAGTGGTGTAATTGGCAAATCTAAGAACCTAAGACCCTTCAAAAACATAAATATGTCAGCACTTCCTGTTTATTACAAAGCTCAAGAAAGTGCTTGGATGAATGGTAATTTGTTTGAAGAATGGTTTTTTATGCATTTGTTCTGGCTGTTGTTTTCTATCCCCCCCCCCATATGTGACTTCAATAATCCAACCAATGGACCAGGGTGTTATTGGGTGGTTAAAATGATGTTATATGAGGAAATACGTCAGCACTTTGTTAGAGAAAACAGAAGAGGGTTGTGATCTTTTTGAAGCAATAAAAACCCTCAACATAAAAGATGCAATTTATACAGTTGCTCAAGCTTGAGAAGAACTTAAGAAAACCATTCTACAAAAACCATGGAAGAAGGGTTGTCCTACCCTAAACCAAGAACAAGAATTTCCAAAAACTAATGAGTCAGCCATTGCAGATGTAGTCTCTGATTTACAAACTCTTCAGAATGATATCCAGTCTGATGATGTAGAGGAATGGTTACCAGAAGGTGACGTTGGTGCTGTTACTAATGAAGAACTTGTAGATCATCAGATCATCGATCTTGTGTTACAACAGTCTAGTGTTGAGCAAAAAGAGTCAGATGGTCACGAAAAGGAAGAAGACAAAAAGATCAGCGACTCTGCAGCATAGGATGTGTTCAAGACTGCCCTCAAATATTTGGAACAACAGTCAACCGCTACATAAGTGGCGTGATGCAGCCGCAAAAGTCAAGGTTTAAGAAATTGAAACAAAAACATTTTACACTTTTTTAAATGGATTTTCAATGCCTAAAATGTTCTGTTTTCCTTTCTCTTTATTAGAAATATAATTGTTTAACTTAATTTTGATTAGTTACATTTTTGTTTATTATTTCAGCTCTGAAAATTACTTGTTTTATTGTCCTTCAACTCATAAACATTACAGCTTTCCGATGTCTGCATGTGTCTATTTGGAATATTATGTGATCTATGGCTATGTCGCTCACATCTGTCTATAAGTAGAAACCACTATTGTAGTCAGGGAGGTCTATAAAGTTTGTTTGTAGGAATTTTGCCTTGAGTTATGTGAAGATTTTCTTCTCTTTGTCCATCCACACGAATTTTCTCTTTTTTGAGGTTAGAATGGCAATGAGTTGAATGAGGTTGGAATATTGGTTAATAAATCAATTGTAGTAATTGTATGTGCCTATGAATTTTGTAAGTTGCTTGGTACTTTTTGGGTAGGGGAAGTCTGTAATGGCCTTTACTTCGCTGTCATCGGGCTGGATTCCAGCTGTCGTAAATTTATGCCCTAGGAATGTCACTTCATGCTGGCAAAATGGAAATTTGTCAAATTGAATGATCATGTTCACTGTCTGAAATCATTGAAACAAGTCGCGATGTTGCGTTAAGTGTCCTTCAAATGTGTCAGTCGGGTAAGATTTGTATATATATATATACTTAGGTTTGATGGATGAAATTTTTGTGGCATTCAAGATCTTGTGATTGATGATATGGTACCCTGAGGTGATAGTTTCTTTAATTTATAACCTGAATTAAAGTATCATTTATATAATATGTACTAAGTGAAATCCTAGAACAGGGTTGATACTTGAGGTCGTAGAAGCTCCGAATTTATGAGCTCGGATCACCAAATTATTTCAAATTAGAATATTTTTCAATTATAATAAATGTATACAATTTAAAAACTGTGGTAAGGAAAGGGAAGAAACCCAAGCAAAGGGTAACAAAGCCTTTAGCCAAGTACAGTTAACAAAGACCCAAGTTTAAGTCAAAGTATGTTACCATTGTTTTGTTTCCAGGGAAATAAAAAATCTGTTAAGAGTTTAGGGCTACCCAGTGGAGTCCATCAACCGCAGTCATGTCCTTTGCAGTTATAAGATTTTTCAAAACTTTGATATTAGAAATATTACTAAATATTATAAAAAATAGTTCCATAATTATTTTGTTCTGTTTTTGTGTGCAAGTTATTATCACATTAAGTGTGAAATAGAAGTTTATTATTTATAAAATCATCAAAATGACTTTCGTAAGCCTACAAAACTTTCACTGTTAAAAAAGAGAAATAATCTAATTTTAAAATTGATGCAATATTAAATTATGAGAATGAGATTCAAATAAAGAAGAAACAAAGAATTTTTCTTTGGAATAAATATTTATTTCATCACGTAAACAATACTGAAAATAAATTTGATGAACTCCATCAATTAATTGTGTTATGTACTTGTTTTACCATGATGATAAATTGACTCTACCTTTGCTATTTGCATAGGAATCACTATCAGATCACCGGCTACCAATAAGTAATAGTTTTTAATATTCGTGAACTTTTTGACATGATATATTTTTCTAATACAAAAAACTAAATGATAAAATTCAGTGAATATGTATTTAGTATATCACATCCTAAGTTATAATTGACTAAATTCCTGCAAAAGAAAAAATTATTAGAGGAACCATTTAATTAAAGTTTAGAGGCATTAATTAAAAGTATTTATTGAACAATTATTTGAGTTGATTAATTGTAAAGACTTAATTGATATAATTTGGATGAATTTTCAAACTATTATCTGAACATTCTGATTTGATTAAATGTTAAGACTATGATGAACATCTAAATTTGATTCTACTTTATGAATATATGTGTTTCAGGTTGGATTAATGTTGTTAAGATTAAGTATTGTATTGTTCTTCTAAATTTGATATTATATCTATGCATTTCAGATATTACGACTGTGTTTTAATTTAAGTAGTACACTCTGTCAAAGAATTCATGCCCGGGGATTAACTTATTTTAAAAAAAAGTATGTGCTCAATCACTTGTTGGCACCCTATATTTGAATTTATAGTTTGAGTATGAATGTACAATAGTAACGTAAATAATAATCTTTTAATTAAAACCAGTAGCACAGAGAAGCAGGAAGATTACAAGCCACTTCAACAAAAATTTCACATTTTGGTAAATTCCACAGAATTCTGCAGTTTATGAGGATCCACTACAACAACTTTAAAAATATCAATATTTCGGAAAACTAGTGTGAATAAAGAATCGGGTTGAGTTCTACTAAACCGTGATCTTCTGCAGGTTTTTTTTCATCAAACAATCTATTGATTTAATTTCAAAACCGCATAAAAAGTTCATATTTAAAATAAAAAGTTCAGGAAACCAATATTTGATCGATTGTGAATAATTTCAGTTTTTTCTCATATATAATTTCATTTTTATTTCTAGTTTCATTACAGTATAATTAAAAAATATAATAGTTAATAGGGCCTACTACATAATATGATGCATGGGGAATAAATTATTTGTAAATGGAGGTGTGTGGTTTTTTAGAAAATATTAATGAAATTATAATCTCTTGATAAGCTGATGATGACACAGAGGACTTTTGCCTCTAAAAAGTAAAACAATTTTTAAAATTAATAATCTCTCAGGATTAGGACCTATCCTTCAAGGTTTTATACGATTTATTCTGTCGATTAAAAAAATCCTGATGGCCAAATATCTGTTGTGTTGACATTCACCAGGAAGATACAATAAAGAAGTTCAAGGCCAATTAAGTTAGCTTCCCCTCTCGTTACTGTGGTAATAGCATTGACTTCTTGAGTAAACAACAACAAACACTCTTCCTTTTATTATTTGTTAGTCACTCACATACATGTATGCGCATTGTTTTTTTACACCTTTCGATTCATATTTTTAAATCGAAGCTATATTTAATTATTAGAATTAAGTTTATAGACAGAAAATTATTTATGATATTTAGAATATAAATATATTGCATCCTTAGAGTAAAGTGTTTTCAGTCAATGTTCATTCAAAACCCCGCCCCTCCCGCATTTGTTCTTAAGCATCCACAGCAGTAGATTGGACAAAATCTGCTGATTTTGATTCTCACCTATTACAAATGAACAGAGGCTACAATATAGCTAATTTCATATCAGTATCACACAGGGAGTATTTCCATATTTTGTTTACTATGAAACCACAATTTCTCACAATTCTCACATCCTATTTTTAAACTATTATATGTTTCCCTTCAGTATTGCATTATTTGAATAAAAAAAGACATATTTAAACTTGTGTTAACTTACTTGGTTTTTCTTTAATTTCTTTGTTTATGAAAGTTGTGTCCACTTTAACATTGCCATTACTTAAATATTCTATATTTCTTGTTAGTATTATCTTCCTCGGCCTTCCAACTCTCCTAATCGCTTCTTGTACAGATGGTATTTTGTGTTCTTTACTAAAAATGTTCGGCTTTACCACATCATCTTTTTCTTTCTTAATATTCTGTTCTGTTCCAACAGGTACTTTCTTCATCTGATTTTTTTCCCTTCTCATTCTTTCAATTTTAATGGCTTGCACATTTCTTACATCTCGTTTCACAACAGATGATGCTTCACCTCTCACGATTGCTGTTGCTTTCTTCTTTAAATTTCTTGCAAGCAGAAGTTGATTTTCGACTGCTTCATCAGTTACTCGACCTGCAAAGCGAGCAATGCTTGCCAAAGAGTTTATAGCTGCTTTCCTCTTTTGTCTTTCTCTAGGTTCAGAATCATCATCATTCCCCCTTTTATTTCTTTTCTGTAATTGATGTCTCTAAAAAAGAATAAAAATATGTAATTGAATAAAAATAATCAACCCACATACTACATCACTTTATATGTCAGTAAAAAAACAAAAGAATACAGAAATAAACCATCAAATTTAAAACAACAAAATATATTGTTATTTTATTATATCTTAATATAGTAAAATATTAAGACTGCAGTAAAGATCATGTCTTTTTGTCCATTACTCTTGAACCACACTTTTACATTAGACTTGGTATATAGGTTTTGTGTTGAATATCAATATCAATATTATATTGAAATTGATAGAGCCAATACGATAAAATCAACCTATAATGACAGTGTAGAAGGCTCTTTTACGGTTATTTCAATATTTTTCAACCAAACTTCGGGTTGCATACTTTTTGAAACACCCGTTAACTGTACATGTCTTCTACAAAAGCCGCTCACAACAGTTTACCAGATTCATGATTTGGTCTGGTAAACACTTCCAATATACTACGCTGCATTGTAAAATATTCCTATGTAAGGATATAAAGTGTAAATATATTCCTTGTGTGTATGCGAAGTGTAGATGTAAAATGAATTTGTGTGTGTGTGTGTGTATGTAAAAAGATAAAGTGTATTAAATATTTCATTCCTCTATGACTTGGATATCATGAGAAAAGTAAAACCCCTCTCATTGGGTGCAGCTAGTTAGTTCCCCCCCCCCCTTTTCTTGCAAAAACATAGAAACTGTATTTTTAGACAAAATTTTTTTACTTAGAAAATGTATATTTTAACCCTCCACACGTCGAACGACCCATCCGTCGGTAGTTCATCGACCGGAAAACACGTATTTTGCAATTCAAAATTTCGCCCACTTAGAATCGTCCTATCACAATAAAAAAAAATAGTGTTAAAAAATTAATGTTACGTAGATACATAATCATGCAAACAAAAAATACCACAAAACATTATAAATAATATTCCAAAAATTGCTGAAGTTCGCATTTTTGATACGTAACGTCAAAGAATTGTGCTTAGCGATTGTAAACAAAAATTACGTCATTTTTCTCTAATATTCCCAATTCGATATTTCTGTCAAACAGATCGAACATAACATTGTTCGATAGATGGCATCTTTCTCTTTCGATCTGTGGTTTCCAAATGTTTCTATGTGTTATAGTTTTTATTATATAAAAATTAAACAAAATCAAGAATTTTAGCTCATTTTTACACGCTAAAAATTACTTTTTTTTCAATTCAACTTTTATCCTTGTAAATGGAGTCGTAGAGAAATGAATTATACACCATTGAAAAGCTTGTGTTTCAATCTTTCAAAGCTGTGTAACCTGAATTTCATAGAGAGAATAGAAAAAATATAAATATTTCTCATAATCAGTCAGTTTGGCCGGCAGGTAGCACCATGAGACGGCCGTCGAAAAGGTTACAAGTTTTATACCTCTTTGTTTTGATTTTTTTGTAAAAATTCATTCGTGTCCAAAGAGCACAAGTTGGCACTATTTTATAGTATTTTTCTTCCTCTTTCAAACTACGCATCCAAATTATGAACCTTTCTGAATATAATGATATATAGAAGTTGTGTTTTCCATAAATATTACTATTTTTGGTGAATTTTTGAAAATAAATTTAACAAATTCCCGTTTTTAGTAAACCAATTTTTTTTTGAAAATGTAACAATTTTTTTTCTTTTTTCCTAAATATATTCACAAATATATTACAAATCTCTAGTAATAGTTGAAAAAATTCAAAAAAACAAATTGTATGGTGTACATTACCATTTCTGTGAAATTCTTTCCTCTGTACTTTCCGATTTTTTGCTATTTGACATAATAACTCTAAATTTTTTTCATCAAAATTTTTTTTTCACTACACAGCTAAATTCTATGCACCTTTCTGAATATAATGATATATAGAAGTTGTGTTTTCCATAAATATTACTATTTTTGGTGAATTTTTGAAAATAAGCCTAACAAAATCCCTTTTTTCGTAATTTTTTTTTTTGAAAATGTGACATTTATTTTTATTTTTTTCTAAATATATTCACAAATATTACACAAAACTTTTGTATATCTTGAAAAAAGGTGGTACGCTATTGATTTTGGATGATACAGGTTTTTCTGAAAAATGTTAACATCATTTTTTGACATCTAACATACTTACTCCAAAACCGTTTCATATATATATATATATATATATATATATATATATATATTTTACATAGATAAATTCTACGCATCTTTCTGAGGAAAATGATATCCTATAAGTTAGGTTTTGTATACAAATAATATATTTTATTAATTTTTAAACAAACGAAGAAAATTAACATTGACAGTTCGAGGGTTAAGACAAATAAAGAAATTTTGACCTCAAACAATCTATGATGGAGCCATTATTAATTAATATGGCCTTATATACAAGTGAAATCTTGGTCTAAATCCTTCATATCAAAATTCTCTTGCATGTTTTTACTTTAATTTCATCCAGGAAAGTAAGACTATGATGTGTCCCCCTCAAGAGATTGTTTGCCTTTATACACAAACAACAAAAAATCTTTCAGGGAATGTGTCTGCTAAAGTCCAACCTATTTAAACATTTTTTTTTCTATTATTATGATTCTATATTTATTTATGTAGTGCTATTTATTTATTTTTGATGTTATTAATTTTACTTATTTTGTGCTTTAATCAATCATAACTTTAAAATGCTAAAAATTGCATGCCAAACTGAAAATAACTTTTTCATACTCACAACTTGCTTCAAATGTTTCGATTTTCCATTCTGGATATAGTTGGGTAACTATAAAAAAACAAAGAATAATAAGATTAAAGTAAATGAAATACAAGCCTAAGGTATCATATACATTGTTTTTACGGTTGTTAAAAATGGAAAGTTATCATAGCCTAAACTCTTACAAGTAAAAACCACAAACTAAATAACAATGATATATAAATATTACCAACACTAACATAACAATCCTAGAACTAGGTAACAAATGTAAATTATAACCAAATTGACAAAACTAAAATAATGTATTACATTATTACAGGACTTCAAGGACTCCTGCAAAATCATATACTACTATAAAGATTCAGACAATGGAGGATGCATAAGTACCCTATTGAGGATAATAGCATTAACATTCAACATCACCTGAATTGAATTTGGTGAACCAAATATCTTACAGAGATGTTTCATTCAAGAACACCCCAAAAGAATGAGATTTCCTGTAGAAACATTTTTATATAGTTGGTATTGTTGAGGATTTCTATGTTCCATTAAAAACATTTAGGATAGTATGTCCCAACAGAAATACACCCCAATACTATAAACCAGAAGTCTTAAAATAGGATATAAACATACACTCGACTAATGTTAAAAGCCAAATGGTGTCAAAATGAAGTGAAACTGATGTAAATACAGAATGCTGGAGATTGGTATCAAAATACGGAGAACTGTCAAGTCTCCTACTGATTACTTGATCGTCAACCACACTAAACACAACACTAAAAACATTACTGAAAATGGATGTCAACATATAACAAGGATAAAAGAAAAAAACACGAATTGCACAACTGACTTACATTTTGCAAATACTAAAAACACTTCGCTTCTTCAGAATTTATCCTTTATCTTCTCAGTTAAATACAAAATATTTGAAGCTGTTATCTATGTCCGAAAAGTGATGGCTCACCAATCTCAGCAAGTAAGCTTGAGATTGAGACTAGGCTCGCTAAATGCTCCCAAGACAAGAGGCAAAAAAAGGAGAGTTGTAGATTGGTAGTCTTCTTAACCTCTTGATGCCCACGCCCGCATATATGCGAGCAGACGACTGCCCTGCCAGCAGCCCACGCCCGCGTATATGCGAGCTGGCGTCAGCCGTTTTATTTCTAATTTTTTTTTTGTGTTAGCGGTTATACTGCTACGACGTATTTGGTATTGAACTGTTCAGCAGAATGCAGAGAAATGAGAGGTAATTTTTGTTTTAGTGCTTCTTAGTCTGCATCACTGCAATTTTCGTTTCACTTTCATTATTTCACCAGCTGTCACTGTATAGCTGTGGTAGCTTCCTTTGTTGTTGTGTCTTGGTAAACAAACCGTTTATAATGTCTAATTTGTGTGAACGTGAAATATCGGAGTATTTATATCGTGATGATTTTAGTGATTTTTTAGACAGTGATAGTGATAATGACAATGACGAGATAATGCGTAGTGTAGTGACGCGTTCAAGTTGTGTAGTGGAAAATGTTCCTGGACCTTCCGGCAATGCAACGACGCATTATAACCTATATTACAATCCAATTCCCGGCCCAAGTGTTGTAAATAGTGAAATATATAATTGTAATAAATATAAGAGTACTGAAAATTATGTACCAAAAACATATATAGCTTGTATATTTGTTCTTTTTTAATTTAATGTAAAAGCTACAATAAACAACAGTGTGGAAATCTGCATTTTTTACTTTTACGTTTGTTTACATTTTTGCATATGTTATAATATTTTTTATGATATATATATATATATATATATATATATATATATATCATAAAAAATATTATAACATATGCAAAAATGTATATAATATATATATATATATATATATATATATAAATTTTTGTGTAGGGAATTAAATTTCCTACAAAATGTATATAACGATTTTCCAATAAAAAAAATTATAGTTTTACTATAACTTTACTTTTGAAATTTCAATATAAAATTATTTTAAATAAAAATAAAGTAAAAAAAAAAAAATTGGCCTAGATAATATAACTTTTTATACCATTTTCATATTACCCTGTTTTTTCTGAACAAAAAAAAAATATATTGATAGGTTTGCTTCATATTTAGATTTTATATGAATTTTCATAATAATGTCTGCAAATTTGCGAAAAATACCTGGGCTGGAGCTTATATTATACTCATCATAAGTCGGGCTTCAAAAGGTTAAGTAGAGATTTAGCATAAAGGTTGACGATCCCACCACCCTATATGACTACTAATCACAAACAGCCTATTACAGCTCTCTTCTTCTTCTCGTTACTCGTGGTGACACCTTATTTACGTAAAAAAAAATTCTAGAAAATCTTGATTTTTCCACCATTTTTACAATATTTAATATCTAGGCCTACCATTCAACATTGAACAATATGGTTAAGGGAAGTTTAAGGGTAATGCTAAGTAAGGGAGGATAACAACCTAAATTGCTATGAAATTCCTTACCAATTTCTCCTCCTTAATAAAGAAAATAGTAAAGGTACATATATAAAAAAAATCATTAGGGGAAGCCTAAGAAAGCAGTTAAACAAAGGAACATTCATAAGTATGGGCCTTAGTGCCTCCAACTCTTAATATTGATCCAGTTCGACAATCTTCAATTATTTTTGTTTTAAAACAGAAATAATAATATATTATACTAATTAATTCTGAAAAAAATATTTTTCATCGTGTATTTAGATAGTTTTTGTTTTCAGAAATCATGATCAAAAGACTATCAGAATTAATTGTATTATTATTAAGGTCAGTCATAAACGCGCTATTTTCTCCTTCTACAGGAGGTGATAAAATGTGTGTGCAAGGGTCGTTCAATATGTCCTTAGAAAATCTAAGAGATGGCGATCGTAGTATCGAAAATAAATTTTTGCCATTAAGTAGCACTCCTAACTAGTCAGCTGTATCCATCACATAGTTTAATTGTTGTTGTCAATTGAAGTAAACAACTTTAATTTGTCTATAAAAATGGATAAAAGTAAGTTTCGAGCAGTGATTAAACACTTGTATTTGAAAGGGTTGATGATGAAAGAAATCAAAGCTGAGTTGGACGAAGTTCATGTCACATCTGCTCCTGTGTTTGCAACTGTTTACAATTGGGTGAATGAGTTTAAACGTGGTCGTACATCCACAAAAGATGAATGCAGATCTGGACGCCCTGTGGAAGTGTCTACCCCCGAAATGATTGACGAAATCCACGAAATGATTTTAAATGATCAACGAATCAAAGTACACAAAATAGTTGAAGCTTATCACAAGGTACAGTGGCTTCAATTTTGCACGAAAAATTGGGTGTGAAAAAAATCTCGCCAAGATAGGTGCCGCGTTTGCTCACAGTGGAGAATAAACGCAAACGTGTGGTCAACTCTGAGGCTGTTTTGGCGCTTTTCCGTTGCAATCCTGACGAGTTCTGTGTCGATATATGACTGTTGATGAAACATGGATACATCACTACACTCCAGTGACAAAAGAACAGTCAAAACAGTGGATTTGCAAACAAGCTCCGAAGAAGGCGAAGACAGTCAAGTCGGCCGGTAAGGTTATGGCCACGATCTTTTGGGATGCTCGCAGAATCATCTATATTGATTACTTGAAAAAGGAAACAACGATAACAGGAGAGTATTATGCGTCATTATTGGAACGGCTGAGCAAAGAAATTAAGGAAAAATGTCCTCATCTGAAAAATAAAATGATCCTGTTTCATTAAGACAGTGTGCAGGTCATACCTGCGCAGTTGTGATGGCCAAAATTATGGAATTAAAGTTCCAATTATTACAAAATCCACCGTATTCACCAGATTTGGACCACAGTGAATATTTCTTATTTCGAGACTGGAAGAAATGGCTTGGCGGACAAAGGTTTACGTCTAACGAGGAAGTAATCGCCCAAACAAATGCCTATTTTGAGGAGCTTCCAAAATCCTACTTGGCTTAAAAAAATTGGAAAAACGCTTAGACAAATGTATAGAGTTGATAGAAGATTATGTTGAAGAAAAAAAAATTTGCCCAAAAAAATTTTTTGATAAGGACTTTTTGAACGACCCTCGCATATGAGAAGTTTTTTAGTGCCGAGATGCATAGACCTGATAACAAATTAAAACAGAGACGTTCAGGCCAACTAATTTCTTACACTTCATTTCTAGGCATAACGCTAGTGATTGTGATAAGACCTTGCTGTGTAAATCGATAATATTTTTTTGTTAATTTTATATTATGCAAGATGATTCAGGAAGAAATGGAGAAACTTTCAGGTCGTGTTCTACTAGTGAAAATAAAGAAGAAAAAAAATCATATAAACATAGGTACGGAAATACTTCGTTTTCCAGTTACCCGACAATTTTTTTTTTTAATTTTTTTTTTGTTTTATTTTGTATTTATTTTATTTATTTATTTTTTTTTTCACAAAATACTTAATATCAATGGATCTAGGAAATATATTGTACTAAAATTTTGTATACATATACAAAAATCCAAAATGTTCTTTCATATATTTTCAAAATGGTGGTCATTTAAAATTTTTAATGTCAAATAGTTTGAAAACCCTGAACTTTACAAAATATTTTTAAGAAGAAAAAAATTTGGTTTTAATGACAAACAAAACATTTATTTTTAATTGTTTCTGTAACTAAAGATAACCGAATTATTTGTTAAATTTTTTTTTAATATCTTGGTAGTTGTCTATAATATTCAAAATTACTCCAGAACCAAATTATGAGAAAAATCATAAAGTTCATAATAAATTATTACAAACTTACAAAAAAAAATTTATTACACCAAAACAAAACAGAACTGTAAACAAAAATTTTAAGACACTTCAAAAATTCTGTGAACAAGAATTCTCAATCATGTGTTCCATGAAAAACAAGTACAGAACATGCGGTTTGTTTTTAGAGTGAAAGTGATAACATGGAACTTAACATTTTAAAAATAATGAATGCAAGGACAGAATCAACTTATCACATTAAAACATGAAACTTTGTGATTTCTATATTAGGTGTATATGCACATAAATTAAATGCCCACTAAGTGTACAATGTAAGTGTACTCAATACAAAATAAAAACATGGCTTGTATTGATTGCTTTACTGTTTTATTTTATTTTCATGTGATTCACTCCCTCCTTACTATGTATAACATGACTACTTGAAATTATAAGACATATTCATGTATAGACAAGTGTCAGAAATTAATGTTGTTGTACTGAAGTTGAATTCAGTCATTATTTATGAAAGAAGACAAATTGGCTAACCTGAATTGCTCGGCTCAGACCAATTACTCATGAGAAAACAACCGAAATTGTGTGTAGGTTTCTCCCGTGCAACTGTCACTCAGTGTTGTTGGTTCAAGCGTGAGGTTATGTCCGTTATGTGTTTCATGCGTACTCCAGATTGAGGTTAAGTCTTAAATATTGTTGTGCATATACAGGTCATTTGTTGATATGGATAGATTGATGTGTACTGCAGTAGGTTTTGTTCTAATGATGGCAAGTTCAAGCAAAAAACTTGTCATTTTCTTTCAGAATGGGAGACAGGTTACTTTTATAGCCAGGTAATGGACAAGTGTGTGTACTTACTTTGTAATGTAAGTGTATCAGTTGGGAGAAAAGGAATGTTGAATGTCATTTTAAAACTATTCACTCAGCGATTGAAAAGGATTTCCTACTGTATTCTGTATTAAGGAAGAAAAGGTAATGCAGTTAAAATATCAATTAAATGCTCAACAATCTAAATTTTTCAAGACATTAAAAACATTAACAATAAAACAGCAACTGAGACATCCTTTCGAGTTTCCAAAATTATCGCTCTAAATAAAAACCATACGAAGATGGTGAGTTTATCAGAGCAGCATTTTTAGAAGCTGAAATACATTATTTGACAATTTCAAAAACAAATCAGAGATAATGTCGGCTATCAAATCTGTACAGCTCTCTGTCTGTCTGTCTGTCTGTCTGTCTGTCTGTCTGTCTGTCTGACTGCCTGCCTGTCTGTCTGTCTGTCTGTCTGTCTGTCTGTCTGTCTGTCTGTCTGTCTGTCTGTCTGTCTGTCTGTCTGCCTGCCTGTCTGACTGTCTGTCTGTCTGACTGTCTGTCTGTCTGTCAGTCTGTCTGTCTGACTGCCTGTCTGACTGTCTGTCTGTCCGTCTGTCTGTCTGTCTGTCTGTCTGTCTGACTGTCTGTCTGTCTGTCTGACTGACTCTCTGTCTGTCTGTATGTCTGTATGTCTGTCTGTCTGACTGTCTGTCTATCTGTCTGTCTGTCTGTCTCTCTCTCTCTCTCTCTCTCTCTCTCTCTCTCTCTCTCTCTCTCTCTCTCTCTCTCTCTCTCTCTCTCTCTCTCTCTCTCTCTCTCTCTCTCTCTCTCTCTCTCTCTCTCTCTCTCTCTCTCTCTCTCTCTCTCTCTCTCTCTCTCTCTCTCTCTCTCTCTCTCTCTCTCTCTCTCTCTCTCTCTCTCTCTCTCTCTCTCTCTCTCTCTCTCTCTCTCTCTCTCTCTCTCTCTCTCTCTCTCTCTCTCTCTCTCTCTCTCTCTCTCTCTCTCTCTCTCTCTCTCTCTCTCTCTCTCTCTCTCTCTCTCTCTCTCTCTCTCTCTCTCTCTCTCTCTCTCTCTCTCTCTCTCATGACTGTAAGCTACAAATTATAAAAAACTAAAAAATATCAAAAAAGTAGGTTTGCACAAAAAAGTTTATAACTTGTACAGTTTTTTACTAGGAAGCTGAATTTGTGTAAGTGTGTACAGTTTTAGTGCTTCTATCAAGTAACATAACATTTTTCAAGAAAAAAAATTTTTTTATAGAACCACATTTTATGTCAAACTTCAAAAAATATATAAATATGGTAAGTAAAACTGTTTATTTTTATTTTAAAATATACAATACTTTTTAAAAAAAGGTATTTTTTTGCAATTTTTAGGTAGGCCATTTAATTTTGTATAAAACAAAACAAAAAATAGGATCCAATATTAATATTTGTAATTTTTACAAGTGTTTTAGTAAAACATTGCAAAACGTCTAAAAGAGGCCTGGCATTCTTCATAGTACTATAGGGAAAATGGCATGGCATTCTTGGGAGTGACTGTTGGTTTTTTGGCTGGCACTAAATGGGTTAATACAACTCTCTGTTTATAAGTAATAAATACATGTGTGATTTAAGAAAGAAAAAAAAAATTTTTAGCCCTGGTTTCTTATGGTATCTCATAGTAAGTAGCTCCTGGATTTATCTAGAATACAAAATAAATTGAAAATGTTTATTCATATGATTTTTTTTAACTTAAAACATTTATGTTATATTAACACTTAGTTTAAATTTGGTAAATATCTATTTTTGCATAGGTTCTAGGTTTTGCATAGGCAGAAATCTGGTTCTAGTAACATCAACTATTTTATATAGGGGGAATATTGTGTACATTATAATTCCTAACCCTTGATAATTTTAATTGTACTTACCAGATCTTTTTTATGAGACAGCATGATTGAAGTTAAAGCTGGGTCCTGCATATAGTCAGGTAGTTTGTTTTCCAGCCATGCACGCAAATCTTCGGGCATACAATAACAACGCAAACACATCTTCAACCAGCAAGCAGGACAACGTGCATTCTTAGTTTTTAAATGTGAATATCTTATAGAATCTAATGGATTTAATACATATGGTGGTACTACACATGTGCCTACAAAAGAAAGCATAAATTTTTATAGAAAATAGGTTAAATCTACAACTCTAGAAATAAATATCTTAACATAATTAATTAACTTTTTTACATGGCACACATATCTTACTTTTCATTTTAACACAGAAAATATTTCACTGTGAAAACCAATCAGTGTCCTTTTTGGGTCACTCTGATATAAAAAAGTTTTTTTTTTAATAAAATGTGTACCTGTTGAAAAATACTTTGTAATTACAAAATTTGTAAATAGAAACATAATTTTTTGCTGCGAAAAAACTAATTTCACTACATCAGAATCCCTTATTAGATTTTTAACTAATTAATTTTATTGCTTTCATTCGCTTTATTTAAACCTACTCAGTTTTTAACCCTGTAGGTGGCGCATGTTAATTCACTTTGTTTGTTTAAAAATTAATAAAAATATTATTTTTATACAAAACCTAACTTATAATATATAATTTTTCTCAGAAAGATGCGTAGAATTTATCTATGTAATATTTTTTTTTTTTTTTTTTTTTTTTTTTACGGTTTTGGAGTAAGTATGTTAGATGTCAAAAATGAAGTTACTATTTTTCAGAAAAACCTGTATCATCCAAAATCAATAGCTTACCACCTTTTTTCAAGATATACAAAAGTTATGTATAATATTTGTGAATATATTTAGAAAAAATAATAATAATTTGTTACATTTTCAAAAAAACAAAAATTGGTTTAACCCTTCAATGGTCGCATGTTAATTTTCTTCGTTTGTTAAAAAATTAATTAAATATATTATTTCTATACAAAACCTAACATTTTTATCAGAAAGATGCATAGAATCCATCTATGCAATAAAAAAAAAAAATTTGAAACGGTTTTGGAGTTACTGTAGTATGTTACATGTCAAAAACGAAGTTACCAATTTTCAGGAAAAACCTGTATATTCCAAAATCAATAGCTTACTACCTTTTTCTAAGATATACAAAAGTTTTGTGTAATATTTTTGAATATATTTAGGGGGAAAAAAATTGTTATATTATCAAAAAAACAAAAAATAGTTTACGAAAAAAGGTAAAATGATCTTTTTTTTTTTCAAAAAATCACTAAAAATAGTAATATATATCTTATACAAAAGTTTTATATCTCATTATGTTCAGAAAGGTGCATAGAATGTAGGTGTGTAGTGAAAAAAAAATGTTAGATGTATCACATTTGGTGTTTTTTGGTCAAATACCAAAATATTGAGAGTAACGGAGAGTCAAATTTCACAGAAATCGGTACATAAACCATATTAAAATTTTTTTATGATTTTTTTTAAATATTGATACAGATTTGTAATATATTTGTGGATAAAAGTTGCTAAAAAGAAATATCAATTTTGAAAATTTTCATTAGACGAGGTACATTTTTACGTAAAATGTGAATATTGACTAACTATATTCAAACAGTAACCAAAAATATAATTTTTATTCTAAACAAAAGTTTTTATTACCTATGTTCTCACAAATATACATAGATTTTATGTGTATAATGCAAAAAAAATTATATGGAAACATTTTAGAGTTATTATGCACGGAATCAACAAATTTAGCCTGTAACCGAGGCAAAATTCCACAGAAATAGGTATATAAACCATATTAAAATTTTTTTATGATTTTTTTTAAATATTGATACAGATTTGTAATATATTTGTGGATAAAAGTTGCTAAAAAGAAATATCAATTTTGAATATTTTCATTAGACATGGGTCATTTATGATAAAAATCTACCTTCACAATAGCCTAGACGTTGAGGTTAGGGCTGTGAAAAAAAAACCAAAAATATGAAATATCACTAATAAATACACTCTACAAACATTGACACATTTATTATAAGTTGTATATACATTTATATATTATGTATATACATATTATAATAAATAAATGGTTTCTTGAAACTAAAAGTTCCAATAGAAAATCTAGAACTAGGCCTGACTAGTACTAGATTTGGCTAGACTAGGCCGAAAATATGAATTATCACTCATAACTACACTCTACAAACATTGACACATTTATTTTAAGTTGTATAAACAAATTATAATAAAAAAAATCACTTCATGAAACTTATATTCACTATAAAAACACAAAGCAATTGCACTTTGAAATTTCCACATCGGCAAAAATCTTGCGAGATCGAAGTAACAAATTTGAGGTTATTCTACGTTTTATAAAGTACCACAGCCTTTGTATTTTTCCTTGTACAGATGTGTTTCAAATACAAGGTTAAACATTGAAACCTCCTCTTTACAGTTATATCAAAAACGACAAGATTGTATAAAAATAAAGATCGGATTCTTCAAGACTGTCTAGACATTGAATATCGCAAACCGGTCTGAAAGTTCAGAGGATCATTTCCTAGAATGGATATAACTTGTAAACTATATAACTTAGGATGATTTCGTCTTCATAGTTCGAAAAAGGAAGAAAAATACTATATAATATTGTCAACTTGTAACATTTGGACAAGTTTTACCATTTCGAAAAAATATATGAACATATAGGTGATATTTTCTATATAAAACTCGCCGCGGCCAGTTGTCGCAACCTAGCGTTATGAACCTCAACTTCAGTCAAGTCTTGTTTTACTATTTGACGCAAGTTTAATTTTTCTAAACCTGGTTATGAAACATTGAAAAATTACCTTTTCAATGGTATAGAATACATTTCGATAATATAATATCTAGTAGGATAAAAGTTGAATTGCAAAAAATGTAATTTTTAGCGTGTAAAATAGCGTTAAAATGCTTGATTTGGTTTAATTTTTATAAAATAAAAACTATACTAGTTGGAAACATTTGAAAAAGACGGTTTTGAAGAGAAAGACGCGATCTATCAAGCAGTGTTATGTCCGATGTGACAGATTGAAATTTCGAAATAGGAATAATTGACAAACGAGACGAATGTTTTGTTTAAAACTTGGTAACGTAAAACTTGGACGTTTCGCATCAAAAATATGCGAACTTCGCCAATTTTTGGAATATTATTTATAAAGTTTTGTGGTATTTTTTTTTATGATATGCATCTACGGAACATTAGCTTTCCAACGGTATTTTATTTATTGCGATCGGACAATTTTAAGTGGGCGTAATGTTGAATGGCAAAATACGTGTTTTATAGACATGCAGACTAGTTATGGACGGAGCGCTGGGTCGATTCGGGGTCGAATAACCTTTGCAGGGTTAAGGGAAAAGGGAAATTGTTAGGCTTATTTTCAAAAATTCACCAAAAATAGTAATATTTATGGAAAACACAACTTCTATATATCATTATATTCAGAAAGGTGCATTGAATTTAGCTGTGTAGTGAAAAAAAATGTTAGATGTAAAAAATTTGGAATTATTATCTCAAATAGCAAAAAAAAACGGAAAATAACTGAGGCAAGAATTTCATAGAAATGGTAATGTACACCATACAAAAAATTTTTTTAATTTTTTCAAGTATTACAAAAGAATTGTAATATATTATTTGTGGATAAAAGTTGCTAAAAAAAGAAAAATCAATTTATAAAAGTTTCATTAGACATGGTGAATTTTTACGTAAAAAGTGAAAATTTGCTCAAAAGATAGACATATTTTCAAAAATTCACCAAAAATATAATTATTATTCAAAACCCAAGTTTTTATTACCTATGTTCTCAGAAAGATACATAGATTTTATGTGTGTAATGCAAAAAATTTAAAGATGGAAACATTTTGGAGTTATTATGTACGGAATCAACAAAATTACCCTGTAACCGAGTCAAAAAACCACAGAAAAAGGAATATAACCAATAAAAAAATTTTATAGATAGGCCCATATAAATTTATAAACATTTTGCATACATTTTGGTAAAAACAATCAATTTATAAAATTTTCATTAGACAAAATTATTTGTATATGTAAACACATGGAAATTTGCTAAAAGGTAGACCAGATTATAACATAACCTATCTCTAGACAGCCTCAGTATTTGATAAGTCTGACAATAACATTCACTCAAAACAATAAATTCTACAAACAATAATACAGATATTATAATTTGAATACACAAATGATAAAAAATAAATAAAACATACCTTCAAAATAAGAGAAATAATCCTGTCACACACAACACCTATCACAATTAGTCATTTTACTATACAAACAAGCCTGAGTAAAACGGTAACTTGCAAGTCAGAAATAATAACCTAAAACTAACTCTTAAGACGTAAAGAGTGGTACCAACTGAAAGATCTAAACTTCATCTTCCTAATAGTGTAAAGATCGGTTACAAAATATCAATGTAATTAATCGATATTTCATATTTAGTAAACTGCATCGAAAGAAAAATGAGTCTGGTTCGGTTTGGTTACTACTTTGGTAAAATAGATATATCTCACGATCTATGACAGATAGAAAGATTTGGAAAGCACAGATCGAAAGAGAAAAATGTGATCTACAGAACAGTGTTATGGCCGACCTGTTTGACAGAAAAATAGATTTGTGAACATCTGAGAAAAAATGGCGTCATTTCTATTTACAACCGCGCAGTTCAAATCTTTGATTTTACGCATAAAAATATGCAAAATTTAGCAATTTTTTTAATATTATTTATAATGTTTTGTGGTATTTTTTGTGCATAATTATGCATCTATAAAGCATTAGCTTTCCAACGATATTTTATATATTGCGATAGGACGATTCTAAGTGGGCGAAATGTTGAATTGCAAAATACATGTTTTTGGGTCGTTGGACTAAACTATGCGTTGAAAATCGACCCGCTAGCAGGTGAGCGACACTCGGGAGGTTAAGGTTAATTACAACCTATATATTTTTATGTGTCTGATATCTCTAAGAAGAATAGAACTACCTATTGTAAATAAAATAGTTCGAAAACAGTGGCCATTATTATTTACTGATTTATCTTCTCTAGAATTAACTCTCGTCATGTCGAACAACCCATCCGTCGATCGTTCATCGACCGTAAAACACGTAATTTGCAATTCAACATTTCGCCCACATAGAATCGTCCTATCACAATAAATAAAATACCGTTGAAAAGCTAATCATGCAAAAAAAATACCACAAAACGTTATAAATAATATTCCAGAAATTACTATAGTTTGCATAGTTTTGATCCGTAACGTCAAAGATTTGCGCTGATAAGTTGTAAACAAAACTGATGTCATTTTTGTCTAATATTCCCAATTCGATATTTCTGTCGAAATTTTGTATGGTGTACGTTACCTTTTCTGTGGAATTTTTGCCTCGGCCACCGGACGATTTTTTGATTCCTGAACTAAAACTCAAAATTTTTTTGATCTATATTTTTTTTCACTTCACAACTAAATTCTATGCACCTTTCTGAAGGAAATGATAATTTGTAGTTGTGTTTTGCATAATAGTACTATATTTGGTGATTTTTTCAAATTAGGCAAAACATTTTCCCTTTTTTTCGTAAAAAATTTCTTTTTTTTTTGAAAATGTAACAAATTAATTGTTTTTTTCTAAATATTTTCACAAATATTATACAAAACTTTTGTATATGTTGAAAAAAGGTGGTAAGCTATTTTGGATGATACAAGTTTTTCTGAAAAATGTTAACTTCATTTTTTGACACCTAACACTCTCCAAAACCGTTTCATATATATATATATATATATATATATATATATATATATATATATATATAAATTCTACGCATTTTTCTGAGAAAAATGATATCCTATAAGTTAGATTTTGTATACAAATAATATATTTTATTAATTTTTAAACAAACGAAGAAAATTAACATTGACAGATCTAGGGTTAAGTCCCAATTTAATCCTATATCATAACATATTTTTATAAATTTGTATGTATCATTTCATTTATTTATTTCTGCTCAAGACAAATAAAATATTTAACACTTACCCTTATTTCCATTGCATTGTAGAATTTCATCCCTTTTATTATGAATCATCTTTGAAATAAATTTGCGACATGATTCACAACTATAAACCCCAAACTTTCTCGCTTGTTTCACAAACCTATAGAATCTAACAGCACCACAAACACCACATACCACTGTTCCTGGGGTTTCCTTGTCACCTAAAACAACAACAAAACCAAAAATCAATGATTTAAAATATGCTACAAGTTAATTAATGGAAAAGAAAGTCTTTGCTGTGGATAATCATAAAATCATATGCGTTATTTCTTAAATTAAATAAGATAACGGATATTAAATTAAGAAGTTTAAAACAGCTCTAAGATTAACTGCCTAAAAGTGTGACCATACCAATTAATACATGGCTCAATAATTTTTTTTTTAATTAGATAATTACCCTCCAAATAGATTTACACCTTAACTAGTTTTCAGAACACATTGATCTGAAATGTGAATTTCCATATCATACATATTATAACACAATGAAAGCTAGTAAATAAATGTCTGTAAGTCTATGAAAGCGTAACAAAAATGATTTAGAGGAATGGCATACACTGCAAGGTTAATTTCACTATTTACATTATAATCAGAAATGTAATGTTATCTCTTATCATGCATTATATATTTTTAAAGATTTTATAATTCAACAAAAGAATTGTTCTATTTCTCATTGGTCAGCTGACATCCATGACTACTAGAGAAAGGAAAAGTAAAGTGAGAAATTATTAATTTAGTAAAATTAATAAAGTTTCAATACAATCAATCAAATTTTGTGATATTTGTTTGTAGGTTAAGTTTTTCCAACTAATATGGTTACATTTTTATACCACAGAATTATATCAAGTATTATGTTAAGAATAAATTAAACTAGATTAACTTTTGAAGATAGTACATAATTATGATTCATTTTATGTGAATTTTAAGGCAAGTTGGCTGTATGTATCTCTTCACAATCAATATAATGGATATTCCACTATATTAAAAATATGTTCAATTAAATATTATTATTACAAATAATTGTATATAATAAAACTTGGCAATTTCAAAAATAGCCTTGAATTAGGGTTAATGGTAATATTTTATTATATGTTTTTACCTGACATCTCTTAAAATCAGTCTTCTTAAGAAATATGGAGAATGGGAGATTATATTATTACATCAAATTAGGATATCATTTGGTTGGGTGTAGTACCATGGATATATATATATATATATATATATATATATATATATATATATATATATATATATACAACAAAATATTTACCAAAATAACAATTTAACCCTTTGCCATCGGAATGGATATTTGCCACTCTTCCTCAGTGAATGTGCGGCCAGCTCTATTGGCCGCCGCCATTCGCACGCCAAGCCAAGTCGGATATTTCCACAGCAGTTATCCTTTGCGATCGGACGGCCAGCGGTGCTGGCCAACATGAAATCTAACGAATGCTTGGGCGTCCAACAGGACTGGCCGACAACGTATGTTATCGTTTGTAATATTCAAACTGTGGTATGATGCCTGTGGAGTGCTGCAACTTAGTGAGGAATTATTGAACTAAATGATCAGCAGGCTTGCAACATTATATCGTAAAAGTTGTGGTGGTAACACTTTAAATAAACACATGTTGTTCTTGCACATGTGCAGTCATAATCATCGTTGTTTTGGTTCAGTTTAATGTGATTTTAATTGTGTTTTAATGAATTTCTCGAGAGATTTGTAATTATTTGTCGTTTTAATTAAGTTTTTAAGTTTTATTGTACATTTGAGGTGATTATAAGAACACTTGTACGTTTACGAATAGGTCTACACTTTAAATACAATTAGGCCTACTTTAAAACTGTGTTTATCCCGTATAAACATTTAGTAGTAAACATTGGGTTAGGCCTATGTTTGTTTTTATTCCCATATATTTAACTAAGTAATAATGGATGATCGTTTAAGATCAGACGAATTGAGAGACTTTTTACTTGCAGATGAAGAAGATGTTGACGATCCCGATATTTGTTGTGGATCAGACCACGAAAGTGATGATGTTAATTCAATTGATTTAGCTGCATAGTATGAAGATTTATTTCGAGAAGAAGTGGGTGTGGGATATGAGCTTGATGGAAATTTGGAAGAGGAAGAGGAAGAAGAATTAATGTAGTTCAATATGAATTTGCCGAAGAAAATCATATTGATGGAAATTTGGAAGAGAAAGAGGGAAGTGGTGGAGTTCAAGTAGCCTGTGTGGAATATAATGGACATTCAGGAACGGAAGTGGGAAACGAAAGTGAAAATAATGATGACACGGAAGTTGAAGAGAACAATGGTGAAGATGCCCAAGTGCCAGTTATTGAAGAAAGTATGGGTGTGTCGGAACAGTGGAAGGTATGGTCTGAAGGGGGTGGAAATTTTCATATTTTTTTGTGGAAACATGATAGTGGTTACAAGCCACCAAATGACTAAACACCAACAACACCTTTACAATTTTTTCAGCTTTTCTTCACTTATGCTTTAATGTTAGAGATAGTGAAAGAAACAAACCGGAACGCTGCAGAAAAAATACAAAAGAATACACCACTTCAGAAGAAATCAATCTGGAATTCGTGGAAAGGCGATATAGCTTTTATTGGACTCATAGTTTACATGGGGATGAATGGGAAACCAGAGATCAGTGACTACTTTTCAAATAATTGGGTTGACTACCAACCATTCTTTAAAGAAGTTTTCAGAAAAGATAGATTTTTACAAATCTTCTGGAATGTGCACGTCTCCCCCGCCCCCTGGCCCAGTAGCTGGGACATTAACTCGATCAGGAAAGATAAGAAATGTCTCTGTATACATCGATAAGAAATGTAGAGAGTATTTTATCCCACAGAATGCAGTAAGTGTAGACGAATGCATGATTGGGTTCAAAGGGAGGATCCTATTTAAATCATACAACAAAGACAAGCCCATCAAATGGGGGATTAAGGTTTTTGTCTTGTCAAGACTCAACTACGGGTTATATTTGCGCTATTGAGCCGTATTTTAGAAAAATAACCACAGACTGCTTAATTAGGCCTGATTTAGGTGCTACAAGTCGTGTTGTTTTACACCTAGTAGACAAACTCAAGACAACACTGGGGGATGTTGAAGGGCTTCACGTCTTCACGAACAGATTTTATTCCAATCTCGATTAATTTGGCAAAAGCACTCTTAGAACAGAAAGCCCATACAACCGGCATTATCATGCTAAACAGAAAAGGCCTACTAGAAGAAGTGAGACCAATAAGGCCAAAAAAAAGGGGAAAGCAAAGGAAAAAACTAAAAAGAAGAAACCCCTTAAACCTAAGCTGAAATTAAAAACTGGGGAAATAAAAATCTATAGAAAAAAACGACGAAGTGTCTCTTCTATTGTAGAAAGACAAAAACTTAGTGGCTATTCTAAGTACACTGTACGGTGATAACTCTACCGAAATGGTTAGGCGCTACAAGTTAGTAGGAGAGTTGGTGAAAAAGCCTACTGCAGTTTGTGTATACAATAAGCATATGGGCGGTGTGGACATCGCGGATCAGTACATTTCATCTTATTCTTTACCAGGAAACCCCTCAAATGGTGGAGGAAGATGTTCTTTTGGCTGTTGGAAACAGCAATTGTAAATTCATTCATTCTATACAATGCCAATCAAGAAAGAAAAAATGTAGTTCGCCACAGATGTTACAGAAAAATGTTGATAAAAGAACTGGTCGGGGAAGTAAGAAAAGTCAGAAAACGAGGAAGACTATCCACTTTAGTAGAGGACGAGCGACTAAATGGAAAGCTACATCTGCCATATCCGCTAGAGGGAGGTAAAACAAAGGACTACGTGGTGTGTAGCGATAGGAGACAAGGAAAAGGACAAAGTTTTTTGTAAAACTTGTTCAATCAATCCTGGACTTCATACGGGTGAATGTTTTGAAAAATACCACTCAGAGAAAAAAAATTAAAGAACATTAAAACAGAATACTGACTTATCGTTTGTATGAGTGACAAATATATGTAAGTTTTACACGTTTAGTAAATACGTAATTAATTTCACTTTCAATTTTCAAACAAATGTATGTCATAATTCAATATCTTATTTGTTTTTGATATTCAATAAAACAGCTGTCAGTATAAAATGACAATTGTATTATTACAATTTACATCCCCTATGCTAACATTGCAGGTTTTCAGTAAAAACAATTCCGAGCTGTCGGGAGTAAGCCGCCATTATGAATGCCGAGGTGACGCAGAGTGGAGCGTGGCCAGTACAGCTGGCCATCCGATTTAAGCAGAAAGAATTCCGACTGGCTACTGACTACGTTGTGGCCACTCCTACTGGCCTTCCAATCATGTAGCTTATGTATAGAAGATGTCCAGAAATGAAACTATTTCCGTAGTTTGTCTTCTAAACCCCATAAAGGAAATTGTGATGTATACAATTGTACAAGAGTGGGAGTATCGCATGACATCGTATGATGTGTGGACGTCATATGGTTCGATATGTCATACGACAAATTAATAAACGCTATTGGCTGCAATCCAGTACCTTTTTCCCACCAGCCATTATTACTGACGCTTTCCCTGGCTACATATTCAAGCCAATCTTGAACTCACCTTCCTACCTAAAACACGCAGTCGTAGCTATAATCTAATACAATGTGTTTTATTTAATGAACCCAAAATTTAGTAATATCGTTACCATATATTACAGTGGCAACGAGCATATATTACAGTGGCGACGAGGATAGCGATTTATAACGAATTGTAGTAGATAAAATGACATGAAGACGTGTTAGGGAAGTTATTGCAAAGTGTTTAAGTAAGTTCTCGTTAGTGACAAAAGTGTAAAGTTACGGAGGGAAAAGAACGTGTAGTGGTAGTACTGTTTTTTCTCTCATGTCTGAGGATCAGAATATTTCAGTGTCCAGTGTAAGCAACATGTCTACCACAATAATTGGGAAACTCTCCGAATTTAATAGTGCGGACGAGACTTAGAGTTCGTACATAGAAAGATTTGAACTGTTTGTGGAATGTAACAGCATTCCAGATGATAAAAAAGTGTCTACCTTATTAACGGTTGTAGGTGTAAAAACATTTAGCTTATTACGAGACTTGTGCACTCCGAATAAACTCGGAACAAAAACGTACAATGAATTAGTGACAATAATTAGGGAACATTTATACCCTAAACCTTCTTTTATATCCAAAAGATATAAATTCAGTTTAAGAACGCAACATGAACAGCAAAGCATTACAAAAATTATCAACATATTGTGAGTTTGGCGCGACATTAAACAAACATTTAAGAGACAGATTGGTTAGCGGTTTAAAAAGTGACGCAATCAAACAAAGACTTTTATCCGAGACTACCCTGAAATACTATAGGGCTGTGAAAATTAGTACTTCTATTGAGGGAGCGTAAAAGGATGCGCAAACAATAGCAAGATGCAGCGACCTTCAACTCAGAATGCAGAGAATGGCAGTTTCATCGAGACAATGGAAACCTGGGAAGCAGGAAGAATTCAAAGTGTCAACCAAAAGTGATGTGAAAATGATGTGTTATTGTTGCGGCCGGCAAGGTCATTTTAGTAATAAGTGTTTTTATAAAAATTGTGTGTGCCACAATAATTGTGGAATTAAAGGACACCTGGCGAAGGTATGTAGGAAAAAGGTTAACAAATCTCAGAATAAGAATAAATATGTATTTAGAAATAATAATAATTTTCATAAACACAAAAAAAGTCATTTCGTTGGAGTGAAAAATACTCAAGAATTAGATAGAGATAGTGTCAAATGTAGACGATGATGTGTATGATTTAAATAATCTGTTTAAAGTAGAGGATGAAAATAATACAAAAAGAGTTCAAGTAGAGCCTATTACAGTTGAGGTAATGGTAGGGAGTAAAGTTATTTCTTTTGAAGTAGATACAGGATCTGCAGTAACTGTAGTGAATGAAAACTTTTATTTGAAAAATTTTAGTAATTGTAAACTATATCCTAATGATTTAAAATTAAATTCTTATACTAATGAAGAAATAGTCCCAACTGGAAAATTAAAGGTTAATGTCAAACATGGTAAATTAAGTAAAATGCTTGATTTGTATGTAATTAAAAGGGGGGCTCATCCTTTAATGGGCAGAGATTGGTTAAAGACCTTGGAAATAAATCATTGTTTTAAAAATAAATTGTTAGGAGTATTGGGTCAGTCAAACCCAAACGAAGTTGTAAATGAAGCAAAACGTGAAGATTTAGTAAATAAATTATGTAAGGAATTTCCAGAGGTATTTACTGAAAACTTAGGTACATGTAAAACAGAAATTGTTTCTTTGAAATTGAAAGAGAATTTTAGACCTAAATATTTTAAACCAAGAACCTTACCTTTTTCTATGAGAGGTAAAGTAGAAAATGAGTTAGACAGATTAGTAGAAAATAAAATCTTAATTCCTGTAAAAAGTTCTGAATGGGGAACACCGATAGTTCCAGTTTTAAAGAAAAATGGTAAATTACGCATTTGTGGTGATTTTAAAGTTACTCTAAATCCATCTTTAGAAATAGATCGTTATCCAATACCAAGAATAGAGGATATTTTTGCTTGTATGAAAAAGGGGAAATTGTTTTCAAAAATAGATTTAAGCCTAGCATATATGCAACTAGCGCTTGACAATGAATCACAGAAATTGTGTACAATAAGCATGCATAAAGGTTTATTTGCGTATACAAAAATGCCATATGGTATTAATTCTGCACAGGGAATTTTTCAAAGGGTTATTGAACAGACGATTCAAGGCTTACAAGGTGTTGTAGCTTTCCTTGACGATATATTGATAACAGCTGAAAATACTGAACAACATTTCAGTAGGTTACATGAAGTTTGTAATAGGTTAAACCAAAAAGGGTTTACATTGAAAAAAGATAAATGTGAATTTTTCTCTGATAAATTAGAATATTTAGGATTTATTATCGACAAGGAAGGTCTGCACACATCCGAAGCAAAAATTAAAGCTATGCTAGACGCCCCAACACCTTCAATGTTACAGAGGTAAAATCATTTCTAGGATTAGTTAATTATTACGGTAAATTTGTGCAAAATATGTCAAGTGTTTTGAATCCTATTTATAATTTACTTAAAAAGGATGTATTGTTTAAATTTGATAAAAAATGTGTAAAAGCTTTTAATACAGTCAAGAAACTGTTAGCTTCGTCTAAAGTATTAGCGCATTATGATCCTGAATTACCTATTAAATTGGCGAGTGACGCATCACCAACCGGTTTAGGTTGTGTGTCATCTATTATTGTTTAATGATGTGTTTGATGATAATAGTGTTTAATGATGTGGAGAGGTGTCAGGTTAGATTCAAAGTTTGTATACGAATGCTTGTTATCGATAATGTGTTGTGCGAAACTTGATCTATTAGCGTACAGGCTATTATTGGGCAAGTGTTCTTTATATCTATCCATGAACGATCTGCCTGTCTGTCCGATGTAAAAACAATCGCAGTCGTCACACGCTATTTTACACACAACAAAAAGGACCAATGATGAATGCCATTGAAGAATATGAAATTTACAAATTATTTAAACAATCACAAAACGATATTCTCAATGAAAAATTATCTTTCCAATCAAACGCATTATTTGAGACGGCAATGAGTTATAAATAAACTGATATGACCAACCAATAGTCAGATAACCTTGGCCTCACCGTGATGCCAGTAGTTCGCGAACCATGAAACCGTGCGCATGTAAAAAAATGTTAAAATCAACGTATATGTGTATTTATTTATTTGTGTGTATAGTGTTAATGTTTTTGTTGTGTTTAATGTTTTAACGACCTCTACGGAGTGAAATAACTGAAGATGAAGCTACGACTCTGAAATAAAGACAAACGCAAAGTCACATGACGGAACTATAAAGGTAATATAAATAATTTATTACTCATATTATAAAAAGATGACTTGAAGAAATGTTGTGAATTTTCTGACTAATGAGCCATAGTAATTTAAAAAACCTTTTTTTTAAATAACATTTTGAGATAATTTGGCAAAAATTGCAACAGTTAGAAAAGATGTACAAATATTTGTGTAAATGTGAGTATAAATACAAAGATTTTAATTCCTTACTAATGCATGTTCCACAGACATATATAGACAAACATTGCACTAACTTTCACAAGAAAAAACTCCAATCACTCATAGTCCAATTCAATTTCAATTTTCATACTCCAATCCCAAAAAAAAACTAATTCCTCAAAAATTCAAATAAGGATTATCAGTCAAAAATGAAATTAAAAGATGGTCAATTTAAAAAACTAGATTACCTTGACATTTAGATAGAATTTTGGTGAAATGCTTGATAACACCACCACAACAGGGAACAAGTTAACCCACTAGTTTCCGACAAAATCCGCCAACATACGAACATCAGGCATCAACTTCATGTCCCTGGCCTTAAACAGTGTTGTTCGACCAATACAACTCCACCACCCGCTACAACGCCAAAGGCCCCTATTTCTACACCTGCCTTGATCCTTTTTTAATTTTAACTCTCTCGACTCGAATTCGTACATTTGGGTGAAGCCCCAATCTAAGCTTGGTGCGTCCGTTGCAATATCACTACTATTTTGCTTTTACTTTTTTATTAATTTCAGTTAGAAGATTTACTTCAAACTTATGCCCTATTTGTCAGTACTCTATAGCCTATGGAGAAGCAAGAATTCAATCCTTCCAGTTTAGGATTGTATTTTTAGTTATTTTGTGAAACTTGAATCCTCTAAAGTTTCTCTAAATTGATTCTAACTAACTCTGTTTTGGATTCTCTTTCTCTAAAAATGTCTCTGTAGGGGAGTGTCGTTTGAAAGAATTCCTTGCAAAATCTATATATATTACTTATTTACTATTTAGAGCACACACAATTGAAACATTATAATCTTAAAATTAATTCATGGGATTGTAATCATATTAAAACAAAGCAAAGAATTAAAATTGACATATATATATATATATATATATATATATATATATATATATATATATGTGTTAGAATTAATTAGGGCCTATTAGATTGGTTAGATTTGTATGGACAGGAGACAGGCTTACCTTGGAAAATGGTCCTTGGTATTACCTAACAGTACATAAGTAAGAAAACACACACAAAAAACAATAAAGTTTTGAAATATTTCGTAAACACTGTTCACTTTCTCAATCAGTAGAGTTAAGAAGAAGACTGAAGTTTCTTATTTTTATTACAAATTATCGTGAGCCATTGTGATGTATATTTGGGTGATTTAAGACGTGCATAGGGGAAATTTGACAATAAAGTCTGTTTATTTGTTTTCTTTCTTTCTCATCTTGCACTTTCTCGTAAAAAGAAAGTCTTCATGGAAAGTGACATATAAAAACTTAATGGATGATTATTTTTGATCTTGGTGAATTTAGTAGCTAAGACAATTGTAAACTAACGTTATGTCAAAGTTGTTCTTTGGTTGATCATACGAATTAGCAAACATAGCGAAGTTACACAAGAAATGGTGACAAAATAGCCATACCAGGCGAGTAAGAGTTGAAAGAACCCAATAGTTCGAGAGAGTAACGTTGGAAGAACTTTGCATGAAAGGTGAGCAAATCATTGTGTATTGGAAATCTTGTAATTGTTTAATATAATTGTTTATTATGAAAAGTAAACAGCAGAGTCATAACAGTTGGAACCATTCTGGGTTTATATTTCATATTTTAGTTGATTGGATACAATTTTAAGATTATGAGAGAGATATAAGATAAAAATTGTGACGATATAAATATATACTGTATATGTATTTATTGTGATTGTTTGAATAATTAAAATTAAAGAAAAGCTTGTAAAACTGAACCACTGATTTTTGAGCATAAAGAACCCAGGCCTAGAAAGGGCGAATCCTAACAGTATTATACTCAAGGAAAATGGTACCTTGAAAATGGAAAAAGGAAAATGGATTGGTACACTCAATCCGGAAAAGACTTTGCAGACATTCGCGTTTTCAGATGTAATCCTTAGTAGTAATCCGGACACTTCAACCTTTCAGGATGCCTAACACTGATTTTTTCCACATACAATTTTTTTTTTTTTTATATTTGACCTGCGATACCTGAACGATATACTTTGTCAACAATTAAAGGTGGATGAAGTCTATTATTAATGCTTATGATTCTAAATAAGCAAAGTATATATGCTCAGGGGTATGTTGATGATTTTGTTATACTAATCAGAGGCAAACACCTGGGTACCTGCTTGGATGTTATGCAGACAGCATTAACCATTGTGTAGAAGGATGGTGTAAGTTGGAAAGTATAATCATATAATAAGTAAAAATAATAAGATTATAGTATCATTTAATCAGTTATAGTTTTGTTATTATAGCTCATGTATCACTGAGGATGGCGACTTTGTCGTTGAAACGCGTTTGATTAAATAAACATAATTTTTGTGAGATCTTGTGTTCGAGTTGTTTTAAATTTTTTATCTTAATATTATCTCACAAATCAAGCACAATATTTATTTATTAGAGGTTAGATTTATCAAAATCGTTGGATTGAATTTTGGGAAAATCTAAATGTCTAGTTATTAAAACTTTTAGAATTGTGTACATGATTCATTTTCACTTTTTAACCAATTACTTCTGAACTGTCATTTTTTGTAGTAGAGATCATTATGTTTGGTTTCAGTTATTAGAGGTTACAATTGATCAAAATCAATGGGTTGAATTTTGAGAAAATCTAAATTTTTAGATTTTAAAACTTGTGTTCATGATTCCTTTCACATTTTGATAGCTTACTCTCAAACTGGTATAGCGATCAATACATTTTGTTTCGGTCAATAATGACCAAGTTATTAAAATTGTTAAAATCAGTCAAAGTGTAGAAATTAAAACTCTGAGCACACTGAACACATCAACATACAAACCTTTTTTTTTTACTGGAAAAATGAACTCCTAAAAATTATATATTTCAATAATCTCAAAAACTGTGAAAATAAAAACTAACAAATATTTGATTCAGAGGTTTTCAGTTTTGAGAGATAAGTATGTAAAACTTAAAGTTTAGTAATAACTTCATTACTTCTAATCATATAAATTAGAATTGGTACCATTACATTGATAATTCAATTTAATACTAAATATAGTATAGGCCTACTATCTAGTAGAGTGCATTACTGCAAAAATATGGGGGGGAAAGATGAAATGTTTAACCGAACTTGCACTTTAACAAAAATGTACAAAATATTGCAAAAGTAACCTCTAGACAAAATTTGATCAATATTGGGTAAAAGTTGCAACCTGTAGATTTTGAAAACACAAACATAAGATTTGTGAAATATATGCCAGTGTTTAAATGATGATTGGTGCACAGTTGATGGCCCTAATTCTAGAACTTAACCTCTCAATCTAGATCTTATTTTGCAATTCTTTATTTCTTATAAAAATATAATTCTTACAATTCTAACCATTATTGAACACAAATACAACTTTTAACAAAATAAACAAACATAGACATGAATCAGTTGTTCAGAATATATATATCTTATTTCTAATGATCAATTCAGCTAAGAATGTCTTATCTAGCAAAGAAACATCACTTATAGTTCAAAAAAGTGAATTTAGTAAGCTTAACAATGGATTTAATTGAATCCGGAATATTAAAAATAATAATCTATTCCAGTAAGAAATAGATTACTATCAAAAAACCTATAATAAATAAATAATAATAAATATTTCTTTAATATATTATAAAATAATATATTCTTTCAAGTTATTAATTTTTTTTTTTTTTTTTGAAAAACTCCTTAAATTTTAATTAACTTTCTAAATGAAACAGAATTACCTCTTGACTCTACTCAATTCAAGCTAATTGGTTAATTTGGAATATGGATGGTTATTAAAAATAAATAAATAAAGACTAAATTCAGTTTCTTACTTTCTAGGTTCAAACATTAATAAATAATAAGATATGATGTTATATTAACATAATAACATTAATTTTATTAGAATTTAACATACAATATTAATTAGGCTAGATCTCGGGGTAGGCACTCGGCTGGCATGGTTGTGTTATACAAGCATAACGCATAAATAAATTGAAAATTGAAATGATTAAAATTCTACAAAAAAAATTAATTAAAGTTCATCAGTGAAATGTTGAATTGATAATTTTGAAGTAAATACAGGCCTCTGAATTTGGTAAATGTTAAGAATAGTTAATTAACAGAGCATACCATGCTCTGTACAGTTCACACTGACTCTAATCACTCAATTTAGACACAAATATTATAAAAGAAAACTTTGGATGTTAATTTGGCTTCTGTACTGTCTGGTCTCCACAATGTTACTATATGATTTCTTTTAAAACATGGCGCCTCGTTGTGTTGCGGAGCGATATTTTTCTATTTTAAGTGAGATCGTTTGTTGAAACTGTTGGGGTTCTTCCGCGGCACCATATAGTACCGTTTTTTTTTCTTCTTTTCTTGGCCATTGGCAATTTGGGGTTGTAATAATCATTTCTTATATTTGTATTTGTTGTTTTGTATCAATTTGTTTATTAATTACACATTATTTAACTAATTTAAGGGTGATTTAGACCGCGTACATACATATCAGCTGATCTATCTTAGTACAAAGTTTTAACTTATTTCTTCTTCCTCAATATTTTACAATGTTTGCAATTAAAACTAACAGATGTTTTTGCATACAAATAATTTATAAGTAGTGGTATCTTAGAGTAATTTACAGTCTGATCGTTCTATTTAGTACTTCGAAATATGGTTACATATATTTTGGAGAATGGCCGTAGGCCGTTTTCGTGTTTAACATTGCAAACTCACTGTTCCTTATTAGTAGTGATTTGCTTGTAAATAAAGTTTGGGATCTTATGAAATGATTTTAAATAAAGATATGTGATGTTATGGTTGTGTAGTGGTGTGGTTAATTTGTGTGTCAGCGTCTCAATTTCGAATGTTTACAATTTAGAGATAGGCCTATCTTACGTCTGCTTTAGGAATGATTTGTTTTGCAATTGAATGAATATGGGTGGTTTATTAATAATAGGTTGTATATAAATGTCTGCTATTAATACTTACTTATGAATGTAGATCGTTGTATTCTATGCTTAATTATCCAAATCGAATATTTTTCATTTGACTTAGGTTATGTTGTTATTGGTTAATTTAGGCTAACTATCCTAACCTGTTGCATAAGTTATTGATGTGATTTGTGCTGTTATAAACCTCTTATAGAAACAAAACAAACTTAGTGTGTTTAACAAATAATTAATTGAATCCAGAGTATTTTATTCAAACACCCTATATAAGCTTCCATATTGATAAGAACTCTCAGAAAAAAAATTGTTATTTAATATCATATAAACACATTACTTACCACCTTTCGAGGAAAAAGGTCCTTTAACAGAAGGAAGTTCACTGTCAACTTTGAGTCTTGCTTTGCGTATGATCACTTTACGAGGTATACGATCAAGTGATTTATCACTTCTCTTTCTTCTATTGATAGAACTGGTTGTACTTAAAGAACTGCCTGGTTCACTGGTATCATTGCTTTCTCCATCACTTGCCATTGTTGAATCTTCACAAACTGCATATATTAAATAATATAAAAAATTAATTATGTTTAAGACATATTATCAAACTGTATTTCATTATTACATATATTGTACTAGGTTATGTTCTATTGTACATTTAGCCTATTTATTCTTACCATATTGACATCTTAGATCTGCCAAAGATTTATAAGTGACAGCTTTTAATAAAACTAAATTTTTGTTTGTCTTAATAGAATATCACATTACTCCCTATTGACATTGACTGTGCTTTCACGTTCAAGATAATTAATAACCAAGACCCATTTTGTGTCCTAAAAAACAGTGGTAATGATTTTTCTGACAGAATATTATTGCTTGAAATTTGTTGGGTTCGGAGATGAAGCATAACGTCATTGCATTGATTGTTATTCTGACTGCATCAATCTTTGTGTAGGAGATTCAAGTCTCATCTCCAGTGACAATACAGCCATAAAATACATCTCCTTCCATTCGAAAACACTGCAAATATGTTTGACCTGCAGTCAAGCATGTTTGTCGAGTTTTTGGCACCCATTTAGCAAAAAAAATTATATTTCAGTTTTTGTGTTATAATCAAACTGCTGTTTTCAATCTTCATCTGATTACAGTAGAACCTCTGTTAACCGGCCTCGGATTAACCGGTCCTCGGATTAACCGGCCTATATCGTAGTGTACTGGTTGGATGAGAGTTTCCGAAAATACTGTATATTGTAATTGAAACACCAAAGCAGCGGCGATATCAAACGACTTTGTTGATAGCGGTATCCCATTGTCGGCGGCGTAAAAACACCGCGGCACCAAAGCGGCGGCGATATCAAACGACTTTGTCGATAGCGGTATCCCATTGTCGGCGGCATAAAAACACCGCGACACCACCAAAGCAGCGGCGAGCCGAACGATTTTGTCGATAGCGGTATCATATTGTCGGCGGCATAAAAACACCGCGGCATTGGCTCCCGTCGGTATAGCAGACATACACTCACAAAAACGTTTGATGGGCCGCTTTTTTTCCACGAATCATTTTAGTATACATGTGTTGGTTTCGTTTGAGACGCGGTTAAATGTGTCAAAAGACTTGACAGAGGGGAATCTGTAAAAAAGCTTTGTAGTGTTTAATTTTTTCATGTTTGATGTATAATATACATAACATAATATATACAATACATTTATGTACAATTAAATGAGTTGCAATAACATCCTAATTGCATAATTCTTAGTGCTACCTGATTAAATAAGCTTTCTTTGAACGAAACCCGATTTTTCACGGGAACCTCGGATTAACCGGCCAAACGGGCAACCGGCCCGGGTGTCAGTCCCGACTAGACCGGTTAAGAGGGGTTCTACTGTATTAACAACAGCGTACTTCGTCTAATCAATACTCCTAAATTATGGTATATGAAACATGATAGCAAATTATGATGGAAAATCACATGAATTATGTCATGGAGCAGTGCTCACAACGTCCTAATTAAATGCATCTGTAAATGGGGAGCTGACATTGTGAACCTCAGATCGCTTTACATTTCATTCATCAAAGTACATTCTGTTGTGAAGTTTGGGAATCTGCAGTATTGACTCATTAAGAAACTTCAGACTCTAATAGATCAGTCGCTAATGAGCACCAACGTCTACTTTCTTCATCAAAGAATGTTCATCCTTCCCAAACTCCCCATCCCACTGCCAAACCTTCCTGTTACTCACAATATCTAACCCATAAATTTTACACAGTTGTCTATTAATTACAGTAGCTCTATAGTTTTTTTGTTAACCAAATGACAGTACGAACCGAGATTCACAACTGATAAAATATATTACTGATACACTCATTGTGAATAAAAGTTGCATCAACAATGAATCTTATAACAATATGATCTAACAGGTAAGTAATGTAAAGATTTTGCACATGTGCAGTTCCACTATCCAGCAATCAATAAGTGGTAATTACAAAACAGACATTACTTAATAAAATGCCTCATATTACTTGTTAGACTATTGTAATATGATTACTGTTAAACTTGTTTAAACAAATCTGATCTAGACTTCATAGATTTTAAAATATTTTGTAGTTATCTTTTATAACGCTTACACTGAGCCAGAACTATTTTCTATTAGAAATAACAATTTAGTCCAAATTTAACCAAGTAGATCATGTAAGAAATATATATCTTAAAGCATAAATAACAAAAATTAAATAACATAAATAACAAAAAATAAAGTGTCTCGATCAAAATTATTTTCAATTTCAAAACAAGGTTTTTGCTCAAATCGATGGTTTGGCAATGGGGTCTCCCTTATCTCCATTGCTAGCTGAGATTTTTATGGACAAATTTGAATCAACACTCTTTGACAGTAATAACCCATTTAAGACTAACATTAAATACTGGTATAGATATGTAGATGATGTTTTATGTTTATTCGAAGGATCTGATCGCCAGCTTCAATTACTGTTTAATTATTTGAATTCTATTAATGAAGCAATACATTCACTATGGAAATCGGTTTACAAAATCAAATAAATTTTCTAGACCTCACTATAAAAATTAAAAACGGTAACCATAGTTTCAGTATTTTTAGGAAACCTATTAACGATTTTTGTACGGAATTAACTTGCATAAAACAAATTGCTTTAAATAATGGTTATGATGTTAAACTCATAGAAAAAATGTTAAAAACTAAATTGAAAAATAAGGCTAAATTACTTATATTTCCAATTGTAGATTCTATTTAAACCGTACCAAAATGGCGTAGAATTAACTATATTGATAAGGTTAGCTATGCTGTTTGGAATGTATTAGAAAAGAAAAATCATTGTAAATTTAGGAAAAATATTACTAAATTGTAAGGATAAAATAGATAACATGAAAAAAGTGGTGTTTATAAATTACATGTAATATTTGTAATGCAGCTTAGGTAGGCCAAACAGGCCATAGTTTTAAATATAGGTTAAGTGAACACGAAAGAAGTTGGTGGTTGGGTCATTATGACTCTAGTTTTTCCAATCATTAAAAAACTCATTTAGTGTCTGATTTTTTTAATAATGTTAAGATTGAGATTCTCCATGTGAATGCAAAAAGTAGGAAATTAAATTCCTTAGAAATGTTAGAGATTAGGAGAATATTTTGTAAAAACTCCAACTGGTACTCAATGATCAGGTAGAATTTTTGTCAAACTCACCTTTCCTAAAGCCATTGTCTTCCTTATGACCACATGTCCCCCCCCCCAGCTAAGTAACTGTTCTTCTTTTTATAATATATGGTAGTTTTCAATATCTTCCTTAGTCTTTGTTTAGCTGCCTTGTAAATGCCGTTGCTGGCGAAACCATGGTCGGCAAGACTCAATTAAAATGTAGAATTTACTAAACATTGTGTTTTTTTTCAACAAAAATTTCATTACCAACAGGACAACAAAAAACAACCACAGTCCCTATACTCAAGTGGCCCATGACAATATTTTAATCACACCAACTAATTTTATAAAGAAAAGCAAATCTAATTTGTAATAAGGAAACCTTATATAGCTTACCTTGTTTGTTATTACTCCAAGAAGAAGAACAAGAATCTTCTTCTGATAAATCTAAATCTAAACGTGGTTTCTTCAAATTATTTTCACTTGAAATACCATCTTGATATTCACAACTACTGCCACCGCTACTAGTGTTTCCTGTATCTGAATCTGCATCTAAAAATCTTTTGTTTGGTTTTATAACACGAGACGAATGAACACTTCGACTTGGCAAAATAAACTTTCTGCTTAATCCTGTACCTCCTTTGTCTTGTGTATCGGAAATACTACTAATATCTTTAACAGCACTACACTTAATTCTTGTAATACGAACAATTTTCTTACTTTTACGTATTAAACTATTATTCTCAAAACGTTTCACTGACTGTAAATGACCGACATTATTTCTTACATAATTGTTTGGAATAAATTCTTTTCTACCATCATCTGGGCTTGAATTAGATATTAAACGTTTTTTCAGTGAAGAAGCCGGGAGCAATGTGCTTTTACTACCAGATGATTGTAAAGAAAAAAGGACTCCTCGAGCTGTGTATTCTTCCTCAACTTGTTGAGTTCTAAGTTTAGACTTTCCTTCTGCATTTTGTACTTCGGGTTGACTAAAGCCATGGAATGTTGAATTCTGAAAAAAAATAAATAATATTAAATAAATACTAGCCTATATCTTACTTTATCACTTTGAGTAAGGTTTGTGGAAACTTTACAGAAACCTATTCTTGTCAAAATATATCAAGTGAATTTGTTTTTATTTATCTATTAATACAACATTATAAATTATGTTTTTATTTAAAACCTAAATTAACCTACATTTATTTAGATATTGACATGACTTAGCCTATTTGGGTTGAATCTAAATTTCTATAACAAATTAATTGTCAAAATAGAATACATTAATATATAATCACAATAAAAACTGAGTAGCATTTGTCAGTCTAAATTAAATATTTCTATAGCCTAGATATACAGAGTATTTCAAAAAGGATTTTACAACTTTGAAAATTCATATAAATTTAATGAAACAGGGTACAGAGCTGGTTTTGGTGTTGTTTTAATGGAAAACACTTCAAGGGAGGGGGAGGGAGGGAGGGAGAGGGAGAGAGCCAAATCTATTTATAATGCGCAATTAGTGTTATTGATAATCAATACTAGTCTATACATAGTTTACACCGTTTCTTGACTGTGCTCAGATTTAGTAGATTAACCTACGAATTCCCATTGCTAATGTGTACATAACCTACACTTACATGGATTCGTACTTTTCCGACACTTTTTTTAACTTGGTGTATTGGCCCACATACTTTTCGGATCTTTTTTTATCTTTTTTTACATTTTTGACATGGCGTCCACATAATTACCAATTACCATAATTGGCACCATGTCATTAATTACGGACATTATATAATTTACTAGGCTAACATAATGGATGATTCTAAAAACAAGGGGAAAGTTGAAATAGCCTAATTTAAAATTGCACTTCCTCTGCTGAAAAATTAATTGTATCTTACGATGTCCACTACCAATTTAAGAATAATTTGATCCTAAGCTAAGCCATTTAAGGTAGAGATAGGAAGTAATTGATTCCTTGATTTGGTTAAATTGAATCAATATTAAGGATGTATAAGTTATGTTAAGAATATAAACTAACTGACCTTATCATGAATCTGATATAATATGAAAACATTGGCCTAGTATAAATAAATAAATATATGCAAATAGGCCTTTCCATTTCATTCATATGTTGTGGTTAAGCTTATGTTTGGATCCAAAATAGAGGTAAGTCCATGTTCATTCTTGTATAGTTTTTAATCACTCACGAAAAAGTTATGATACACAAGTCGTTCCTCTTGTATTTTTTGTTCCAACTTTTAAGAGTATAATATTTCGAAGCAATTTTCAGTTATTCATTAGCAGTTTTATTATTAAATTAATTTAAAACCAATAGAACCTAACCTAACCTGATCTAGATGACAAATATTCACTGTGAAAATTATAAACCACAATAATTAGACCTATTAGTTACAAAATTATTTATTGAAACATAAAAATAAACTAGGAATGGAACATCGATCTAACGCTATTTGAAAGCCAATCAGCCTCTATGACAAATTGTGGTCAACATCAAAAGTAAAATAATGTAAGAGCATAAATTCTATCTCAAATTAATGTGATAATGAAAATAAAAGTAGTTTTATACTGATATTTGGTACAAGATGAGTACAAGTAATAACCCATTTGTAAGACTTAAAACCTACAAGTTCATGAAAATTAGGTCTTTATACAATAGAGCCTATATAGACAATATACAAATCAAGCTAAAAATGTATTATTTCATCATTTATTTACTAATAATATTTTAAAACCCAAAATATAAATAAATGAAAAATATGAAAAACAGAACTACATTAAGTTGGTTGTTAATTGATTAGGCTTACTTTAGCATGATCAAACAAGTTTGGAAACTAAAATTATGTTGCATGTCATTGTTTTTCAATGCTTGTATAAAATAAGTTATGAAATGCAATGTACTATTTATAATAATTTAATTAATAAATTAAGCAATATTGTAGTAGTAATATATAAAAATGTAATAAACACTAAATTATGAAAACATGCCACCTTAAAAACCTTATAGCCTAAAACAGAACAATACAACACTGAATAAACTACACACACCGCTAGCATAGGCCAAGCAGATAAAATAGTTGTTTTTTATAGTTGTCAGTTATAAATATCTAACCTTGTTATAACCTTCCGAAACTATGTTAATTGAATGAAGCAACAGTTATTTGAATTTTTTTAGTTGTGACATCAACATTGAGTGGATAAATTAATCGTTTTCAACTAAATTAATTAGGTTACTTAAAAACAAATCCTGCATAACCTAACCTGTTCATAGTATTATGTAATCTAACCTTCCTCACTTCACTCAGGTACTTCCCTTTATTTTAGCGATTTATTTAGTATTTTATGCTAAAAGTCTGGACATCATCAAGATGGATGTTGGCATGCTCAAAATGCAGAATACATAAGAAACAGGGTTCTTTGTGATTTAAAACAATATTGTCAAAATGGCTACCTACTTCAAGCATTAATTTCACATGGTAATTGTTTACTATAACTGCAACTGGTCTTTTTAATGATTTTTTAAATCATGTTCTACAAACATTATTTATTAATAATAAAATAAGTTTTCAATGCAGAGCTAACCTTTTCACCGAAAAATCTCGATTTCATAACTACGAAATTCAATGGATTTATAGTTCACCGAAGTCAAGCAACATCGAGCGTGGTTAGAACTTGGATGGGTGACCACTTGGGAATGCATGCACAATTTCTATTTTATTTTATTTTATTTATGTGTAGGTCAGATAGATGATATATATATATATATATATATATATATATATATATATATGTGTCCTTAGTTAAAATTATGTTTATTTCCCGTGAAAAAGTTAGGTCTGCGATGAAAACTTATTTTATTATTAATAAATAAGGTATGTGTACAACATGATTTAAAACAAATCGCCAAAAGGACCGGTTGAAGTTCCAGTAAACAATTAGCTTTCACATTTATAGAACTGGTAAATATGCATTGTGTAGCATGTGTTGAATATTTGCTTCTATTTTATGAATCGTTAAATATATACCTTACTATGTACAATTCATATCTTAGTGAATATGGCATTTATACCAAAACCATTTTCAATGCACCAAATACAATATTTATATAAAAAATAGCAAGTATGGATTGTACTTTGCTGTCATTAATGTAGGCCTGCATCTGTATTTAAAGTTTAAGGTTTAAATGAATTTATATTGTAGGCGCATGACAGTTATTTATGTGAAGGTTAGGTAAAGCATATACATAAAGATATATACCCTTACCTTACCTGTCCTAATAAAATTATTTAAATGTGTGTGTGAGAGGGAGGGAGAGGGAGAGGGAGAGAGGGAGGGAGAGAGAGAATCCTCTTGTTTTAGCAGGATTGCCTTACTTTCAAAACAGGATGCCTTGTTTTAAATTGCTATTTTCTTATATACATAATGTATTTGGAGCATTGAAAATGGTGTTGGGACCAATGTCATAATCAGTAGGATGTGAATTGTACATAATAAGGTACGTAATTAATGATTTCACAACATAGAAGCAATATTCAACACATTAGTTACAATACATATTTACCATTCAACTTAATTTATTTTCTTCGTTATTATAAATTTACTCTTAAACTTTTATTTATAATCAATGAAAAATATATAATCTCAAGATATTTTCAATAAACATTTGGTGGTAATTGTTTACTATAACGCCTAAATTTTAATATTTAGTTTTTGCTATATTTTTGTACTATATACCCTTCATTATAACAATAGTAACATTTTTTGGTGAGCAAAAATGTTTTTACTGAAAAAAAAAGTTAAGGTCTACTCAGTGAATTACACGTTAAAATAGATTTGTACATGAATTGTTTTTATCTTACAAGGTCAAGTAAGGTAGCTATATATATAAAACCGTCTTACTTGAACTCTACGCATAAATAAATCTACGTACCATACACACTAATCCCAATTGAAATTTTTTTATATAGTGTTCCTAAGGGGTCTTTCATTCAAGTACTAACTAACCATACTCTATGTTGCTTGACTTTAGCAATCAGATATTACTTTTACCTTCAGATATTATTTTTGTGTGTGTGTGTGTGTGTGTGTGTGTGTATATATATATATACAGTATATATGTGTATGTATTATCTATTCACATATCTCACACTCCATGTTGACTGTTCAATGGTTTGAACACCAATAATAATCCCATGCACACATGGTAGAAAAACAATCACCTATCCAAGTAATAACCACACTCAATGTTGCTTGACTTTGGTTATCAATCAAAACATTGTGTTTGCCATACAAACATAACACACAAATATGTCATTGAAATATGTCAATTTCAAAGTGATAAACATTTTTTGCTCATAAAAAAATGTTACTATTCTTATAAGAGAGATATGTAGGCCTAGTACAAAATTAACAGGGGGAAAAAATATTATAATTGGGACATTGTGTTTCCCGTGTAATCTTAACCTACAAATACGTCAATTTCGAAGTGAAAAACTTTTCTTATAGAGGTATGTAGCACAAAAAAAAAGAAAAATATTAAAATTCGGCCACAACAGTAAACAATTACCCATTAAATGGTCATTCAAAGTAAATAATTACAAATTGGTTAATAAGCTATTAATTGAAATGTCTAATTTATGTTCATGTTAGAAAAAGATTTAATTTAATATAAGTTTCCTGGTACTAAAATGAATCCATCTTCATATTTAGTTTGTATGATACCTTTAACACAAGTCTTAATGTAGACCTGTGGCTTAGGCTATTTTAGGTCAAAATGAATAGTCTATAATAATTTTTTTCAATTCCTTTTTGTTACTAGTACTACAATATATATTTTAGACCTATTCAAAAGCCATATTAAAAGCATGGCCAAAATTATCAGGGAGTAAAACACAATATTCCATATTGCAATTTATGAAATATTTTAAGGTTATGTTGCTGGACTAAGTAGGCTAGTACAAATAGGCCTACATGTCAAGAATTTGGAACATTTAAAAGAAAATATATTCCTAAATAATTTCAAAGGTTCCTTAATGATGACATAAATATAATAGCCTTTTAGTTTTTAAACTATTTCGTAAAATGTAATTAAAAAACATAGAGGTAATTAGGTGGGTTTGACAAATAATTATCATATTAATGGTTAAGAAATAGGTTGTCCGTTTCATCAAAATTTAAAATGACATATGACTAAATTTAATTGTAGAGTTATGTACAACACAAATAAGATGATTTAAATGCATAGCCATAAAAAGAATATCTCGTTTGATAACAGTCTTTCTGGTTTGGCCCTTCACGCATATAAAGAACCTAAATTTATCCATAATTTAACGACGTGATATATACTACATCTGAATGTTTATTTCATCACAGTACGTTTTTAAATAACACGTCCATACAGGTCTAAAACAACAAACTAGTTATTCCTAATCAAATTCCATACCTCGTCTTCTTCATCAGAGCCAAATATTTCCTTGAAGACTGAAAGTCCCAAACTGATATCCTCTGCTAATTTAATACCTTCATTTTCTTGAACTGAGATATTTCCAGAAGTTCTAGTTAATTTTCTATTAACAAGTTTAGATGGTTTACCTGGAAATTTGGACTTGACCATTTTTAATGTTGTCTTTCACGATTGTCTAATTCTTACTGTCGCCATTGCTTGATAAACTTGCTTAGACTTGGACTATAAACCAATAACAAAACAACGTCAGTGTGTTTTGCGGCACAAGGACATAATCTAGTACGACGTTTTACTAAGCGAGAGAGTCATTAGATCAGTGTAACCAACACTCAATGAAGAAAATCGCGGGAAATAACGTATCACCGACTTCACCATATTCTTGTTGCAATCAAACAGCTGTGATTGCAAGCCTGCTAACTATAAAAGTCAGACATTCCAAATTTTAAATACCATTCTCTTGTTAAATGTTAAACTGTCATATAAAGTACGTTTCACAGTGTAGTTTTCAACAAGCAATATATTGGATAAACTGTTAATAACTATAATGGTTAAAAGTGTGAATTAATTGCAGACAAGGATAGACACATAATTGAATTTGCCATCATTTCAACAACTTAATTTATTTGTACGCATATAAATAATAATTTGGTCCTTATAGATCAATTCCAGCCAAATCAATGATTATTTTTTAAATAACCCGGAATTGTTTTTATATTATGGGTGAAGTAAAAGTCTGGAGACACTTTTGAGTGAGTAATTGGGAAAAAAACAAACTCAAGTAAAGTTTACTTGTTTTAATCATGTACTTTTTTAGGCATAAGATGTTACCATTCCAAAATGGGAGATTTTTGGGGCAGCCCAAAAATTTTTAATGAAAACCCTTGTCTTGTGACCCCTCATTTTAAAGGTTTTGGTACAAAAATGTAAATGACGAAAACTAAAGGTTATTATACCAGATCATATTTCTATCTAAAGTTATTTTTGGTTAAAGACGAGAATTATTCAAGTTCTAACTTTTTAGTGAATGATTGGTGAAGAGCCAAATCCAAGGAATGTTTATTAGGTATTAAAATGTACTTTTTTATGTATGGGGAAACTTTGCCATCATTTCAAAATTTGGAATTATTGGAGGCAGCTAAAAATTATTATAGCCTATGCAAACCTCTCTCATGTGACCATTCATTTTAAAAGTATAACAAAAGAAAACTAACAGTGCAAATTTGAGGCCTCTATCTCAACCCTACTACAAATTACAACAGTCAAAAATATTCTATTTTTGGGAAAACCAAAAGGGTGGTTTCATTTTATAAGTGGACTTTGGCTAGTTTGAGCTATTGTTATCCAAGTCTTATCAGTACGGTACTTGAGTATTTTCCAGTCTTTTATTAGTCTCTTGCCAGTTTTGTCCTCGGAAACATCTTTCTTGTACTTTATCATGGAGTTAACTGAGTGAGAACGTATTACAGTATTAATCTTTCGTGGTTATGGTGATTGGATTCAATCTTACAGTGAAGTGAGACATTTATTTATTGATTTATTTCCTGATCGACAGCCTATATCAAGATCTACTTTATAAAAAACCATCAAAGGTTTTGAAGACAAAGGCTCTGTGAAGAATCGCCCTAAATCAGGAAGACCAAGAACAGCAACAACCGAAGATCAATGTGCTGAAGTTTTGGAGTCTGTTGTCGAAAACCCACATGTTTCAACTAGATTTTTGTCTACAGAATTAGAGATTTCTCAAACATTGATCTGTAAAATTTTACATCACGGAAATACAAACCATACAAAATCCATGTTGTCCATGAGTTAACGAAGATGACTTCGATCTTAGAGTTCAATTTAGTGATGAAATGATTACTTCAATTGATAATGCAGCAGTTGCATTGACTAATATTGTATTAGTGATGAAGCAACTTTTATGCTTAACGAACAAGTAAATAGACATAATTCATGCCTGCGGAGTAATGAAAATCCATACTAGGTACGAAAGCAGCACACACAACATCTTCAAAAAATCAGTGTTTGGCTAAGTGTGATGGAAGATCATGTAGTAGGACAATTCTTCATTGAAGGCAAAATAACTACTGAGGTGTACTTAGCTATGCTTGAAAGTGATATTGTTCCAGCTATCCAGGCATCTGTAAATGATTTCGAGACTATTTGGTATCAACAAGACGGAGCTCCTCCACATTACCGTCTTCAAGTTTGCCAGTATTTGGATAATGTGTATTTGGATAATAGGCAGATGAGGGGGGGGGGGGTACATTGAGTGGCCTGCCAGATCACCAGACTTGTCACCATTGGACTATTTTGTATGAGGATGTGTTAAGTGTGTACAAAACCAAACCACAAGACATTGATGACCTTAGAAATTAAATTTAACAGGAAGCACAAAGTATTGCAGAAGACATGTTGCAGAGGAGAGTTCATCATTTTTACACTGTACTAACTAGCACATTCCCAAGCCATCGAGGGAAAGCAATTTGAATATTTCCTATAGTATCTTGTTGAATTTGTGAGTATTGAACTTATAGTTAGTTCTTTTTTGTAACACTTTATTGGCAGCTATTATGAATAGTTTGGAGATTGAAGCCTCAAATTTGCACTGTTATTTTTCTTTTGTCAATACCTTTAAAATTAATGGTCACAAGACAGGGGTTTACATATAAAAAAAATTTTAGCTGCCCCAATATTTCCAATTTTTGAAATGGGGGCAAAGCTTCCCCATACATAAAAAAAGTACATTCTAATACCTAATAACTTCACCAATCACTCACTAAAAAGTTGGAAGAACTTGAATCATTCTCGTTTTTAACCGTAAATAACTTTAGAGAGGAATAAAATAGAGACCTCTAGTTTTCGTCATTTATATTTTTCTACCAATACCTTTAAAATCAGGGGTCAGAAGGCAGGGGTTTGCATTTAAAAATTTTGAACTGTCCTCAAAATTTCCCATTTTGGAAATGGTAACAACGTTGTCTTATGCCTTAAAAAGTCCATGTTTATACCTAGTAAACATTACGTACTTGAGTTTTTTTTCCAATTACTCACTAAAAAATTACAGGGGTGGCTCCAGACTTTTAGTTCATCCTGTATATAGTATTTTAGCAGCCTAAATGTATAAGCTAATCTTTCTATTTGTGATTTTTATAACCTCAAAACATTAGCGATCCTGATCCCCTACAAGCCTACAACACAACTTGACGATCCATACATTCTCATGTGCTGCACAGAATATTTAAAAAATCTGAAACTAATTGATAATTTTTTTTAACTAATAACAAAATCATCTAGGCTATATTTAGTATATTTAACCTTACATTTCTCATTCCATGGGTCTATACACTGGGTTAGTGAAGGTCTGGAATGAAATGGAAGGCTTTGTAAAACTTTGGTCTAGGGCTATTTAAAAAGTGCTCCTAAACTAAAATTCAAATAAATACTGTTAACCCTTCAACGCGGTAAGCCGTTCCGAGCGCTAGACCCTCTGGTGCGGTAGTTAAAATCTCCGACTAACATTTCCTTCTCTTGTGGATTGTCTGGCGGGACATTATACTTATTTACATTTACTGTAACTTCCTCATTATCTAAGATTATTGCGGTATCATTAGCCACATTGCATATATTTACAACTTCATCACCACTATCATGATTACCTTCAATATTTGGATCACAATGGAACTCCATTTGAGCGTAATCCAAAAAAACTCGCGAATATTATCACTTTGCGGTTCCCACATTATCACTAAAACACAATATACACTAGAACTAATCACACGATCTACTGTCAAACTGTTAAAATATTACACTTATAAATAAATGAGGTTATAATAACCTATAACACACCAGAGCTCTCCACGAACCCGCTACAGCTGTTTGTATATAGCCACGTGTTGTTTCCTTTTCTGAAGGTCACGGTGGTCTAGAAATAAAAATCAATAACTCAACAGATGGCATTTCTCTTGGCAATGTTCTGGGTATACGCTCAGTTCATAAAAGTTCTTTATTTAGACGCTAGAATCCAGCACGTACCGCAGCGACATTTAGCGTCTTTAGACGGGCGGCCGCGCCAGAAGGTGAAAGTTTGGCCGCGTCTATAGACGGTTCACCGCGTTGAAGGGTTAAAAAAAAAATTATAAAATGTGTTTTTTAGAATTTTTAAATGTAAGTTAGTAATATTTTCACATATTAATTTCCCTCTCCACTTGACAGAAATTTTGGTTGAAAAAAAAATTGTATAACTGTTTTAGTTTTCGAGATATTTTAAGAATATCTACAGTGAAACAAAACTAAATTACACAGGTTCTTCCAAAAATTATAAAAATGTTTTTTTTCTAAGAATTTTTATATTAATATTTTTCAACATTCATTTTCCTCTCTACAAGACTGAAATTGTGATTGAAAATTGAGATATTTTGGGATATGTAAATTGCACATTCAAATGCAACTGTTAAGCATGTAATTGTTAATCAACACTTGGATGATAATTTGATTACCCCAAAGACATAGAAAAGGACAAACAGTCATTACAGTGGCTAATATTTTACAAGGGATTAAAGGTATGACATCGTGAATTCTTTTTATCTGAAGGAAAAAACTCATATGTTTAGGACTTTCTTTCAGCTCTGTCTTACCCACTTTCTCCGGTTACTTTTAAATATTAATCCTAATCCTGAGTAATGAACAGAAAAGTGGAAATAATGAGATGATTATTTAATTCCACAAAACAGCTTTAATTGCGACATATGTTTCGCCGTTAGGCATTTTCAAGCAACTAAATTGAAAACAAACAAGTCTAAACTAAAAATGTGAGACAAAAGGAAAGTTTAAAAGAGTAAAGGGTAAAGGGGTTGAGAAATGACAAAAGAAAGGTCAATGATCTAACCTGTGGGATGGGAGTGGGGGTGTTTTAGAAAACAAAGGTTACATAATAGGTCTCAATAGTGGTGATGAGTTAAGATGTATTTGTTCATTTACGTTGGAAGTATGGTTTTTTTAAAATTGATCTATTGATTTCTAAACATTCCAAGTTATTGAATTTCCTACTTTTTTGTTCCATATGCAAAACTAATAAAATATAAACAAAAACATTTGTTTATATTTACTAATAAATGATTTGCAAAATTTGAATTAGACACAGGACATAATTTTGATCCTAAGTTAAACGTAAAACTTCTGCATATGGAACAAAAAAGTAGGAAACTCAATAACCTGGAATGTTTAGAAATCAATAGATCAATTTTAAAAAACCATACTTCCAACTTATATGAACAAATACATCTTAACTCATCACCACTATTGAGACCTATTATGTAACCTTTGTTTTCTAAAACACCCCCACTCCCATCCCACAGGTTAGATCATTGACCTTTCTTTTGTCATTTCTCAACCCCTTTACTCTTTTAAACTTTCCTTTTGTCTCACATTTTTAGTTTAGACTTGTTTGTTTTCAATTTAGTTGCTTGAAAATGCCTAACAGTGAAACATATGTCGCAATTAAAGCTGTTTTGAGGAATTAAATAATCATCTCATTATTTCCATTATCATGGAATTCCATCATGTACCGACTGTTGTAACATTAAATTATAGAACAGAAAAGTGTCTGTTTTTTGTAGATTTTGTGGATTTTGTAGATTTTGTGGTAGTAGTATATAAGTTTGGTTTATTATGGCTCCTTTAACTTAACAATAAAGCAGAGGATCAAATTTTTAATGATTTATGAGTATGGTGACAGAGGACACACACAGCAGGAAGTTTGTGGTATTTTTAATGCAACCTACCTGTTGTATATATTAAGTTTTTAGTTATTAAAAGTGTTAAGATGGGATCACTGGTAGGATTACCCTTACACAGTCAGAAGTGTCAACTTTTTTTAAATTTGAATAAACAGGAAATGTTGTTTATCACCCTAGAAGCAGTAGACCAAAATCAACAACAATTAAAGAAATAGCTGAAAATGTGTGTCTTTCCATTAAAAAGATCACACATATTTCAAGTAATCAAATTGATTTAAATGAAGGCATTCGGTTAACACAATCTTTAAGAATTTGAATTTTTATCCTTATAAAATACAATTAATTGGTAGAAGACAGTTTTGATCATAGGCAAAAAAAATCATGCAAATAGTGAGGAAGATGGTAGATTTTGCTCAAAAATATTTTTCCCTGATGAAGCTTTATTTACTATTACCAAAAATCCACATTAGATGAGAGAGCGACATATTCAATAACCTCATAAAATAAACATCTGGGCCGAAATGATTGAGCCACATATTATTAGCCCTTTTTATTAATGAAACACTAGACGGCAAAAATGTTATTTGAGCTTAACAGAACCGTTCCAGCTTTACAATTTGAGATCCATTGTCACCATCCTACATTCTGAGAAACAGATTTACAGCAAGAGATAAATGCTGTCCCTAAGGAAGTAATACTTGTGCAACAAGGTCCTTTTATAAGCAACTAAGAAACAGCCAAATAGTTTCTGGTGAACATTTAGAGAAGTTATAAGTGTTGGTTGATTTACTTTTAAGTGGTTCTACATCAAACACAATGAAAGGAGAAATTTTTTTAAATTTAATTTCGTATTATATGGGTTTTTTTTATTTTGTGAAATGTTATTTACTAATGTGCTAAAAAGTCTAAAAGACTAATATGATACAGTATTTGTTGTAATTGTAGCTTACATTGTTAAATCTACTTTTCAACACACTTAATTTCAATTACTTCAATTGAGTATCCTTCCTTTAACCACTAATAATGTTAGGTTTCAATTAATTGATACACAAAGCTGTATCAGTATACACCCTCAATACCATTAAAGCATTGTTAAACTCTAGTGTTAACAACAATTTAACTAAAACTCCTAAGTTATGTATGTAATAACTAACTGTACAATGCAACTCTGCCATGAGTACCTCCACATCTCTAGCATCAGAAATACTCCTCTCAAACTTAAACTCTCCAGGGCGATGACTTGAAATGTTTACAATATATATCTTTGTATTAAACTGAAAATCTAATCCACATTGTCAATCATCTACAGAGACAAGCATTCAACTGGTGTCATTGATTGACAAGCATTTAAATTTGTTGCCCTTTTAATTTTTTCAGTGAGAAACATGATTGAAGAATTAGGTAATTAGGTTTTACTAAACGACATGGCTTTGAATGCTTCAAAAACAAACATAATACATTTTACAAGTATACAGAATGGAGAGGAGCAATTAAGTAAATAATTTAATATGAAATTTTCATAACTCTATATAATTTTTGACCATGTATTATGATAAGCTTCTTAGATCATACAATAAAATGAATTATCATTATTAAATTTTTACCTAACGTACCCTTATAAATTACAAACAAAATAAAGAACATCTTCGACATAATATAGGAACACGAACTCATCAAAATTTGCAACCCATATAATAGACATGAACCACATGATTGTATGGGACTATGGAGGAAAGCATACATATCCCACAATAATTTTTAATGAAAAACTAAATTTTGCTTCTAACATTACTCATGACTTCATATTAAAATTGTAATCAACTGTCACACCTGCTAAGAAATTTACAAAAGAAATGAAGAACAGAATTAATAATTAAATTTAATTAGTTACTTAGAAGTAAGTACTAGGCTCATTATGCAGATATAAGTTCAGATTTAATACGGAAACTAAAAACAGACAAAGATCGCCGTCTAATGTAGTTTGACTTCAAAGAAAAACTCAAATTACTTTCGATAACTGGACAGCTTTGTAAACAGAAATCGCAATCAGTGTCTATAGTGATTAAGTCTTTGTCTTTTTTTAAAGTGCAGAACAAAAACACTCAAGGCATGCCCAGTTACACCACTGGGTGTTACCACCAAGTCTTCACACAAAAGTAAGTGGAAAAGGAAAGGCAGGTTCTTCAAACCCCTTCTAAATTACTTCAAAGGAATTCTTTATCCCCACCTTCTGTTATTGCAGATGTTGAGGATTCTATATGTTCAGGGAGGTTGGAATTATCCCTGAATTTAAAAATTAACACCAGGTGGTAATCCAAAACAGACAAGAGTAAATGATAATGTTGGTCCAAATCCACTTCAAATGCAGACTAATTAATTATGTTTTATCCATTCAAAATTTTTAATAATTATAGCCAGAAATATAAATTTAAACTGCATTACAATGAAACATTAATGGTGTAAGACGTCACATTAAAGATCTAAAGGTTCTTGTAAATGATACATCTCCCTAAATTTATTTGCCTGAATGAGACTACTCCATGATTTAGTGTGAAGGAGTTTTCAGTTTATCTAACTGATTTTCACTGTAGATATAGTTAAAGGTGGAATGACAATATTCGTCCACAACTCCATCTGTGAACTTCAGGACTTCATTCCAAGCAGTAGTAACGATCACAGTACCATATAAAATGACAATTTGTTGTTAGTACACGACACCAAATTACAGGTTTGTGAAAGTGGAATAATTGACCCTACCATATAGTTGCCTGCCACATTTCTTTTGGTAGGACAATTTAATACCTACCACTATACATGGGGATCATTACCTGCTGCCCTAGAGAAAACTATATAGATATAAATCGATTCAATTTGTATTTGATTCTCATCAATGACAGTTCACTAACTCATCTAGCAGTTTTTACAGGTGTTGTTTTGTCATTTTGTAGCCCATGTCTTGCCACTAAATTTGAGTGGTCAGTTCTATCTGACACATACAGTTGTGATCACGCTCCTGTAAAGCTTACATTCTCTTGCTTTTCTAGATGTAATAATTGTCTTCCCAGATGGATTTTGTGCAAGAAAATAAAATGGGAAGATTTTAGCAAAGGTTTTGTATATCCTACTATTTATTGTAATGATTCTATTCATGACACAGTACATTTGTTTACAATAGTACCTACTCCTTACAGCAGCAGACAACAATGTTCCGAAAATATCAACGAGACCATTACATCCATCAATTCCATGGTGGAACGACGAATGAAGTGATGGTCTCAGTTTACATCATAAAGCTCTAAGGAAATTTAACTGATGATCTATATGTGAATATCTAGAAAGACATAAAAATTCTACAAGCCAAACCACACAGACTGTTTAGACGGAGTAGGAAGACATCTTGGGCCTGTAATATAAAAAAACCTTGGCACAATATAAAAAACCGCATCCATGTCAACAGTATGGAAAAAGCTATGTTTTGTTTATGGTCCTCCTATATCTGTCCCCTTATTAGAACTTAAACAGTAGGGTGGAGTTTTGACTACCAATTATGATGTTGCTAATGTTTTGGGCTCATCATTTGCTAACATTTCTTTAACTGCTGGTTATAGGAATGTCTTTTGTTTATACAAAATGTCTCAATAAGCAATTCCTTTCACTGTATGTTCATCAGATGAATGTTAATTAAATACTCCATTTTTTTTCTTACAGGAATTAAAGTCTGTTATGACGGGATACCACTCCAAACCCTGACATTACAGTTTATTATAGGGTTTAACTCCCAATTTTGGCAAAGCTAACTCTCCGAATATATCAATCGTATTTTCATTGAGCAATGTTTTTCTGTTGCTTGGTGTGAGGCTATACTAATTCCTCTTCTAAAACCAGGTAATGTAAAAACGTAACCTGGAATTTACCATCCCATTTATTTTACTAGTGTGCTTTGTAATCTGGTAGAGAAAATACTCAATCAGCAAATTGTTTGATACCTCGAAAGTAACAGACTGCTCTGTAATTAACGATGTGACTTTAGACAAGTTCAATCATCTATTGATCACCTGGTTTCATTAAAGTCTGCCATTAAAAATATCTTTTTTCAGTGTCAGACACTGGTTGCAGTGTTTTTTGATCTTAAAAAATGCTATGATATGGCCTGGCGAATAAGAATTATGAATACATTAAAATCATAGAGGTATAAAACGCAATATTCTTGCATTTATACTAAACTTCCCTAGAAACAAATTTTTCATAGTATATGTTGGAGCTAATTTATGATAGTTTTCATTTAGAGAATGGTGTCTGTCAGAGTAGTGTACTAAGCGTGACTTTGTTTGCTCTGGCAATCAACAGAATTTACCACTAATGTGCAATACTCTGTCCCGCTGTTCTCTATTTGTTGATGATTTTACTATATATGTGCCTACTTGAGTTGTAAAACCTGCCGAACAAGCCCTAAACTTATTATAATCAGATGCAATCTTGGTGAGTATTGACAGGATTTAAATTCTCTGCTTCAAAAACAGAATGTATCGATTTTAGGTGCTGTAGGCTGAACCGTCAGCTTTTATTATTTCTCAATGTAACACAATTTCAAACTACTGTAACTGCTAAAACACAATTTCAAACTACTGTAACTGCTAAATTCTTAGGCCTATTATTTAATTAAATACTTTCTTGAATTCCATATTTGTCTTATCTGAAAACATTTGCCATGCTATGCATTCTCAGCAGTTCTTGTTGGAGAGCCGATAGAACTTGTTACATTTTTACCATGCTATTGTTTATCGTGGATTGATTATGGCTCTATAAATACTCATCAGCAAGAACAAGAACAATCAGTAAAACTTGATTCAGTTCATAACTATCCCCTTCGACTTGTTTCAGATGCATTTTGTTTGAGCCCAGTCTGTAGCTTACTTGCTGAGACTGGAGAACCATCTCTTTCTCGACGCAGATATCAGCTATAAATATCATATATTAGTAGTCTGTGGCCCAAACGGTTTCATCCAGCATTGTTGTACAACATTGTTTTTTAACAATCCTTTGGCTAACTGATATGAATTTCATTAGAACTATACTGCCCCATGTGACATGAGAACTCTTTGAATCCTTGACATTTTGGCGGGACTTGTTTATAAATATCTTTCATATGGGATTCTTCCATGGCGTTTCACATGCCAAATTTTAATTTCTCACTGTATAGGTTCTAATAATACAAGACTCCTGATGTAGTATGTCATTAGGAATTCAGGTATGAAAGAAATTAATACCCATTTAGTAAAGCTACTATTTTAGTACCATACTGTGTATTAAAGCTACTGTTTTATATAAGTGATGGAAATTGGAAAAAAAATTATACAAAACAAACTTGCGTATGTAAATAAAGTTATTAAAGAAGTGTATGTCAAAAGCTCCCACATCGGTAAAATTAATTACATACTTAACTAAAGAATTTCTAGTTATTCATTTTAAAAACATTTATAATACATTATCACTATAATTAAGAATAGATTCTCATATTTTAAATAGTTCTTTATGTACAGATCATTAAATAGAGTTTTTTTAAAAAGAAAGAAAAGAGATTGTATTATTTGTATTAGTAATAAATTATAACAAAAATGTCTTACTCATCATCAGAGAATTTATAAAATGAATATTGTCCTTTATTTAATTGCATAAAAAAAATTTAGTGGAAACAAATTAATGGACACAATAGTATGTCTTCAATGTGTTCTATTACACAGAATTCAGATATGGGATGTCGGAGTATCATTTTGTTGTGTACCAGGGCTGGCGGAATTACAGGAAACACAAAAGCCGATGAAGCAGCAAAGGAAGTTGCAAGTCAGTTGCCAGTCACACACTGTGTTATGCCATCTAACAATGTTAAAATGTTTTGGTTAGCCACTGGGAAGAAGAATAGACAAATAAACAATCCAATAAGCTGAGGGAAGAAACTTACTGTTCATCTGTGGATTACATCCGTACTTACCAGCCGATGTGAGGAAGTGGTGATTATTCATCTTCGAATTGGTCACTCGATGATTACTTATGGATTTCTGATGAAACCGGAATCAACCATAATGGCCATTCTGTCGAGGTGTTCTACTGGTTGTATTCAATCTTAATAGGTTGTGTTTCTTTAACAGGTATGCGTAGGACATTTGTTCTACCCAATTTGATTAAGGCGATGTTAGAGGACAATGATATTGTCTTTTTTAAGTTGCCTGAATGTTATTGGTTAAATTTAAAATATTTAAATTCAATTGTTGCAGGTTCTGTTTACAATCCTGTAATATTATTTAAGTTGTTGTTTCTTAAGTTTTATAAAATTTTTAACATTGTTAACTTTTGCAGGGCTCTTTTAGGCCCTTGTAATATATTAATAATTAATTGTTGTATTTTATCTAGTCCTATCTTTGTTAACTTGTTGTAGAGCTTTTTTACAGCCTTTAAAATGCTACATTATTGTTCTGCATTAAATTTGATCAAAGTTTGGGATTGCTATCTAGGTTTAGTGTTGTTAATTTTGTTCAATTTGTGATGAGGAGCATTTTATGCTCCTTGTTTGTGAAAACAATGGATTATTGCCTTAAAACAACATTATAAGCATAATTAAAATATCCAAGTTTTTACTTGATGTAGTGTTTTAAGTTGAACTCTTAAGAAAATATTACATAACTACTATAGGACTCTCTCAGCACCTTGTCATAAACTTTCTATAATATATTGATAAAGACCATGACAGTATCTTTACCATATGTCTATTTTTTCTCTTATAATCTTATTGAACACAAAGATTGGATCTAAAGTTCATCTTCATTGTCTGAAGTCACATTTTCTCTAGTTGTTTCTTCTAATTTTTGCAGTAGTAGTTTCTCATAGTTTTTTTGGGATTGTAATTTTTCTATAACTTTATATTTAGTTTGTTTCCTTTCGTGTGTGTGTGTGTGTGTGTGTGTGTGTGTGTGTGTGTGTGTTTGTGTGTATTTATATACACACAATAAGCCACATTCTCCAATCCTTAGGTATCCTATTTTCCTTCTATATCATTCTCTAAATTTCTAAGGGTCCTGTTACTTTATCATTTCTGCTGTCAACTCATCCACTCCTGGTGGTTTCCCTATTGATAACCTATTCTACTACCATTGTTAAATCTAACCTATCAAATTCCTCTCCATTCTCTGATCCAGATATATCTACTATGCTATCTATTTGTCCCCTCTAATAATTCTTAAAAATATTCCTTCCATGTTCTAATAACTTCCTCTTCTTTCCATCAAACTTCTACGCTGCATTCAGTACTTTTATAAACATCCATCTATGTTTTGTTTTATTTTTTATTACTCAATACAAAATTGTCTAGTTTCCTTGTAATTTTCTTTTAGTTTTCCTGTAAAACTCCTAAGCTCTCTCTTTTGAAAGTTTTATAATTTATCTGATACCTTATCAAATCATTTCCATTTTCCCAAGTTCCACCTCAAAAGCACACTCTCCACACTTTATTTTTTCTTCTTTTTCTATGTGCCTATCCCATAAAGGGATCCCCACCCCCTTTACCCAGTTGAGTAATTTCTATAACTCTTTTTTTCTGTTTTTACCAAATTGTTTTATATCTTCTGGAACTTGTCAGATCCTGTTTAAATATGTCTCAAAACTCTTCCTTCACCTCCTTATCTGCTAGTTTTAAATTCTTTTTATCATTGTGTTTGCTGCTCTATTTATAATTAATTTCTTATAGTCTACTAGAACCAATCTGTGATATCCACGTCAGTTCTCACTTGGTGATGCTTATTATTTATATGGATGATGGTTTGGGGGTGGAATTAATATATGATGGTTGATTGCTTTAATAATAGATTGAAGGATAAAGTTGAGGAGATAGTATCAGTTATGAAAGAAAGACAATAAGTGTGCTGGGCGTAAGTGAAACTAAATGGAAAGGTAGAGGACAGAAGAAAATTGGGTAAGATTTTACTATGGTGGTCTGGAGAACTTAGGAGGTGCAATGGAGTAGCAGTAGTCTAGACAAAATGGTGGTAAATAATAAAACAGATGGACAAATCATAATGTAAAAAGTGTAGGCTCATTGACTATTCCACATTAAGTAAAAATCCATTATTACCATTAAAAAGTATATACTTTACATTGACTTGAATCTTTCTTTAATGTCATTTACACCCATTGTTTTACATGGAATTTGCTATACCTACCTCTCCTACATTTTAATAATTTTCCTGGAAAATTATTACTTTAAAACACTTTGGATAGGACTTTTGTGTATAAAATTTTCTTCTCTTTAACTTGGGTATTATTGTCTCAAGGGGGTATCCAGAAGAGGGCAAGGAGTAAAAATAAAACAAAACAATAGACAAATAACACATTTTTGAAAAATTTAATATTAAACATTTTGAAAGAAATTAATTACAAAATAGACAATCACACCATCTGTGATATTAGAAAATAGCGATATAATTACAGTAGAAACTCTGATAACCGGCCTCGGATCAACCGGTCCTTGGATTAACCGGGCTATTTCGTAGTGTACTGGTTTGATGAGAGTTTCCGAAAATAATTTGTAATTGAAACAAGAAAGCGGCAGCGAGTCAAACAACTTTTTCAATAGCGGTATCCCATTGTTGGCGGCATAAAAACACCGCGGCATTGACACTCGTCAGTATAGCAGACATACACCGACAAAAACGTTTGATGGGCTGCTTTTTTTCCTACAAATAAATTAGTACATACATTATGGAAAATATAACATTTCTTTTCAGTTTTCTTCTTTATTTCTTTGACTGGTTATGATCTACGTATATAAATAAAAATGAGCGAGTTACAAAAACGGAAGCGTGTGTTGGTTTCGTTTGAGACGCGGTTATATCTGTTAAAAAGACTTGACAGGGGGAATCTGTAAAAAAGCTTTGTGATGAGTTTAATGTGGGAAAAAGTACCATCAACGATTGGCGACGAAATAGACAATCGATTGAAAATTGTTGTTCAAAAATTGAGTCAGAAAAAAATCTTGCTATTCGGTGCACTAACAAAAAACCAGTTTGTGACATCGTCGACAAACTCTTTGGATGTGGTTTGTCCAAGGATACCGGAGAGGAATCCCCATTAGTGGTCCAATTTTGATTGAAAAAGCACTGGTAATTCACGGCAAAACCGAGAATGCACCAGCATTCTCTGCTAGCCAGGGATGGCTTGATCGTTGGAAAAAGCGTCATGGGATTCGTTTCACTCACATATGTGGTGAAAAAATGTCACCAAATGAAACAAATGCTAGTGAATTTAAGGCTTTCGAAAACATTTTAAAAACTAAAAAACAAACAAAATTACCGATTTTTTCAAACAGTGATGTTTGTTTGTATTATGTAAGTTTTTACAATGTTTACAACATTTTGTAGTGTTTAATTTTTTCATGTTTGATGTATAATATACATAACATAATATATCCGATACATTTCTGTACAATAAAATGAGTTGCAATAACATCTTAATTGCATAATTCTTAGCGCTACCTGATTAAATAAGCTTTCTTTGAACGAAAACCGATTTTTCACGGGAAAATTGGATTAACTGGCCAAACGGGCAACCAGCCCGGGTGTCAGTCCCGACTAGACCGGTTATGAAGGGTTCTACTGTAGGTAGAAAAATAGTCTAAGTCCTTTTAAAGAAAGCAAATGAAAACAATTATTGTTACAGACCTGGAAAACTGATGAAATAGTTTAACTTACATGTGAGATGGACACCTTGAAGATGAGGTGTATATATAGCCCTTGGTTGAGAAGAAAAGAGGTCAATTGTTCAGTAGGGGACCACAGGAAGGATTGGAAGATAGCCAGATGTGCTTGCCGAAAGAGAGAACTTCCAGGGAATTAGGTCATCAGAAGAGATACATTAGAACTGCTAAAATGGTGAGAAACTTTATGTAGATAAAAACATGTGATTCCTGGTGCATCAACCTTGTTTTAGTTTTTACTAAAAATTTGTTACTTTTTATTACGTTTACCTAAACATTAATAACATAGAGTTTATTTATTTTATTGGTAAAAATTAATTAGTTATAGTTATTCCTATAATTTGCTGTTTTGTGTATAAGATTTCATTTGTGATTCGTTGTTTATAAACTTTACAAGAAATTTGAGAATTATTGTTTATGTTTTTACATAAAATTCTGTTTTATTCATTGAACGTTTTTATTTGTCTTTTTTTTTTTATTTTTAAAGATACTTTGTTAAATCTGTTAAGGATTTGTGATTTGAGGCTAATTTATTTATTATACAATTTGAGTAAATATATATACATGGATAGTTGTTGTGCGTTTTGAACAATTTAATATTATGTGTGGACAATTTTGATTTATTCTTTCATGCAAAAATATCTTGAGTTGCAAAAAAAGATACTTATAGCATGCTTATGCATGAATTGTTATGTGATGATTGCATTACATGCTGAATAGTGGAATTTAATTGTGATAAATTGTTTATTTCCACATGCTAAATTACAGGTCATTTTGCTTCTTCTTTTTGTTATTAAATTAAAGTCTTCAAAGTAGAACGTTTATAAATGCTTAACACAAGTTTATTCTTAGTTTTTGTGAATATAGTAGCTGGATTAGTTCCATAAACAAAGGTTAGGTTATAAGTGGGAAAGGCATATCAATATATCATAGTTTTTTTTTATATACATATAACTTAGCCAATATTCATGAACTTGACTTTGCCAACATTAAAGGCCTCTTCACACTGCACATAGCCGAGGTATTAATACATCTTCGGCGTATTAATACCTCAGCGACGTCTTTCGTGCCCCCTTCACACAGAAGCAACATAGAAGTCGTATTTCCCCCTCTACCTACCTGCCAACAGCTCGTTGTATGAAGAGTTTACTGAAATTTTATGATGGCGTTTACAGTGCCGTGGTGTGAGCCTGGTTTTGATATGCCCTGGATGGAAACCGATTCAAGTGATAGTGATGAAGAGTTGGTATTGTTGTATGCAGTAGGTGGAAGGTCGGAATGGGTCCATCGAATAAACAAGAGGCGGGAACAGTTCGGTGAATATCATCACCTAATGGCAGACTTGGAGTGTGATGACGAAAAGTTTCGAACATATTATAGGCTAAACAAAGAAGAGTTTAATGAGGTTTTGTCGCTCATTAGTAGTGATATTAAGAAAGAAGTCACCAACTGGAAAGCAATACCTTCTAGTGAGCGGCTTGCTATTTGCTTGAGGTAAGTTTTTCAGTTTTAAGACCACGCTGTCCACGACCGCCATGTTGAATTGATCTTCCATTAGGTCAATGTTAAAGAATAACCCCACATTTTCCCCATAGTTTTGAACCCAAAATTATAATTGTGGGGTCATTTGAAAGGTAGTACACACCAAATATTAATCGTGAACGAAATTTAAAAAATATTTTTTATCGTCGTATAAATATGCGTATAAAATTTGTTAGGTCAAAAATGGTTTTATGGGACATGAGCATTTTATTAATACACTGTTAATAAAGGAATGAGTGTAACAGTTCAGTATTAATTGTTATTGTTGAATAAAAACACAACTTATAATAAATGTTCGCAAAAAAGTGCCAGTTTGCGAAAGCAAAGTTCTGAAGCTGTTAGATTCTGTTTGGCTGTCAATGAATCCAATAGAGGCAGCTTCCTCACTTCATCAATCAATAAACTTGCTATAACTTCACTAATTAATACAACAATACAACACACGATCAGCACAACAACACGAGAGCAGACGATGTTCAGACGACGCTGTAACTATGAGGCAAGAACAGCTCAGTGCGCTTGCGCGAGTCGAGATACGGCGGCAACTTGTAGCTAGCCAGGGTATTTTTCCCTCCCGACGTCGACTTCATATTAATCTTCGGTCTGAACTACCCCATATGATATCATTGTGAGATACGTCTAAGACGTCGGCGGAGTATTAATACGTGCGGTGTGAAGAGGCCTTAAGGCTTTGAATAAAACGCCAACAGTTGTGATTTGCCAAGAACTTAATTGGGAGGTAACTCAGCAAACGGTTTTAGAATTTTAACACTCATATATATTTTTACACTTATATGGCAAATTAACATAGATTCAGGGATGAGCTAAGACGAGCTATCTCAACAACATATTATTTGGCCTACATGGGATACTAACAAACTATTACAGAAACATGTGACTTTTCAGGGGGAAAATATTAACGATGCTGTGGAATGTATAGAACGATCGGGAGGCAGTAACGAAACAAATAACTTAACACAGGATAATAGGATGGGCGAACGACTGCCATTTTTGATCCTGGTAGATTAAGTGTAAATGATGGGGAAGACATTTTAAATCATATCACACTTTTGAAAAGGGAGCCTTAGCAAATCGCTGGGGAGATGACAAAAAAAAATTACTTTCCAATGTATTTGGAAGGGGTTGTGTTAATTTTTTTGTTTACTTTTTGACTAAAAACAGGGACAGATAACTTATGACAACTTTTGCATCTGAGGAGGAGAAGGGTGTTATTATTAAGATTGAATTATTATTATTCTTTATTAGTCTTTTTGATAAATGATATTTGTATAGATAAGTCAGTAACAAGATTATGTACAAAATAACAAAACAAGTCATCAGTCACAATTATAAAAAAAGGGAAACACAATAACTAAATTGATTATATAAACAACACTACAATAGATTACAGATAAATGATTCCAATTATACCCAGATAGCAATAAACCATTGACAACAAGGTTTTCCTACACATGTCAACATTAATGTCATGTTGGCATATAACAACAATTACAGGCAATATATAACTACTCACAGTAAAACATACAAACATAACAAATTCTGACAATCCTGAATAGCCACAACAATATTACTTCTTATCTTTTCCATGGTATTTCTAGTTATTTCCAATTTCCCATTCATGGCTGAGAAACTCCTCTACCAATAAAAAATCCTGATAGAAATAACTTTCTCAGCCTGTTTTTGAATGTTTTTTTTTGTGAATTTATATTAGTTTGTTGGGGAGTTTGTTCCTAACGATAACACCAGCTTGACTTGGCAGCTTTTTAAACTTTTTAAGTCTGTATGGCTTCTGTTCATGGTCATTTCTTTTCCTGGTGTTATACCCATACACTTGTCTTTAGACAGTAGGGTTATATTAAAATTTGTAGTATATAATTACTTTAAAGGTATACATACTTGGCTTGGGAAAGTCAGTATTGACAGCTCCTTAAAAGCTTGTTTAAAACTTTCCATATGTGTTAGACTATCTCACTGCTCTGTTTTGTAATGTGAATTCTTGTTTTACATTTTGACTTGAGGTTCTCCATGCAAAAATTCCATTATTTAAATAAGAGTTTGATTGCCGAGAGAATCCGCTATAAAATAAAGAACTAATATTGATCTTTTGTGTGCATGTATAAACGTGAATATGAGCAACCAAAAGTTGTGTATCCATATTCTAAAAGGGTTAAACCCAGCAATATTGTAATGTTGGACAATTCTACTTTGAAGATGTTCGAAGCTAATAAGAGGTTGGCTTACGAGAGAGCTTCTAAGGGAAATGTTAGTGATTTATTCTGATATTCAGTCAAGGAGTGAAGGAAATAATATGGAGGAGCAGTGTAAGAAGTATAATAAACAGCATAAGGTAAGAGAATTTAGGGTAGGATATTTGGTTCTAATAAAAGTAGGAAAAAAAAGAAAACACGCTAGTATAACAGTATGCTGGTCCTTATAAAGTTTTAAGTTGGCTATTTCTAGGCTGGCCATAAAAGTTTTGGCCAAAAACGGGACAGTCAATAATCGCAAGAGGGGGGGTGTATGGGGTAGGAAGTTTTAAGCAAAGAAACATGTTTTAGGTCAATTTTTTATTTGTAGGATGTTTAAAATTTGGAACTAGTTAACAAAAGATGTTTGGATTATAAATTTTAATTTATAACATTTATCATAATTGTTATACATTTATGGAAAAGAAAAAAAAATTGAGAAATGTATACAAACAACTGTTTAAACTTACAAACCTTCAAAAATCTTTAAAATGCGGTCAATGGCTGGACCAAGAGATAAAAATCTGGTGTTCCCATGTTCTAATAATTTAGAATATTCAACACCAGCAAAATCACAAAATTCCTTAAGTACCTCTGTTCTATTATTATCTATTTGTAGCACTATAATATGTATAATGTATTTAATTTATTTATGTCTATATATGTATTCACAGGTATTTCAGTGAAACCATACATGAAAAACTTGGAATATCTAACCAAACGACTTTTTAACAAAACCGAGCTCACTATTTTGATTATTCTTTTTTCATTATTAAACATTACACAGCGACTAAATTACAGCTGACACCTTTTATATTAGTATACCTTTTTTTCTTCGTGGACTTACGTTGAATCAATTATTCTTTTATCACAAATTGATCAAAAAATTAATTTTTCCCCAACTAAGATAAAATTATTTTCCAATTAAATGACTGTCTTTGGATTTGGCAATTTTAATTATTGGCCGGCATCTAATTTTTTGAGGGGCGGACTCCATTTCTCCCCCTTAGGGAATTCGAAGTTTTGGTTCGCCCTACTGAAATTATTTCCCCCCTAACTAACTCTAAATCAATTATTCTTTTATTAAATACTGATTAAAAAAATAATAATAATTTTCCCCCAAATTATATAGATTTATTTTCCATATAAAATTATATATTATTGGTCTCAACGCGCTATCACTATGTTCAAGTGATATTAGTTTTAAGTTAACTTTTCCCTCCATTCATCGATCATTTATTTCACCACCACTCATCCCCCACAAACACTATTCACCATAACATGATGTACCATTCCCGAGTGTACTATACGCCGGCACGGGCCAGGGTATGGCTAAGCCTTGTCTTCTAGGAGGACCTGGCTCTACCAAACGGCGCTGTTGGGAGAGGGTCCACTCGAGATGGTTTACACTTTCCCCTTCACGAATTGACGAACAGTTTCGCGGGATCTGCGATGACATTCTTGGAAGTCAAGATATAAACAATTTTTTTGGACTATAAAATATTTATTTTTGATATTTTTTGTTTTTTTATGTTTCCTACCATTTTTTATATATCACCGGCCTCCGAGGGCTACTCGTATGGCCCGGCGAATCAAAGGATCTAGCTAATCCGAGTTCATCAAATTCAACAAACAACACATTAAACGTTGGGCCTCAGACAAAATAACATTATCCCCCCCCCACACTCACATTTCATAAACAGCCATCATCGCCCCTCATTCATCATCCATTCTTAACTCTCTTGGTCTTTTTAGAATGAAGTTAGTTTTAAGGGTTCGAAATCCCTAGAAAAACATTTCCCCAGACTATTCCATGGCATCGATCGTAGCGATACCTATTCGGTTTTGCAAGTAATGCTGCGATGCTAGATGCGGGACCTTTAGCAACTTCGCGGCGATGCAATTTAAAATATATTATATGGGAATCAAACACACCTACGTACCCCATCCCAACCATACATATTGATTCGTTCGACCACCAATTGTTATTTATTATTCTTCGAACTAAGTGTTGCGAATATTGTGTTCTGTCACACTACGCAACTGACAGGAGTTGTTATTTTTTGTTTAGTAATTATGTGCATAGTCAAGAAATTACACTTCAGCGTGTTATTTCGACTTGCAACAATCAATGTGTTAGTATATTTGTTGCTTATATTAGATCTCGTTGTTTTTAGGAATATTTTGTTTAAAATTTGTAGTTTCCTTTTTCGGTTAAATTATATCTCATCATAAGCTGGCTGTGAACACAGTGATTAGTTGGGTTTGAGACTAAGCGTTAATTAATGATCCAATATATTTACTGGGTAAGTCCTAGCACGTTATTCCAAACTCTCCTTCCAGAACCTTAAGCGGTTGAATCGTCTGGTCATATCTAATAATAAGGGCGGATGTTCGCCTCAGTTAGTAGCAGAGACGTTCGACGCAATTGCCTTTACTGCTCAAATAGTTGTGAAGTTTAACAGTGGCTTTAATAATTTTATGAACACTGTCAATCTTGCACTGCAAAGGTCGAAAGTAGAGTCTCCACCGTAAAGTAAGTATACCAAAGGTGTTTTCAACAACTCGCCTGCATCTGCTTACTCTGTAGTTTTATACTCTCTTTTCATCATTTAGATTTTTGCATGGGTAAGGGCGCATCAAATATCTTTACATCGGTAATCCTTCATCTCCCACTACAATTTATGGTACCTCAACCCCTCCTGTTACCAGTGGTTCATCTGCAGGTACTGAAAGACTGTAGCTTGCCATCCTTTGACCAAGGGTACTGTTTAGGAGAATTGTTGAATCACATTCCTTTCTGTATGATCCTACGTCAATGAATACGAACTTATACTCAGCGTCAACCAGTCCCAGCAATACAGAAGAGTAGTTATAGTAACATGATCCTGAAAATGGCACACATTGGATTTTAACATGTTTTCCATCTATTGCACCTATACAGTGTGGAAAATTCCATCTATCGTTGAAACCTCTGGCTACATTTCTCCACAAATTTTCATCCGGCGTTGGCATGTACAACGGTTGCATGTTTTTCCATAATGCGTAACATACATCGTCAACAATCTTCGACACAGTACTGAGACCAACTCTGTAGCTGAAGGCAATACTTTGGTATGTGTCACCAGTGGATAGAAACCTGAAATGAAAATATTGTTTCAGTTGCAGAATTGAAACTGGAATGGAAAAATTTGCGACATAGTCACAGGAATCCACTTAAGAGGAAAGAAACAAAAAGCGGACAAGCGGCAACTAACTCAAAGCATTGGAAGTATGAGAAAAACATGGAGTTTTTGTTGTCCAACGTACTACCACATACTCCATAAGTCTTCACTAAATAAATAATAATTTAAATAATCTAACGATTTTGGTAAAACTTTGCTTTTTTGTAGCCCTTAAAGTTTATTTATATTTTGGCCCATAGAACCTAATCTCAAAGTATGTATGTGTTTTTTGAACATACCCTTCATAATAATATTGATAAGTTATATAGTTAAAAATAAACATTAGAACTTCAATACATGCAATTCATGAAACAATCGTTTTCAGACTAAAAAACAATATACCCCCAATGATGGAATATACAACAGAATATGAGGTAAACAATACTACCTTGCAAGAGGACAGTACATTAGATGTGACCATCGAGGAATCCCCCTCTCCCCAAGTTCAACAGTGGACTGTTCGGCAAAGACCTCCAAAGGGACTTGACAAACTTATTCATTACCAGTACATGAATGCTAGAAAGAATATACGGCAAGCCCCTGATGATATTGATATGTTTTTTGGAAGTGCCTCTATTTCAGTAAAAAAACTTCCCTCGCAGACTACAAATAGAATCAAACGAGATGTTTTGGATTTAATCAGTTAGGTGGAAGAAGAAAATGAATTATTAATGGCGTCGCCGATATCATCGGCTACGCTTCCTGTCTATCCGTCTCCATCAGGAAGTTCATCATCTATTGGATTCATTGACTGCCAAACAGAATCTAACAGCTTCAGAACTTCGCTTTTGCAAACTGGCACTTTGTTGCGAACATTCGCCGACAACACCTACCCCGATAGTTAATACTAAGTACTCGTAGTTTGCTTAACTTTACATTTCATTTCTATTTGTTATTATTAATATTTTACTATTTGTACAACCTATGTTCAGCAAGCAAACTTTAATAGCTTTTTTCTGACATTATTATTAAAATTTTATTACATTAATATAATTTTTTAAAATTTTTTCAGTATTTCGTTATTACATTAAACATTCTGTAATAATAAAATATTTTGGTTTCATACATACAGCATAATCCAATATGTTTTATTAACTGTGACATTTATTATAAGTTGTGTTTTTATTCAACAATAACAATTAATACTGAACTGTTACACTCATTCCTTTATTAACAGTGTATTAACAAAACGCTCATGTCCCATAAAACAATTTTTGACCTAACAAATTTTATACGCGTATTTATACGACAATAAAAAATATTTTAAAAATTTCGTTCACGATTAATATTTGGTGTGTACTACCTTTCAAATGACACCACAATTATAATTTTGGGTTTAAAACTATGGGGGAAATGTGGGGTTATTCTTTAACATTGACCTAATGGAAGATCAATTCAACATTGCGGTCGTGGACGTGGTCTTAAAACTGAAAAACTTACCTGAAGCAAATAGCAAGCCGCTCACTAGGAGGTATTGCTTTCCAGTTGGTGACTTCTTTCTTAATACTAATAAGCGACAAAACTTTATTAAACTTTCTTTGTTTAGCCTATAATATGTTCGAAACTTTTCGTCATCACACTCCAAGTCTGCCATTAGGTGATAATATTCACCGAACTGTTCCCGCCTCTTGTTTATTCGATGGACCCATTCCGACCTTCCACCTACTGCATACAACAATACCAACTCTTCTTCACTATCACTTGAATCGGTTTCCATCCAAGGAATATTAAAACCAGGCTCAGATCACGGCACTGTAAACGCCATCATAAAATTTAAGTGAACTCTTCATACAACGAGCTGTTGGCTGGTAGGTAAAAAGGGAAATACGACTTCCATGTTGCTTCTGTGTGAACGGAGCACGAAAGACGTTGCTGAGGTATTAATACGCCGGCTACATGCGGTGTGAAGAGGCTTTAACTGGTGATGAATCATGGTGTTACGAATATGACCCAAAGCAGCAATCAAGCCAGTGGAAGACAGCTCATTTGTTTCATTGATTGCTGAGGTGTTGTGCATTCAGAATTCGTTCCTCCGGGTGAAATGGTTAAACGACATATCTACTTGGAGGTTTTGAAGAGACTGAGGGAGAGCATTCGAATAAAAAGGGCAGATTTGTGGCACACAGGGGATTGGTTCTTCCATCATGGCAACGCACCTGCCCACACCGCCCTGTCTGTGAAGCAGTTTTTGACGAAAAATGGTATGACACCGATTTCTCACTCCCCCCCCCCCATTCACCAGATCTCACTCCCTGCGACTTTTTTGTTCCCCCCCCCCCCCTCCGACTCAAAATGGATATGAAAGGTAACGTTTTGAGACTGTGGAAGAGGTGAAACAAAAATCGCTGGATGGACTAAAAAACATTCCATTAAGTGAATATCAACAATGTTTTGAACAATGGAAGAAAGGATTAGAGAAGTGCATTACAGTCAATGGTAATTACTTTGAAGGTGACCAAAATTTGGTGTGAACATATTATTGAAGAATAAAAGAGTTATGACCAAATTCCTGTTTCGTATAATGTTATTAAGTGTAAAACAGTCGGTACTTTTTTGTCTGAAGAGGCTTAATTGCGAAACAGCTGTCACAATATAAGCATATTTTGTATGCGAGTTATTATTTATATATAATGTTGCTAGTTAAATAATAATATTAAAATGCTAATTAAATAAATATTATAATATACTAATTGTTAACTATTAGTAGATAGACATATGTAATTTACAATGCAGAATGATTCCAACAATGGGAAGGTTGGGTATTGCAATAATAAAAATAACAGAGGGTGAGTGAAAATATTATTATTTTTTAAAATAATTACAAAGGAATTAATACATAACGTTTGCTCAGTTACAGATAGGCTAACCAATGTGGAGAAAAGTTAGCTGCAATAAATTTGACAATTTCAGGAATATCAAACATTTTGCAGAACCTAATTTGGGGTTATAATCTTTATTCCTAGAACCTATACTTCCTATTTTGACGTTACAATAATAATTTCCTCAGGAGTACATCTCAATAACAGTCAATAACAGCCGACTATGTATATGAATCCACCATACCTTTAATATACAGATTTTTACTCAGTGCAACACTTTAAGAATTTTCCTATCAAATCCAAATCATGTCTAGAGGCAAAAGACTCCCCAGTATGTTAAGCAGCACAAGCGGTAAAGGCACTCTTGAAATAGCACAGATAGCGTTCAGTGAGCAGAAATAATGGAGCATAATTGACCAATGGGCAACCGTGTCAGGTTACCCAGAGCCATTAATGGTATCGGCGATGTGTTTCATTGGTGTTGTAGTACGGGTAAAGATGAGGAATTAAACGTGCTGACAGGGAATGAGGAGACCGTCAACGATCATCTTAACAAGGTGCAGAAGCTAATTCGAGGAGATTATGCCGACTTAGTCAATAGAGCCAGCTACGACACTGCAGGGTTTTATGGCTAATGTAACCAATGTATTACAAGTACGTAATGCGTTAAAAAAGTTTCATTTATTAAGGCAACAGCACCAGTTGTATTATAATTCTTTCATGTTAGTTTTAAGTAATATAAATACTAATTGTTGGGATCGTGTATCTACACTTAAGACCATACCCCTGTTAGGAATTAGGATAGTTTTAGTTAGGAATATAGTCTAAGTTCTTTTTAGGAACACAGTATGACAAAAAATAATTAAATAAAGTAATCAAGTGTTTAGTAAATACTAAACCCATAGCTGAGATGAAATCAACAAAAAATTTTAACTAATTTTAGAAAATGGTTATAATAAAACTTTTTAGTAAAAACTAAAAGCACGGCTGATGCACCATTTGCTAGGAACGGCTCCTCTGAACTGCTTGGGTTCTTAATTTTTATTAAAATCATCAAATCAGTGGTTCAGTATACTAATTAATTTTTTGTTAACAATGACTATCTCCTATCTTATTATAATAATACAATATCTTTATTACTACTATTAATGCAGAATGACTCTAATTATTGTGACTCACAGATCTGATTCCACGTCATATTTTATTTTTACTTGTGTCTGAAATAATTACAAGGTTTAGACACAAAGTTTGCTCACCCTGCTTGCCATTCATGGATGCTCATCTGAAGTCTCAATACTCCCAGGATTCTCTTACTCGCCAAGTCCGTCTGGCTATCTTCCAGAATTCTCTTACTCGCCAAGTCCGTCTGGCCATCTTCAAAAATTCCTGCAGCACTTCCCTCGATTAATCTTGGCCCACTGACCAAGTTTTCTCCCACCCAAGGGTTTATATGTGTTTGTAGCATCAATGACGTCTGCCTTGCTTGCAAGGTAAGCAATTTCATCATTTTTCCAGGTCTGTCACAATAATTGTTGTCTTACTGTGTTCCTAAAAAGAACTTAGACTATATTCCTAACTAAAACTATCCTAATTCCTAACACCCCCTACAAATTTCTTTAGGGATTTGAAGAATTTAGAATCAAGTGTGCATGCAAATTCATACCTTTAGTCTTTAGTCATACCTAAGGAAGATTTGAACCTATATTACCATCTTCCCATTTCAACCAGTATCATAACTCATTCTACTGTGATCTCTAATGATTAAGGTACAGCTTCAGCAACGCTTGGCAGACTGGAAATTATACGAGTACATGCCTATACCATTGCGTTGGGAGAATCATACCTGTACAATATCCATGGGACCTACGATAGAGTGGCTACAAATGGAGTATCCATAAGGACAATGACTGGGAAGCAGTTACGACTGTCAACCACAGATGACAGGAATGTGTTTTCTGAGTGGTCATCTGGAATGATATCACAAAGGTATATATTATTCCAAGTGACAAGAAACTACTGATCACAGAAGATATTTTTACTATCACATTCCCTACCCCTGATACTCACTTGAGATGCGGTGGTATAAACTACAAGATTTTAATTCCTTATGATATTCCAGGAATTGTTGAAATTACCTTACTCTGTCATTTTTCCATTTATGAGGATGACACTATATTCTTTAATGAACAGTTTCCATGTGATAGCAGTGCATCTGGGAACCTACCTTGCATCATGTAGTACCTGTATCATGGACCACACTCACTTCCTTGATTGTAAAACCTTTTTCACACCATGATCCTCCTAAATTTTTTAATATAACCCCATTTTGAATGCCAATTGGTCTATCTCTACTCCTGTGTTCTTTGTACACAAATTTTTAATGTTATAATGAGAAGTGATGTTTTTAATTATGCTCATCTAATATAATCGTATGCAGTATAAAACTCAACATTTGGTAAAATTAAAATACATTATTTTGTTGTGAAATTAAAACAATAATAAAAGTACCAGCAGCTGCATCAGCAGCGATGAGGAGAAGGAAGTACAACCACCTTCAGGGGACTTCTTCTACAGTTTAAACGAATATGCAATGGCGTGAAAATGATATCAAAGATGACGGTTGTCTTTATGATGATACTGGAAAATTCGTCAGCCTAGCGAGCACTACGGCGGTCGAAAAGAATTGTCTTTTGGTAAATGTCTGGGTAACTTTGAAGAACTATGATTTTGCAACAAATGTCAAACAGCTTAAGAGGAAATTCAATCACCATTGGCTGGATTTATATTCACCATGTCTAGTTTACTCAAGGCAACTCAAAGGTACTTTGTGTAAATATTGCCTGTTGATTCCATTCTCAGCCAGAATTATGAGATATGGTTGGAGTTTTATTATCATCAGACCTCTCACTAAGTACATGGACGTGCACGATTATTACAAACCACATGTACAGATCAAAAGACATCAGACTGCAATGAAATCTGCAAATTAGGTCATGGAGGGTGTTCCAGTAGATATCCAACTGCACCAGTTTTAACAAAAATTAATAAGAAAAATCAAAAAAGCACTGTGCTCAATTGTTTTCTCTGTCATTTTTTCCCAGCATACATGATTTAACTCTCAGAGGCAAAAATTTTAATTAATTTTCACTTAAAACCAAATGATTCCATAATAAACGACTATTTTTGAATATGGACAGAAAAACGCATTATACCAATGAACACATCGTCACAATAGTTTAAAAAGCTTGTGCCTACAGAATTTTGGCTAACAAAACTGCGGATATTTCTGGCAAAGAACAGCTGTCTATTAGATTACATTTCTTCCATGAAAAAGGCTAACGAAATCGAAGAAGAAATTTGAAGCTTTGTAGAGCCTGAAGGACTTAATGTTGAATTTCCAAAATCATTGAAGATTTTGCAACAAACCTAGACACTGATAAGTGTATAGGGTTAGGCTTTCACGGATGGTCTACAATGTATGGGAAAGAATGAGGTGTAGGCGATCTTGAGACAAAAGTACAAAAAGTCCTTTTACTTCCATTGCACTTCTCACAAACTTAACCTTGTCATGAACAACTTATCCCAGGAATTCGAACTTGTTTTGGAACTATGAAGAAGATAATCACATTTTATTTTTGCAAGTTCGTTTTACAATGCAAGTTTATTGCTAGCATTCCTAAATTGTGTGACTAGATGATCAGAGAAATACTAGAGCAATTATGTTTTTAAAGATCACTTCATTGATATAAAAACAATGCATTAGGATGCATTGATATTGGTTCTTAATGCATTAGGAACCTTATCTTAAGAGGGAAATGCAGTAAGAAGAAAAAATGCTTATCAAATGCATAAAGCGGCATGCAGATCTTTATTTGTTTGTTAGTAGCATTAATTGTGCTAAGTATTCTGGTATACAGGAACAAATGCACTTCAATTGAAAACACTTGACATAGTCAAAGCCAACCAGCTCATTCAAACTATTATTAACACATTGAATGCGGCTATGCCGCCGATCATACCTACCCCTGGTGGCTGAAAAAAATTGGGCTGATAACAGAAGCTTATCTCCCAACTTGCTGGCAAGAAATATGGCGCTGGCGACCTAGCTGCACTCAATGTGTTAACATATTACAAGTTCATTGAAAGATGCAGAGAACTGCTATTTTTAAAGAAGCATGCGACATTGCAATACATTTGAATGTCGATATAACTGTCACTCGCATTGATGGCTGTGTTAGGAATAGGTTAATGTTAGGTTATTTAATTAATTTATATTAGGAAGAACTCATATTCACAAAGCTCAGAATGACCCAACTATTGTGAAACAATTAAAAAAATGTTGAAATGCTTGACTTGCAACTGAAGTAGGACACCAGAGAGAACAAAAGGTATATAAGCGGTCAGCACGAGAGGGAGGGGATCTTTTGGAGCTTAGAAGATACACGGCTGTGTCACTAGCCGTGGTGGTAGATAGCCCAGGGAGCTTGATCTACTCCAGGAAAGATATTGGCCCAGGAAATCTACTCAACAAACCGTAAGCAAGCATTTCTATATATAAAGTCACCAGTTAAAACCTTTGTAATCTCATTCATATAAAGAATAACATTAGTTGGAATACTTCTGGGCTTTGAGTAACGAATATTGTTTCGTTTTATTGAATTCTTACTTTTGTGTTGTATTAAAGTATCTGGGAAATAGACATATTACTGAACCACTGATTTGATAATTAATTGAAACTAAGAACCCAGGCATATTTTGAGGGCCGTTCATAAAAGCTGACAGAAACATAGTAGCAATCATCCAGCCGAAAATCCATCCAAATTTTGGTGGTCTCCTTGTATCTTACCATATCATTTATAGAAGTCAAATTTTCCCCAGACAAACCGCCTTTTTTTTATTGATACATTTCCAACCGAGTAATATAAAAGTGTTTCATTGAAGGAATAGAGTGAAAGTACTTCATCTTGTCCAACTTCCTACAATTAAGAAGGCATTGAAGGAGGACAGGAAGTACCAGGCATAATTGATGTTTTAAAAAAGAATGAATAATATTTCCCAACTATTAAAACTATTCTGCTGATATTGTTTTTGGAACTTTCCATAACAAGAACTATAGAGCATTCATTTAGCTCCATTCATCGAATTAAAACATGGCTAAGAAACACTATTGATGAAAACAGATTAAATGGGTTAGCATGTTAAGCATTCACTGAAGATGAAAAGGAGCAATTAGGTGAAGCTGTAGTTAGACAATTTGCATCTAATCCTTGCAAATTATTGATACAAAATTAGTTTTTAAAATAAATATTTTATTCTTCTTTCTGTTATTGTGTATTATTGTATAGCATCCCTCTCATGGACTACTTTTCCCCCATGAAATCAATTAAATTCAGAATGCTGCCCCTCCCCGTTTTGAGCTGGATACACTCTTATTGTGTCGATGTATCTTTAATATTTACATAATTTTATGACGAACAATTATTTGGTCCTTTTATCTTTATATGTATATATATTTCAGTCACATTTTCTAATAAATTTATTTATTGTCCAACTAAGATGCTCAAATTGAATCAAATGGCCAACTAAATTTTTCCCCCAAATGAAGGTCTAATCTTCACAAATGTATTTTGTGTATACAGTAGAACTCCGGTTAACCGAAATCGGGTTAACTGGAGCCAGAGTCAACCGAAAAGGTTCCGTAAATAATTATAAATACTTTAAATAAAAAAATGTAAACAGCGAGGCACTGCGCCGAGCCTCTTTCTCCAGAAAGAGTGCCTACATGACTTATCAGTGATGCGCAGCGATGCGAGGGACGTTTGACATGTCCTTGAGATGATTCACCTCCCCCACCATGTCCCCACTCACCCCTTCCGGTCACCAATCTGGCAATTTCCCCATTCCCAGCCCTGAGTCATTGTCACAGTAGAGCTGTTAACGTGTTGCAGTAGTGTACCGTTTGTGATTAGCAAGTGTGTATGTTTTCGGGTGTTTTTATGTACAGTAGTGTAGCGTAAAGGCGTGTGTGTGTGTGCGATGTCATCAAAGCGAAAGCGTGTGGTTATTTCTTTTGCGGATAAATTAGCTGCTATCAAACAAATTGAAGAAGGTTGTTTGCTAAAGACTGTTGCGGCTAATTACGGAGATGGCGTATCTACTGTCTCGGACTGGGTAAAATCTAAACCTAAGTTTTTAGAGCAAGTCGTAAAAAATGGTAACAGAAAAACTTTGAAGACGTCAGATTTTGAGAAAGTTAACGAGGCTTTATTCATGTGGTTCAAGTAACAAGGGGAAAAAGGCTTGCCACGGTCCCTTACTACAAGAAAAGGCTAATATGTTAGCATAGTTGTTAGGTGACGAAGGGAAAAGTTTTTGTGCCAGCTCAGGTTGGTTCGATCGCTTTAAAAAGTGGTATGGGATCCGCCAACTGAACTTGTGTGGTGAAAAGTTATCTGCTGATTCAGACACGGTAGATGTTTTCAAAACAATGTTGGCAGACTACACTCAAGGCTACAGTATGGACCAAGTTTACAATGCCGATGAAACGGGCGTTAATTTTAAGATGTTGCCCAAAAAATCTCTAGCTTCAGCAACTGAAACGTCTGCCCCCGGTCACAAAATGAAAAAGGAACGAATAACACTTCTCTTAGCTTCAAATGCCTCTGGCACTCATAGGTTGCCACCAATGTGCATCGGCAAGTCAATGAAACCTCGAGCTCCGAAGGATATTGTGCCAAACACATTGCCAGTGTTTTATAGAGCGCAAAAAAGTGCCTGGATGTGCAGTGACTTATTTGAAGAATGGTTTTGAAAACAGTTTGTGCCGCAAGTTGAAAAATTTTTAGCTGAAAAAGGTTTGCTGAAAAAAGCTATTTTATTAATTGATAATGCGCCCTCGCATCCCAGTGAGTTAAAAAAAGGCGATATTGTTGTTCGCTTTCTTCCCCCAAATGTCACTTGCCTTATTCAGCCTCTTGATCAAGGAGTGATCGAAACATTCATACGGCACTATCGAGGACTGTTTTGAGAACTATCCTACAAGATTGCAAAACACAAAGTAAACTGATTAATGACGCGCTGAAGGCAGTTAACATGAAACACGTGATTTATTGGTGTACGAGGCTTGGGCTAACATTAAAGATGAAACACTTCAAAGGTGCTGGAGGAAGATTTATGACGGACTAGACATAGAAGAAATTGAAAGTTTTGAAAATTTGACAGAGATGGTTCATAGGATTCCTGGATGTGAAGACATGAACGCAAGTGACGTGGACGAATGGGTTGTCGCCGATGATTCTGATGAACTTTCCGACCAAGATATTGTAGAGGCAGTGTTGCAGCCAGCTGACAACGCAGCAGAAAACAAAGCAGATGATGTGGATTACAGAATCGGCAAAGTGACACCTGACTACGGATTTAATGCATTAGAGGTGGGTCAAACATTACTGTATGGCCCAGACACAATAATTTTAATAGAGATTCGTTTTTAAACAAATTAAATTACAATCACTTTTATTATTTTAGGTTGCCCTAAAATTTGTGGAACAATGCAGCGAGACGACGCCTACTGACGTTCTTCTAATTAAAAGATGGCGGGACATCACCGCTCGAAAACGATGCGAAGGACTTACGAAAAATCAAACAAAAATCACTGATTTCTGTAATACATAATGTACAATTCTGTAGTAACTTCAGTTGTTCAGTTTATAGTATTTTCTAACCCATTATAACATTTTTTGTAGCTGAAATAAAACACTGTATTATATAGACATTGTCTGAAATTCATTTTTCCTACACACCATGTTAATAGGTTATTTTTAGCATATGATGGTTTAACCGAAAAATTGGTTATCCGAAACGGCTCCCCCCCCTTTATTTCGGTTAACCGGGGTTCTACTGTATTACTTTTTCAATTTGTATTTATTAATTTATATTTGTTTGTGCATTTTTAAAGTATTGACAATAATAAACTTATTAGCTAATGTGACTTTATGAAAAATAAATAAAATACATAAACAAAAAAAAAACCAATTTCAGTGATACTCGAATAATTGTTGATACAAAATTAAAATGTCCTTTTCCAGTACCTACGATTTATTACAAAAAATGTAATTTTTGAACTTTGATATCATTAAAAAATAAAAAGCGGCTAATATACACATGTCAAGAAAGAAAAAATCTAATGAGTGATTTAATATGAACTATTATTATTTTAATATCAGTCTTCTTGTTATACTCTCTGCTGATTGACAAAGTGAACAGAAGTATTGAGAATCTGACTCAGAACTCAAATCCAAATATTTTGACAACATACTCACCACACAAGGTTTAAAAGAAGGTAATAAAATCAAACAACCCTAGATCAACAAACACACAAGACACTGAACTGCTGTATGACAATGCTTACCAATATGCGAGGTAAACTGTGCGATGCAGAATTTTCACCGCTGCTGCCCTATGCTGTGCTGTGCTGCCCGGATCGTGCCACACAGCTCAATATGCGCCCTGGCTTATTCTGGGCCAATGGTATGGTGTACATTATTAGAGGTTTTATATAAATAATGATATTTGATTACCTAATAGAATAAATAAATATGTCTGTATTTCAGAAACCTTGGCTCTGTATAAGATTTACCATTACACAGTTCTAGTAAATCCATGACTCTGAATATATGATCTCAAACAAACATATTGGCATCTTTGGAGATTTAAATATATCTATAAAATTAAGTAAAGCCGTTCAGGCTAAAATAAATTCAAACAGAAAACCTATGAGAGGAAGGTTTGAATTGTTACATCCTTTAGTGTCGATATTATAAGTTTTTAATATAATATTCAATATGATTGTTATTTATTTTCCATTGATTTTGTTAGTTTATAGATATTCTAGTACCAAATCCAATAACACATAGGACTTATTTTAGCATAGGTTAATCACATACAATTGTATTATTATTGCTATAACTTTCTTTTTAAGATTTTTAAGTTTCTATTTTAAAACATTTCAATTTTACTTAATCCTATAACTATATAAATTTGTGGTTCCAATATCATTGTGTTTGCTTGCTGACAAAATTGACAGGTGTTTTCTTTTCACACCAATTCAACTAACCTATACCATATCATTTTTAAACATGGATTAATTCCTTACAACATTTAACAACAGTTAATTCCTTTTACAACACAACAAACCTTAGCCATTTACTAATTTAGTTTACATCTAATATTATTTCAATTGATTTTTACAATAGGATATGTACTGTTAATTTTCTAAGTAAGTGTAATTTAAATTATTTGTTCTAGATTCCATTGTTGCATTCATTTATAAAATAAATTTTTAATTAATTAAGTAAAATGAGTTTTATGAGATAAAAGAAATCTGTTGGGAGTGTTCTTATTACAGAAAGTCCAAGGTCAATTCTATTTCTAGCTATATGATCTGTCAGTCAGCTACTCAGAGTAGCACAACGTAGTATTGATGATATCTAAATGTTAAGAGTTTAAAATGTGCACATCTAATTTCTAAAGGGTCCAAAATTATTAGTGATAGGTTTACGATGAATTTTCCTCCTACATAAAAAGAAAATACCACAGTAGGTTATTAAATGTTATAATATGTTTGTTCTTTTGGATCTTTTACATTATCTGTCCATTATAATATATAATATTAACACTACAAGTTCCATCTTTTTCACTCTATATATAAATATAAAATACTAAAATAAGCGTAAAACTAAACACAATCACAGATACTTAGTTAAACTACCAGAGCTATATACCAAGCATAATAGGATGTGAAATGGACTCAACATTTTGTGACTGTACTGAACGAAAAATACTAAAAACAGAACTGAACACAAATTTCCATTACAATTAATAATTCCCTTATTTATCAACTTTATTTCCGAATGTGAATAGAATCCATGTTCACCACGGCCAATACACAGAATAAATTCTCTCCTACTTGTTATGTCATGTTTTCAAACATTCAGACCAGTGTAAGGGTCTTTTAAACCCATTGAGGACAGTTAAATTAATGGATAGTATTTACTGGCAGTACAATAAATTATGAAGAAGCTGAACTGTGCAAAGTAATTGTTCTATAAGATTGTAATGTCTGTAGAGTGGATTTTTTAGTAGGAAGGCAAAGGCAAGAAAATAGCCAAAAAGATTATTAGTAGGTCTTTACTATTTTAACCATTAATGGAATTCTGGAGAGCTTTCGGTTTATTCCAAACATTCCATTGATCTAATATGTAATTACTTTACACTTTTTTCTTCTCAACATCCTATTTCCTTTTTCAGATTCTCTTTAAAAGATAGGCCAGAATGAATTGAAGGTAGAACTATTACATCTTTATTATTCTTCCACTATACTGCTAATTAACTTTAATGTAATAGCAGATATTTCTTGTTGAAACTCCATATTCAAGGATAAAATTACTATTATTTTATCCTTGAATACTGCTAATTATCTGAATAATGCTTGATTTTATGGGAGGTTTGTTGTTTTGAAATGCTCAGGTTTGTCGGATGAGTGTTTCACAAAGGAACACTTATGATTTGTTTCTGGTCATCAGAAAAAGATTTCCTTGGAGATTAGATTTACTCCTATTATATTATTTAGAATTAAACTAAATTTTTTAACCCTTTTGGTGCCACGGTGACGATCTATCGTCACCATTTTTGCGTGCGAGAAGTGCCACTTCCGTGCGAGAAATGCCACGGTGACGATCCATCGCCACTGCGTATTTCGTAGTTTAATTAATTTATTTGCAATCTGCTATATAGTATTTTGGTGTTTTAAAATACTTTGTGGTATATCCAGTGATATTCAGTGGTGGAAAAAATTTTGTTTTGGCTAACTAAACAGATGACAACAATCACAGATGCAGAAAAGCAGCTGTTGTCATTTTCACTTGCAGGTTAGAAGTGTACTGATATTGTCCTTGTGTGTTAATATTATTTTCTCGCTACAGTCATCAGTTTTTTTGAAGTTTGTTGTTCGTGTTATTTTATTATTTGTTTGTTGAAGGTTATTATTTTAGTTATTACTAGTTTAAAGTAGTATTTTGGATAATATATTGCTTTGAAATGGCGGAAGAAAATCTAAGAGGTATCGAAGTAGGCAGATTACTTTTAGGTTATTCAGACGATGACTCTTTAGCCTCTGAAGATGATTTGTTACATTTATTTGGGGATGACAGTGATCTAGACCCGTTATATCAACCAGAAAGTGATAGTGACAATCAGTTTAGTGATAGTGATATTGATTTAAACTTAGATCAACCTAGTACACCAGGTAAACAAAATAGGCCTCGGTTAGGTTGGGATAGGTTAGTTCTGAGATAAAAGTTTTTTGTTTGAGTTTGGTTTTCAACCAAATAATTTAAAAATTTGGTCACTTATAAAAAAACAGTATATAGATAGAAAATAGCACAATTCCCACAGATAAAATATTTTTGGTTTGTGAGGTAAAAAAAAAAAAAAAAATGTAAAATTTTTTTTCTATATTATCTAAAGTTTGGTTTTTAATAAATAATTTTTTTTTAACATATAGAATCCAACTTATTTACAAATATAATTTTATTGTAGCCTAGGTAACACTAAACATTTTGACACTAAATTTGTTAAGATATCTTGTATACAATTTAATCTGTGTCGTTTATAACAAAGTTCTCCAAAAAACCATTTATACCTGTGGCATTTTTGGGCGAGTCTGTGCATTTTAGACGTGTTACCGAATTTTCCAGTTATGAAAATTTTCTTGTGGTACTCAAAGGGTTAATATCAAAAATACAATATAATATATATCTTATAATACATACAATAATAATTATATATGTTTTTATTACATGTTTCTATCTGTGTACTACTAGGTTATACCAAGGACCACTTTCCAAGGTAAATCTGTGTCTCCTATCCATACAAAATCTAAATATATACAATAATTAAGACAATGCTAAACTATGTTTGTTAACATTACTGTTACTAATCAAATATATGTGTGTGTAAATATTCCTCCTAATGTAGGAAAATATCTAGTATAAAGTAGCCAGAGGACATTCCAAAACCATCTTGTTAATATTATTGAAAACATAAGTAAATGCTAAAGACAGAAAAATATGAGATGCTCAGCAAATCGCTGAGCTTTTGGACCACATTAACTGGTGATATGCTAAGCTAGATCATGATCCATAATGGGTATCAAAAAATTTGTATCCAATTAGACATATGATCATAATTTTTTAATTCAGATTAGACAATGGAAATTTACTGAGTCTCATAGGACACTTCAAAATGGTAATAACAAAATAATGTGTGAACATTCTAAAATACTGGTTTACATTTTTAATTTAAAATGTCTTCTGAATGATAAATTATATTGCATTTTTAATATTGAACTTGCACAGAACCAATATTTCAATGAATATGTTATCACCTTTGCCAATAATCATCCAATAATATCCCAGCTGTAAACTGCAACAAAAACAGGAAGATTCTATTAATAATCTGCATATGATTTGTACATTTCATTTACAATAGTATACTAAACAAAACATATTCTGTAATATTAAGTCATAGAACATTTATTTTATGTTTAATATTTTTAAATAATCAATAACATTGTAAAGACAAAGATATATTAAATCTCATTATTGAAAATTTTACTTTGAATAAATTTCAGCCAATTATTTTTGCAACTTAATTTTCCAAAATTTTAAAGCTGAAGAAATTTAATTAATTTAGAGTATATATAACTTTAAGGTGCGCCCAGCGTACATCAACCTTAGTTCAAAAAACAATTTATTTTCAACTTTCACTAACTGCAAACTTTACATTAAAAACAAAACAAAATTATATTTTAAGTGTTTTACACTTTTTCACCATAAAATATCAAAATGAAAAGTACCAAATATATAATTATGTAGTGAGGTTATGTATGTATTGCAATAGGAATTCACAAACTCACATATAATTAAACTGTCTAGCAACTAATAATCCTTTCCAAAAAAGCCACTCTTAAATTCATTAAAAAAAAAACAATATTGTTTGTAACAACTCATTATTAGCTGTGATATTTAGTCAGAAAATTGTGAAATTGTATTAATAAAAACACTTTGACAAGTACATTTTAATCACAGTAACATCAAATATCTGGCATTTAGAGGCATGCCCCTCTAACACCAAAAAAGAGTATATACAAGACGCATGCAAATGTTGGATATGCTACTTTAGAATTTGTTGAATAATAACAATTGACATCATGTTTAGTTGTGCTCGCAATGGTAATACAGATATAATACTTTATTATCCACCGTTCCATCCATGGGAATAAGGCATCTCCTTTCTTTTTCTTTTGCAATGTATAATTAGTCACTAAATCTTCCACTCCAGCTTAATCTGTGCAGTAGAGTACGGAGGATTTTTATTCTATATATTTAAAAAAAAAATTTCACTCTGAGCAATAACAAGAGGACAATAATAATTGTTCATAAAATACAACCAAACCACAAAACAAACTTTATAAAATTAAATATATATATAAGAAATTAAATTAGTTTTTTAAGTTTAAATTCAGTCATTGATATTATTTATTCAGGCTCTGTACATAGGACTGCCTTGACCGTTTCACAGTCTTATCAGGTATTTGAGGCCTTCTCGGGGATTTCTGCATGTCTATAATGACTGTTTCTTTAAATGGTTTTAATCAAAAATTATTTTTGCAGTAGACATTTGTTCCATACACACACTGAAAAGTGTGTTGAAAAGTTATTACAGTAGAACCCCTCTTAACCGGTCTAGTCGGCACTGACACCCGAGCCAGTTGCCCGTTTGGCCGGTTAATCCGAGGTTCCCGTGAAAAATTGGTTTTCGTTCAAAGAAAGCTTATTTAATTAGGTAGCGCTAAGAATTATGCAATTAAGATGTTATTGCAACTCATTTTATTGTACATAAATGTATCGTATTAAACACTACAAATTTTTTTTACAAATTCCCCTCTGTCAAGTCTTTAGACACATTTAACCGCATCTCAAATGAAACCAACACACGCTTCCGTTTTCGTAACTCACTCATTTTTATTTACTGTATATACTGTACGTAGATCATAACCAGTCAAAGACAAGAAGAAAACTAAAAAGAAATTTTATATTTTCCATAATGTATACTAAAATGATTCGTGGAAAAAAAGCGGCCCATCAAACGTTTTTGTGGGTCTATGTCTGCTATACCGACGGGTGCCAATGCTGCGGTGTTTTTATGCCGCCGACAATGGGATACCGCTATCAAAAAAGTCGTTTGACTCGTCGCCGCTTTGGTGCCGCAGTGTTTTTACGCCGCCGACAATGGGATACCGCTATCGACAAAGTCGTTTGATATCGCCGCCGCTTTGGTGTTTCAAATTACAATTTATTTTCGGAAACTCTCATCCAACCAGTACACTACAATATAGTCCGGTTAATCCGAGGACCGGTTAATGTGAGGCCGGTTAACAGAGGTTCTACTGTACTAATTTTAATTCCTTCTATCGTAACACATAGTGCTGAACGCTAGCCATCTTATAATCGGGTGAAATGCAAGCGCTAACTGATAAACAAAACCATGTGTATCACATGGGCAGCAGTGTCATACAGTCACATATATTTTTTTTAAATGATATGTTTCGATGTTTTTTACAAATCCGATCTATATAAAATATATAAACACAAAATAATATTGATTAATTTCAGACTTAATAAAGATCTAACTCATAATAATTCATTTACAACTCTTATTAAGTACCAGTTCAGACTTTGGAAATTGGCTTAAGTTAGATTTGAAAAAGTAGGCAATAGGTAAAAAAACTATTATAAAAAGGAGAGGTCAGTGAAAAAGATCCTCTGCTACCAAGTAAACAAAAAGACAAAGAAGTTCACAAAAATCTTGAACAGACCAGAGTGACAGAGTAAGAAGCTGATGACAGAGATTGAATAAAAAAAAATACTACGGAGGTGAAGGATTTTACAACAAATAAACCTCAAAGATGCAAGAGGAATAAGGTATTTGCCAAGAAGATAATGAAGAGGAGCCAAAGAATGAAAAAAGTACCGACGTAAGAAAACAGGTGAAGTTAAGTTATGCACCCCACAGTTGGTTGAATAGAATAGAATTCTGTATTAATGTATGGCAACATCCATTACACATTACTAACGTCACCACAACAGGCAACTAGTTCACCCGACTAGTTCCCCAATACTCACACGGCAAAATCTGCCAACACACACGCCATACAAACACATAAATTCCCCGGCCCTAAATGGCTTTGCTTCGGCCAATCTCACCTTACAAGTCTCGCACTCGCAACTTGTCTCTAATTGGCTGACAGCTCATGCCAACAGCGAGAGTGCCTAAAATTCCACAGCTTCGAACAATGCCACTCCGCGACACTATTAAGAGCCAATCACAACCACCTAGTTCGTTGATTGGTTCGCTTCACGTAGAACTTATACAATGGACAGCTCATTGTGTAGGACTCAGCCAGTCCTAGACAAGCTACGCTACAAGCTGGCAGAGTTAAAGTTGTATAAGTACTAGCAGAAAAAGTCTAAAAAATCACTTCTCCTCTTGGGAGACCTACTGTGACCACATCTTCACTTCTCCTCCGGGAGACCTACTGTGACCACTTCACCTCTTCTCCTCCGGGTGACCAGTCAGCATCACTTCACCTCTATCCTCAGGGGAGACTACTAGGAAGACTTGCTCCACACCCTCCGAGGAGACCAGTCTCTTCACTTACTACTTCACCTCTACCCTCCTGGGAGACTAGTCAACTACCTTGCTTCTTCACCAACACTCACTTCTTATTCCAACTCACACAATTGCTGCTTGAACCCTGGCCGCCTACCAGCTTGCTGTTCAACCCATACACGTTTTGTTTCTTCAAACACCTGACTCCTGCTCTTCACTGCCAGGATCGTCGCTTCTCCAAGAGTCGTCACCCAGTGGCCTCCCCCGTAAGGGAAATTAAACGGAGAAATACGGGCAATGACAGCATCTTGCTTCCCCCGCATCGCCTCCTGAAAAGGAAATTGTAGGTGCTTTAGTGCCGGCGATAGTGGGTGGACACCCCATCATAGCAGCCAAGATCGCATCCTATTTATCTCCTCAACCTCACCCCGGCGATCTTAGAGCCACACTGTACGTGGTTCTCTAGATACTGAGACCGACTGGCCCTTTTCAGTGCCAACAATAGGTCTCCAGTAGGCCGAAAACCTTCACCACTATTTCACGCTCTAAAGCATGTCGACCCTCACGCTCTAAAGCATGTCGACCCTCATGCTCTAAAGCATGTCGACCCTCCTGAGTCGATCTACCTTCCCGATCCTTCCTCTTCCACTCACCACCATGCAGCTCTGGCAACCCAAAAGGGACTCTGTCCCCCAGGCTACGTTCATTGATACCCAACAAGGGGTGCTCAAAGACAAGGCTACGTCAACATGTCTTAAAACTAGCAACACTGACAATTTTATACACATCCAGAGGATTCATATATTCTACGAATTCTTCAGCCAGTGATATTAAGAAGTAGCCATGATTAGGTATCAAATTATACAATGTTTTATCCAGTTCAACAAATCTGTTCATAGTAGTTTTATAATTAAATTGGCCAACTCCTGAGTATTGAACATTGTCTAGTTGGATAGTTATGAACAGAACTATTTTTCGGAAACATATCCAAATTATGCCTAATATACATAATTGTTTTCAAAATAAATATAGAAGGCACAGTTAAAATTTCTAATACCGGTATTAACATTACATATAACTCTTATAGCTTGTTTGTGTGTGTGTGTGTGTGTGTGTGTGTGTGTGTGTGCGCGTGTATAATCAATATTACAGTAATTTTCTCCAAACAACAGTCCCATATGACAGCAAGTTTTTACTAAGTTTTTTAACCATAAAATGAATAAAGATATTCAAGCACAAAAACGAAATTTGAACACAACATGAAATTAAATAACATCATAACACGAAGATTAGTCTTAAGCCTTAAATTATTCATATATTTTGTAGTAAAATAACTTTGTAGGGAAATTATTAATTATAATAATATTTTAAAAACTAATTAAATTAGAAATTTAACTAATGAGGCTGAGTTATCAATAAGAGTGGAGGCTTTATTTAAATATCAAATATTACCATTAAGGCCGAGACACAAACATGGATAAAAAAAGTGAATACATATTATAAAAGCTAAGTCACAGATAAGAGTGTACTGAGAGTGGAGTTTATATTTAAATATATAAATTACAAAATTTATCAGAGCCAAGTCATTGATATCCAGCATACATATATAGCAAAAGCATGTAGTGATTAGAGACTATTAAAAAAATATAAAAAATTGATGACATTTTTTAACAGAACTATTATTTTTTTAAAGCAAATAAAACTTCTAATAGACTCTTTACAAGGTTAAGTTATATACTGAAGAAGATAAAAAATATAATTTTCAGTTTTTAGATTATTTTGTATTCATTAAAAAATTAATAAACAATTATTTTAAAATGTGTTTCTTAACTACATGATTATCCTGTATAATGATAGTAAGACTTATAAAATACTTTTATAATATTATGCTACTAATATCACATCAAGGATAGGGGATACAAACACATATTTTTACATAGTCCAAGCATGTTGCCTATTATAAGCACTTCAGTTTCTGGACTATGTTAGTGAGCAACTAAATAGTTTAATTATACATATATACTAAACCATTATATTGGTTATATTATTAAATTATAAATTAATCATTATATTATTATTATATTATATTACTTATATTATATTAATTTAGATTTTGTCTGCTGGATAGGATAAGGTTCAACAAGGAACACAAGTTACATTCACATATCAATACGATAGGCTATATTTTCAATACGCAATTCAGTTATAAGGAGTTCATAAATAAAGAATAGAAATAATTATTTAAACACTTTTGGATAAACAAAGTCAAAATTAAGATAAATAATTATTTGAGTTGTCATGGGTTGATGAAAGAAGCAAATCTTGTAAAGGGAACAGCGACGACCATCTTATCTTGCCGCATGGCTAGTAAATGGAATAGGCTTAAGTTTAAAAAAACAGATGTCTCTGATGAGAATTAAATATCGTTGGCGGTAATTCAAAATGATTTCAATAGTATAATAAATATGACAAGGAAATACTGTTATATAAAATATAATTTGTATTCAATTAATTGTAAAACTCAAGTAAATAGTAAATAAAATAAATAAATAAATGACATAGATTTAGAAACTTAGTTTAAAATGCTTATATATATATATATATATATATATATATATATATATATATATATATATATATATATAAATATAAATATGTGAAAATTTTAATAACCAGAGAAGTGAAGGGAGGGGAAAGAACTAAACTAATTAACACCTTTACCGAGCCACCGGTCTGTGAGACTGGAGACCGGAAGGAAATTTTATTTGTCTGTAGTGACCACCCTGTTTGACCTTGACGGCTACCAGTCACTGTAGCTTCTTCCTCCCTCCCCACCTCTCCGCAGAATTGTTTATTTGTCAGTTTGAGCATTTGTTCGGAGGTGATGTATCGATTTTTGGAAACCTACTGGTCTCCGGTACCGGACAGCTCTAGTAGCGTGATTTAGTCGATTGGTATCAGATACCGGATAGCTCTATTAGTGATTTATAATTTTGTTTAACATTTTATAAATTTGTTTATTTTAGGGATATTTTTACTATTTAGTGATTATAAATACTGTATGAAAATGGATCGTCCTGGCACAAGTTTTAGTATATCTTCAGAAAGTAGAGACTTCGCCAATGTTATAAATAGAATGCTTAGGGATGTAGACCTAAGTGAACCAGAAAAGAGTGATGTGGACGATTCGGATGCCGATCCAGACTATGTGCCCCCTAATGATCAGAGAAGTTGTTACAGCCATTAGATAAATTGTATTTATTACAGTATTTTAAAGTGTGCACTTAAATTTTCTCACTAATATTATTTAATCAGTACATACTAGGTTTTTAGCCAACTATGCAACACCATTATTAACCAAAAGCTTGCTTTAAATATAATTTAAGAGTTTTACTTGATAAATCTTCAATAATATATTTTCAATGGTTAAAGAGCAAACAAGAACTGATATATTTTATATTTCTCGACCTGGGGATTAATTTTACAAAATACAAATGCATAATTCACAACAACAGATCCAATAGTACAATATGAGCCAATAGTACAAGCTTGGTTTAAATATAACTAATGGGTTCTTAATTGAACAGAATTTTAAAAGAACTTAACTCATATAATTTTCATAGATTTATAATTGTGGGCAGGAAATTAAGTAAACAATATCCCTGGTTGTGGCTTGGATGTTAAGGTACCTTTTATTACGATATTTACTTCAGTATGTTAAGAAAAAACGTGATAATTAATAAAGCTACATTTACTCAATTTACAACACAAAAGCTGACACAGCCTCCATACAAACTCATATGTCTCTACTGACAACTACCCGTGTTTTTATTTTTGCTTATTTGTTGCCTGAAGCTTCTAGGTCAAGTGTGTTCTTTTAAGAATAAGGTTATATAATTTTTGGCTTACCTTGAGTTCGTAATTAAAGGAAGTGCTTTCAAATATTAATAACTTGCGAGATCAAATAGTGCGCCGCTTTATTCAAATAAGAAAGGTGGACCATCTAAATTTTGTGTTCATTATACATGAAATCAGTGAAACTAAAAATAAATTAAATACAAGAAGTTGGAGACAGCTCATATCCATCAGGTCAATTTTAAGGAGAGTTGAGTTAGGGAAACCATTTTGTTTTCGTAAGAGAAGATCAGGGAGGATGTAAAGTCAAATGTTCCATGTTTGGAAAAAGAAGTGTTCTTTCATTGGTATTCTTTCATTGGTATTCTTTCATTGGTAAAGTTATAAACAATAACCATGGATATTACTAGTGAAAAAAATTAAGCATAAGTAAGGAGATTGTTTGAAAGTGTTTTTGAAATAGTCTACAAAAACTGTAAGTAGAATTTTTGTTCAGAATTTGGTTACGGTCTATGTTTGATTTGAACAATCATTTTAATTGCACACTCAGGGGCTCACTCCTTGTGAGTTCGGGTTTGGCGAACCCAGGGTTCCCGAGCTGGATCTCATCTCACTTCAACTTGTCTTGAGTGAGATCCCTTCTCTTTCTTCTTTCATATTGGGTACTAGGCCTTTTTTCCGACCCCGACACTGTTAGGTTTTCGAAGGCTAGGGGTCTCTAATCTACTCTTGTTTCTTCTTTCGGAGCTCTATTCCGCCTTCTCATCAATTTGACTATGCAATGGATAAAACACACGGAAGAATTACCCCAGGTGGCAGACCAGATACTCTGGAAAATCCACCCTCCAACATGGAGGTCGGTCCTTTGGATTGTGGGGAGGACCAACTATTGTTAAATCAAAACCCATTCAAGAAAGGAACAGCACTAGAAAGAACACCCCCAAGAGTGCCTGGTACAGAAAAAAAGATAGAAAAAAGGAACGAAGTAGTTGTTGTAAAGGATGGTAAAAACTCAATGGAAAAGAAAATGCAGACCTGCTAAAAAAGCTTAATGAAATGGAGGGAATGTTGCTTTAGCTCCAAACACAGGTTTTGAGACTAACCCAAGAGAATGTGGAGTTGAAAACAGCTCTTGGTAAAAGGCAGTCCATTGAAACAAAGGAGGGGGAAGAGAGCACTAGTGGGGCTATAACTGCCTATGGAACTGATGAAGAAGAACTCGAACGAGAAACAGGCTGGATTTTAAAAAGAAACAAAAGAATAGCTAAAAAACGGAAAGCAGAATTTTCTCCGGAGGCTTTAACAGGGACCACTTTTGTAGTAAATCAGTCCACAAGTAATAAGAAGGACATGGTGCAAGATCATATAACAAATAAAGAACTGGGAGGAAGGATAAAGGTAGTACCTCCTCCACCAATTAATTTTGTAGTTGTGCCTACCTTTGCAGACATTCAACATCTGATGTCATCAGTCGCAAGTAGTAAATACAGAGTTATGGCATTAAGCAACAATGAATGGAGGTTACTGATGCTGGATTCAGACTCCTACAGAACTATGGTAAATAAACTGTCCTAAGAGAAAGTTCAATGGTATACGTATGAAAACAAAAACTCCTGACCTTTGAAGGTAATGGCTAAGATTGCACTCGACCTGTGAAAAAGAGTTACCAAACACACAAAGAGTAGCTTTAGTGGACTTGCGGGAGAAGGATTTTAAAATTACTGATGCAGTAAGCATACAGAAAGTAGATAGAAAAACACAAGGAGATGCAAACCAAAATGTACGTAGAATAGGACTTCCCCTATTTATGCTCACTTTTGATCAAGGGGAAAAGTTGGAAAATATATTTAGCATAAGAGGAATTTTGAATATGGAAGTAAAGATTGAACCCCTCAAAAAAACCTCAGAGCTGATCCCGCAATACAAAAGGTGTCAGGGATTTAATCATATTCATAATTATTGTGCTTGCGATCCTAGGTGTGTTAAATGCACTGGTAAACATTTGACCCGAAATTGTACAGTGGACAGAAGTGAACCTCCAACCTGTGTAAACTGCAAGGAGCGGCACCCAGCCAACTACCGAGGGTGTGTTGTTGCTAAGGAGCTGCAAAAGATAAGAAATCTCAGAAAGAAAACTGAAACTAAAAGGATTACAATCCCAAATTGTCAGGTAATAAAGAGTGCACCTGTGGTATATCAGAAACCATCACAGATCTCGGAAGATGACAAGAATAACAAACCAAAAAGCAAATCTTATGCTGTAGACGTGAAGAAACCACAAACAAAGCTCATAAAGTATAATGATGATCAAGTACTACAGGAGGTTCTGAATAAAATGGACTCCTTACATAAGGGGATGGAGGAGCAGAAAGAATCTATCAAAAAAATATTTCATAAATTTACTAAGCAGGAGGATATTAATAAGCAAATCTTTCAATGACTGGCAGCTATAAAATCCGGTATGGATAACTTATCAAGTGTGGTAAGATTACCAAAAAATGATTGACACTTTCAGGATTGCAACATGAAATGCAAATGGACTTATGAACCACCTGAGGGAGCTAAAAATCTATGTAAATATGGAAAATATAGATATATGTCTAATCTCGGAGAGTCATCTATCTAAGAGCTCGAGTATTAATATGTGTGGGTATAGCTGCTACCAGTCTGCTTATCGGTTGGGCAGAGCTAGGGGTGGGTTGGCTGTTCTTGTGAAAAACACTATTGAACATTTTGTTGACTCAAGAATAGAGAAGAACACAATGCAAGTGACAACCATTTGTGTACTTCAAGTGTTGAGCAAGGGGACCTTCAAAATATCGGCAATATATTGTCCACCCAAGCAAAAGTTAAATAAAGATGAATATGTCAACCTATTCAGATCTTTAGGAGGAAGCTTTATCATTGGAGGTGATTATAATGGTAAGAATACATTCTGGGGTTCAAGGTTGACTAATACCAAAGGTAGGGAACTATTCAGGGCAGGAAGAAAATTTCATTGTGACTCTCTCAAGTGCTACTCCAACATACTGGCCGACGGATGGTAATAAACTACCAGACGTCATGGATTTCTGTGGCCAAAGGAATTTCAAGAAATTGCGTCATAGTAGAGAGTAAAGACGACCTCTCGTCTGATCATTCACCTGTGATTATGACAATCAGTAAATAGCTTGTAAGAAAGGAGCCTTCCATAGATTATATAATAGTAAAACAAATTGGACGTTATTTCGTGGGCTACTTGAGAAATGCATAGATCTTAATGTCCCAGTAAAAGATGAATATCAGTTGGAAGAGGAACTATTCAATACCAATATACAGAGAGCAGCATGAGAGAGCACTCCTCAGTACGGAACAAATATTCACAATTTAATTAATTCACAAGTTTGTGGATGGTGTAGCATTTACACCTTAAATCAAATAACTTATTTTGGAAAAACAAAGAGCTCGGAAAGCCTGGCAGAGAATGCGCACACCGGGTAACAAAAATGTTTTGAATGCGCTAGGCAATAAACTAAAAAAGTTGATAAGACAGGTTAAAAATGAAGAAGTAGGAAGATATCTAGCAAATTTGACTGCCTTTAAGGACACCGATTATTCTTTATGGAAAGCAACAAAGAACCTAAAAAGGCCAAAGAATCTGGAGCCGCCAATCAAGAAAGATGATGGAAGTTGGGCTAAGAGTGCTGGAAGAAGACAGATAACTTTGAGAGGTAGCCTACCTGGAGGAAATTTTTAAACCTGGGCTGAAGCAAAGTGATGTAGAAGACACCACACCAGTGCAGAGAGAGGATCATAAGGAAATTAAAAAAATGACTTTAAGGAGTTACAGGAGAGGGCACTCAGGAAGATGCTGCATATATTCAATGGTGCATTCAGACTAAAACATGTCCCTACTCAGCGGAAGGTAGCAGAAGTAATAATCCTGCTCAAACCGGATAAATCTCCAAATAAAGTAAAATCATACCGACCGATTTCTTTGTTACCTGTGATTGGAAAGCTTTTTGAAAAAATTTTCTTGAAGAAACTAGCACCTATTATAGAAGAAAGAAAACTAGTTCCTAACCATCAGTTTGGATTTAGGAAAAAACATACAACAATTGAACAGGTTCACCGAGTGACCAGTATCATAGAGAGGGCCTTAGAAAAAGAGGAGGTGTGCTCAGCAGTTTTCTTGGACGTAGCACAGGCCTTTTGACAAGGTTTGGAATGAGAGGCTTACTTATAAATTACATAGAGATCTCCCAGAAGAGTTCTTCCTAGTGTTGAGGTCATACATTGCTGACAGATACTTTTGTATTAAATATAATAATGCATATTCCAAATTGAAGCCACTTGAAGCGGGTGTGTCGCAGAGTAGTGTTTTAGGGCCAATTTTGTACGTTATTTACATGAGGGATATTCCGGTTTCGAGGGAAGCTGCTGTGGCGACATTTGCTGATGACACTGCTTGGTGTGGATGCTGTAAGGTCAGCTGGAAAACTTCAAAGGACAATTGACCCTTTGCGATCGGAACAGTTTTATTAAAAAGTTCTCTGAGGTAGGATGTTCAGCGCTACTGGACATTGCCATTTTCCTGCTAGCTTTTAGTACCATGCTGCATTAGAGTTGTCACGGCTCGTATGTCCAGCACAACTGGATAATGCTTATTTGATTGAACGGTAGGATGTCCAGTACTACTGGACATGTATATAAGTATTTGTTTGGGGAGGTTAGAAATTTATTTTTGGATTGGCACGTAGTGCATTATGTTTATAAAGTCAATAACTTTAAATAAATAACTCTAAAGCTTTATTTGACTTAGCTCAGCTTAATAAGTCACGTTCTTTTCCTTATGATACACAGCTGTCCTCCGAACGTGAAAAACTGTAATATGCATCAGCGTTTTACTATATTTGATAAAACCTACACTACTATCTCAGTCTAGGGACAACTGATAATATGGTGCGACCTGACTTAGGAATGACAAGCAGGATTGTCTTACACCTCGTACATAAACTTCAACAATCATATGGTAATATCAAGGGACTCCATGTGTTCACAGATAGATTTTATACCAATCTAGATTTGGTATCAGCACTATATGACATGAAAGTTCATCTAACAAGAACTATAATGAGAAACAGAGAAAGTTTGCCAGAAGAGGTGAGGTCCAAAATAAAGAAAAATAACGGAAAGAAAGTTTCAAAGATTAAATTTAAAAATGGTGAAATCAAAGCTTACAGACGAGAAGACAAATATTCCCTTCTTTTATGGAGAGATACAAATGATGTAACAATGCTATCTACCATTTATGATAATTCAACCAAGACTGTGAGACGTGTTATAAAAGGGGGAATTTCTGAAAACACAAAGCCCACAGAAGTTTGTAAGTACAATGAGTCAATGGGAGGTGTAGATATTGCTGACCACTATATCTCTTCGTACAGCTTCACTATAAAATCAATAAAATGGTGGTGAAAGGTGTTTTTCTGGCTGTTGGAAACCGCTATTATAAATTCATTTATTTTATGCAACTTAAATTTAAAACAAGGACAACACAAAGTTCGACAAAGTTTCAGAAGAGAGCTGGTGAAACAGTTGGTCGCAGATATAAGAAACACGCCAAAACATAAACGATCTTCTAACTGTGAAGAAGATGAGCGACTAATTTATTATTGCATTTATTATATCCAATAGAGACTACAGTAAAGGGTACTCAAAGGACTGTGTAGTGTGTAGTAACAGAAATCCTGGCAGTACAAGAAGAAGAAGCAAATATTATTGTAAAACACGTGAAAAAGAACCTGGATAAATATCACACACTGAAAGAATACAGGTGAATTTCTACATTAGAAATCTGAATTTTAATAAAGTTTAGGATATTGAACAAACATTTAAGATTGAAATTATGTAGGAAATTATAAATTTACATAGAATCTGAATAAAAAATAAAAAACGGAAATGTAAACATTTTATATTATATTTGGGTAGATCATAGTAGGTGATATATAATTATAAATCATACAATTCATTCTTTTTTGTATTTACGGTGTATTAAAATGCTTATCCTAACAATCACGCTTTATTTATTTGGTCCTTTTAAATAGCAAATAAAGGTTTTTAAACATGTTGTGCAATAACTCCAGCTGACGTTTAAATCACTTCCGAGTTGATTACGCAGTAGAGTCTAGACTGGCACAGATCAAACGTGGATAAGTTGGTGTCCAGTAGGACGGGACATCCGAGCTGAGAGGACACACGGCCAGTAAGTATATCAGACTTGGTTGTGAGTATGCGTTGTCCAGTTGTACTGGACAAACTATCGCAAAGGGTTAATATAATTGGAGATTGGACACAAAGATGGAGAATCAAGCTCAATGAATTTAGATCAGTTCATGTATATTTTACGAATCAAAAGTTTGAAACGGTGAGAGTAAAAATAAATGGGCAATTAGTACCACATTCAAATACTGCCAAATATTTAGGTATAACATTAGATGCTAAGCTTAGGTGGAAGGAGCATGTTAAAAAGAAAAAGGAGGAACTAAATACATAAAATATAGAAAAATTTATTAGTTGCTTGGGAGAAGCTCACAGCTCTCAATTGAAAATAAGTTACTTTTGTACAAGCAAGTGCTCAGGCCAGTGTGGACGTATGGCATTCAACTCTGGAGTTGTACGAAAAAAACAAATGTGAAAATCATTCAGACTTTTCAAAATAGGGTACTGAGGGGAATAGTTGATGCCCCAAGGTAGAAATGACTTCTTCCACAGACACTTAAAGATGGAGTTGGTCAGTGAGATGGTGACCAGGTATGCTCATAGTCATGCCAAATGAATTCAATGCCACAAAAACCCAGCAATTATTAGGATGTTGGAGGAAATAAAAACTATGTTAAAAAGACTAACCCACACTATTGGGGTCTTACGGGAGTCCTAGTGCCTGTTGCAGGTTTTCAGTAACCCTCGTAGAAAGAAAAAAATTAAAATTAATACCTTCAAAAACTTTATTAATATAATTTTAATTCATGAACTATTTAAAAGAAATATAATTTTGTTTTATATATGATTAGATATAGTATGTCATTTAATTTTAAGATTCCGAGTTCATAGTTTCAAAATAAATATTTTCGTAGTACAGTAATATGAATTTATAGTTTTTTTTTTTTTTTTTTTTTTTTTTTTTTTTTTTTTTTTTTTTTTTTTTTTTTTTTTTTTTTTTCAATATTTGAACATTTGTTTGGCTGACACAACTTAGTATAAGAACATTGCATCTAAGTACAGGTAAGTAGGTGATGGTTTTCAAAATTTAACCTAATAACAACTTATAGTAATGTATAATATATGACAAGATCAGTTTGAATGCTGTTCAGTTGTGCACCGGCTAGCTTGAACTAGACAATAAACCTGTACTTGGAATACAAACAAGAAAAGACTGAGTTCAGAGTTAATAAAGAAAGCTCTGGTACTAGTTTAATGATATTTTGGAATTAATTAGGCTTCCTAGTTCAATGGTCCAATATCTCTCTTGGTAAGTAATGGAATGTATTGAATTCACATTGACTTTGAGTCAAGTTGAATGTAACGTATTTTGTTAACCAGTCTGTACAGGTAGAGTGACGTCAGATATGGCGTGATATGTAACAAAGATATAACGAATAAATGATTGGTCTACTCCTATCCGCCCTCACCCTCTCATAGCAACATCCATGCAACATACCTTTTGAGCGTCCTACTCTGTTCCCAGCCAGCAAGACGATCAGACCATGTTTAAGTTCAAATCTAAGTAGTAATTATTTCTATACCTCATTCTTCGGTTAATATGTTGTGAGTACAAAATGTACCCTCAATATATCACAAGTAACATTAAATTTTATTATTGATGATAACTTGGAATACAAACAAGAAAAGAATGAGTTCAGAGTTACTAGTTTAATGATATTTTACAATTAATTAGGTTTCCTAGTTCAATATTAATGCTCCAATATCTTTTGGTAAGTAACATTAAACTTATCTTTTTTTTTTTTTTTAATAGTTCACTCACCCTATAGTATAGTATAGTGGTATAGTTTATTAAATAAATTAAAACAACATTTTTTTAGTATAAACCACAATATTTTAATTGAAACTTGCCGACCATGGTAATACTGTCATGTACTGTGAAACCCCTACAGAAATATAGACGAGCCAAATAAAACCTTATTTTGTTATCCAGTAGGATCGTGTTTTTGCTCAATATGCTTGACCTCGTTCAGCAGGTCGAACTGTTTAATTGTTGCACGAATTTGGATGGGAAATTTTCAAATATTCATCCTTGAACCATGATATCACCACCAAGTGATTACCATTTATTCCTGCATTTAAAGAAACAGCTTGGATTGCAGCACTTTAAAATTGATAAGGACTTTTATATCGTTGTTAAAACAATTAATATAAAAGATACATGAAAATCAAATTGAAAAATAATGAAAATATATACATTTTTTGATTATTATAAATATGTTTTGTTTTAATTTGTTCTTTTTTTCAAAACTGATCTTACTTTAAAAAAATGCCTCATATTTCTATACTCAATGTACTTGTATAAAACTTATACTCACCAGTGGCAGCTCATAAGATGAAGGATGGGAAGGAATCTTCGTATAATTTTATGTTTTAAGAATAATGCAGTTCCAGTTGAAAACAAAATGTTTGAACTTGAAAATTTTAAAACATTGTAAGGTCAACATGTTTACAGAATTGAGAACTAAGGAAGTTAGAACTAAAGAATTTTCAGAGAATCTAATATCCCATTTGTTGGGTTAATGAAACATGGCCTAGAGGAATAAAACAAATATGGGCCAATGTAAAAGGTTATGTTTGTTAGTTTACAGATTCTAATTTAATATATGTGTGTATTTAAAAAAAAATGTGATAATGGATGTCAAGATTTTACAATTCATTAATTTCTTTATAATGTCATTTAGTGTTGAAAACAAAAACCACATATTTAATTTAAAATACTATTTAATTTTATTGTATAAACTAAGGTGTAATATATTAAACTTTACTACTTTATTACTAACAAAAATTTTACCTACTGAAGTCCCCAGACCGAGATGTTATTATTACTGATAGAATAATCATCCACCAGTCTTCAGTTGCAAGAGGGATTGCCTTTGGCCACTCTTAGTAATGAACATAACTCCTTTAAATGGTTAAAGAATCTAACTTTGATTTAAATTATGTTATTTTAACTTATTAATGTGATTTACATGTCAGCCAGACATTCAACATTTTAATCTTTAATTGTGTAACATATACAAATTTAAATTTAGTCTATTAAGAGAAAAAATATATTTAATAACATAATATATATGTAATAGATATTTTGCTTTTGACTCTGTATAAAACAATTTTGATTAAAATATTAAATAAAACTGAATTTAACAAATAATTTAAAGGAATAAACTAAATTATAAATTAAACTTTGGCAGTACCATAGCGGAAAAGCAATCACGGAATTTCCCGAAAACGAAGGATGTGCAGAGCATTCTTGGGGCCAGTATCATATTATCGGACGTTTATCCACAGATTTAGTGACATTGCTAAACCTTTGATGGATCTGATAAAAGAGGAAAATTCAGACAAGAAGACTTTCAGGTCCTTAGAGCAACCATGAGGTGTTGTTTCGGGAGTTAGGATGTTTTGACTACACCACCAGTCTTAGCTAATTTTAATGAGTATAGAGAAGTCGTATCTTGTGATGCTAGTCAATACGGGATAGAGAAAATTATATTTTGTGAAGTAATGAGAAATAAAGTTGTCAGAAATGGAGTGTGCAGTAGAGACGAATCAAAAGATAGATAGAAGTAGTGGGGGAATGCACAAGCCGTTCTATATGGAATTGAGACGCTGCCATTAGCAGTTCTGTACGCAGACTGTTCGACCATCATTGAGGCTGATCGCCTGAACAACTAGAGCAATGATCAGTGCACATTCCATGGTTTGATACTGTTATTTAACTTTAAATCTAAAACTAAATTCAGTGCAAAGTTACGCCTTGGTATAGCGTAAAAAAAAAATTATAATTAATACTTTATGTCTTACTGTCTTAAAAAGGTAGAGGTGATCAGTGTAAATAATGGTGTCGTAACATAGTGAAAGATATTGGCTAACTGATAGCTAGGCAAAATAATAAATTGTATGAACTAAGATTTTGAATTTGATTTTTAAGAATACTTGTAACATAAAAAATATTCAATATTTATGAAACTAATGTTTAACAATTTGTCATGTTATTCACTGTATGTATTTCAGAGGAAGTTAAGCAAAACGGCTTGACTAGATTTTGTATGTTTCAAATATGAATTGAACTTGTTAAACCTTAAGCACACGCGCCAGGGTGGAATCCACCCCAGGCAGTCTCTTTTCTTTATTATGTTTAAATGTATTTTGTTTCTGTTGGCGCCCTTCAAGATACCTTTCCGTTGTTTCCCCCTCTACTCAGTTTGAGCGCCGCTGTCACCCAATGAACATCGCTAAACTCAGCCTGGGGTGTCTTACACCCCACACGTGTGCTTACGTTACAAATTTTCAGAACGCTGCTTTTTAGTTTTTGTTGTTTATTGTTGTTTGTTGTAGATTGTTGTTGTTGTTTCTTTATTAACTATAGCCTAAATTCTGTTTTAAGTTGAGTATTAAAAGAAACTCTGAAAATGGATAGAGAACAAGTGAGGATTCTGTCCATTTTGGACGAGTGTTTAAGTGAAATGAATCAATTGTTGGTGAAGTTAGTGATGCGGAACAAGACAGTTTACATGGAAGTGAACATGATACAGACATTGAACAAGACTGTGGCAGTGATGAAAGTGTTGAAAGTGACAGTGATAGCGAACTACCATTGGCTCAAAGACTCAACACTTATATAGAGAAAGATAAAACTACTGTATGGAAGAAACAACCACCACCACAAAATACAAGGACAAGAGCTCATAATATTGTAAGTACACATCGCCCTACTGTAAAAGCTGCTGCTAAAGAGGCCAAAAATCCACTTGATGCGTGGTTGTGTATGATAGACAGTATTGTAACTTGCACAAATTTGTATATAAACAATATACGTGACAAATTTGCTCGAGATCGAGATGCTAATCTTACAAACAGGGAAGAAATTAGTGCTTTGTTCGGACTTCTTTATTTTACTGGTGCCATGAGAGCAAACCATCTAAGCTGTAAAGAGTTATGGAGCACTGATGGAGAAGACATAGAATTCTTTCCTATAGTAATGGGAATAAATAGATTTTATTTTTTACTAAGGTGCCTTCGATTTGATAATATAAATACAAGAGAGGCTAGGAAATCTATTGATAAGTAGGCCCCAATAAGGGATGTTATAATCTTTCTTATATTCAATTTAGCCAGCACACTGAGGTGCCAAATTTACAATAAAATAATTGCTGTCTATATCTCCTTCTCAGAAACAAAAGTTGCCCCACGTTGTGAGCTAAATTATAGTAAAAAAAATTGTTAATACTATAAATAACTGACTGCTTTTTGTTTTATAAAATCTATGTTTAATCATTGTTGCTCAATTTATGTACAAAATTTCTCTTTTGAGAATTAGCTTTAAACGAAATTACTTTTACAATTTATATATTATCTCTTCTGGATATATATATATATATATATATATATATAATATACAATTAATACTAATATCTAAAAATTTTAAGCAAATCTCTTTCTCTCGGGTTAAAGAATCCCTGGCTGTTAAATAGGCAATCACTTAAATCTATACTTAAAACTATATTACAAATTGGATTATTAAAATTAATTTCTATTAGGTTGCAAAGTTCAAATGTTCAAAAAAATTTATGTTTAATTGGTTTAATATGAGATTTTATACAATTCTATTCACTTTTATTTATTTAAAGTTATTTATAATCTTGGATGTATGTAACAAAATTAGCTGGATATTACCTAATGTTGGTGACTGTATTTTAGTTACTGTTCATTGATTGTACTATTGGAAAATATTATTACTCTTGAATTTTAGTTATACCACTACTACAAGGCAAGTACAATATGTTCACCGTTTCTTCATTCTCCTTTACGAAGTTCAAAAACAACCAGCAAATACATCCTCACTTGGTGGACACAAAATTAGAAGTCTTAAAAAAAGGACGTCCCAAAAAAATTCCAAAAGATATGGCGCTCTACAATTAACTCACGGCCATTACTATCATCGTGTTGAATATCCTATGCCCAACAGGCACACTTTTTTGAGTCACATACACATTATGTTCCAAAATGTGTTTCACGTTCTTAACTTATATTTTACGTATTTTAAACTGTTTATTAACCCTCCAACTGGCAATGTTAATTGTCTTGAAAATTCTTCGTTTGTTAAAAAATTAATTAAATATATTATTTCTATACAAAACCTAACTTATAAGATATCATTTTTCTCAGAAAGATGCATAGAATCCATCTATGCAATAAAAAAAAAATTTTTTGAAACGGTTTTGGAGTAAGTATGTTACATGTCAAAAACGAAGTTACCAATTTTCAGGAAAAACCTGTATATTCCAAAATCAATAGCTTACTACCTTTTTCTAAGATATACAAAAGTTTTGTGTAATATTTTTGAATATATTTAGGGGGGGGAAAAAAATTTGTTATATTATCAAAAAAAAACAAAAAATAGTTTACGAAAAAATGTAAAATGATCATTTTCTTTTCAAAAAATCACTAAAAATAGTATTATTTATCTTATACAAAAGTTCTATATCTCATTATGTTCAGAAAGGTGCATAGAATGTAGGTGTGTAGTGCAAAAAAATGTTACATGTATCACATTTGGAGTTTTTTAGTCAAATATCAAAAAATCGAAGAGTAACGAAGCAGAAATTTCACAAAAATGGTAATGAATAACATACTAATAGATTTTTAGGATTTTTTTCAACCATTTCTTGAGATTTGTCATATATTTGTGAATATATTTAGGGGGAAAAAATAATAATATGTTACATTTTCTAAATAAAAATACCGATTTTCCCTAAAAAGGTAACTTTTACAAGTGAGGTTAGGTTTGTAACCTCCACAATTTAGCTTCACTAGTACCAATTTGAAGATAGGTCAAAGACAAAACTTTTAGATTTAACTAAGAAAATATATACTTTACAAAGAATAACACACATATTCACTTTTATAATCATATAAAACACTATATATAAGACAATTTGCATATAGCCTAAACTTACCTTTTTGGCCTAGGTTATCGCAAATAAGAACGTTCAAAAACTAAACTATCAATCAAAAACATAAGCTTTAGATATAAAAACACATATATTGTAACTTTTATACACAATTTATATACAATTTGTATACACAAACCTTCAAAATAACAAATATATAACCCCAAAACAATTTGCGCTACTTCATTTGCTACAGTTTTTTACGTTGCACATTTGCCTATGTTCCGAGATCAAAACAAAGCCTTCTAAGAGTTCAAAGTAAATATCAAGTGGTACCAACTTATAGAATGGAATTTCCCCTACAACTTAGTGTAAAGAAATATAAGAAATATAATATTAGAAACCAAAGAGAAATGCAAACCTAATGCCAACCAAATTTCGTCTCGTCAAGTTTGTTCTACGTTCAAGTAGGAATATCTCTGGATCTATGAGACGCAGAAAAATTTGTAATCTATGGTTGGAAAGAGAAACATGTGATCTATAGAACAGTGTTTTAGTTGACTTCAATGACAGATAAATAGAGTTGGAATTATATAGGGAAAAATGGCGTCGCGCTAACGAAAAGGCGCAGAGTTCAAATCTACGATTTTACGCATCAAAAATATGCGAACTTCACCAATTTTTGGAATATTATTTATAACGTTTTGTGGTATTTTTTTTGCATGATTATGCATCTACGGAACATTAGCTTTCCAACGGTATTTTATTTATTGCGATCGGATAATTTTAAGTGGGCGTAACGTTGAATGGCAAAATACGTGATTAAAAGTTAGTGAAATCACTTCGGAGCACGTTGGCGACCTACTGTAGGTCGCCGTGCCACTTGGAGGGTTAACATATCCAACTTCGAATTACTTATTATTGTTTCTTTTAAACTCGGGAATGTCCATTTTAATATCTCATATAGAATGTACTTTAGTCGACGTTATTTCAACTCAATCGCTCAGGTGCTTATTCCTCGTCTACCATTTAGCCTTCCGTAGTCACAGTTTATTTAATCATTTCAATCACACTTGTTATATTGGTTATGTTACAAGTTACAACATTCTTTTAATATTCTAACACTAATTACTTATTTAAATTATACACAATGCTGTTAAAACAATTCTTAATATTATTTACACTAAACATGATTGACTTTACATCGTAAGAACAATGAAAACGTTCTTACCGCTAACTTTAGGCTTGTGGATAAAATTTGGTTGTATTATTTATTTGTTTTGAAAATAGGTCAGTTTAGTTTAATTTAGCTTTAACTGGTTATATATAATATGTTAATCTAATGTTATTTAATTATTATTTTAAAATCCCGAAATACTTAAATTTTCATTTATATGAATTCTTATCCAAATAGGCTTTATCTTTGAATCTCATATTTCATTGTTTTTTTAAATCTCAGCCAGGACTCTTTACCTTTGAATTATTATTTATTTACCCTTCAATTGTATTTAAAATGTTACAATGTATTTGAAATGATAATTAGTAATTTCAAAAAATGGGTTTTCGCCTTCAGAGTACATGACTGTGGACGAAAAACTTGAACCTTTCCGTGGAAAATGCCCCTTCAGGCAATACATCAAAAGCAAACCCGCTAAATACGGTATTAAAATATTTGGATTAGCAGACGCTCGTTGTTTCTACACCTGCAATATGGAGGTGTATGCCGGCCAGCAGCCTAATGGGTCATTTCAAATATCTATTTCTGCAGCGGATGTTGTCAAAAGATTAATTACTCCTGTGACAGGTACTGGAAGAAATATATTTCTAGATAACTGGTTCATGAGCATTCCTTTGATGAAAGATCTAAAAAATAACCACAACTTAACTTGCACCGGAACTTTACATCGAAATAAACGAGAATTGCCTATAGAACTAATCAACACTAAAGGGAGAAAAAGACACGCAAGTTTGTTTGCATTTATAAATGACATGACTATTGTTTCCTATATGCCTAAGCCAGGAAAGGTAGTACTATTGGGTTCAACAATGCACCATGATGACGAAATAGATATGGAAACTGGCCCAGAGAAGAAACCTGTCATCATAACCGACTACAATCACAACAAAGGTAGTATTGACGTGGTCGACAAATTGTGTGGGACATATTTTGTGCCAAGAAAGAGTAAACGCTGGCCACTAACAATTTTTTTTGGATTGCTAAATGTTTCCGGAATAAATGCATGTATTATTTATAAGAACAATGTAGGCCTTGATCAACAAGTTCTGAGAAGAATATTCCTAAAACAATTGGGCAAGCAATTGGCCAAAGCTCACATTGTTAGCCGTGCTTCTCTTCAATCGCTACCACTTCACATCAAGGCTGGCGCCAAGCTTCTTAGCGGAGTTTCAGAGCCAAGACAAAGGGTACAGAGAGCTTCCGGTCGCTGTGAAGTATGTCCATGAAGCAAGGACCGGAAGACCCAATCATCATGTTGTGCATGTAATAAACTTCTGTGCAAAGAGCACTCCTTCATATACTGTGAAGAATGCCGTCCAGAATAAATTTCAACTTCACTCAAAGCAATGTTGGTTAGTGGCTAAGTAACATGTTGTAAATTTAATTTAAATTTAATTTTTTTTTTTTTTATGTATCTATTTGTGTAATATTCTAGTTTAATTTTACAACAAAATATTTAAAAAACACAATAAAAATTATAGGTTTAGGATAAAGAGTTTCATAAAATTAAAAAAACAGCTGTCTAAATTGACCAATACTTCATGGTAATAATTTATGGTTATAATAAATTTGTATAAGAAAGCTATGTCAAAAATACTTTCAATTGCTTCATTTCTCAGTCTTGTAACCCAATTGTAGTAAAAACACTATTATTTTTTTTAGTATTGTTAACATTATTTGTCTATTTTAACGATAAATTAAAATAAAGAAGAAAAATGTAACTGTTCAATCAACAATTATTTAATCCACTATAGAGTTTTTAATATATCTCAAATAAGTTTAATTATTATGAAAAAATGTAGTGGTTAACAAAAAAAATACAAAAACCTGCATTTTTACACTTACATTTGTAAAAAAAAGCAATTTAAAGTGTGGGGTGGAAAACACCCAACGCGAGTGTTTGTGTCTCGAAAATTGGCGTGTGTGCATGAGGGTTAATAAATGTATGTTTTATTTCAGAGGTTTTCATGAACATTTAGGGTATCTAAGTACATGTTCCCAACCCAAGGTACAAAAGAGTAAAATTACCAAGTATTTGTTGCTTTTATAACAAAATGGCGCTAAAAAAATAACAGTAAATTCATCCCAAGTAAAAAATTAAATGTTTTAAAATAAATATAATATCATATTTTCTTTAGAAAATTTTTTTATATTATTACACATGTAAACCATAAATTTGAATTATGATCAGATATATTATATTAAATTATATGTAAAATTTTTTAATACTTACATGGATCTTCATCAATTTCATTTTTTATAAAATTTGTGTCCATGTTTTCATCAATTATCTCCTTCTTTATACCATCACTTTCACCATTAAACTCTATGTTTCTTGTAACTACTATTAATCTGGGCCTTCCTACTGTTTTAATTACATCTTGCACTGATGGTTTTTTTCTTTTACTTTTACTTTTGTCCTCATCTTCTTTTATAACACTTTCAGTTTTAACGATTACTTCTGTCGTCTGATCTTCTGTTATCTCTTTTTTGATTACCTGTGCTTTCTTTACTTCTTTCTTTGTCACACTCCAAGATTCACCTGCTGTCTTACTTCTCCTTCCTTTCCTTTTTATCCTTTTAGACTGTGAATGTTGATATTCTGGTACCTTATCTGTAACTCGTCCTGTAATACGAGCAATGTTTTCCATAAATTTCGCAGCTGCTTTTCTTTTCTGTCTAACTTTAGGTACTGTTTCATCATTATCTTCTTCTGTGCCACCACCAGCATACATATTTTGTTCATCATCACCACTTCTGTGACAAATTTGTTTTTTCTGTAACAAAGTTGGATTATTATAAATAAATCTCTCTCTCTCTCTCTCTCTCTCTCTCTCTCTATATATATATATATATATATATATATATATATATAGAGAGAGAGAGAGCAAGATTATTATATATATATATATATATATATATATATATATAATTTAAAATTCTTTTTTAATCCTCTAGTAAAAAAGAATTTTAAATTAAAGGTCATCACACACGTACAACGAAAAATGTTATCTACCAACTACAGTGCAGGTTTTGCCCAGCTCAATATATTGGCCTAACCACAGACAACTTAAGCACCAGGATGAATGGTCACAGACATGACGTGAAAATCATAGATATGGAGAAACCAACTGCACAACATACAGCAATTCACAACGTTGTCACTATTGATGAATGCTTCACAACATAAATCATAAAATCACTCCCTTCAGAATATAACCCCTCAGAACTAAGAAGATGGGAACTGTCTCATCAATAGGTCACAAAATCAAGAGAACCCCCTAATCTTAACCTTAGATGAATCATCCTTTATCCTTTTCCCTTTCCCAACAGGCTTTACAAAAAATAAAATAAATAAATAAAATCTGTGGTTTAAAACTTAGTCTTCAGTCTTCTTAACTATACTGATTGAGAAAGTGAACAGTGTTTACGAAATATTTCAAAACTTTAGTGTTTTTTGTGTGTGTTTTCTTACTTATGTACTATTAGGTAATACCAAGGACCATTTTCCAAGGTAAGCCTATCTCCTGTCCATACAAAATCTAACCAATCTAATAGGCTATGTGCCCTATTAAATTCTAACCTATGTATTCAATGGAAATGGCAGCCTCTTAAAGTTTGTTTGATTTTAATGTTAATTCAATGGCAAACTTTTAGTAAGCTTTAGTTTAGATTACAATGTCACTTAGTGAGACAGAGCAAATAACCATTCTGATGATGAGGGGTTATGGGGATAGAACTCGTTCATATGAGGAGGTAAGCCGCTTGTTCAATGAAACTTGCCCCAATTGACCACCTATTCAAAAATCAACAGTGTTGAAGACTGTACAGCGCGGTTCTGTAACAGATCGGTCAAGATCCGGACGGCCAAAATCAGCAACCAATGCGACCAATCAGCTACACAAGGACACCACTTCGAGTACCTTCTGTAATACCTTCCAATGTTTACTTTTTAATAATTATTGTCTTGCAAAGTAAGTAATTAAAACATAAACAACTGACGTACTGTCTGTTCAATTTTATTAATAATGATAATTGTCCCCAATTATATCTGTGTACTCCTAACGTTTTTAAACAATTAAATCGACCATTACAGATATTTCCTATCCCTCCACACTCCAGCTGTGAAATTTTCATAGCTAAAACACTAACATAACCAACACGGTTGAGTATTCACTTCTGCCTCTAAATCGTCACAACGTAAAGTTAACAAATTGTAAAAGGCTGCCATTTCCAAACGAATGGTCCTTTTTCAGCCGGGACTCTAACAAAGACCTTTAAAATGAGGTATAATTCGACCTATGCTTACATTTAAGATTTTTTAGACTTCCTCCACAGGAAGTGAAAAAAGACAGTTAAAATGAGCAAAAAGTCGGTAACTACAGTGAGGACGTAATCCTAGAGTTTCATTGCTCTGCATTTATTAATAAAATAAATATTAAGGGGTTTCCAGACTTTTTGAACACCCGGTATATATAGGTATGACAGCATGTTTAGTAAATAATGGCTTAGTAATCTAAATTTTATAAGTTAATCAAAATTATATAAATTGTTCAAGATTTTGTAAATATCTAAATTAAATAAACACCAATAAGAAAAGGTGTTTAAAATTAATGTAGAAAGTATATAAAATGGCCATGCCAAGAAGATGACAAAAGAAATTGTTAATGGTTTATAAAATCTGAATTGAAATTTGTATTAAAATACACATAATGTACACACAATAGGTTTAAACCTATTTTAGGATATTGTTCCAGGATCACCATTGTAGTAAGAGTTACTTTGAAGGATTCTGCGGAAAAGACTTTTTCTGACATCAGTATATCTTCCTTATGATGACATTAGGAAATTAACTACTAAATTAATGCACAATCTCATGGAGTATATCAACAGGGAAAGAGCAGACCTTAACATGGGGTTTGATGCCAACTTGCATAATATCATATGGCGAAGCACATACACTGATACAAGAGGTGAATCAGTGCTAGATTTCATCATCTCTTAGAATTAAAATTAGAAAGTATCTTTTAGGATACTAAGAAAGAGACAGGCTGTGCATCCTATAAGTGTGAACTTGAGAATAAGCTTGGAATGTCCTCTTATAAGATCCAGAACACTGCCAATCTGAACAGGATGTCAAGCAATCTCAGGGAAGCCACAGTGAACTCTTTTGAAGCTAACTGCCCCATACTCACTGTTAAATCAATTATACCAAAATGGTGAACTCCTGAGTTATCCACATTAAGAAGGAGCTAGATCGCTTTTCAAAATTGCAAAAAACCATGACTGGTGGGTTTTCTCTTACCATAAAATACAGTACAGCAGTAAGGTAAGAAAGGCAAAAAAGACTCTCATGTTTTGTACTGACATTGAAGGAGTACAAAGGCGACAGCTAGAGACTACTGGCAAAGGACCTAGTATCACTGGTGAGAACTATTAGGAAAGGAAATTTATTGTAGAAGTTTGGGAAATGCACTATTGTGAGCTCATTTCCCAGAATGATTTATAAGTACCATTGAGAAAGATATATACAGTCTAAACGATTGGGTTGAATCTAATGACAGAACTGAAAATTGAAAGTTGACCAGTCGCATAGACATGTGAAGCAGGATCAAGCGGTCAGTAGGAACAATTGATCTGTACAAATTTCCTAAGGATGATTTTATTAAACCTGTTTGCCTGTAGCGGAGCATGCAAATTTTGCTACTAGTGTTCTGTAGGTTGTACAGAGTTAGTCTAGGGATGAGATACATTCCATAATCGTGAAGATGACAATAGTTGTGTTCATACTCAAGCCAGGAAAGGTAAATTATACAGTATCTAAGTTCTATCATCTAATGAGCCTGCCTGCCATCATTCTTTCTGAAAATTCTTAAGAATGTGAAACATAGATATCAATAAGAAGAGTGGTGTACTTCAATTGCGTGAATCAGCATACCTATATCCCAGAAAGAACCTCCGATTCCACAGTGCATCAAAGTGAGGAGGATTGAATATAAAGATACAGCACTAGGTGTATTTCTAAACGAGAGGGCATTTGACAACATTACAACATAAACAATCCATCCGGTGGCTTTGAACCAAGGAATTGAAAATTTCATATGTAAATGGATTAAGACCACTGTGAAGTCCTCACTGTATGGTGTGACTATGGAGGTTGGAGTAACATAGGGTAGGGGAAGGAGTACTACCCCTCTTTCTGGAATCTTATAACTACAATCCTGGAATCTTCTCAGGAAACTCAACAACTGTGATGTATATGCACAAGGCTATACTGATAATGTAAAAGTTGTTGTGGGCAAGTTTGTTTTAACTGTTTCTGAACTGCTTGGACAAGTACTTAGGACTGTAGAACATTGGTGTGAGGGAGTTGATTTGTTGGTCAACCCAAATAAGACTATAGTTATTCCATTTACTAAAAGAATGAAGTTGGAGAATCTTTAATCCCCTAGGATAGTGGAATAACAGTAAAAGGAAATGTTAAGTAATTTAAAGTAGTTTTAGACCAAAGATTTAACTGAGGCTCGCACCTTGACTCTGTCATTGACAGAGGGAATTGGTCACTTGTAGCATTCAGGTGGTTGGTGGAAAAGACATGACGTTTTCAACTAATACTTACTGTATGTTCTGGCTTAATACCTCAATGGTAAAGAATCGCCTTGATATATGGTACCAATGTGCGGTGGCCAAAAATAAGAGTCCAGGAATTAACAGGTGGGAATTCAACGAATGACATGTCTTGCAAATACAAGAGTGTTTAGTAGCACTTGAGGTGGAAGCCTTGGGCTGTTGTCTTAACATCCTTCAACTGGAACTTTTATAAATACAGTGGCATGGAAAAGTGCACATCGCCTATTCATATTAGTGTGACTATGGAAGTGTACACAGGATCATCCAGGATACTCTAGAATAATATCTATGGTTATGAGAAATTAGAAATGATTTCTGAAGTGGAATATTGCTTCTAAAACCATTCAAAGTGCAATATACTTGACAGCTAGGAATTCCACTTCACCCATGAGAGGGAGTGATTAATAGACGGCTCTAGAAGAAAGGGTGGAACAGGGGCTGGAATCCGAGTAAGAAGATGTGAGCAGAAATGTGTCCTGCTGATGGGAATGTACTCAAGAGTGTTTAAATTAAAAGTACAGCTTTAATGGAATGTGTCAGAGAAATATCTATAGGAGAGTCTCTATCACTGGAAAGTCTCTGTATAGGAAATGTGGCCTGCAAGAGGAAACTGCATAACACCAACACCAATCTTCGAATGCGAATGCTTCAATTAGGAAAAGACTGTACCCTTGATTTTTTGATGAGTAACGGAGTAGGCAGCCATCTATCATTAATGTTTAGACTTCGTAAACAAAAGTCATAATGAGAACGGTTTATGATTTCGTTATTTTCTCACAAATTTTAAGAACTTGTCTGTCAAATTGTGTCACACCTTTTAAATTAATGGAAGTTATGTACATACTGGATTCTGAAAATACTCATGGAGCATAAAATAAGCGACCTATTTTTTCTCGTGTGATATACAGATATTTTAATTCACATTGTTATTGGTGATGAGACTTAGATACTGCTATTAAACAGTAATTAAAACACAATTCATGGAATGGAGGTATACCAGATCTCATGAAAAGAAGGAAAACAAGCAAACAATTTGGAAGATCATGTGCACAGTTTGATGGAACTGTATGGGAGTTTTGAATGTTGATTTCTTGTCATGAAGTAAAATAATAAATGCTACCTTAAAAAAAAGAACATACATGCTTAGTCCATGGTCATAATAGCTTTACGACTGGTTCTGTTCTACTGACACTATAAACTACTATTTAGACAAATAGGTGTCGACTATATTTATTTAATCTGTATATTTTTGAAGATTTGATTTTGATTAAAAATAATTTATCCAACTATATTGTATTGTAATGTAATGAATGAAGTTCATTTGTATATGACAAGAAATATTTTTAAGCTGGATATTCCATATTGTAGGAAAATTAACCTATTAAAATACCACAGCATAATGGGTATTAGGCTTTTTAATAAGTTATCTATATTTACAAGTAGGATAGATTTAATTAATTTTAAGAAAAAGTTAAATGACTGTGAGTATTCAATACGCACACTACATACATATTATTATTATTTTTTTGCTAGATAGAAGTTATAATAAGATTTACTTTAAACGAGCAACAAAGCTTCACTTGAAGACGCTACAATCAGCAACCGCCACTGGTGCGTCATGTAACATTAATTAAAATATACATTTTAAAACAATTCACTTCAATTGTGTGATAAAATAAAAGACAAATGCTCAATGGTAGTGCAAACGTTAAGTTCACAAAATGTTCTGACTTTGTTTAACATGACAGTCGGACACTGTCTAAATAACAGTGTTTTATTATCATTTCAGCTTTTTTTAAATAACAATTTAAAACAAGAAATTAATAATTTGTTATTTCTTCCTTTTAAAGTATGTAACTGCAATTGTCTGAGAATTGGGATTTACCAATTCTTCAATCTTTCCCTATGAAACCGATCAACCGATTTCATTATGTAAATCTTCTTAAATGATATTTCAAGTTTAATTAATGCATGTGTCAGCTATAAGTGCACGTTGAATTTTAACTTGGATTGTATCTATTTTAAGTGCAACAATGTCAGCTTAAATTTGTCTTTTCAAAAAAAAAAATTAATAAAACAAAATTAAAAGGTATGAAACTAAGATCAAAATTAAATTGCTGCTGCTGCTAGCAATTTTTAGGTTTTCAATCCTTCATTGACTCCTACAAAATTTATATAAGTTGTGACTAATTAATAACTTGTTTTCTCTTTTTCTTTAATCAATCCAATTTATTCCTTACAAGAATACTCAGATTCTAATTTTATGGATTAGATGTTTTAATCCATAGTTAATTTTAGTGATATAAGATGAAGCTTATTGTATGCTTTTGATATGTAATAGCTAATAAAATCAATCAATCATGATTCTGGTCAGTCACACACAAATAGTCAAACCCAAGAACTCATAAAGTTATTTGGTTGGGAACATTGGATCATCACAGTCCAGATTAACAAAATCCTCAGTCGGTGGCAAAATTCATAGGACCTGAGTCGTTCTGTGGTGTAACCAAAAGGCTAGCTATGCAGATCATCAGCACAAGACTTGGACTCAGAAAGAGTACAAGGAGGTGGAGGAATATCTGAAAATTAAAGATGAATAAACTTTCACTTCTTGTACTCTTTAAGCAAGTCATATCTGACCTTATTTCATTGGGCAGGTGCCACTATAAGGAAAGTGAAAAGACTTATCACAGTGCAAAGCCACCTAAGAAAAAACACTTGTACAGAATAGGTATATTCACTGGGGAACCACTATATAGGAAATGTGGCCTTCAAGAAGAAATTGCTGAGCAGCTGATCTTCGAATGTGAATGTCTTGATCAGGAAAGGACCAAAACTTTTCAGTCATTAATAAAAGGACAGATAACTCCTCAAGACAACCTTGTTAAATAGACTCTGAGGTTTATAGAGTTTACGTGTATTCTGAAGGATGTCTAGACGTATACATCATCTATCTTACTTGGTAGCGTAATAAACCATTGTGGCTAGGTCAGACCACCCAAAGAGAAGTCCAATCCTAGGCCATGTCAATTTCACTCATTCCTGCATTTGAGCAGTGCAACATTGGCTGTCTTCACAGGCAGCATCATACCATAAAGAAGGCATTCATATTCTACGACAAATGTCTTAACATTAATGAAAATGATGTGAAAAAGTAGTTTAAGGTATGGTTTTTCATTTAGTAATAAAATTGCTTATATATAAATTGACATTATATTTTAATAGCTTAACAGTACCGGTACTTATTTTCCAAACAAGTCTAGTGTAAAAGAAAATGATAAATCCAAATGAAATGTTTGCTTCAATCGTCATGTGAGACAAATACTTTGGAGTGAGATGAAATTTTAAAATAAGTTTTCAAAAATAACACTTCAAACCAATATTGAAACTTATTGTTTTTTTTAAGTCAATCACATTATTAGTTAAATCAAAGCAGTGGAGATAAAATATTTTTTAATGAATTTTAGTGTTCAGTTTCAGAAAAATATATATCCAAATTTTGTAATGTTTACCATGTTCTTTCTGCACCGATTCAATTTATCTAAGAGTTGAATTTTTTTTGTTTTAATTTTTTTGCAAAACTTATTAATAAGACTTTTTACCCCAGATCAGCCCATTACAATTTCTAAAATGCCAAGTCTTGTTTGCTTCTTTTTCAATTGTTGATTTAAAAACTCATAAAAATAGTAATACTACCAAAACTCAACATGTTATACATCATTTTTCTCAGAAAGGTGTCTGAAATTTTTTTAAAAAACATTTGGTAGTAAAATTCTTGGAGTTAGTATGTCAGGAATCAAAAAATGTGCAGCAATAAAAGTGAAAACTTCAAAAAAAGTGCTTATAACCAAATTTTTCTATTTTTTTTTTTTTTTCAAGATAAACAAAAGTGTGAGTAAAAGTAGGTAAAAAAATATATAATTTTTGGAAAGTTGCATTATGAAAAATAAATTTTCATGAAAAAAATGAAATGTAGGTTAAATTAAGGCCTATATTTTTAAAAAAATTACCAAAAATAGTAACATTATCCAAAACTCAATTATTGGTTATATAACATTGTTCTCAGTAAGGAGCAGAAAATCATGAATGTAATGAAACAAAATTTTGGAATTAGTATGTCAGAAATCAAAAATGTACAGTAACCAATGCCGAAACACCTCAAAAATGCATATTATATATATATATCAAAATAAGTTGCAATTTAAAAAAAAAAGTAATTTGAATAATACTTACTTGTATAGTTTGAACTATACTCTTGTATAGTTTCGTTTTCCTACTATGCATGTACTTGTGTGCCTATAAGAAAGTGAAAGAAATATTGATTAAAAGTAGGCCTAAAATAGTTTAACCCTAATCCTGTTCATGTTAAATTTTCTTCGTTTGTATACACAAACCTTCAAAATAACAAATATATAACCCCAAAACAATATGTGCCACGCCTTTACTTTACGTCACACATTTGCTTCGTTTGGACATCTATAGAAAGGCTTCTTTGTAAGTATTTGTCTACATCAAGTGGTACCAACTTATAGAATGGAATTTCCCCTACAACTTAGTGTAAAGAAATATAATTTTAGAAACCAAAGAGAAATGCAAACCATAGCCAACCGAATTTCCTCTCATCAAGTTTGTTCTACGTTCAAGTAGGAATATCTCTGGATCTATGAGACGCAGAAAAATTTGTAATCTACGGTTGGAAAGAGAAACATGTGATCTATAGAACAGTGTTTTAGTTGACTTAAATGACAGAAAAATAGAGTTGTAATTATATCGGGAAAAATGGCGTCGCGTTTACGAAAAGGCGAGAGTTTAAATCTACGATTTTACGCATCAAAAATATGCGAACTTCACCAATTTTTGGAATATTATTTATAACGTTTTGTGGTATTTTTTTTGCATGATTATGCATCTATGGAACATTAGCTTTCCAACGGTATTTTATTTATTGCGATCGGATAATTTTAGGTGGGCGTAACGTTGAATGGCAAAATACGTGTTTTATAGACGGTGCCTAAGTTATTGGACTGAGCGCTGGGTCCAGAATGGGTCCGTCATCAGTTATAGGGTTAAATAAAGAGAAACAGTTATACAAACAAATATAAATAGGATATAAAAACATCCTTTATGGATTACATAGACCATAGATATCTCCAAACACTTATTTCTTCTTTTAGTAATTCAAAGTTTGAGATTATCTAGCATAAAATTCAACACGAAATTTCAATTTTTACAAAATTTCCTTATAATAACATTAGTAGTTTTGTTTTAAAATAGTAGCCATCTTGCCATTTATTTCTTACTACTACAATTGTGTTTTCTACTAAATCAAAATACAACAACATCCAATAAACTTTCAATATATTATAACGATGATTTTTTTTTTTTTTTTTTTTTTTTAAATAACAGTCAATACTAACTACAAAGCTGTCGATATAAATATAAAGCGTTTGCTTTATTTTCAAGTCAAGCTAACTGGACCATAGTACAGCCAGAGAGGTCTACTATTGTATGTGAAATTTTTTCGTCCGCCATTAACGCTGTTACGAGAAACGCTGTTACGAGTATATTAAAAAGAAAAACATAAAAAATTACCCTTTAAGAGCTCCATTGTAAAAATTATTTTTGTATCGTGAATTTTTTTTTACTAAAATCTTAACTTTAAAATAATCTTCCTAGGAAAAAATTCCCGACGGCCGACAAAATTCAAGCATATTCAAGGATTTTTCCCGAAGCAAAAAAATTCAAGCATAATTCCCGATTTTCAAGGCTAACTGGACACCCTGTTAAGTAGGTATCCTAAATATTTGAATAAAAATAATCATATTTTAATGGTATATTTGCTATGCCAAATAAAAATGCCATTCAAATCTTATCGAATTTTAACTTAAGCAGTTTAGTCTTTTGAGTTAGAGACAATAAGGACAGACATTTTATTTTTTTTAATGATTTAGGCCTTAGTGACCAACATTTCTTAATAACCTCAACAGCAATATTTATTACTATAATATATATTAATAACTTAAATGAGGAAATATAAAGTAAATAGAAAACATCTTTAGTTCTAGTTAAAAAAATTTTCATGTTTATGTTAAACAATGTTATCTTTAATTTATATTACAGTGACCACTTTACAAGCATAAGTTAAAAAATAGATGTGTAGTATTTCATATTTCTAAAGCCTCTACTTAAAGTTAATAGACCAAAATAGTTTAAAAGTTTAAATGGGAAAATAATAAAACAAATCCAAGTTGTTAATGTTTATGGGTTGAAATAAAACACACAAGTTAATCGAAAAAAATCAAGAATAACCAATCAATGAGTACTTTGCACTGCATAATATACAGCAGGTTATTATTTGTGAATCCATATAAGTTCTAATTTACAAAAAAGAAAAAAAATTCAGGGGTTTCTAAAACTTAAATAATCTTATTCCAAATTCTGATCTTTTTCAGAGACTTCCGTGAAATCTGTGAGCAAGAAATATTCTGATAATAGTTGCTCTTTACATTCTCACTACCCAACATACATTGATCTTGTTTAATTAATTTATATTAAGAATTTAAAATGTTACTAACCGGATTAGCTGGATAAGGAGTAGTTGAACTTAAAAATGCTGTATCCTGCATATAGTCTGGAAGTTTATTTCCCAGCCAAGCACATAAATCTCCTGGCATAGAAAAAGCTCTCAGGCACATCTTCAACCAACAAGCTGGACAACGTGCAGTTCGTCCTTTTAAATGTGAATATCTGACAGAATCTAATGGATTTATAACATACGGTGGTACTGTGCATTTTCCTACATAATCAACAAAATTAAAATAAACGTTATTGAAATATATTTTTTGTTATCACATTTATTGAAATAAATTTAAACCAACATAATTATAATATGACAAATGTAGTAATTGCAGTTATAAAATTTGACAATCAGCCTAATTTTGTGTACACATTGTAACAATCCAAATTTCGATAGTTGTGAAATAGTTAAAAAGATTAGGTTAGGAAAATTTTAATAAATGGCAGGAATTAGTAACTGGGGGGTAATAAATTAAAGGAGTGTAATAGAAATAAAGCTAATATACTATAATACATGAATATATAGAACAAATATTTTGAAATATAACCATATTAACAAAACAAAGAGGTAGAAAAGTCTATCCTAGAAATGCAGTTAGTTAGGCCTAGGATTGTTAGACAGGATAAGCATTATAAACAAACAAAAATAAAGGTAAACAAAATAATAAATAAGAATTCTATATGAAATCATAATAAAACTTTGTACTTACTTAAAAAAACAACAACAAAAAACTAAAACAAATATAAAGGAGTTCAACTCAAAGATTAGCATAGGTTAAGTTTGTATAACCAATTTATTGTAAATAAATTTAGAGAAGTTGTTCATTGGATTAAGTAAATAAATGAAAATGATGTTAAAAAAGAGAGAATAAATTAAGATGTTAAAAAAGCCTAAATTAGATGTACTAATGAACAGTTGACTGTAGAGCTGCCATATTTTAAACTAGATAAACTAGACGATAATAGCGGTAAATACGAACTCTCTTTAAATGTGAAGAATTTGATTAAACAAATATTTGGATTAAAGTTTATTATATAGAATAAAACAAAAATTGTAATAAAATGAATTAAGAAATAAGTATGAATAAGGTAAAGTGAAGGTATTTAAAAGTGTTGCGTTTAATTAATACAAAAAAGTTCATAGTGCTAAAATATAAAAAAATAATGATGGATAAGAAGAAATAAACAATAAAGATTTATGTATGGAAGAAAAATAGTGCAGAACTCCAGAAAAAAAATAGTTCTTGGAGTTACTTGTGGTTGGGAGTTGTTCACCATCTTATATGGGAAAGATGTATGAAACTGCAGCTTAACAGTTAAACCCATTTAAAATAATTTACGGATAGAAGAAAAAGTCAATATTATAATCTCAAGTGATAATAGATCTTTAAGGCTCTGGAGGAGTGAAAGGAAATAACCGAATTGACACCAACGAGAGATTTGTGAATTACTAGCACCATTGATCGATAGCCGTTGCACAATATAGTCCTAGTTTCATTTCCAATGGCGGAAAAACTCGAAGTAGACATTAGTCTAGACTACTACTACGCATGCGTGTAAATCAACCATTGTTGCTCTTGTAAGTTGACATCCTTTCTTGAAAGTGCTGTTTGTTTATATTTTCAATTCACTACATATTCCGTGCTTTTGACCTTCAACTTACATTTGCTTAGTTTACAAACTATCTTAACTACACTAGACCACTGCTCTGGGCTTGGAGCTTCCTTGCAATGCAGACTTTGTTGACTTCAAGTAACTTTTACATCCGAATATCTAAAATTGATTAACACACTATGAATATTATATTTTGTAATAACTATTTCAGTCTTCTTCCACTTTATGAAACCAGTTTTGACATTGTAGCCAATATTGTAGAATAATTTAACTACGTATAACTTTATTTTACGTATAGAAATTAGCTAGATGAATCCAAATCACTCTACTATGCGTAAGTTTTATTAGCCTATTAGCAATTTAATATCATATTTTAAGTGGGACTTTCACATTTATTTTGCAAAACAAAAACATAAGACAGCTAACAATTTTGTTTTAAAACTCATTTTAATCATATTATTTTCTATATGTTTTTGTTACGCTGATTTAAAATTTACCAATAATATTTTATTGCAATTTTTAACTTCTGTGATAAAAATCTTGGAATCTTAGAACACACCAAAAAATGGGATAACAAATATTTGTTTTGTTTTTTCAACCGATTTTGATAAAAATGATTTGCATTACGAATAGGAACATTTAACTTCCACTATCCCAACATCATCAATCAGGCCATCAGCAGTTGCTGGGATACCATTATCAATAGAAAAATTACTTCTAATTTTATTACTACTCTCTACACCATTGTCAATACACACATTATTGTCGGAAGTAGTGGAACTGCTGATTTTTTCTTCTTTTTATATTATTTCGGATCATCAAACCAAAAGATTTTACAACCCTCCACTCTTGAAGATTCGAAACCCATGACTTTTCTTCGTTTTTCGTTTAAATGTTTTTTTGTTGTTTTTTTTGCATTTTGAGTCTTTTCCCCATTGTTTTCAAAACAAGCAACAATAAAGAAAATGTAATTATAATTTATTGAAAAATACAATACTTAGTTTCTACACATAATAAACACTAAATGACTGCTAGTACAGAATCGTGTTGGTACTATCCCTCTTATCACAATACAATTTCTGCAATATGGCACTAATACAACTTCCTCGCTAGACTTGACTAGACTAAACCTTCTCCCATCCATCCCAACCCATCTACAACACAGGAAGATATGGCAGTCAAGCTTCGCGCGAAAAAGCTCTGTCGTTACATGAGCTTAAGTTTTGTTTTGTAATAATCTGAAAAGGACCTCGGCAGATAATAAACTTACCAATGTTATAGATTTAAATAAAGATCAACACTGTATTATGAATAAATTTACATTTTAGTTATTAGAAATAAAAAATGGCAAATTAGAGATATTTATAATATAAGACATACATTTGCATATAGAAAGAACTAAAAACGAATCAAAGAATAAATTATTTATTCTCATTTTACAAAATATAAAAATTTACATCAATATTTTCTTTTACTTAGACTCTTTAAACAAAATCGAACTAACTGTTTTGAAAAACAAACTTGTTGAACTATTCAAAAAACCGTGCAAACCCACAGAAAATGGTACACATTACACCTATAGTAGGTAGGATCAGTTGACATTTCATAGTCTCTGATGTAGGAGTTTCACAAGCAATGATTACAAAAGTCCAAACGTGTTCTGTATTCATTACCGTAAAGGAAATCCCAGTAGCTAAACAAATGTATATGTAATTAATAGTATTCGTCACACAATGAAATGGTTTAATAATTGCAATGTCGAATTTTAATTGGTATATTTGGCATTATGTAAAATACTTCAAAATATTTTAAGAATTGACGTGTTATTTTTAGTAATACAGTAAAAACTCTCTAATCCGGACTAATGTGGCGCCGGCCGATCCAGATATCGAAAAATCCGGATCTCGGGGTGGCTATTTTTATATAGTTAAAGTGGTTTTAAACGTAGCAAATTTACGTTTTTAGCGCTAAAACGTGTTGCGCTTACGATAAATTGTAGCTTTACCACAGTATTCTAAAAATTAACTATGGTTTTTCAAATTACTGTAATATATAGAAGTTACGTTTTAACTGTACTATTATGTAATTTGCTGAAGTTTGCCGGTACGGTAACCGGTAACAAAAGTACCAAAAGTACCAAAAGTACCAAAAACAACAAAAGGTAGGTTAATTAAATAAATATTACAATAACTATGTTTAAAATTCTATTTATTTTAAGCTGAATGAGGCTCAGCATAATGTACACAAACAACAATTAATTAGGTCTACAGTATTAACTAAAAATATCAAACGAAAAATGAAGATTAGAAAATAAAACAGTACAATAAATACGTACAGGATTGTACACGTGAAATTTTGATGAACGTACGATAAATGTTACTTTTCATTACAGTACAGTAATTTGTATTCACGTCAGTTTTTATTAAAAAAAGATATAATGGTAGCTTGCTTGGCTCGTTGAACACACTTCTTAGATGTAATATCTCCCCATCTACGAAAAAGAAGGAGATCGGCCGGTGAGGATTCTTCTTGTTCTTCCACGTAGTCTATCAGCTGTTCAAGTGCTGCTTTGCAATGAGTCATGATTTGTTTTTGTTGTTCATCTTCGACAGGTGCTGGCTCTGTGTTCACCAAGTCAAACTATGTCACTGTCGGTAAACTCATGGTCTTCATCTTCCTTCATCCACTCATTCACACCATCACTGTTTATTTTGTACAACCGGGAATGTTTCTTAGTTCAACGATCTCTTCATTTGTGTCCATTTCATGGTTTTCAGTTTCCGGCACTACTTCACTCCATTCATCGCTTGCTTTATGGTCCAACAGTTTTTTCCAAGATTTTCCAAGTGTTGTTGTCTTGATCTCGTCCCAAGCACTACAAATCCATAAGGCAACATCTAACATGTCTACGCCTTTAAGGCACTGTGAAACACTTTTTTCCATGTCCATACCAGGAATTATGATTCTGAGTAACTTACGGCGGTATAACCGTTTTAGTGTTTCGAGGACACCTTGATCCATGGGTTGACAAAGAGATGTTACGTTCGGTGAAAAGAAGATATACTTTATTTCCCCACTTCTTAGTTCATCCGCAGATCGGTGTGAAGGAGCGTTGTCCAGCAATACGCTCCTTCTTTTCTTCTTCTGAATATTTTTCTACAGCTGGAACGAACTGGTTTTTAAACCAGTCCTTAAAAATAGCAGAGTTCATCCATGCACTTTTTTGTCATCTGTACCATACTTGTAAAGCAGAATAATCCTTGAAATTTTTAAACACCCTTGGTTTTTGTGATTTGCCGATCATGCAAAGTTTTAATTTATTATTTCCTGTCACGTTACTGCAGGCCAAAATTGTGACTCTTTCTTTTTTCTTTTTATAACCTGGAGCACTGTCTTCTTCTTTGGAGGCTAAAGTACAGCTTGGCAACATTTTAAAGTTTAAGCCACTTTCATCGCAATTGTACAGTTGATCTCCACTAATTCCTTCTTCGTCAAGCAGCTTATGTAAAAAAAGTTTAAATTCTTCCACACTTCCTTCATTTGCTGAAAGCTTCTCTCCACTTATTTGAAGTTTTCTAATCCTGTATCTATTTTTCCACTTTCCCAACCAACCCTCACTAGCTTATTGCACATGCTACCTAGCAAGTTGGTAATATTTTGGAAAAAGAAAAAATACTGTAAACTAAATTTTTATTGTAAGATAAATTTAGAAAAGATTTTAATCGATTCTAAAAATGAAATAGAAAAATTGAGTTTATAAACTGACATGTAGTATTTGTAATGCTGATTATGCTAGTCAAACAGGCCGTAGTTAAGTGTAGACTAAATGAACATGAAAGGAGTTGGCGGTTGCGTTTAGGTTATAACGATTCTAGTTTCCCGGTCATTTAAAAAACCATGCCTTAACTGATTTTTACTCTAATATTAAATTTGAAATCCTCCATGTTATCGTCAGAGGTAAAAAATTTAACATTTTAGAAATTTAAAACACAGCCAGGACGGCCCTTCTGGCAGCACTAAAAGACATTCCAAACCCCATGAAAATTATATTGCAAAAGAAAGAGTACTGGGCATTGGCAGCTGCGGTTTACCACGGACACCGAGTCGTCGGCATTACCTGAAGCCGGAAGCTTGAAAGAAGAAGGAAGAAGGAAGAAATTTAAAAGACTTAGCTAACTTAATCTTACATAACCAAAACAGAAATTTTCTCCACTACTTTAACCTTTATTAAAACATGTCTAAAATTGTTTATGACTTACTGGATTTCCTGGCTACAGGTTCCATGTCATGTAACAGGACTGGTGGGCTTGGTCTCAAATGTATACAATAGTTTCTTCTTAGGTTATTTGGTCTTTGTAAAAGCCTTAAATGCCATAACTGGTAACACCATGGTTGGCTAGACCTAATAAATGTAGAATTTTCAACGAATTTGTGTGTGCTTTATTGGAATAACATCGAATTCTATCAAATACCGTTGGTCATCAGTGTAAACAAAATTATACATAAACTTATTAGTTCTGCAGAGTTGTTGCTTTTGTTTGACTTGTTTATGAATTTGTTTAGTGTATTGGCAGCTTCATTCCATAAGACTCTTAGGAATGGGTTACATCGACTCCTTCTTCTTCATCCAATTCAATATTAGGAATTTGCACTTCTTCTGGATTCATAAAACTATCAATTCATTGTTCATTATTTAATTTCTCTACCACGGCTTTTTTTAATGAATTTCCAATCATAAATCTCTTAAAGAGTGCATATAATTTGGTTGTTTTGTACTACGTTTAACACCAAATTACGGTCATCACTCGTGATGCTTGAATCTTCTTCCTCTTGATCTATAGTATTAGGCAAAGTTTCCGCAAACATCTTTGTAGTTGTTTTTTTTCTACTTGATTCCATACTAAGGCAGTTGTAAAAACTGCATCCTTAACATCAAACTATTTTTGGAAATCTCACGTTGCATTTAGAATCCAATAGACCTTCTACAAAAGATATACTTGAAATTTAATATCATGCCTTGATCCATTGGCTGAATTAATGAAGTGACATAATGGGTGGTAGAGAATGTAACAAAAACCCACCCAGAAAACAAGTCTGAAACAAAAGGGTGAACCTTACAATTACCCAATAATAAAACAGCTTTGCTGTTTTCAGGTATTCCAAGTTTCTTAAAAAGTTTTGCTGTCACCCAAACATTGTTCTGAGCATCATAATGTACAGGAAAGTTTAAAACATCTTTAAAAGCTTTTTGGCTTTTTGTATTTTCCCATGATGAAAGGTGTTAACTGATGGTCATCGAAAGCAATTGCACAAAGTAAAACCATCAATTTGTCTTTGTTTTTCTTAAAACTCTTTGCATATTTTTCATACCTGTCTGCTATGGTTGAAGTGGGCAAACAATGCCACGGTACACCAGTTTCATCGGCATTGTTTATTGCTGGATCGTAAGAGTCACGTGTTTGTGCTTATTACTTGTACTGGTAGAACTACTCAGTTTAGAGAACATCGCAGTGTATAATTTTAATGGATTAAGTGACTAGATTAAAAACGCTAAACTAACGAACACTAAAATTGAATAACGAATAATATATCAGAAAACAACAATAACAACAAAGTATAGATATCTAGACTGGCAGCAGAATGAGAAAATGGTGGGTAGACCAACCCCAACATTACCAAGCTGACGCGAAGTTTACCAAGCGGGTCCGAGTCATGCCAGATTACAGAACATGCCAAACCATGAGATGCCAGATTAAAGAACGTCTACTGTATATTGATAAATTATTTTTACTTTTCTGCCAAATTTAGATTTATAAAAAATAACAGGTATATATTTTACAATTACTAAACTTTAATTTCTACTTTGTTTTGTCTAAATAAACATTTAACATGTTAACATTTAATATATTTTATGTAGATAATAATTCAAAATAATTCTAGACATAACCCTACAAACTTCAAACATAATTTGTTTACTATGAAAGAAGGAAGTATAAATTTGAGAGGTGTTGAGAGTATTCAATACCTGTAAATCATAGTTAACTCTCCCTCCACATTTCTTTTGTGTTTTCCTGCCTAGTCGCCCAGACTATGTTTTTTTTCTATCCCTTTCAAAACAAAAGTTCAAGGGTCTTTTCTATTATACGACCGCATACCTTTTTTTCAGATATGTGGAAATCTTACAGTGGCATAACAAATATACCTAACATGAACTTCACGCATCTTACAGTTAACCATTCGGAGAATTTTTTCAACCCCATATCTGGAGCTCATACTCAACGAATAGAATCTTTGTGGGCGTCGGCAAAAAGACGAAATCGTAAAGAGTGTGGCACAAGCAGGGACATGCTTGACTCGTACTTATGTGAATTTTTATGGCAGAACACCATCAAGAAACAGATCTGTTCGATCAAAATAATTATCAAAGATATTGTAGTGTTTTGGCCACCAGAAGTGTAAAACCTAACCTAACCTAACCCAGACCTAACCAGAAGTGTAAAAGTCATAAAAACGTTTACATGTAATTAGTTTGTGTTAGTGTGTTTTCTATTTTGTATATTTGTTCGTTTTGTATGAGACAACTCACAATTTATTCAAATTATTTAAATAAATCAGTGCAGCATGGAATGCAGTTCATTAAAGACAACCGACAGTTAACGACTCCAAGCGTCAAAAATGTCAACATACCTAGGCCTAGTCAGGACTACGATTTCAGAAGAATACAACTAAATTAAAGTATTATAAGACGTAAAACATGAACAGAACCATTCTAAATTACATCCCATAATTTATTTTCAAAACCCCGAGGAGAAACTCAAAATATAACGAAAGTTATCAGCATTTTAAGACCAACTAAATACGATCCCATTCATAAAGCTAAATAGTTTAACATAACATTACTACGACAAGGTTATAAATTAACGAGACCTAATATCCAAATTTAATCAATACCAGTGGATTCTACCATATACTTCCTTTCAAATTCATCATTCGTTTTAATACATAAACTCTTATTAATTTAATAATCGCTTCATAAAGTTTTCAAGTGAACAGTCCATTGACCGGTATAGGCATGCTACGTAATAGATAAGCCACACCCCTTCGACGTCATACAGATGCATCTCAATCGCAGTTTCAAACCTTGACCGACACGAATAATGAATATGCAATTAAATTAATCTCGGTTAGTAAATGAATATGGTAAGGTAAACCAAAATACCAGTTAAATAAATATAAAATGTAAACTGTGAAAACAATGTAAATTTACATAGTTATTAGTTAGATCAAAAATTGTTTAGCAATAAAATCACTAATTGAGCTATTATAAATACTTGGGAAGTGCAGTGCAATTAAGTGTAAAGTGCAACGATTTAGACACTACGGTATATTCCTAGAGGGGTCTTATGAATTGCAATTGTAGATCAAAATTGTTACAAACTAATTGTTAATTAGTTGTGATCCAGACTCCAGACGCAGCAGACGTGTTTTTCATCAGCTCTAAATTTTAAGAAGAGGTCCAGAGACAAATTCTAAACCAGGAGAGCCATTCAACCAAATATTATCTTAAAAGAAGAGGATGTTATTATGAATAAAGACAGGCATATTATGATCAGACAATATATGGGTGAGACAATTCCATTTAATTAACTTGCTGTGAACGTTACTAATATAAATTGAACATATATATTTTATAATGAACAATTAAGTAAACAAAAACATTGACAATTAATTATAAACAGTATTCAAAGATTTTAATATTTTACCAAGAAAAGACTTATAAATTGAATTTGAAATTAACCATAGGGTTAACATGAAATTAGACTTGAACTTGTTGTAATTTTTTTTTAAACATAAAGTGAACATTTGTTTGATACTAATTTCTGATAACTAGTACAAATTAATAATTTGACGTTATAAACTTGAGCATTGAACAAACTATAATTGATATTTCATGTCCATGTACCATAATTTTAAGATGTATATAAATGTATGTAAATAATTGTATATATAATTATATATATATATATATATATATATATATATATCTTGCTCAAAATATATATATATATATCTTGCTCAAAGTGTGAGGTATCTGGATTGTGTCGGCGACAACCTTATAACCCCGAGATTTAAGAATCAATAATTCAAAGACATATAATAACCAAATTAAATTATTTAATTTCTGAAATTTAATTCATTCTGTTAATAAAGTACCTAGTCATTAAAGAGAATTTCAATTGTTATTATTATAACCAAGAGTTTTCTTTATTAATCAGCTAGCTTAACCTTTAAATAATTTTCATATATCACATTGTGGCATATTATAATTCGAATGATAGGAAGATATAATAAATAAATAATATTTCTTTACTATAATGTAATATAATATATTATAAAATAATATATTCTTTCAAGTTATTTTTTGAAAAACTTCTTAAATTTTGATTAACTTTCTAAATGAAACAGAATTACCTCTTGGCTCTACTCAATTCAAGCTAATTGGTTAATTTGGAATATGGATGGTTATTAAAAAAAATAAATAAAGACTAAATTCAGTTTTTTACTTTCTAGGTTCAAACATTAATAAATAATATGATATGATGTTATATTAACATAATAACATTAATTTTATTAGAATTTAACATACAATATTGGATAATAATTTGTTAAGATTTAACTCTCTCTTAGAGTTCATGAAATTTGCAATAAAGTTTGTAGTATAGGCCTCTAGGCTTAGCTCAATTTAACAGAACACTTAGACTCTAATAATACAATATTAATTAGGCTAGATCTCGGGGTAGGCACTCGGCTGGCATGGTTGTGTTATACAAATATAACGCATAAATAAATTGGAAAATTGGAATGATTAAAATTCTTAAAAAAAAAATTAATTAGAGTTCATCAGTATACAAGAAATGTTGAATTGATAGTTTTTGAAGTAAATACAGGCCTTTGAATTTCGTAAATGTTTAGAAAAGTTAATTAACAGAGTATACCATGCTCTGTACAGTTCACACTGATTCTAATCACTCATTTAGACACATATTATAAAAGAAAACTTTGGATATTTAATTTGTCTTCTGTGTTGTCTGATCTCTACAATGCTACTATATGATTTCTTTTAAACCATGGCGCCTCGTTGTGTTGCGGAGCGGTATATTTTTCTATTTTCAGTTAGATCGTTTGTTGAAACGGTTGGGGTTCTTCCGCGGCACCATATAGTACCTTTTTTTTTTTTTTTTTTCTTGACCATTGGCAATTTGGGGTTATAATAATCATTTCTTGCATTCGTATTTGTTGTTTTGTATCAATTTGTTTATTAATTACACATTATTTAACTAATTTAAGGGTGATTTAGACCGTGTACATACATATCAGCTGATCTATCTTAATACAAGGTTGACTACATCAGTAACTTATTTCTTCTTCCTCAATATTTTACAATGTTTGCAATTAAAACTAACAGATGTTTTTGCATACAAATCATTTATAAGTAGTGGTATCTTAGAGTAATTTACAGTCTGATCTTTCTATTTAGTACTTCGAAATATGGTTTCATATATTTTGGAGAATGGCCGTAGGCCGTTTTCATGTTTAACATTGCAAACTCACTGTTCCTTATAAGTAGTGATTTGCTTGTAAATAAAGTTTGGGATCTTATGAAATGATTTTAAATAAAGATATGTGATGTTATGGTTGTGTAGTGGTGTGGTTAATTTGTGTGTCAGCGTCTAAATTTTGAATGTTTACAATTTAGAGATAGGCCTATCTTACGTCTGCTTTAGGAATGATTTGTTTTGCAATTGAATGGATATGGGTGGTTTATTAATAATAGGTTGTATATAAATGTCTGCTATTAATAGTTATGAATGTAGATCGTTGTATTCTATGCTTAATTATCCAAATCGTATATTTTTCATTTGACTTAGGTTATGTTGTTATTGGTTAATTTAGGCTAACTATCCTAACCTGTTGCATAAGTTATTGATGTGATTTGTGCTGTTATAAAGATTATAAAGATTTATTATAGCATTTCATTTTGGCTCCTCAATCAAGAGCTTTAAGTTATTAATGAGAAGGTGTATATTTCATGTGAAAAACAATAAAACCATTTATTTTATAGATGATTTCATCAATTGAGGTAAGAAAACCAACTTTAATATGGTTCTGTTAGTATAGAAAATAATTTGAGCCATGCGGTCGTATAATAGAAAAGACCCAAGTTCAAAATTCTACTGTAAAAACAAGAACTCTACAACAACGAAATATCTGATTTGTTCACCAAAAGTCTGGACATTTCCCAGTTCATTCCCGAGTTACTAATTCTTAAATACTTCTTGGTTTTTCTGATTTAGCAGCCATTCTGAAGCAAACAATATAATTCGTCAGTCCTATTCAATTTTATAACTTTGTATAATAAATATAGTTAAGTTACCTTTTTCTTCATTGCATTTCAGTTTCACACCTCCTTTACCGTGAATCATCTTTGAAATGAATTTACGACAAGATTCACAACTGTAAATACCAAACTTTCTGGCTTGTTTAACAAAAGAATAGTATCTGACAGCACCACAAACACCACAGACAACTGTTCCCCCAAAATTATTTTTTCCTAAAACAAAACAAATTTTTAAAAGATTAAAAATATACTGCCATGAAATGGAGCTAATTTCCACCACTTGGAAGCTACTAAAATATACATTATCTGAAAAGTAAAAAAACATTATCTCAAAGTTCTTATAAAGAAGCTGTATCCTTATAATAAATAATATTTACCTCTTATATACAATATAATTTATAATGTAAACAATACACAGAATATGACAACTTTTATACAAAATTTATATATTTTTCTTGCAAAGTAATAGTAAAACTGATAAATGATGCCACCTTACAAAAAATTAGTAATGAAATCTACTACTAAACTATTAACGTCATTTTTTTAAAGAAATATTTAATTTTCTATTAATAATATAATTAAAACTGTAGTTATTAGAAAATTTACTCTATGGAAGTCAAACATAATTTATAAGAGAAATACAATATATGTTAGTGTTAGACAATTTTCTATTAGAAGAAAATTTCAAGAAAATTTATTCCACTCAATTTCAAATCTCAGCCTAAAGCTTTGATTATAAAATTTTCAACTTGCACAGCTCATTTGACAACCTCTGCTTTATTTTGATACCATATAAGTAAACTACGTAAAATAAACATTTATATAAACTGATGTAGGCCTAACAAGAAAGAAGTTATTTTTGAAAAATAGTTCTACATGGACATTTTAAAATTTACAAACATTTATTGTTAATACAGTAACAAACTATAACTAATAAAACTGAGCTCAGATGCCAAATATAACTTAAATCAAACTAAAAATCTAACTTTTTTAAATGTACTTTTAACAATAATTTACTTTTTCTTTAAATTACATGAATACAAAATTATGATAATTTTTTGTCAAGCTGCATACAATTAGTTTTATTGACCATACTAATAAAACTAATATTATTACGATCAATAATATTAGTTTTTGACCTATACAAAATAAATTCTCCCAAAAAACTAACTCATAACTGCTTCTTAAAATTTACCTGATGATTTTTCTGAGTAACAAACTACCAATGATTTGTTTAGTTGAACCTACATACCAAATTTGAAAAATCAATAACAACATCGATGCCTCATATATATATATATATATAATCCGTGCACATACAGTGAACAAAAATAGTACTAAATTACATCTATGGATAGGATTAAAAGACATTTGATATTATCAGAAGTCAGAATTAGGATTTTGCAACAAGGAAGGAGTCCACAATATCTAGAATTTCCATGGTAAAAATTATTTAATTAGCAGACATTGCAAATTTGGAATGTCCCCATGAAAGAAACAGAGTGTATTTGACCCATCAAAGTTCTGAAAATAACTTTTTTTATTTATTTTATATATGTATGTATGAAACTTACCCCCTTTGGATGAATAGGATCCATTTTTACTCTTCTGTCCTGATTCATGTATTGTCACTTTACTAAGTATTTGATCAGATGGGTTATCTGCAGAACTGCCTGGCATACTGATATCATTGATCTCATCATAATTAGCCATATTATATTATTATCTTCATAAACTACAAACAGCATTATTATATTACTAATCATGTTTTATTCTACTACTTTTATTATCAAAAAAACTTGAAGTGCAATAGGTCTACTGGTATCATATTAGAACAGATTATTATGAATAGATTTCAGCCAATACAAAATGAATATTTCTTACTTGAAAATTAAAAAATGTAGATATTGTATAGTTTGTTTTATTTCTCCTCTTTATTATTTTATTAAATGACATATATTTACTTACATAGGGGAAAATGCAAAAATGCATAAATGGAGTTGTCAGATTATAAATTAACAAAAATACAAACCATACAACAGGAAAAAAATAATAATAAAAAATCCAAGACTGTTTATGATAACTATTACAATGGGTTTGTAAATGAAGGTATATACATAAACCATGATTTTCTAAAAAAAATAACCTGTTCATAATACACTTATTATTTAGTACTATAAATTCTATAAATATACCTATTGGTTACCTGGAGTCCGTTATTTGTAGTTGGGCTGTGGACAATAACAAGGTATTTATTTGGACTACTAACTAACCAGTCTAAAGGCAAACAATAAGTAAAAATCTTATTATTTAATATAGACTAAACTTTGACAATTAAAACCTATTTTACGCTATCATTCACTACTGTAATCTGCCATGCTTTATTGGAATGTTGACAAAGATATATTTAAAATCATTAGAATTTTGTGAATGTATGAGGGCAGTATAGAAAGTAACTTACATTTTGACGTGGTGGGACTAGCTTAGCATTGATCCAGGTGTTAGAGTGAGTCCCCTGCACTTGTATTAACAAAACTTGTTTGAAACCATCTTGAGTATAATGCATGACTAAAATTACATCAACTCTCCATTCATGAACTACCCAGAGGCTTGCAGCCCCCCCCCCCTCCACATCTCAGTAAGTTTTGGCAAAAGTCAAGATAAAAGTATTTTGGAAACAGTGTGGAGTACATTAAAAAAATAAATTTATAAGATTAACAAAAGAGGATTTTTGATGGCTACAAGACTGGTCCCACGCTACATCAAAAAACATCTTATGACCAAATGTTTTATTGGGCATCATATGATGAGATCTGTTTAACTGGGTTTTAATGGGACAGTCACACATTACTTCAAACTTATGTCGTCAGAATGCCGGCTGTTAAAAATAGTCCTGGATCATATTTGGTAATTATGATCCCCTGCACCTTAATTTTTCCTTTTTTTTTTTCTTTTTAATAGTAAAACTATGCTATAAATAAACCAATGTGAAAATAATGTCAAAACCATGTGTAATATAATATTTTGTAACTTAACCTAACACTGTGTACCTAAACTCGAAGTAATGTTCTCAACTATTTCATGACAACAGCCTTTAAAAGAGCAGTACAACACTACAATACGGGGTTTCCATAAAATAACGATGTCTATGAAACTGTTATGATACAAATAAAATAATTCATATTGGTACTGTTGCATCTGGTAGTTCAAACAGTTTTATTTATAATTATTAAAACAGCTCTGTTGATTGTTGTGCTAATTGCTAATCTATTTTTTGAAATAAACTTCAAGGTTGTGTTTTCTTCTCAAGCCATGTTTTCTAATCAAGAAAAAGCTAAATGTTAATGTTGTTAAGTGAACTAAAGTCAGTGATTTTAATGCACCGGGCATTTAGAAGAACTTTTAATAAAGTATTAATCTGACATGCAGGCTGGACAAACAAGTCAGTAGATAACAATAACTACATCATAAAATAATCTATACTTCCTAACACATACAATCTATAAAGTGGTAAAAAACACACTTTTATAAGCATAACTTAAATATTGTAAATAATAAATAATATGACCATAGCTGAACTAACTTGTCCCAGAAGTCAAATATTTGTTTTGTGGGTCATTTTCAAATTTGATGCTAAATTGCAGTCCTGTAACTTTGACATTTTTTCATAGTTTTGTGCTTTAAAATATCCCAGTTTTCTTAAATGCATTTTAAAACATGAAACCTACTGAATAGCTTGCAAAACTTTGATAATTCTAGCAATTTTCAAATTTTGGTAAAAAAGAATTTTTTCCGTTGAAACACGGATTTTTGTATGTCCCTACCTTAGTGTAGAGTTATTTAAATGGACATATTCATTTAAAATAATGGAGATAAAAATTACTTTCTTGCTTTATTAAATAAATCAATGCAGTAAAATCTGTTTTCAGGGGTTACTTTCACATAATAAACTAAATTTTTCATTTTAAGCAACTTTTTTCACTTGTCCCTGGTTTTTGTCATGAGTGTTACTTGGTTTTAGAAGGGAAAAAAGGGAATTTCAGCTCTGTTATGTTGGTGAAAACTAGCCATCTTGGATCCTAGTTCAGTGCACTGTGAAAGTTTGTTCTGTTTTTAAAGAGAAGAGAAAACCATTCAAGATTGAGATTTATCATGGTAAGTATTTTAATTCAATGTCATGAGTGTTACCACTCCTTTATATGATAATTGTTAACTTATTTTTATTAATTTTTGTTAGTTAGCAAGTATTTGGGGTACTATTTCACTACACATAACCTTACTCATCTAGATGGAAGCCATATTGAATTATAGTTAAAATAATTTATTTTTGTCATGAGTGTTACCCGTCACGAGTGTTACCTTTTAACAGTAACACTCGTGACTTGAAAAGTAACACTCAAGACAATTTATAATTAGGCCCCTATACTTTCATTAACAATAATAATAATGTCATGATAGTAGGTACCCTATATTGCATTTTACTTTGTAGGCTACTTTGTAGAAAACAGGCAATTTACTACTATCAATATGAAGCTAGTTTATGCATAGTTTTATACTGCACAAAAGCAGCCACGGCATATGTTTGTTAGTTTTTAATTATCAATGATTGTACATTTATTACTGTTTTAAGTACCCAGTTGCCTATTATTTTTAGGGAAAGCCAATAGTGCCAGGAAAGAAACTAACAGCAGCTGAAAAGCAGCAGCGCTACCGGGAAAAAAGAAAGCTTGACCTTAGCCGAGAAGAAGAATATAAAGAAAAACACAAAGCAAGGTAGGTAAAAACTAACAATTTTAATGATGTATTTTGATTGGTATTTTTAATTGATTTGATTCATATATTGATTTTCAATTGATTGTAAGTGAAAAGTATTATTACATATAGGTACATTTTTACAGGAATGAAAAAAGGAAGAAAGTACATGAACTGACCGACAGGGAGCATAGAAGAGAGAAAAAAAAAGTGGAGGTGAAGGCAAAATGCATGCAGAAAAAATAAAAAAATAAATGAAGCCAACCAAGTACTAACTCCCCCTTCTACACGAGAACCATCGCCATCAGTTTCTGGTAACCAAAGAAGAGGACGTAAAGTTACATTACGACACAGATCTAAGTGTGTACGAGAAAACAAAAAATTAATTGAAAAAGTTAAAATGTTACAAGAAAAAATTTAAAATGAGCAGAAAAAGACTGAAAAATACAAAAAAAAGTTACAAAGACAGGATACAAAACAAAAGAAAAAATTGAACATCACACCAGATAATGACCTGACACCCAAGTCGAAAACCACAAAGATGTTGAGTGACCTACATGGAGACCTAAGTAACTCAAATATTCGGAGAAGAAAGTTTCTGCTAATGAATTCAAATGTTGCTCGAGCATTGACTTTTCACAATACTGTAACATCTTCCATTAAAGAAAAGTACATGGAATCAAAATCTATGGGTTTTAAACGCCACATAAGCTCTGCTCTGTCTTCTAAACTTATACAGCGCTACCGTCTTCAAACTGCAATCAGTAGAACATTAGGCCTGTCATGTTCCCAACGTCTTCTACAACAGCGTCAGCTTAAAGAAAATAAGAACCGGTTCTTGATTGAAAACTTTTTCTTAAGCGAGGATGTGAGCCGCACTACTGCTGGCATGAAAGAAACGGTAACTAGAAAAAAAATTAAAAAACAAAAACGCTATCTTCTCTCAGACATGAAAACTCTGTACAAGAAATTTATCCGATTGCATGGAAATGGAATATCTTATACGACATTCACCCGATATAGACCATTTTATGTGTTGAAACCAACTGAAGTGACAAGAAATACATGCTTATGTAAACAGCACACCAACATTCAACTGAAATGCACAAAGCTTCGGCAGTTGAACCTAATTGAAGAGAAAGATCCTCACAAGCTTTATATACTTACTGTATGTGACAAAAGTAACTATATGTGCATGTACAACCTTTGCAACAATTGCAAGTCATTGACTGTCCCTATGAAAGAGTTTAATGAGAACGATGAGGTTAAGTGGGAAAAGTGGCTCACAACTAAAACAACGAGGCAAAAAAAAAGAGGCGGGGAAGAGATTTCTGTCCGTGTACAAATCACTTCCAAAGTAATAGTTAACGGTACACTAGGCGAATTAACAAAAGAGTTCCATCATGAAATGGCACTCTTGAGAAAACATGTGTTTAACATAAAAATGCAGAATATGGCTTATGCACATTTAAAAATGAATTTAAAGAGTAACGAGGCTATTATACACGCAGACTTTTCTGAGAACTATGCATGCAAGCTTGCAGCAGAAGTCCAAAGTTTTCATTTTGGTGGCAGCAGAAACCAGGTTACTCTGCACACTGGTATTATGTACACCTCAGAAGAAAAACCACTTCCGTTTGCTACAGTATCTCCCAATAAAGAACATGGGCCACCAGCTATTTGGGCACACCTCAAACCAATTCTTGAATATTTGAAAATAAAGTACCCAGATGTTAGTACGGTGCACTTTTTTTCTGATGGTCCTTCTAGCCAGTACAAACAGAAAAACAACTTTTACTTATTTTCAACTCAAATATACAAAATGCGATTTCAAAATGCTACCTGGTCTTATTTTGAGTCATCGCACGGCAAAGGGGCACCAGATGGTGTTGGCGGTGTTTTGAAACGATTGGCCAACCACTATGTTGCTCACGGTTGTGACATTACTGATGCTACAGTCTTCTTCAAATTGATGGAAGAAAAAAGCAAGATAACGCTTTTTTATATATCAGATCATGAGATTGTACAATCTTCCCAACACTTACCTAGTGAGCCCCTAAAGACAATTTGTGGTACCAGAGATATTCATCAGGTAGTTACAAGTAAAAAGAATGAAATAATTTACAGGCCCATATCATGTTTTTGTATAAAAAATGACTGGGAAAGAGGCCTTACTTGTAAATGCTTTTTCCCAGCACAATCAGTTTCATTTACCTCTAAAGGGTCTAAAAAATCTGAGCAGCAAAAGAAAAGTCGTTACCAGGAAATATACTCCTCATCAGAGTCTGAAGCAGAAATCAGCCTGGTGGACACCGATGATGAGGTGATGACAATGGAGCATTTGACCAGCCATATGCAACAAGAGTCTGAGGATCAAGACTTAATATTAGAAGCTCCAGCAGAAACGAACATTTCCGAAGGGACATTTATTATTGTGGAGCTATTGGGTATGTAACAAATGCAAATAATTATGTAATATAAGCTAAGATAAAATAATGATTTAAAATGGCAAATGATTCTTTAGTGTTCATATAAATATATTGCAGGTGTATCAAAATATTATTCCACGATAGCGGGTTTTGTATACACAGTACAGTCTTCGCCTAATTCAAAATGATGTTCTATCAAATTTTAAAACCGATTTATTTCTGTTTATAATCATTATTTTTTATTTACAGGTGGATTCAGAAAAAAAACAAAACAAAAATACGCTGGTTTAGTAACCAAAGTATGCACAAAAGAAGAAGATGGTGACTATGTCGTGACATTTTTGGTCAAGCAGGAAACAGGAAACTGTTATATAATTAATGAAAAAGATGTGTCTCTGATTGACTTTGGTCAAGTTAATGCTGTTCTACCACAGCCACAAATAGTAAAGAAAGGATCAGAACGCTTTGCATACAAGTTTCCTTGCTGTCTGGAGAACTATTTTCAATAAGTTGTTCCACGTACAATGATTGAGAAATAATCAAAATAAATGTACTCTTTAAACTTTGTAACTTTTTAATTTAGTCCAAATTAAATTAAGGATTTGTAAAATAATGCTTGCTTAGTTGTTGTTTTTCTGAACCTTTAGTAAGGGGTGTTACACTTATGTCATGAGTGTTACTTACTGTCACGGGTGTTACTCATTGTCACGAGTGTTACTTCAGTCAAAATGTTAAAAAACAACAACAACAAAATTTTCTTTTAAATAACTATGTGTACTATTAAAATAGAATGCTTCATTAACAGAAAGTAAATAGTTTAGACATTGCAATTTTTGAAATCTTGAGAAGTATATAAGAAGTTTAACTAACTTTTTTCCAGGTTTGTAACACTCGTGACAAAAAAATTAAATTTTTTCAACAAACAAATTTTTTTGTCTACAAATAAATGATTAACTGGTTTAGATAAGTCACTTATCCTTATTAAACATGTAATTTTGTTTTTATATCAATAACTGAATAAGTAAAAAATATTTGATCATCGGTAACACTCGTGACTCTTATTCATACTGTGATTAAGAAAAAAGACTACAAATATATATTTATTTAAAAAACACGGAGAAATTTAGTTGCACGGTATTCATAAAAGTATGCAGAATCCATTTTTACAAGTCCATTTTATTGTATAACAAATAAAATTTTACATCCTCCATAAATTGAAATCTGCATCCAATTTGAAAATGACCCTCGTAGATTGTAAATGTTATATGATTTTTCGCCATAATTGAGGCGCTAAGAATAAAAAGGACCAACTCAAAAAAATACGATATTTTTTTATTGTCGAATTCTATCCTTCATTACCTTAACTACAATAAGTAGTTAACCATTTTCATGTTGAGTTCACCCTTTCTATCCATTTAAAACAAAATACAAAAATAAGTGAGGTTTCTAGTCGAAACAGTGTTAGAATCATTGATAGAACTAAGTAGAGTAAGGGTGAACTCAACATCTTACCAGCCAATAGGATCGGTACTGTTAGGAATTAGGATGGTTTTAGTTAGTAATATAGTCTAAGTTCTTTTAAGCCTAAATGAAAACAATTATTGTGGCAGACCTGGAAAATAATGAAATTGCTTACCTTCCAAGCAAGGCAAGAGACATTGTTGCTACAATGATAGATATATATATATAAAATCTTGGATGGGAGGAAACTTGGTCAGTGGACCAAAATTGATCAAGGGAAGGTGCTGCAGGAATTCTTGAAAATAGCCAGATGGACTGGGCGAGTAAGAGCTTCCTGGGAGAATAATTCTTGAAGATAGCCAGAAGGGCTTGGTGAGTATTGAGACTTCAGACAAGCATCCATAAGATTGGCAAACAGGGTGAGTAAACTTCGTGTATAATCCTTGTAATTATTTCAGAGACAAGTCATTACAAAATGTAACGTAAAATCAGATCTGTGAATAACAACAATTAGAATACAATTGAGTCATTCTGGATTCTTAGTAATTAAGAAGATTAAAATATTTGTAATTAGTATATAAGAAAACTAAGAGAAATAGTTAAGTTGTATTAAATAATAAAGAACCATTAATTAGATAACTTAACCACTGATTTGATTACATTGAAAATTAAGAACCCAGGCAGTTTAAAAGAACCTAACACTACACTCTGTCACGTGACAATGTAACTTGGCCAACAGTAGCTTCAATTCCATGTGAGTGGTCTAGTGAAGCGATTCGTGTTAGTGATTGATTTTCGTAAGTTAATTTTTTATTTAATTATTTGGATTTTGATAGTAAAAGGTTTCGATTAAAGTGAACATGAACTCTGATAGAATATCTAGCCTAACCATTATTGATGCTCCAACAACAAAGACAGTTACTAGAAAAAAAACAATCCCATGAATCTTCTTGGAAAAGTAATGACTGCAAAACTAAAAGAAATCAAGGTTTGGTCCATTAGTCTCGATATCAAAATTTACAGGTAAGTAAGCGTAAGATCGGAAATGCCTCTAAAGATAACAAAAAAATTTTATCCAAAAATAAAAATTTAAAAAAATAAAATTAATATAAAATATATATATATATATATATAAATAAAATAAAAATTTTTATAACAAAAAATGCCTCTAAAGATTTTTGATAAAATTAGACTGGATGAAATACAATCAATTTTTAAATCATTTTGGGAAATTGGTAATTGTAATTAACAATATCCCTGTTTGTCTAAACTTGTTCAATTGGAAAAAAAAGGGGGGGAAAGGCCTAGTTGAACACTACGATGTGTACTCTATACGGTTATTAATGACAGTAAAGAGTAAATACCTGATTTCTTGTAATGCTTTTTGTAGTATTCATGGAATCTCGAAAAATGTTTTTGACAAAGTTGGTTCAAAGCTGTGTTGTTGACTTGACAAAGGAGGGAAACAATACAGGCACTAAAATAACTAAGGAAAGGTATGAATATGTGATACAGCATTTCAATCCTTGGTCACAATATCAAAACATTACACTAGATCAAAATATCCTTACAGAAAATACCTGACCGTTGGATTAAATATAAACTAATTGTTTAGACTTTATTTGGCATGGTTAGTTGAAATGGTTGGTTCACCCCGATACGGAAACTGCCAATGACCACTACTATCGTAATGTATTCAATAATGAAATTAACAATGGTTTTGAAGCTCCCAAAATTGGCACATGGAATATTTGTGAAAAAATTGAAATGGAAATAAAAGGATTTGATCCATGTAATGATGTTTAATAGTTTAGTTTAATTTAATAATGATAGAAAATTTCAAAGTTAAATAGACAAAAAATATCACATGAAAAAAAGGTCAAAGCTGTGTGGCAATTCAAAATGTGTTTCCAAATAAAATACTATAGGCCTATGTAGGCCTATTAATAATAAAGAAAAAATATTTAAGAATTCCATTGAATTGGAATAGCGACACACGACACCTAGTGGCAAATGTGCAAGACTCCAAACTAGTACACTAAAATTACGGAGAATCTCAACTTTCCATTTTATTACAATTAAATAAAATTATTTCCTTGTATCTTTCACCTATATAATTCATATCAGAACTATTCAAAATTATTCAACCTGTCATGAGCATTCGAAAGAAATATTTCTTTTTTTTTTTTTAAGATAGCAGTTTGTAGGCCTACACCAAACAGAGACTACTTTGTGACTGAAATTTTTTTTTAAAGTTATCAGCGAAATAAATATTTGTATAATTTTATATGGCAAATATTAATTCAACATTCCATTTAAAAAATTTCAGCTTCATTTACAAAATATTTTTAAAAATATGAAGTTTTTTGGTTTAATATCTTTGGGTTAAAATAATATAAATTAATTTCACTATAACATGAAAAACCAAGAAAAACCAAAAACCTTTCCTCCAAAACTTTAACAGCTGTTTTCTCAACACTAGCAACTGTTAAGTTCACACTTTCTATCTTCAATATCTTATTGGTTGTCCGCCATTTGTTAATTGTAGGCATCGCTACAGCGCTGTTTCACCGAACACAGTCGGCTTCATCAAGTACAGCATTAACACATATACAAACACTGAACACTTTAAAATAATCGAGTCGAGCTCTTTATTATACTGGTTGCAAGATAGATCGGACAGTTTATATATGTAGCCACAGAAATTTTAATAATTAATATGTAAGACGAAGAGCTCAACTCAGATTATTTTAAAGTGTTCAGTATTTATGTTACATGTTTGTACACCCTATGTGTTATTCCTGTGCTTGACCAAGCCGACTGTGTTTGGCGAAACAGTGTTGTAGCAACGCTTATAACGAACAAACTGAGGACAACCAATAAGGCATTTATAGTCCAAAGGCATAGGGCCTACAATAAGTTATAATTTATCTACTCTAGAGATGTCTACATCACATTATTTTTGTTAAAGTATAATACTGTCTTGATCCCAAATTATAATATATAGAGCCAGCTCCATACTCGTACCTACTCTAGAGGTGTCTAAATACCACTTATTGTTGTTCAATTATAATACTATCTCAATCCTATATTAATACATCAAAAGAATGTGGCAACTTCCCCATCCCCACCCAAAAAACCCTTAATTCCATGTATCCCTTATACAGATACTGATACCTTAAAACACGGCAAAATAATATTTGTAGTTCTCCCCCAGCTCTTAAATTGTTATGTGTTACTGCATTAAATTGTGACATTCCATATTTCCTTAATTTCACCCTCCAATAGTTCATCTACTGAACAGAATGTTGTTTTATCATCGATAATGGTAACTCGTTAAGTTATGCAAGATGACAGCAAAACTTTAATATTTTTTAAATAATTAAATGAACAGACACAAAATTTCTTTTGTACAATTCCATTGTAGATCTTATCTACTATAAGGACAATGTTAAGTGAAGTCATTAGTATCTTTTCATAAATACTCTCCTCTTAACATGAAAAGGGTTTGATTTCAAATTTGATAACTACATACAAAAACCATCATTAACAATGTAGACTGTAACAGCTAAGCAATATAGAGGTCGTGGATCAGAGTGAAATAATGATTTTGCCGGGTAAAGGTCAAATGGAATTTAAGAAAATATATCATGTTGCATCTCACTAGAAAGCTCTATTAACATAGAAAATATAGTTGCAAATCTAAGTTAATTTGGACAAAAATGAACGAATTAAGTTTTATAGTTTATTTAGGCTATATATTGTGTTATGTTACGTTATGAAATGGTTTAAAACCATTTTATACTTACTTTACTTTTTAATTTACTTTAAAATTTATATTATTTACAAATTGGGGGGGAAAATTTGAAAAATAGGGGGCTATGGTGCTAACTTTACTGTTGTCTCTCATTAAATCGTTACACTGGAGTACATTTTTACAAAGAGACTATAAGCAATAAATTTTAATTAAAACCAAGGTACTAACTATATCTAACCCGTTCTAGATGGCAAATATTTGTTATACATTTTATATTTAGAACTGTAATTAGCTGTTGTACTAGGGGTAATTATATATTGTACCTCTTTCCGTGTTTTGGTCGCTAAAAATTATGCAAACTTAAACTATTTACCTTGTTTGTCATGAATCAGATATTTTTTGACAACGCAAGATCACTTTCAAGTCTAAAAATCCATTAATATTTAAGAAACTGACACTTTCAGACATAAGGAATCAAGGCTTACTTGGATTATTACGAATGTGTACGTTAGTCTGTGCAACTACGTTAGTCAAGTTAGAGAAGGTTTTAGTGTTTATATAATGTAATGTTCATGTAATGATTACATGGGTCAAGTTAGTCACTGCATTATCAGTCTATGTTTAAATATAAGGTAAGACACAATATTGCAAAATATATTTATTTAACATGATAACTATTAATGTTTTTATTAGGTCTGGGAAAGTAACTATATACCTATATATAGGTATATACATATAGGTATATATATATATATATATATATATATATATATATATATATAGTTACCTTCCCAGACCTTTGTCCATCATTAGGTCTGGCTAAGTAGGCTAATTGTTTTACCTGCCCAAAACATGAAATCTACCAATTTTCTAATATTATGGTGGCAGTCGCAATATACTGCACATTGCGCAATTCATATGCAATTGCAAGGCTTCTTACTTAATACATCTGTTCCTACTGACATAATTTTGATTTTCTTCCATTGTAATGATATATTTATAGATTTTGAGACTTGAAAATTGCCTAGCGTCAAAAAATATCTGATTAATGACAATCAAGGTAATATTTGGTAATTCTGAGCAATTACTTGGTCAGCCCTAAACTTTTTCATATTTTACTACGATAATGTAGAGATGTATGTGAAACTAAAAAAACATAATTTAGGCCCCGGAAAGTTAATATATGCTATATACAAATAGAAATTACTTCAGTAATCGCCGGGTTCAACGTCCTCATCCGAGTCAGTGGCAACTGGATCAGTGTTCTGTTGCGATGGTTCCCCGTTGTAAACTTCACCGATAGCCCGAAACAAATGGTGTAGTCTTTGTTTGTAATCCTTATGTTTCCGTTTGAACATGGACTCAGCAAGGTGGCCAATAAAATGGTGTTTTGTGTTGCCGAACCTCGGAACGTTTCCCCGCACTTCTCTCCACAAACGTTCAATATGTTGAGTGTGTGCTCCCGTGTCTGGGTCAACAAAATTGTACGTGTGGTTGACGGTGAGATGTGTAAAGCCTTCAAACTGTAAACAGTCATAGGTCCGCCAGGTATTAAAAAACACTTCCTGGAACCTTTGAACCTTCTTATCGCTCGGCAACCTGTACGATGGCTTTGAGGGTTGACCAAGTAATTGCTCAGAATTACCTAATATTTTAAGTTTACATTTTTTTAACGACTAAAATGTGAAGAGAGTACAATATATAATTACCGTATTAGGATTCCACAGTTGCTAACATAAAGCTTGCTTAGCAAGTATAATTATTACTAAAAAAACTGCTACAATTTTTTTTTTTTTTTTTTTTTACAATATCATTTAAAATGGGTGTCATTATGCCATAAGTCAAAATTGTGGTTAGTTAAAAAAAAAATTGTGTAATTCGTTACCTACATAGGGGCTACTATACCTTATTTTCAAATAATATTATAATATTTTAATGCGGAATACACTTTTTCACTGAGAAATACAAATTGAAAAGTACGAAATGCATGTATGCGTAGTTTATGTACACTAAGCAATAGGAATTCATAACTTGAAAAATGACTACTTAATATCAAAACTATTTAATGCGCATTAGGCCTACATGTCTTATGAAACTTTAATATTAAAACATATTTTTCCATACAATGTTGTTTCTGTCGTTTAGGCGTAACGGGTTAAAATGGACTTTAAAACATCACAAATAGGTATGGCTAGGTAGATACTTATATGTAATCATATAGCAAATATATTACCATTACATATGTCTAGTACACGATATCTCTCATTACAAATAATAAACATTACCGTTTCTTGACTATGCTCAGATGTAGTAGAGCTACCTACGAATTCCTACACATATGTGCATTTCAATTTGTAATTTTTCAATGAAAAAGTGTATCTCGCATTAAAATATTAGTATATTATAGGCGGTAATTCTGAGCAATTACTTGGTCAACCCTAAACTTTTTCATATTTTACTACGATAATGTTGAGATGTATGTGAAACTAAAAAAACATAATTTAGGCCCCGGAGAGTTAATATATGCTACATACAAATAGAAATTACCTCAGTAATCGCCGGGTTCAACGTCCTCATCCGAGTCAGCGGCAACTGGATCAGTGTTCTGTTGCGATGGTTCCCCGTTGTAAACTTCACCGATAGCCCGAAACAAATGGTGTAGTCTTTGTTTGTAATCCTTATGTTTCCGTTTGAACATGAACTCAGCACATAAAAAAGGATTATCGGAGGAACCACTAGCCATAACGGTACTGTCACAACTGGCCTTCCGCGCGTCTCCCGCAAGCTACTGTTATCGCATGGACTTTGAACCTTCTTATCGCTCGGCAACCTGTACGATGGCCTTGCGGGCCTTGAATTATATGTTTCTTGCTTTCTGAGAACATCCTTATGACCGTAGTAAAATATGAAAAAGTTTGGGGTTGACCAAGTATTTGCTCAGAATTACCTATTAGGCCCTATAGGCTATCATAATAAAGATAAAATATGTAGCCTTCTCAAAATGTGAGTTACTCTAGAAACTTTAAAATTAAAATATAAAATACCCTTCGCCACAACATTGTTTTCATAAATTCAAAACATGCCTGATATAGACATAGGCCTAGTTAAGCACAGAATAAAAAATAAATTGAAATCTACTTTAACATATCTGGTTGACATATCACAATTAAATCCGAACTTAACAATATCAATAACTTATATCCTTTTAATTTAATAGGATCTAGCATAGTTAACCTCATTTAATTAAATAAAAGATTAGATAAACCTAGGTCTAGAATCATATCATACTGTGAAACTTAAATTATATTATATTATACACAGACCTCCAAGCACAGAGGGTAAAATACACAGGTCTTAAACATATTCTACCTAAACCGAATAATGTGTGGGAAACTATTAACTAAGAGAATCTCGAACTTCAATCATCAGTAAGAACCCAACAATTACCGTTAAGTAACAAGGCTTCAGGCTAGTTCTTGTGCCAACACAGGACTACATAGTACCTAAAGCTATTAGCATAAAATAGCCTATACTTTTTTTAAATGAAAGGTTTGACACAATTATTCGGATTTCAAATTTAACTTCGAAGAAACAGAAAAATCTAAAATGTAAACTAAAAAATGAAGAAGTATACAACGTAAAAGGCTAGGAACCTACCTTTTTCTTCTACCATCTAGGCTACCCTACAACCAAACTAATCTGAAAGTCCCATGCTAGCAGTAAAATCTAGAATCTAATATCTTATTCTCATTGTTTACTATTCCTGTTTACATTGATCACAATAAAAAATATCAAAGCATCTCTAATAAGTATCACTTATATCCTAACCCAAAAATAAGCGACCTGAACTTCTATTTTGGAAAATGGCGGACTTGACAAATCGATACGAAATATGAAACTCCATATTATTCAATTATTGAAAAAAAAGTTAAACTGTAATACAAATTAAACGATGAAACATATTTTGGGCATTTATTTATATAATGAGTGGGCTGTTTTAAAAAACCATTTTCGTGGTAAAAAAACCGTAACTTACTATTCAAATCGAAATCGAAGTTATTTATAGATTAAAAATTAAATATAAATCAAAACAGACAATTTTATTGTCAGTGTCACCATTATGTTTGGTTATATTTAAAGGTGCCCGCGACTGCCCGCTAAATTTTTATAAATTTCTTTACCAGATTATATCATTTTCAAATTTATTCCATGGCTTTCTTTTATTTACAAAAAAAGAGATTTTGTAATGAGAACAAATTATTTTAATTTCAATTTTGGGGGAAATTTAAACTTATTTAAACATACACTAGAATCTTCTTGGGCTATATTATTTACATTTTTTCTCTAAACTCTTATCTCTTGACTCTTATACAGATTACAGGCCACAAGGAACAAAAGAGAAAAAGACTAGAACAGAACATATGGGGTGTAAATTAGAAATTAGGCTATAACGGCTATAACCATAATTATTATTTTCACATTTTGTTTTGAGTTAATCGTCTATTCCATCATTTCCATCAAAAGAGCGCGCTAGTGATGTTGATATGTACAGCAGTACAGCCGTACAGCGAAATAACTAGGAAAATATGAGTTCCCCGAACCACAAAACAAAATATTCATTGTTTTGCCTTAGAACTAATATAATTATTTAACATAGAACATACCTTATATCAGGCTGATAGTAGTTCTTTAAACTAGAGTAATGACTTAAAATAAGGAAAGTTAACAATAACAAAACTAGATTCTAATAAATCCAGTATTTTATTATACTACCCTCATGTACATTCCATAATATAGGCCTACTCATCATTCTCAGAGGTTTACAGTTAAACTATTTGAAACTTAGCTTTGTTTCTTGTTTTATGGTTTAAGAAATCTTTATTTACCCTACTTTATTGTCAATATCGTGACTGTACTCCTTGGACATATGACTACAATATTAATTAATACAGTGAAGTGGCGTTAGTCCGAACAACCTACATGACGTTTTTTCTGTTTCATTTTTACTTAATTTTATTTATCTTCTTTAATTTTTTTCTTCTAGATGTTTAATGGCGAAATAGATATCGGCCATTATAGCCTTATAAAAAAAGAATATTTTTTAAAGTCCCCTAGCCTTCGAATGCTCTAATGGCGTCTGGGTCAGACTTGTGTTCGTCAAGAAAGATCTGATATAATAGATGAAAATGAAGGATTTAATTCAAAAGTACGTTGAAAAGAGAGAAATTCAGCTAGGTCCCCTCGAGATTGCCAAAACGTATTCGTCATAGTGAGCTCCATTAATAGTACAGTATCTATCTAAAATCCCAAAATGTTAAACAGTATGATACAGTATCATTTTGTTTAAAAACTTTTAATTCTCTTTACATATTTAAGGTATAACGTTCAGAAAAACATGTGATGTAATAAATTTGGGTTTTTGTTGCATTTTGTTTGTTTTTAATTTTCTTTAAATAATCCGAATAGTTCTAGCAAAGAAATAATCGGATTAACACGATTTCACTGGACCTTCTATTTTTACTTTCATTTTCTTTTCTTTTTATACAAATAAGTTAAATCATTTTTTTATGACTGACTTTTTTGATACTAAAAATTTAACCTATCCTATAGTATTTGAATAAAGTTATGGTAAAATTAAGCCAGTAACCCAATCACTGGTGACAAAGCTTAAAGTTTTGCTCCATTTTTGTAGTATTTTTCTTGTTATCGAAAAACATAATTATAAAATGCTGACCCAACTTTATGCTAGTCCACAACTATGCAAAATATTAAGTCTACTGATGTAAAGTTTTACTCCCTTTTTCTTCTTTACTCCCATTTCATATTGCTGGGCTAACTTTACTCTAGCCCACAATTAATTCTCCAAAGTATCAATTTTAAGGTGTACGAAGTTTTGCTCCCTTCACTTTCTTACCGAAAAACGCTATTTAAATTACTGGGCTAAATTCACGCAAGTCCACAACTCTGCAAAATTTTAATTCCAAGATATCCGAAGTTTGTTTCACCATTTAAAATTTTGGATCCCTTTTTAGTTTTATAAAAAATTAAATTTTTTAATGCTTTGCTAACTTATCGTTTGCCCAATACTCTGCAAAATATCGATTTTAAGTTGAACAAATTTTGTATCTTTTTTATTTATACTGAAAAACTGGAATTTTAATTTGTTAAAATAACTTTGATTGCCCACAACTCTGTTATAAAATATCTTCTTTTTTATTAAATAAAAGAAAGCCATAGAATAAATTTGGAAATTGATATAAACTGGTGGTGAAATTTATAAAAATTTAGTGGGGACCTTTAAATATAACGAAACTTAATAATGACAATTGTCTGTTTTGATTTATTCTATGTATAACTTCGATTTGAATACTAAATTACGCTTTTTTACCACGAAATTGGTTTTTTTAAAACGGCCTGTTCATATCCCACCATCCAATTGCACAAAAAATGGCTGCATACAATAGTTTTGTATACAGATTAATAACAACACCACTCAGTAAGGAATATTTTAATATTGAACTGAACACCATAAAATACATAGCCGTGGCCAACGGATACAGGAGTTCCATGATTGATGAAATCCTTAAAAAGTACATTAGAAACAAAGAAAAACTACCGAAAAAACAAAATTAAAAAACCTTCAGATCCACGGAATATGGGGTTATCCTACCTAACATCTTGACAAACACACTGAGGAAGATAGATGTAACCATGTCGTTCCGCACCTCTAACAACATTAGGAATATAATTAAGCCCAAAAAAACAACACCATTGGAACAAAAGTCAGGGGTATATAGAATCAATTGTGTTGAATGCGAGTGTTTCTATATAGGGCAAACTGGGAGACAATTTAAAAAAACGATATAAAGAACATCTTCCAAGTAACAGAGTGACGTATGCAAAATCTAACTACGCACGCCACATTATAGAAGAAAACCACTCGTATTCTAATTTTGAAAGCAACTTCCATCCAATTCACATATGCAAGAAGAGCAAACAAATGGACGCGCTAGAGGAATATGAAATATATAAAGCGCAGTTAAAAAGTCCAGAACATATGTTGAATGACCAATTGAATTTTAAGTCCAACTTGATGTACGACTTTGCTAGAGGAATAGATAAGAAACACAAACAATAAGCGGTACTGCAGATTAGGGATCAGTTTATTAAACGTATTCGATGGTGTGCACACGCGTTGATATTTTCTGTGTTAATGTGCGCGTGTATGTGTATATGTGTTGCGATATATGTGTTGTGTAATAATTTATTTTAATGTTTTAACGACCTCAGCAGAGCGATTTTCTGAAGATGGAACGAGTTCCGAAACGCGTCACATGATTATAAAGTAAGTAACTACTTTATTATTAAAAAAGTCACATAGACGGACATTATTGTTCTTTTATTATATAAAAAAGAGTGACTTGGATACAAACACAATGAGTTTTAAAAATACATACATATACACATACACACATGTACATATATACATATCTTACAACTAATTGAATACATAATATGTTACATTGATATACTTAATATATATTTTACAAATAATAAAATACATATTTAAATTCTACTTCACTTGTTACATAAATAAATAGAACTAACTTGATATCTGTGTTGATCTTATAACTAAAATACATAGTTGATTTTACATGATTTGAAATCTGTATTTCCTTAAGAATACCGTGAAAGTTAATATTTTGGTTTCAACAAAGAGAAAAGACAAGAATTAGGGATAGGTCCTTTATCTGCATTCAATAACCTATCGTCATTGTCTTTTGCTATGAAAATGCTTTCATAACTATTCAATAACTTGTTAGAGATTACATTCTTTACTAATTTTACGTTATTCGAATCTAAATCATGATTTGTTTCTAGTATATGTTCAGCTACACTAGACTTTTCTGGCCTGTCGTATTTGATGTGAGATAAATGTTCTTTAAATCTAGTCAATATTTTTTCCCACAGTTACCTAACAATGTACATGTTCTCTCACTGATTTGAGAAAGCAAAGTGGCCAATTCGCTCATCAGTGAGACAATGTTAACATTGTCTCACTCTAATTACTTTGTCTCACTCCAGATTTGCAACGTGAAGGCACGAAATAGTGAGCGCGTAACATGCAGACAAGGTCGTATGCGCGCGAAATACGTTGGCAGCACTGGCTGTAAATCAGCTGGTCAGCTGTTGTACTGTTGTATTTGTCACAACACTTCCGGTCACGGCAGAAGCCACCATTTCATTGATTTGCCATTTGTAAACATTGAAGGTGGTTTTGCTGTCGCAAAATGGACGTTAATGACGATTTTAGTAATAATAGTTCACCAGAAGAATCTTGTACTCCAGAAGAATTAAAAAATGTGGCGAGGAATGTGTCTCTAAATCTTCTTCCAGAGAAATCAAAACATAAATATAAAAAAAGGTATGAATTGTTTACTTCCTGGTGTGAAAGTAAGAATGTAAAAAGCCCAACGGAAAATGTACTTTTAGCATATTTTGCTGAAAGTTCAAAGATTAATAAATCTTCTACTCTTTGGGGCGTTTATTCAATGCTTAAAAGTAAACAACATAGAAGACAAAGGCAGCCTGTTGATTGTTAAAATACCAGACACAAAAACTAACAAAAGCAGCATGTTCATTGTTACTAATGACGATGGAAACGGCATAGATTATTTGGATATTATTAGAAAATACATGAAATTAAGACCTCCAGGCTTATCCACTGGTCGATTGTTTTTAAAGTACTGCAAAGGTGTTTGTATTAAACAAAACATTGGCCTTAATACCATTGCCAAGGTACCAAAAGACATAGCTACATTTTTGAAATTGCCTGATCCCCTAATGTACACAGGCCACTGCTTTCGACATACTTCAGCTACACTTTTAGTTGAGGCTGGAGGTGACATTTTGCAATTGAAGCGGCATGGGGGTTGAAAAAGTTCAACCGTTGCGGAGGGATATATTGACGATTCTATTAGCGGAAAAGTAGCAACTGGCCAGTTGATTTTAGGCCAGTCGTCGACACAAGCGACAGCATCAGTTGTTCATTCAAGCAACAAGTTCCAAGAATCTTCCTCTTCAGGGATTGTGATAAGTAATTGTGAGAACTGTACATTTAACATTAATGTTACAAACCAAAAGTGACTTTTTTTTTAACTGTTTGCTTGTGTTATTTGTCTTTCTATAAGTAATTCTTTAGTTAACAATTCTTTTAGGGTGTTTGTGTTCATTTTTAAGGAGATTATTTTTTGTTTTATAATTTTGTTTCTGATTTATTAATGCTACTTTCACATTAAATGTCATATTAAAAGTTCACTTCTGTGTAAAAATATGTTACGTTTCTTTACCAATTTATTTGTTTTATGGTAACTGTAGGAAAAATATAATGTGCAACTCGAGTGCAAAGTGCAATCGCCTCACTCGAGAAACCATTCCTCACTTGCCTACGGCTCGTGAGTAAGGATTTCTCTCAAGTGAGGCAATTGCTCACTAGTTGCACAAATAACTATTCTCTTTGTTTGTCCTATATATTTCTTATCACATGTATTACAATTTATTTCATAAATTGCTGACCTCTCCAACAACGGAATTGTATCTTTTGGGTTACCTAATAAATTTTTTAGAGAGTTTTGGTTTTTGTAGGCTATTTTAATATTAAAATGACTGAAAATAGAACCCAGACCGTTGGTGAGGAATGAATCATGAGGTAAACTTATATATCTAACTTTAATTTCTTCCGGTTGGAGTGTTGTGGAATTTTTTCTAAGATTTTTTAGTTTCTGTTTCCTTAATATATTATCAATAATTTTAGGATCAAACCCATTAAACTGAGCTATTTCTTTTATATTATTTATTTCTTTGTTCCAACGCTTAAAAGTAAGAGGGATGTTAATGGCCCTGTTAATCATACTATTAAATGCTGCTAATTTGTGTTGAATACAATGGTTGGATTCGCTTAATATGAATCTGTTATTATTTGTGGGTTTTCTGTAAATGTCAAATTCTATTCTATTTTTATTTCTAATACATAACAAATTTAGAAATGGTAAACTGTTGTTTTGTTCTACTTCATGAGTAAACGTGATAGAGCTATGTTTACTATTAATTTGACCAAGAAAGTCATTAACACTACATTTGTTGAGATCAGAAATTGCAAATATGTCATCAACATACCTCAACCATATTTTAGGAAAATAGTTAAGGGTATTTTGTAGCTCCTCTTCAAATTTACTCATGAAGAGATCTGCTATAAATGGTGACAGGCTATTGCTGTACCAATAACTGTTGGTAAAATTCATTATTAAATGCAAAGAAATTTAGATTCATGCAAACCTCGGTCAATTTTACAAGCTCATTAATTTTCCCAGGTTATCATAGTTTTAGTTTTAGTTTTTAGTTTTAACCTACACTCAGGTTATCATAGTTTTAGGTTTAATTTTATTTTAGTAATAGATATGTAAGGTTAGATTTAGTTTATAAGCAAGACCCTCCGATGATGATAACCATGTTATCGAAATGTACATCAGGGCATTAAGTGGATATAATTAATAAAGAACAATCAATCAGATAATTGTGTTTTATTAAGTTCCAGTGATTGTGGTTAGGGGCAAATTCAAATTATTATTGTGAATTTCACCACAGTGCTCAACAAGATTGTAACATAACACTAGCTGAAAATATTATCAATAGGATGAACTAAAATTTGGCGATATATTTGCTGAATAACACTTGAAAAAACAATGTATTGAATGCGAAAATGTAAGATAACGTCATAAATGTTAGATTGTATTTTCGGATCAGAGAGTAGAGTATCATTTATGGACAAACCAGAAGTGGTTTTCGCACTACCATCAAACACGACTCTAAGCTTGGTAGTGCTGCTAAAATGTTTGAACAAGGCATGATATGGAAGGAAATAATGTGCTGTTTCTAGGCATTGAGTGTCTAAGCGGGACATATGATCAGCTTTTAAATAATCTGACATGAAGTTAGAATATATTTCCTTCTGGTCTGGTTTAGTATCAAATTTAGTTTCTAAATAGGAGAAATGACGTCGAGCCGTATTGTATGAATTTCTTAATAGAATAGGATCTTGAGAAAACAGAAGTGAGATACTATATCGCCCACTAACATCGCACTTAACTGTAGATTCATAATCATTTTTACAAATAATTTCTTCATTACATATTTTTGTAGATGCTGGAACTTCTTCTAGCGTCCAAAAATTCTGCAATAATGTGTGTAGGCTCATGTCACTATTTGTGAGCATGGGGATCGTATTTGATTGATAATTTGGGGGTAGGAACTGCTCCTATCAGACAATAACTAAAGATAATCTTTATGGGCGTTGGTAAATCAGTGCCTAAGTGTACAGTGTGGTCAGATAACATAAGACCAAATAAATCAGCACCAATGATGATGGAAATTTCTGAGTTGTGATTGAAATTAGGATCAGCAAAATGAAAATGTTTTAGTTTATCTTGCAATGCAGGAATTTTGTCAAATTGTGACTAATTAGCGTAATTTCATCAATCAAAATAACCTTGTCTGATTCTGTGAGTAGCTGACTATTTATTGTGTATATGGTAGTTAGCAGAGTGTTAGATGGGATGAAATTTAGACCAATTTTAGAAGCGCAACAATTCGTAATAATAGTAGATTGACTTGCAGAATCAAGTAATGTGGTAAACATGTGTGGTTTTTTAAGGTGTGTTGACACATTAACTAAAGCAGTACAAAGTAAAGTTGAATGAAAAAAGTTGATATCCGCTCTTTGAGAGAAAACAGACAATGATGAAATATTGTCAGATTTGGAGAACGGTAACACTTTGTTGTAATGTCTTGGCTTAATGAATTTCGAAACTACATTGCGATAACGTCAGCTGGAAGTAGATCGAGCATTTGGCTTGGTTTGGTTGATGAAATGTAACATCATGTGATGTTTATTATGACATGTCTTACATAGTATTTTAGAAGTACAATTTGTTGCAGAATGTTTGCCAAGACAATTAACAAATAAATGAAATTCTTTAAGGTTTTCATACTTTGCTAAAGGTGTGAGTTTATTAAAATCTACACAACGATAGAGTGTACGCGAGTCTATTTTACAAAGGAGACAATTTTCAATATTTAAAATAGACATATAAAAAACAGACCTTGGATCTTTGGCCCTTGGTTTGTTTAAATTTAACCCCTCGATGGGAATGGTCGTGGGTTCCTTTTTTGTAATGGCTTATATTCAGAAAATGATTTAATTGTGGTTTCTACCTGTAATGCATCTTCTAAATGAGAACACACAAGAATTAAAAAGTTGATTAATTCTTTCGATATGTGTAGTCCATGGTTGGTTTTACATGAACCTTCAAAATCTCGTCATGGCACATGATCTAATTTTCGTAATAAGTGGGTAATTAGCTTATATTCATTTTGTAGATTGTAATTAAGAACGTTTAGAGCTTGAGAATTTTAATGAAGGATATCTATTTGTTGAAGTAACTCGTTCAATGTTTAATTTGAGTCATGTCGATTATTTGTGAAATATGAAAATTAACCAACCTGCGAATGTTATGATATTTGTCACACAAGCTGTCCCATGCTAGCCTGTATTTGGGAGGTGTAATTGGTAAATTGTTTATAAGATTTAGCGGTTCATCAGCCAAACAAGAAATCAGTTATGAAAACTTTTCTACTGGAGTTAAAGATTGATTTTGATGCAAACATGTAATAAAATGTTGATAATTATTGCAAATTTCCAATAAAATGTTTTAAATTTAATTTCGGCAGATGGACAGACACATTAGGTCTTTGAGAGCTTGAATTCTGAAACTCCATTAAGGTTGTGGATTCATCTGTTTGTGGTAGTAATGTATTAATTAAAGAAATAATCTCGACAATTAAATCTGAAATTTCTTCTTGAAGTTTAAATCTGAAATTTCTTCTTGAAGTTTGAGAGTTTCACTTTGATCAAATCCTTTTAGATTTTCGAAGACATAACTTGTTCAAATAATTTATCAAAAGCAGTTGAGCAGTTTTGTGCATCTTCAAATAATGCAGTTAATTTGTTTTTAGCTGCTGAATGAATCCCAGCTGCAGATTCAGAAATAGCTTGGATTTATAATAATATTTTAGAAAGTCAAGTTTTCATGCCAATAGCTTGTCATGTGAATGTAATGAAACACATTTAAAAAAAAGAAAAAAAGGGGAGTGAAAATATTAAATGTCAAAGAAAAGAATTATTTATATATTAAAACTTACTTCAAAAGAGCAATATAGAGTGAAAGTAATTTCAACTGTAAATAGTTTATTGAAGTTCATTCAATGTGCTCCATAAACTAACAGTTCAGTTTTAGAAAGTTATAGACATAAATACAAAAATGACACTGCTGCCCGTGAAGGAGCAGGAAAGTTCATTGTCGGGGTCGATCATTATTGGACAACAACATTAAGCTGGGCACTTACTGCAAAGAACAAGGTGAGCAAATAAGAGATCAAGTGTATTTGTGTGTGTAATAGAGCATTTGCCAAAGTAAATTGTTAAGGGATAATTTTAGAAAGACATTGTTGATTCCGAGGAGGGTGGCGGGGTCAATTTCAAAACTTCGGTTAACTCAGGTTTGTGTTGACTTAGGTAGAAGGGCTTGTAATAAATGTAAAGATTAAATAATTTAATCAACAATACTAGCTTGGTAAAATAATGTATAAGTGTAAAAATCAATAAATTAATGTAAATGGTTAGAATATATTTATGTAGATATTGGTTGTTCTTAGGTTAAATGATTGTTAGAGTAAATTAAGCTAAATTTATAACATTAATAAGGAAGGAAAGTCGTATAGAAGAGAAACTATTTATGCTAAAGACCGTAGGTACTTGGTGGTATTCCATTTTAAATAAATTAAAACAACATTTTTTTAGTATAAACCAATTCATTCTTGTATAAGTCCTTTTGACAATGCTTTAACTAGCGAAACCACGGTCGGCAAGTTTTAATTAAAATATTGTTGTTTTAATTTATTTAAAATGGAATACCACCAAGTATCTAAGGTCTTTAGCATAAATAGTTTATTATATACACCTTAATCTAGTGTTACTGTAGAATAGTTATATCCATGTTACAAGTCTATCGGAAGTGCTGTCCTGTCATGGACCATCCCCATACCCACTGTATCTCTCTTAGAATCATGTAACTACAACCTCTCTATGAATCATATAACTACATCTCTCTTTTTAAGAAATATTATACTCTCAGACTCAGGGAGAGTGTCAATCTAAGTTTGAGAAAGTTGGCAACTTTATTTTAAGTAGAAGTATTAATTGCTTTTACTGAATTTGTTAGGAAAAATATAGAGGAAAAATCAACTATATAAATTCTGACGCAAGGCAAGATATCTGGCTATGACTCCAAGGTAGTATGTAATTGTTAAATTGACCTCAAAACCATGGCTTAAACTAACAATATAAACCTGTTTTGGGGCCCAGAGCATAAGAGTATTTCTAGGAATGAGGGGGGGGGCACAGATGCACTACAGCAAGAGCTGAATGCCCCTTCCATCGACTCAAAAGCTGTATGTGGATTATTTTCTAATTTGGCACATCTCCCAATGGGCCTCGAAGGAACATAAGAAGGTTTGGGAATGAACTGAAGACATTGTACATTCTAAGAGGATGCTCAAGCTAAACTGGTCAGACGTTCAGAAAGAGGTTGAATTATTGACTAGTCAGATGTTCCACAGTCATCTAAATAGAATTGGGGTTTCATGTACCAGACTTTCTGTGTATGAAATATGTTGAAGTTGGGGAGATAACTCATCATATAATTTTGACTGCCCAGCTTTGAGCAGGAAATGGATTGTGTCCTTATCGTACTGTGGAGTGAATAGCAGAGAGGAGACTACATCTGAAGTATCTCAATTTCTACAATAATCTGAGATTGGATTGGAACCTTGCAATAAATATAAATATATATACACATACGTTAATATCTTAAAGTTAAAATTGTTACAAGTTCCATTAACACTGATCTCCTTTTAAACATAACATTCCCCAAGTTTCTGCCATTTAAACCTATAATTTAAATTTCATAAATTTTTATGAATTTGGTATGTTAAACAAGTTTTACCCAGCAATATTGAAACAATCACGCCTATTCAATGATGAGAAATTTACACAACAGATGAACTGATGTTATGCTGATTTTTTGCTTAGAATCTCAACCAACTTAGTATGGCGGAATCACTAAAGCTCCAGCTATTATTCATGGTGAATTTACCAACCTACATCCTTTAAACACAATTATGTGATGCAATATAGTTACAAATTTCCCACAAGTAGTTCACAGGTATTTTCAGCTTTCACAAGGATCAAGATGTAATCAGTTTGTTTCAGGACTGTCCATACCTTGTAATAGAGACAAATTCCATAAAAATACAACCTATTAACTGACCTGTAACAAAGCCTTCTCGGGGATAACTTGAATGCTAACTGGTAAAAAAGAGACTTTGCACTAATAAACCCTTCAATAACCAATGACAGACTTACATTTCCTCAATTTTCTTCACCAATATGTCTCAACGTTATTATATCAAAATTCCCAATTCTGCAATATATATTTTGGGAAGCCAAGATGGAGGACCTTTGTAGATTAAAGAAATTCAAATCTCCTTGATTTTCCCCCTTTTTTTACTTTAAACCAGTTTTTAAAGTTTCTATCAGTAGAGGTGTTAACTCCATGTTTTCTTGGCCGTTCAACTTCCACCTCATTCCCTGATACATTACAATGAATCGGGGTCCACTGGAAGCGTACTTATTTGTATATTATTTGGAGTTTGTAGTAAATTTCTTGATCATAACAGAAATATGTTGATGCTTTAAATGACGAAACAGCATACAGAGATAATCTGGAGTTGGTATTCAAACATATATCTGACTGGTACATCTTTGCAAATCTGAAGGGTTGTAAGTATTGCCATTAATTCAGTTTCAAGACAAGCCGATGACAAAGATGGTACAAAATGTATATTTAATGTATGTATGTTGATTCTGGAATCAGATTGGTGGTTCTTAGGGTTTAATAAGCCATCTGTATAGACATGAATGTGGTTTCAATATTTTGTATTTATCACCTCCTTGGCAGTTTGTCTTAGTACTTCTTCATTCTCTTGTTTTGTCAACTAACTGAGAAGATCAATCTCAAATGTTGGGTATAAACTAGGATTAAGGAGGGATAGTATTGACAGGTGGAATCAAACATATTTTATTAAAACCAGTAAATTTTGAAGAAAGTATTGTTGAAAGAGATGACCAGATTTACTACATAATTTATAACTAATTACATGATTTCATCCAACTAATACTTTTCAAATAAATACAAAAATAATGTTTGTATGAGAAATAACTAATAGATGGTCCAACAGAACAAAGTACTAAAAAAACAAAACAAAAAAAATAAAAAATAAACAATTAACTGATGGTATCTAACAAGTACAACTTTGTACAATAAGTATAGAAAGGACAACAAAATAGTATTAGTGTGAATATTTTACATTGAACAATGTTGTTAGTTAAATACCACATTAACAATTAATTTTCACATTCAAAATTTAGTATTACCAGTCATTGTTTCGACAGGTTACTAAAATTTTATATTGTCTATAGTTAAAATATAGTTTATATCATGATTTTTAGATAGAAACAATTCATTTTTAAATGGCTAGGACAAGGTTGTAAATTTAAAATATTGGAAATTGGTGTTTTAACTGAATTTCTAGGGAAACTGTCATATCTGCACAAATTTTTCATCTGATTTTTACAAAAGTGTATACAAATATTGATAATTACAATCGCTTTAGCTGAAAATTTGGTCAGATTTTAGTCAGTGTTTTAGAATTTTTGTTAACATTAAATGTATATAAAAAAATATAGATTTATTTTATATGTAGTAAATCCTAAGATAAATACTATGCACACTTGTACAGCTTCCTTAATTTCTAAGATATTGAAGGTCCTTTACTATGTAAATACTATGGGAAATAATGAAAATTAGCTTATTTCACAACAAATTTACACATAAGTTGCATATTTCTACTACTTTAAAGAGAAAAAAAATTAGTTACAGAAACTAATGAGATTTACCTTCAACAAAATTCTGTTTAGAAATTCCAAGTTCTTAAGTTTATCCTTGTTAAAAATTGAATATATAAAATGTACCCTTACATAAAGAGGTATTATTATGTTTTTTCATAGTACACGATCAATAAATTATAAAATTAATCATTTTTATTATACTTAAAATTAACTTCACAATTGATGTATTACTCTTTATATTTCACATGGTTCGTTCATATACTTTGAATGTCTCAAGTTGTTTGTAGAAAATGGTAGAAAATATTCCTTAAATATTACACCAACACATATCGACTGTTTTAGTTGTTGCATACAAGACCTAAAAAGCAAAGAACAAACCAAATGTACGAATTGTTATATAGTACTGAATCTTAACAACATTCTTATCAATTTAATGAGTAGTCTATCTACACATTAAGCAAAGATTTGGTCCAGAGGTTTTTTAAATATTATATTGATCAAGTTTAATTAAAACATTTCAAAATGGAAGCGGTTTTAAATCATTACTAATTAAAGAAAGAATCATAACAACTGAATTTATAAAAAATATAAACATTTTATTTCTGTTTCAATTCCAGGGGTTAAATATGTGTTCCTATTAGTCTATAGGATGATGAAAATGTGAATATTCACTATTACAAGTCACATAATTTACTGAGTATTCAGTGCGGATAATCTGTACAATTACCTACTTTAAACAAGATACTTGTATTACTTTCAGTAGCATTGAGAAATTGTTTCTGGTCCGCAGATTTCCGCTTCACAGAGGGTATTTTCAAAGATTGTTTTTTATTATTATATAGGAAGTGGGTTTTATACCCTAGACATCTTGGCCTAAAAGACTTATTTTGTACATTTAGAAGGATTAAAGTGATGAATTATGAACTTGCTAAATTTAAATATTGGACATAAACACAAACATACAAAAACATCACATAACACTATTAAATTGTCATAAAATTATATGGATTATTGTTAGGCATTTTACAGCTGCCATATACTACGAGTTGTATTTATAAACTGTCACACCAGTAATCACAATCCATCTAGTCTATAATCAAAACTCTCTAGCCATAAAAATTCTTCAGTGTTTGTATTTATATGCAAGAATGTGCAATGTAAAATCCTCATACATCATAAATGTAACCTTTAAAAGCAGCCCTTGTAAAGTGGAATTAAAGTCAGGAAACAAACCAATAGAGGAACACTGAACGTAATAAAAGTATTTCATTAAAATTATTGAGTATTTTAAATAATGACTAGAAAATCATCAATTTAGTCCTAAATACTATAGGTATACAATTTTAAAAAGTGGGTTCTTTTATAGCATTACTAGGTAAACACAACTTTTTATTACATAAAAAGAAGGATGAAATTACACTCTGTATCAGTTTTATTCTACAAACGATTCCCCGATATAGTAAAAAATATTATGAATATCACCTACTTACCTAAATAATCATCCATCAATGTGCCAATTGCAAACTGTAACAAATAAAAATTAAAATACATTAGTCAAAGGTAACAATTCTTTATTATTTTACAACTTCTTAAAGTCTAATACCCAACTCAAATACACCATTAATACTAATACTTTTGAAATTTGTTTACAAATCTTAATTATTTATTAATAAGAAAGTAAACCATAGGTGATGTGAATAAAGTTGAGAAGACACTTGTGAGCCTGCACTCCAGACTTCACCAAGTTCCCACTCCACATGTGAGTCTAGTCTCGGTTTTGATCTGAATAAATGTTCAGGTTGTTCGCAGAATCCCCACTCATTGAATGTTGAGTGGGTACTCCATCGAGTTTTTACTTGTTGTTTTAAATTGAAATCTTCTCAGTCTTCATCGTTTTATAAAACAAGTTGATGGGTGCCATCATGGTATTTACACAGCCAGATTATACAATGTAATAAAATCACATCCTCTAATTGTAATATACAAAAAGTTCGTTTTTTCAATCTTGTAAGAAATACTAAATGGAATTGGTATTTAAGGGTCTTACTCAGTAAAATAAGTAAGTTTAAAACAGTTGTTAACAAAGGTTTTGTGAGTTAACACTAGCGAGTATGGCGTATGTGTATATAATCAGTCCCTTTTTTTATGTCAGTATCTTGGCCTTGTTGGACCTTGAAGATGAACATAAGTGAAGGAATCTTCACTTGCTTCACAATCGGTGACTAGGCCCTGCCAGATGTGGTAGCTATATGAATATCACACGTTTTAGGAATGTCAGGATTTGAAATTACATTTTTGACAATAACTTCGCTACTTGTCATCGTATAAATGTGGAGTTAGTAAACTACATACAGAATTGAAATCTGCAAATTTTAATCTAATTTAGTATGTTATAAGTTGAACATAATACACAAGATATGAACAAAAAGCTATTTAAAATGTGTGCCATTTTAACATTTTCAATTAGATTTTTTGAATTTCAATAGGGTTCTTTCTATATGAGCACACTACAGTCGCCTTATACCTAAAATCATGTTCACATTACACGATATGTCAAAAAACAGTCGTAGATATTTCTGGCGATTACCAAACTTATATTATACTTTGTATACTGGTTAAGTAAAAAGGGAAAAAGAATACAAAATGGAGACCCGTAGTCCTGAATACTCTTAATAGGGTCACAGGGTCAGAAGAGAACAAAAGTTGGTCAAGAAAGACCTGACAAGAAAGATGAAAGGGAAGGATCTAGCCCAGACAATACAAAAAAGGTATAGAGATCCAGCTAGGGTCCCTCATGATTGTCACGCTCATACTCACTATAAATGATCCCCTGAGTAGGCCCTCCATCGAACCGTAGTCTTATCAACATATCTTATCCATATGAAGCCACTGTTTTCCTTTTCATTATGTGAGTGGTTTATGATTAAAACACTACATTTCGATCAATACATAATTATTTGATTTCTCTTACCTTGCTATTATTTATTTTGGGCGCTTCAAAGTCAGTAAATGTGGAAGCAAGTGTTGAAAGCTAGTTCAAATTTGTGTTAATAACCAAAAGATCTTCCCGTAGAGTTAAGAAATCAATGGTGCCAGAAATAAAAAAAATAGGCCTGATGCAGTAAAAGAAATAAAATTACGTTTAGAAACGGAAATGGGAGTGAGCTTAAACAAAAGCCAATCTGGAGAAAATTAAACTATAAAAATTGTTTTGCAGAAATGGGATATAGAATTTTAAAACTTTCTAGAAGGATAATCAAACCCATAATTGTGCCTATCAATAATGCATTTGATTTCATTCCATTCTATGATTATACAAATATCCATGAAGTATCTAGCTAGTGAACTCTCTCATATTATAAGTTGCTTCTAGATTCAATATAATTATTTAATACATTCAATTATTTTCCTATTTAAATACAACCCTCCATGCTCAAACGGCTATACTATACAAATGTGAATAAAATTGATTGAACTTTCAACACATAGACAATTATATTTCTCATGCTATTTCACTTTCTCCCCTTCAAGATTATACATTTGAAGGACATTTAATCCATAAATTGAATTTTCTAATTACAGCAGCCATCACATTGGAAACTGTCTTAAATACTGTGAGTGTGTGAATGTCGATATCTTTCCCCAACTCGATACTGAAAACCGAGGTCTCCGATGTAACGAAGGAATACTTTCATCTTATAATAATAAATTTCCTTGTATGGTCCGTCTTATGACTTCAGTCAATTTCTACATTATGACATGTTTCAGAGTCGTAATTCTATCATTAGATATCCGTTTAATTATTCACTCTGAAGAGCTCGTATCACATAAAATTTTTTACCATTATATAACACTTATACTAACAAAAAAATAATTAAAACAATCATGTCTTTTACTAGGTGTGCACCCGATAATAAATGAGTCCTACTGATGTTTATCTCTGTTAACCTTTGATAAGTGGTTGAGGGCTGTATCGTAAGCTGATGGGACTGGAATGAAAGCTGATCGTTCAAAATGTCGTCTGGTTTATTTTTGAATGCTCTGTAAATTTTAAACTCTTCTTTAGCATTCATTATCCTCCCCTTTGTACGCTAATGTATGGTCTCTACACTAGAGTAGAAGTCGCCAGGTCTGTGGTTATTTTCTGTAAGGTGGTGTGCATATTGGATTTGGTAATATTGGATTTATTACTAGGAAGATGTTCTTTATATCGGTCTTTTAACGTTCTCCTGGTTTAAGCTATATTATATTTGTTACAATCTGGACAATTTATTTTGTATACTCCGGACTTTTTTTTTCCATAGGGGTACCAGTTCTACGCTTAAGAGAAGAATATATATTATTGTTTGTACGGAACGAAAGAGAGGTGTTGTGTTTCTTGAATATGTTCTTTAAGACGTTGGGTAAGAGGTTGGTGTATTCTGAGAAAATGTACTTATTAACACTAGTTGTGTCTATTTCAATGTATTTTTTATTTCATTTCTTATTGTAATTCTTGATCAGCTTGTCTATTAAAGTGTTACTGTACCCATTGGCTTCGGCTTGTAAATATATAAAGAGAGTGAGGTTTTGTATTTAATTGACTTTAAACATAAAAAAGTTAAGAATTTGCTCAGCTAAGGGTAGCAGAAGCTTTTTATCAATTTTGAAAAAGTAAAAAAAAAAAATTATTATTTGTTAACAAAAATTCTCAGGGTCGTGATTCTTTTTTAAGTGTACTTTGCAGTGGTTATTTGGTAAATGAGAAGTCCTTTTTTATTTTTCTGAAACTGAACATTTTTTATTAATGACATTAAATTTTATATTTATACAAATTTATCCTTAGTAACTATCTTAAAATTGAAAATTCTAGCTTTTCATCAATTTGTCCGTGTCTTTAAGAGACTTAAAATTTTTAAAGAAAGACTCTACTTTTTAAATCAGCTGCTATATGAGCAACTTAAATCTCATTATCAAAGTTTTTTTTTTTGGATTAATCTATTTAAATTGAATTTTGACTCTTAATAGTAGACATTCTTGTCCAAAAGAAATATTTAGCTTCTTTTTATAGGATATATCTAAAAAATCTTATTATTCAAAAATACACAACTTATATTTGTATATATAAAGAAAAAATATTAACTTAAATTTACAACATAATTATCTTAGTATTGTTTTTTATACATGTTACCACATTGTTGCATACGTTCCAAATTTTTCTCACAAAATGGTGTCCACAGTTTGATTAGGGAGATCCGCCATTTTCTCATGATGAACTAGAGCTGGTTGTCTTTGTTTTGGTTCATGATTTACAATTTGTCACATGCATTTCTTCCTTTTTCATTAAACAAGGTTGTTTAATAATAACTAAGTGTCTTTTCACAAGAAACACCCTTTGCTAAAAGTTCATACAACAAAGGAATGCAGACCGTGTCACGTGTTATCACTGGACTAACCGTTTTGTCTTTGTCAAATAATTCTTCACGTTAGCAACGTTCAATGATTATTCATGACACGACACTTTGTCTTTGAACATGCATAGTTTAAATAACCAGTTCACTTTCTTTACTTCAGTATACAGCGTCTTTTGTACAAATCACATTGTTCTATTCAAATTTATATCACTAAATACACGTCTGACCTTTATAAAAACTGTCTATGAGGTTTTAAACTGACTTTCGAAATGCTTTTGATTTAGTTTTCATTTCTTAACTTCATCAAAAAAAGTTTCTTTTACGAATCACATTGTTCTGATTAAACTTACATCACAAGGGTCCACGTCCGACTCTAGCGAGTACTGTCTATCAACCTTTAACGACTGATGAAGACTAACTCTATACACACTCGCATGCGGTTTTCTAACCAGGGGCTCACATACGTCTTTCCACGGAACATAGTCTCTACACCATTTCGCTTGACAACAGGCATCTTCTACTTCACATAAATAAAATTTCACTCCAATACTCATTCTATCTTAAAACTAAACATTATTTATTTTAAATACATATTTTTGGAAATCTATTTTAATTTCTCTTTCCCTTATTTTAAATGTTATTTACAGATGTCCACTTGACTTACGTCGTCTTTCTTTCAATCAATCATAAAATTCCTTTTCATCAATTCTAATATATTGGTACCAAATCAAAATTTAAAAATTGAGTATTACAGGCTATATGTTTGATGATATTGATTTCATTATGGTAGTCTTTTTTGTTCAGTGGGACCAATGGAAGGCTGCCATTTTGTGGTAGTAGGGGTGATGTGATTGAGCGTCAATGGTGACGTCCGTTGTGGTGGGCTTGTGGTATATTTTATATTCAAATTTATCTAAGCTTTTTATGATGGTTAAGTCAAGGAAATTGAGTTGTTTGTTATTATCTGTTTCTAGCGTGAACTGGAGTTTTGGGTTGATACTATTCATGTAATTCACTATGCTGACAGCTTGGCTGGTAGAACCATTAAAAACTATGAACACATCATCGACATAATGACCGTAGAATACAATGTTTTGTTGGTACTTGTTACTATTAGATAATAGGTGTTTATTTTTATAGTTATTCAAATATATGTCAGCTAATAGTCCTGAAAGGGGTGAACCCATTGCTAGCCCGTCTACCTGGGTGTAGAAGCTATTTTCGAAAGTGAAAAATTTTGAAAATGCACATGTTAATATGTGACGAGCTCTTCAGAGTGAACAATTAAACGGATATCTGATGATGGAGTTACGACTCTGAAACATGTCATAATGTAGAAATCAAGACGCACCATACAAGGTGATTTATTATTATAAGATTTAATTGTGACTTGGTACCAAAACAATATCAGAATACTTTCATCCGGTTTTCAATTGAAAGTACTCCACCACAACTTTTGGCTTTTCTAAAAGGGTCGCCTAACCACTAATCACTTTAAATTTTTTGTAATAAATCAATACAAATCACGCTTGTTCCTGATAAGCTTGCACCAACAATAGATATGATTTCGCACATATCTGATAATAAACTAAGCACTCAACTATGATGAGCTGCTATTTAATTAGACTCCTATATTTCAGAGTGGGTACTCAAGATCATGTTTTTATTCACCTGAAAACGAGAGTGGGCACTCGCCTTTAGAGAGTGCACTCAACGAATGCTGGCCCATTTTTACTCTTGAGTAGTTTCTGCATTTTATTCAACAAAACTAGGGTGGACACTCGAAAACATTATAAAATGAGTGGGCACTTATTTTTATTCACTTCTTTTAATATGCTAAAAATTACAAAATATAGATACAATTTAATACAGTTATAAAACAGAATAAAATAGTTTGATAAGCATATTTTTGGTTCCAAGTCACAATTTAAATAAAATATTTAATTACCTTAGGTCCGTCTTGTGACTTCGTTGTTGGTTGCTTCTTACATCAATGCCGAGTTCTTCAAAGTGAACAAAGTAATTTTCTGATGATGGGGTTATGGCATCGAAACATGTAAGAAGCAACCAACAACGAAGTCACAAGACGAACCTAAGGTAATTAAATATTTTATAAAATAGTTGTTTGATAATCTGTTTTTGCTTTATAATTTAAAAAATCTTCAAATGTATAAAATACTCTAGATTTAATTAGGACCTTAATAACTAAAAAATTTGTGAACTTGTTATTTTCTAATTTTATTAGCTTTGGTAAACCATTTGTAAGTTGTATCCCCATATAACTTAACCTTTAGATAAATCAAATTTTATCATTTTATTTTTCCATGTTTTTTTATGAACTTTCCAAATTTTATCTGCTTAACATAACATTGATATTACCAGTCACAAATCATATAACTTTTCCTTAATGATAAACCAATGCCCATTTGATTTAATATACAATTAATATACTCAGATCAGGTCAACCTATTATCAAGCACAAGTCCAAGATTCCAAGTGCAATTTATATTGGACAAATTCCTTCCTATCATTCATTATCAAACCACTGTCTCAAATTTTAATCCTATAAAAAAAACTGCATATTATATTTTATATATATTTATAATGGGTTTCTCTACAACAAAAGTACAGTGCAAGTCAATCTAGTAATTTGTTTTAAAATATATCAGAGTTCCATGGTTCACTAGTTCAAAAACTTACACAGATTTTAATCAATCTTGGTCACAATTAAAAAAAAAAATTTATAAAACACACAAAAGAGGGTTTAAATTTTTTAGTATATTCCTGCACAATGGAAACAGTTACCGAATACTTACAATTCCAGATGCATCCACTCTTGTTCCAACAATTTTTAGTCTGATTTCATCATCTGCTTGTATTACTACATCCTATACAACATTTTAAAAACATAGAATTGTATAATTTATTAAATAAATAAATAATAATGTTTTATTCTGTAATCTAAAAAAAAACAACTTTAAAATGGAAACAAAATACAGTGTACTCCCGAAAAACTTTCTAACAAATTTAAAACAAGCCTACAACAGTATTTCAAAGATTACAAAATACTCAGAGAACCATAGGGAAAGGAGTTATACTATTAGATCAATCAGAATTTCCTGTATCAAGAATGTATTGTACGTAAAAACCATACTTATCTCAGTAATTAAATAAATTAAGATGAAAACCAACACTTCTTTAGAGTATATCAATGGTGGTAGAGTAGGACGACATCTCGGAATCTCCTACTATGGCAGCAAGCCCTTTAATTGGTTGAAATAATTTCTTTGATGATGATGTAATTATTTTGCCAAACGCACTATTACTGTTATATAAACAAGATAATTATGAAAGTAACTGTTTAGAGAAATTATTTAACCCTATCATACCTTTATTATATTTTAATTTACCACTTTAAAAGTTGTATGTTCCAAAATATATCATTAATTCATTTTCATAGAAAAATACGGTAATCATTTAATAAATTCACCTCAAATCCACACGAACTTAAATGCATACAAGAAAAAATTCAGAAGGCACGAGGTTCAAAGTTAATTTGTTATATGCTATATTTCGGTTGAACCATTACAACTTACTGTTTATGAATGTCATGTTATCTTAAGATTTTAAAAAAACCAATATCGTTTTTAGAAATTGAAGAATAAAATTAGAAATATTTAGAAACTTCCATTGAATTCGGTGGCTTTTTGAGACTTCCGTAATCAGAAGATACTCTGAATATGATATTAAAAACACGATTATTTATATTATTAAAACTGTACTAAATTAACGAGGGAACAAATTATTATACATACCTCATCCTTGGTTTTGTAACAGGGGGGTGTGAAATTTGGGCAAAAGGTCATGTCAGCTGGGATTGACTGAAAATACAAAAAATAATATTATTATCAAATTATTACTGCTACAATAAACAAATCTTTTTAACAAAATGTATAATACAATTAATTGTTTTAAACATTGATTTCTCTACTATATCCATTATTATAAACTTAGTATTATAAAGGAGGAAAGTAATAAAAATGTTTATCACTTATTTTTATTGTTGTCAATGTAATGACCAAACAGAGTACTGACCACTGTAAAGATGTGTATTTGCCATGATGAAAACCTCTTTAACATTACTTTTTTTTTCTTCTCTCTCTCTCTCTCTCTCTCTCTCTCTCTCTCTCTCTCTCTCTCTCTCTCTCTCTCTCTCTCTCTCTCTCTCTCTCTCTCATCAATTGGTTATTAGTAGTGATGTGCGAGCCCTCCAAATTTTGAGTTTCGGACAACGAACCTTATAGCACTCTCGATTTTTTAAGTCTGTCTAATATGATTTTCTAAATAAGACTTGATTTTATTACAATGGTTTGATTTTTCAAATTCGGGGCAGTTTTCTAATCAGGTTTTGCTTTTACAAGCCTGGTTCGGTTTTCAAACAAGGTCCAAATTGATAGAATAGTACTGCAAAGAAAGCTCAATATAACATGAACTGATGAAAAACAGTCACAATTGAATCGGATATGAAATTTAGTCACCCTTCTCATGAGATAAAAACAAGATAATGTGTGTACATCAGAGGAAGTGACCAGAGAGAAAGGAAATAAGCAGCTGCCCAGATGGTCCCCCCCCCCAACTTGTCCGCTTGAAATGAGAAGACTTTATTGTTAACACTAATGACATAATAAAATCAAAATGTTCCCATTTTAATAGTTTTATTTAAACAACAGCCTGTTTTCAAATTATAACTCAAAGAAAATTGAGAAATTTTATATATAATTCATATCATTTACTCAGTAGTATGTTTCATTAATACTGTCAAATTTGTTATTGAAGGGACTATATTTATGAAAGTACACAATTGAACATGTATCACAAAGCAACATGACTGAACTCAAATAACACAGGTCTACAGTAGTTTTGGTGCCAAAGTTTTGAGAGCTGATTTTAAGTATATTTGGGGTGCTGAATCCAAATATGGTTTTAGTTTTCCCCTATCAGCTCTAGTTTTCAAGATAATTTAATTGATATGTCAGTGCTTACGAAATGAAGCATAAATATACTGATATGGATATATTATATTGAAATAAAAACACAGAACTATTAAAGATATATAATTACAAAGCTATTTAACTAAGTCAAACCACAATAAATCTTTATAGTACAGTTTAACATATATACAATTATTTTTGAGAAAGCAAAACTCACTGAATATCAAAATAAAACATTACTTAACTCAACGCAACGGAAGCTTCTTTTGCGCAATTTCCTTGAGTGAACTGACAAACAGTCACGTTTCAAACTCCAGCAGTAATCGGCCATCATATGGGCATCCCATCTTCCTTGGTCCTCCATCGTTTTGATATCTTGGTGAAATCTTCCACCTTGTTCTTCACTTGTGTCACCTAAATTTAACAGGAAAGCTGTCCAAGTGTCTGTGTAGATAGTGTACTTTGATGCTCGTACTACATCCAAGTGTTTGGAAGTTATTCAGCATAGGGTTTGCCAGCTCAACATAGTTTTCACTTTTGTGATTTCCCAGAAAAATTTTAATATACCTAAAAATGAAAGCCAAGCTTTTTTTTCTCGATCTTATCCATTGACTTTACAAAAACCTGATCTTTTGTAAGACAAGTAGTCTTATCTGTGGTCTATCAAAGATTCCAGCTTTAAGCTTTTCCGTACATATCTGGGGCAGCTTTCTTCCTATGTAGGCAAAACATGGTCCATTAGCATCAAGGGCCTTAACAAATCACTTTATTAGGCATAGCTAGATGATTTTCTCCCGTTCAACTAGACTCGTAAATATTGTTTTTTTGCCCAACTACCAAGCTTTCTCTCTTAGGCCACTCTCTTTTTATCCAATGGTTTTTTGGGTCCCTGCCCAGAGGCACAAGAAACAAGGATATTTTGTATAGCCGTTTTGCTGCCCAAGAAGAAAGTTTACCATTTTTAAGTCTACACAAATCACCCAGCGATATTGTTGGTATTTTATCTTCTGTAAGACCAAAGCTATTGTTTCATACTCTTCTTTCATTACAGTTGAATGAGCAATCGGTATTGAGCCAAATTTGTTACCATTTTGAAGTAGAACACATTTTAAACTACGCTTGGAGCTTACAATAAACAAACACAAATCATTGGCATCGTAGTGTGGAAGTCCCATTTTTTTTCTAAGAGCCTCTTAACATCTAAACAGAAAGTAAGGCTGTCTTCTTGATTAAATAATGGTATGAGATCCTTTTCCCTTGTTCGATAGAAAGTAATTTTTTTACCTTGTTCTAGTAAATTCTTTTCATTTAATCTTGAAGCCAGTAACTCCGATGCTTCCTTCGATAAGTTTAAATTTCTAACGAGGTCGCTTAGTTCCTCTTGATTAAACAGTTGTGGATTTGTTGATACCCTCTCGTAATCACTGTCACTGTCATTATTAGAGTCAGGTATATGTTCAAAAAAGGTCTCGTTCATCCTCGCAAATCTCAGGTAACTTTTGAAATATTGGGATTGGTATTTCCTCTGAGTGGGGTACTGGGTGTCTAGCTGATGGCAAATCAGGGTATGACCATTTTTGGAGATTGTTTCGATTGATCCCTGAAACATTGACCAGGCAAAAATAACAGTCATCAACGTGGTTTGTGGGTTCTCTCCATACCTTTGGCACGCCAAACCTAGTACTTTTTTCTTTTTCCCGTGGTCCACTGCCGTAAATGTTCTGTACATGTTTTACACACAATATGTGGTGCCCATGTTTTATCTTGATCACCAAGACGAACACCAAAATATCCAACATATGCAAGTTTCACAAAGTCTGTAATGCTTTTCCTATTTTCTTTTAACGTAAACTCTCCACAAATAGTATTAAAAGAACTAATTTCGGGATGTGACATATCTACAAAAGTAGAGCTTTATATTTGGATTCAGTAACAGAAATATAGTAAAAATCAGCTCAAAGATTAACGGCACCAAAAAATTTTTTTTTCCTGTAGGCCTGTGTAATCTATCAATAAGAGGATTTTTATTATTCAACATTTTACTAGAGGAAAACAAGGATTCCCCGATAGGTAATACTAGCTAAATCTCTGAGGATGATAACTATGTCATCGAAGTACTTATTAGATTTATTATAATCTTAGTTTTGTTTCTTGTTTTTGATGTTCAGAGTAGCCTTGTTTACTTTATTGTGAATATCGTCACAGTACTCTTTGGACATCTTATTTTTATAGAGTATTAAATAATAGAACCTTAAACTATATTAGAAGGTGTAAAGAATTTATAAACGAAGAGTTTGAAAATTACAAATTATTTTGAATCTAAAAATCTTAAATGTTTATTTAATGAAAAATTGCTCAGCTTTATGGGCGCCAGGTAGCTTTAGCTTACCAATTTTGAAAAAGGGAAAAGTTAATTGTTATTGCATAAAAGTCACTCAGGGTCGTGGATACTTTTAAAAGTGTACTCTCAGTGGTTTTTGGTAAATAAAGAAACCTTATTTGTTGTGCTGAAACTGAACATGAATGTTTATTATTGTTATATAAATACACATATGTTCATGGTACAATTCTTAATATTATCTAAAATCCTCATAGCATAAATTTTAAATTATTCTGCCTTGAAGAGGCTTAAATCCTTTTTTAATACTCTACGTTAATAGTTGCAACTTTAAAGAAATATTTTAATAATGAGCTTTTTTATATTATTTTAATTTTAAAATGCAATTAAGTTTTCTAAATTTACTACATACAATTATAATTATTTATTCATTAAAACAAATTTCTAAAATTTTTATATCAAAAGTTCCTTTATATACAAAAGTTACATGACATTGTCTATCATTCTTTGTTACTGCATATGGGCTTCTGCAGGATGAGAGTCCTTTTGTAGTGAGCTTTCCTCATCTTGAACTGCAATCTCCTTGTAGACACGTTTAGCACGCCGGCGATTAATTGTCTTTCTTAAGTTCACAGTATCACACACCAAGTTCATCGTTCTACTGAAAACTATTGTCTAAAAATCTCCTCGAACAAGAATACGTCTTACAACGTCAAAATCGTCTCTAAACTTGTTAGATTATTAACATTCAATATTCTAAAACTACTTTTAGACAGTAACATCTCTAACTAACTCAAATGTCACAATAAGACTCTACTTTAATAGTTAACACTACATTTTGTAAAACTTGCTCTACACAAAAATACGTCTGCCTAGGTCAGAGACCACCTCAAGACTCAATCAAGCATGCTTGTCCTTTTCACATCACGCGATCCAGGGTTTACCTTTCTGATCCCACGGACACTGTTCAAATCATTTGCTTGACGACAAGCTTTGCCTATTTTCACAACATAATTTTTTAACTCAAATATTCACTACAACTTACAACTAACATTTTATACATCAATTTTGTATTTTGGAAATCTATATTTAAATTTTATTCACCCTTGCTTTAACATTTACATTTAGTTATTCATTTGATCCACGTTGTCCCCCCTCCAATTCAATTACAAATTTCCCGGTTTATTTTTATGATTCAAATCTTAATATAACTATTTCTTGGTTATCCAAGTTAAAATTACCATTTTAGGTACCACAAAGGTGAATAAGAAAAAAGTGCATAATCCAGGAACTGAATAACCCAGGTAAAACAGCGTTCGTGGGGAGAGCTGGTGAGGAGACATAATAATTACAGGCAAGAAATAGATACTGATTGTACATAAGAAATAAAAACACTAAGCAGAAATCTTACTTAAAGTTAGCATTTTTATATTTTATTAGAAACATTCATTTGGAGTTTGAAAGTGGCGATTTATTTCTTGAGATATAAATAAAAGAAAATCAGTTCAGGTCTGATAAAAAAAAAAGAAGAAAAATATCATAATTTTTGTGAAAACGTTAAATTAAAAAGTGTGAAAAACAGAAAATATAATTAAAAATATTGTAAAAGAGAATAAACTAATATGTAAAATTTTATTTTTGAATTCCATAATTGTTGATGAATTTGTGTTTAACTATTGTGATATGTAATATTGAATTTCTCATGCTCCAAGAATGAGTTAAGTCGAGGCATACTAATTAAAAAGATTATAAATATATAATATGATCATTAAAATGTTAATTTATCATATGAATAAAACAAATTATGAATAATGTTAAAAAATGTGTTGAGCAATTTATTGACTATTGTAGAGAAAGTTTAATTAATAATCTGAAAATTGAAATAGACTAATAAATAAAAGTTTCTTCCAAACATATTATATTAAAAAAAAAAAAAAAATTAACCTAGGAGTATATTATAAATTGGCGCTCACAACACAAGGCAAAAGAAAAATGATTTTAAAAATCAATATAACAAAATATGAGAAGAATATTATATACTTGTAATCATTTTATAATAACCAATGGATTATTTGCACAATGAAAACCTAATGAGTACACAGCATATATTTTCTAATGACGGTATTTTGTTTGTACCTTCAAAAAGGATAGAATTACTAATATAATATTTCTAATAATTTAAAGTTAATAATCTGAAAACCTTTGATTATTGAGCTGCGTTAGCTGGTGATGAGGAAACCCCTAATAACCCCTGGATAGGAAAAATCCAGTAAATTTAGAAAAAAGTAAAGTCAGTTTTCAAAAACACTAAAATTAATTTTTCAAAACTTAAACTAGATATAGACTCTAGAGTGAGAAAAGAACATAATTGAAACATTTGAATAAAATCCAATACACCATTTTGAAATAACTAAAAGTAGTTATCTTCCAATTCAAATTATGAAAAAATATGTAAGATTGGAAAGATTATTTGATATGTTTAGCTTAAGAAGGTATAAGTATTTAAGAAGGTATATATAAATGTAATGGCCAAATAAAGCACAATAAAAGATGAAATAGGGAGGGAGGTTGACTCAGAAAAGAAAAGGTAATAAAACGTAACCTCAAACTACTAACTCGACAACCAACAAGAATATGAAGAAGAAAAATCAAAAGGATAAAAAGTTGATTAAAGAAATAATTTAAAAAATTCAAACTAAAATAACTCGGAAGGTTACGGTCGTAGAACATTCATTCGAGTTTCCAGAAGAACCTGTAAATAGGTAGAAGATGACTACGTTTACAGAATTATAAAATTCCTACAGGCACAAAAGTTACAGCTAAAAAACCAAAATTGTCAAAGTTTATAAATTGAATAAAAAATGTTCGTGATTTTACAGGAAATATTGTATGTTTCTCACATGCATCTGGTGTCCTAGCGATACAAAAACACAGGTCGCAGGAGAAAAATATTGAATAGAAGAACAATTAAAGAGCAATTAGAAGGCAAATTGATAACAAAATAATTAGAATAAATTCTACAGTACATAATAAGAGGCAAAATAGACGAAACAACCCAAAATAACAGTGAAAAACACTAAAAGACAGAAGGGAGGAAAGGTGGAATATTATGAGGGAATATTCTCACTTTATCAAAACATAGTTTACTTGGTTAGTTAAACTGCCAAAGGTAAATTACTCTTAACAATTTATTCGACCTAGATATACGTTTCTGAAGAGCTAAATTACTATAAAAGATTTATTTGACTTGGACAATTTTCGACATAAAAATAAATTCTACAACTTCATACTATGACATAGTATTTAATTAAATTAAGGACAGGTTAAATGGCTGAAATAACTGACATCAATTTAATGAATAACTAAAAGTAAATCATCAAATACATTGATTTCAAACCAATATCACAGAGCCAAAATCATAATAATAGAACTTCAATTTACCTAATCAACTTTAAACGAACTTCAAAATTTCAACATTCAAGATCAGCAAAGCAGTATATGGGAAGAAACACCAGATGAGCAGCTCACAAGAACTACTTCACCAATTTTCATCAAATTTTGGGAAATCACATCAAGCAGTTTTGGTACTCTTCTAGCAGTTTCAAATACAACACAAAATGTTGCAGCGATTCTACTGAATTCCCAGGAGCCGAAGGCAATATATGTATTCAAGTAATTCCTACTTATTTTGATTAAATACCCACTTCTACACCGGATATATAAAATAAAAAAATTTAATAAAAGTAAAATCAATTTGTTTTTATAATAATATATTTATCTTGCTTCTTTGGTCAAGTTTAAATAATTTTAAAAGTGTAAAATGTTTTAATATAATATATATCTTGATTTAATTTTGTTTACTAATAAATAGCCAATTACTATTTTAAAATTTTCTTTTTATGTAACTTTGATTAAAGATAATTTATTTTGAAATTTACAAGACATAAACGATTAATTTAAATTCTTTGCTTTGTGTTTTAATGTGATTACAATCCTATGAATTAATTTTAAGATTTTGATATTTCAATTATATGTGCTCTAAATAGGCTAATAAATAAATAATATATATATAGACAGTTTTTTAACATAGAAAAGAATCAAAAACAAGAGGTAGTTAAAATCAATTTTAAGAAACTTTAGAAGTATCAAGTTTCAAAAACTAAATAAGAACCCAATCCTAAAGTGAAATGATTGAATTCTTACTTTGGGGTTTAAAGTTCATTTTCATTCAAACGTAAGAAGAGAAAACCCTACATTGCAAGTGGCTCCAGAAAGGTGAGATTGAATATTATTGTTTATTGCAGGAGACGTTACTCGTTGCAACCTGTTAGTTTACTTTTTTGTTCTATTTTAAATTTAACTAAAAAATGAGCATAAAGTTTGGGCTAAAATTCTATAGTATCTTCAGTGTATTGTTTTGTTTTTAAAATATATGAAAAGAAAGTTTGTGATAAATTTGCTATGCTCATGTATGAACATAACAAAAGTAAGAATATAATATTCTTTCGTAACAGTTGTTCTGTCCTCATTTTGTGATGGTTGGCTACAAACAAAAGTTTATTTCCTATTAATAATTGTTAATTCTATAACTAGAGTACTTACCTGTACTTTTACACCCTGAAATTTCCAACGCGATTAGCTAAATGGTGTTCTCAGTGATTTTTAGCAAAACTTGATTTTGTTAATTATCTGATTTATTATACACAACCACTTTTGATACTTATTCTTAGTCTAAAAAATATAACCTTAACCTACAATTATAAAATTATTTACTTCAAGTGTTCATAGCAATTGTTGTTAGAAAAAATCCTTGAGCTTTGTCCATTACATTTTGAATGTTTAACCCAAAATATGTCCAGTACTTACGATTATTTCATCACACATAAAACTGTTCACTTCTGATATAAATTTGTTATTTTAACATTTCAACTTACATTGTACTTAACTTGAAATGTTTCACTATTTCAATTTGACTTCATTTAGACATATCGCCTCATTTTGATGACGATTATAAAAACATGTCTGACTGCTTCAGACATCTGAAGAAGAGGTGACTGGCAAGGACTTGCGACTTCCTCTCCCTCTCTCAATAAAATTCCTATAATTTATCGCATGTTATATGAACATGACCAATAAAAGGAAGTTTTTCTTAATATGTCCTTATATGGCTTGTCACACCATACAGAACTTCTGTATGACGTAACAGCTTGTTTCTTGTTTCAACATTATTATTCAAAATTATAGTTTTCACATTATAACAACTTTGTTATTTAAAAGTTCACTTTTATATTTTCAATTAAAAGTCCTTAATCTATGTTGCTTTTCTTAATCCAACATTTAATTTATAATTACAATTTATTTATTATTATTGACTACAGACCATTATTTACTATTAATTATTTTCCATTGCCAATTATTTATTGGTTGGAGATGTCCGATGCTTACATGCTAAACTACTAGTGCATGTAAGATCAAAAGGAATAAGTGCTTGTTTATAAAAATGTAAAAGTTAACAACAAATGACATGAAGTGAGCGTTGGTACATTCGAATGTATCAGTTTAAATAAACAAGTCTCTTAATTTCAGTCTGTCATTCTTGAAGTGAATTCAAAAATCTCTTATGAATTTGTGTTACTTAACTTATTCTGTCACCTAGTTAGGTCTATCAGCCATTTCTACAAAACCAGGTAAAAAAATAAAATAACAAATTAATTTACATACTAGCTATGATCAAATTTGGGATGGTACCAGGTAAACAAATTTTAAAAAACAAACTAATTTACATACTATACATACTAACTATGATCAAATTTGAGATAGTAAATGTTTTTAGAAGTTAATTATTATTTCATTAAATTTTGTTAACCACCGTAATTAATATTAACTAAAACATGTACTTGTAAGGACTTTGTCGAAATCTGTTTAACCCTGAATTTTTTTATCTTGTCTCATGTAAATTAAATCAGAATTCTATTTTAACTCATATTTCTTTCATTTATTCTTTTCAAAATTTATTTCTTTAATGTTGACTTTGTTTTTAACAATTACTAATATTTGTAATAATAATAATAAAATGATAATGTAATAATTCATGTTATTGAATAAACATTGAATCAGACATTTTGAGCCTGTCTAATGATAAATAATTTTCATTTCACAGTTTATACAGGTTCCTAAAATGTACTTTAATGATGTAAAAAATATATAATTTTAGTTACACTTATCTAGCTTTATCTTTTTTTTTTAAATTAATCATTTACTTTATAAACATAAATTAGTGCTTAGTATTGGTTTTTGTTTTAATTTATTAAAATTGAATGATATATAATATAGTCGCTTTGATTTTTTGAAGGCGGATAATAGACTAAACCTCTTTTAATCTATTTAAAAGGGTGGTGCAGCTAGCTAAGTTTTAGGTTTCCAGTCCCTAAGCGACTAGGTTCAAAATTTTCCAAAAAACCCCAAAAAGTTTTTAGATCAAATATAAATTTTTGTATAAGTTAAAGTGTACTTTAATTAAATTAAAATTTTGTTTTTTAAACATTGGGTAAGAAAGATGTTTATACAAAACTTTCTTTACACAAATGAGGTTTTGTAAAACTTCGTAATATAGAACAAAATTTTAATCACATTGATGTGTGAATTTCTTTTGTTGGGCCTAGTTAAACATGATGAGTGGAACTAGTTTCTAACAAATGAAATAGTGGTGATTAATAAAACAATATTAAAATTTATGCATGCAAATAAAAATAATACTATACTATGCTAAGATATACATTTTATAACTTAATTTGTACTGCCAGTGATGTCACAAGCTAATTAAATCCTCAAAGAGTTAAGCAACAAAAAGAATAAGGAAAATTTTATTTTGATCTAGCATAATTATTATGTAGATGCTTTTGATATATTTTAATCTCCACTCTATATAGTGAATAATTGTTGAATATGTTTCATACATCAGTATGTATTTGTAAATCTGTTATTGAAGTGAAAACTTCTATTGGCGCGTTTGGTACTTTTTGGGATGGCTTTTTCAATAGAAATCACATCACGCACACTACCGTAATCGCGTCACGCACCGTACCGTACTGCAACTTTAATATATAGAGACAACGGATACGCGCGCACAGCGTATATATAAACTCATATATCTGCGAAAAATATTGCACAAACTTTCTCACATACCCATATATATTAAAACACAAATCTACGAAAATTATTGCACTAACTTTCTCACATACCCATACGTATTAAAACTAAAAATCTAATATTGCACTAACTTTCTCAAACTTATATACATAGTCAAACTAAAACAATGCAAAAATATTGCACAAACTTTCTCACATACCCATACGTATTAAAACTAAAAATCTATGAAAAATTATTGTACTAACTTTCTCAAATCACATACATAGTTAAACTAAAATCAATGCAAAAATATCGCACAAACTTTCTCACATACCCATATATATTAAAACTAAAAATCTAATATTGCACTAACTTTCTCAAACTCATATACATAGTCAAACTAAAATCAATGCAAAACTATAGCACAAACTTTCTCACATACCCATATATATTAAAACTAAAATCTACGAAAAATATTGCACTAACTTTTTCAAAATTCGCATACATAGTTAAACTAGTATAAATGAAAAAATATAGCACAAACTTTCTCACATACACATACATATTAAAACAAAAAATCTACGAAAAATATAGCACCAACTTTCTCAAACTCATATAAATAGCCAAACTAAAAATCAATGCAAAAAATATTGCACAAACTTAAGTTTTCACTTCTAACGTGTGGTCTTAAGCACACCCAATATTTCTTTTTTTTATAATTACACATTTTTTAAGAAAGGTACAACTGTATTTACTGACATAAATTGGTACATTATGAACTGGCCTACACTTACATGGTGTGAAATAAAACATGACAGTGGTCCAATCTCTGCAAACATTCCAACCTAGAACAAAATGCATAATATATTAACATATACTGTAATAATAATTTTGTAAGGTAATATTTTAAGGGAGACATTTTAACACTATAGTAAGTCCTCCCCGTACAAAATTAATGATATAATAAAAAAATAATTCCTGAAAAATAGGTGGAGGGGGAATAGTGATGGCTTAAATTTTAATAATATGAGTGCATATATATATAATTTATTAAGATTATTTTATACTGCAACTACTATTGATAATTTTCTCAACTAACCTTCACATGGTAATTATAATTTTCAAGTTACTATAAAAGTTGTTTTAAAAACTTGTATATATAAATATCCCACTTTAATAAATATCCCATAGGGATACTGATACAAACATATTCATAATAAAAGGAAATTTAAATTTCACTGAGCCTCAAGAAAAGTGAATTAACTGAGTAAATTAAGAAATAAAAGACAAACAAAAAATAGTACAATTATTTGTTTACTTTATCTTAACAAGGTTCATATATAGGCTCCTTACCATATCGAGAACTTGGGTCAACACTCTTTATGACTTCAGGCCTTAGTCTGAATGGCTACATCCTTCACATGTGCAACAGAAGTTGTTCTGTCATACTGTTTCATAAGAGTAATCTGACAGACATCTTATTCTACCTACCATTAATTTTTGGTGGTAACTCACTGACCTTTAACCCTTGATCAGCTTGTAGTAACCTTGAGCATCTACGAGGGTTATTCATAAAGTAAGGCCCATCAGCTTATATTTATGTTAGCTGGTTTGAACACAGTTTCACGCATGATATCTATTGGTTAGTTATGAAGCCATTGCAATTGTTTCTTTGCTTTAGTAGGCATTTGCCTGTCGGTGAATGCAGATAGCAATGTCTATAACAATCGGTTCTCCCGTCAGTTGTGAAATGCGCGCTGTGATTCAATTTGTGTGTGCAAAATGATCTTCACCTTCTAAAATTCATCGGGAGTAGTGCCTTGTGTATGAACCTACAGTAATGAGTGAAGGAAAGGTTAAAAAGTGGTGTCGAGACTTTAAAAATGGCTGCACAATTGTATACCATGAAAAGCATAGTAGCAGGCCCAGTATCAATGACAAAATCATTGAACATGTGAACCGAAAACTGTGAAGTGATCGGCGATTGACCATTAGTTCAACTTGGCTGATGAATTTATGAAAGTTGGACGAACCTCTATAAACATGATTGTCACAGAAAAGTAGTTATCAAAAATTGTGGGGTGGGTGGGTATCGAAAATGCTCAGCGACCAGCGCAAAGTGCAAAGAATATGCAGTTGACAAGCGTTTTTAGACTGCTATCGACAAGATGGAGATGATTTGTTTTCCTACATTCTTACAGGTGACGAAATCTGGATATCCTACACCAACGTAGAATCGAAACAACAGTCAATTCAGTGGCGCTAAATCTGGATATCCTACACTAACACAAAATCGAAACTACAGTCAATGCAATGACACGAAATCTGGATATCCTACACCAACGCAGAATCAAAACAACAGTTAATACAGTGGCGCTATTCAAGTTCACCAAAATCAAAAAAGTTTAAGCAATGTTCATACGCAAAAAACTGCCGTCCGGCATAATCTTTCTTCACAACAACACACGTCCTCCCATCACTATCTTCACCAAGAAGAAGATTATAGATTTTTGTTGGGAGCTTATTGACCACCCGCCATATAGTCCCAACATTGCACCTCGCGAGTACTTGCTCTTCTTGCATTTGAAATGGTGGCTTGGTGAACAACAGTTTGAAAATGATGAGGAATTCAAAGCTGCCATTGTCAACTGGTTCAATTCCCAAGCGCCAAACTTCTATGCAGAGGGGTTAAAGAAACTGGTGCAGTGTTACGAAAAGTGCTTAGAACTGAATGGCGATTATGTGAAAAAGTGCAATAGATATAGTAAACTAAAACTGAAAATAAAAACTTTTTCTCACGACATATTTTTGAATGACCAAATGGCCCTTACATTATGAATATGCTTCATAATCTCCTTTTAATGGTACTTTAAATGATTTAAGCTTCATATTTGACAGGATAAACCACAAACTCTTGACCTGGTTGTATTATACCAGTTCTTATATTATCTACAATTATCACAAATCCCTTACCTTATTAACTTGTGTAACAACTGCATCTAAAACTTCTCCTTTAAATGGTCTAAATACTATAGCTTTGTATTTGACAGGATAAACCACAAACCCTTGACCAGGTTGTATTATACCAGCTCCTATGTTATCAATAGTTGTAACTGCTATCACAAATCCATACCTGAATAATAAAAACAACAACAAAATAATTAAACTTATGACCATGAAACATGTGAATTAATAAACAAATTAATCACTAAAGTCACATTATAGTTTTGATCAAAACCATACGAACGAACATGACATATGTACAAAACAAAGAAACACTATATTGAGTCGATTCCTATGTGTTTCTCATTATGTTCACTGTTTATGTCTAAAATGTGATGTGTATCACACCTGATGATGCTGTTTTGATCAGCAAAATAGCTGTTGTAAAGGTAAGAAAACAGAGAGAATTGCTTTAGATAAAAAACAAAATGTGTTTTATGAATATTGTTGTATAAATTAATAAACATGAATGTAGTGTTAAATTAAATCACCAAGTTGTAGTTTCTCTTGGTGTTCAATAAAGCATGGCAGAGCAATTAAAGTGGGGATGCTACTCTTCCATAAAACCGAATGATTTGTAGGATCCATTGCAAGTTTTTTCTCCACAGCCCCATTGTGATGTCAACTGTAAATTGAACTATTTGCATTATAACAAAATTACAACACAAATATAATATTTCAACACTACATTCTCAACATTAACCACTGTAATTTTACTTGAGGTAATGTTATACAAAGTATAACACTCATAACTATAGTGACCACTTGAAATACCCACGAAACAACTACAAAATATACATTAAACTCCACTAAACATACTGAAACAAAAGATTGGTCTTTTATTTCAGACTTGCTTCATAGTTTTATTACTTTTCAACTCAAAGGACCATTAGAATAATGGTTGGTCTAAGTTGGAGTGATTCTGTTGGCATACAGATCTTTGTCATAAAAATATATTTATAGTATCCTCAAGGAAGGAATGTGTCTGGGGTAGAGAGGAAAAGAGGGGCCCCCACACTTTGTTGCATTTACTTTCAGCGGTATAACCCCAATAAAAACACATAGACCTCAAATGCTTCTGTGTAAATGTGTACCCTACTTTCGTTTTTTATATCGGTGTAAATAAGAATAAAACGTTTACAAAAGTCTGTCAGGAAGTTGTAACTTTAGGAATTAAATGTAGCTAAGCAGTAATTTGTGTACCTAGTTTACTTGGAATGGGGTGTACCGTCAAGTCAGGCGAGGGAAGCAAGTAGAAGGGAGGACACACCCCTTATACCAGAATCCGCGATCGAACAACTGCACAGTAAAAACGCAGCATACAGGTCCTATAGACTTCCACCGAGAACACGTAACATGTCAAGTATTTTATTGCACCATGGTTTCAGATGAGATAGATGTGGAATCCAAGAGAGTCTATGATCAAATAATAGACCTAAAAATTTAGCAGTTTCAGTAATTTGAAGTTGTGTTCCGTCAAGAAATAATGAAGGCTGATAGTTCAGTTTTCAACGACTAAAAGCAATGTATTGCGTTTTGGAATCAGATAACTTGAATCCTGTCAAACTTGACCACAATTGGAGTCTATTTATTACAAGTGAAGGGTTATTTTGGCAGTTGCTACCTCGAGTAGCTACATATATAGCAAAATCATCAACAAATAGAGAACAGCGGGCAGGGCACTGCACATTAGCGGTAATACTGTTGATTGCCACAGCAAACAGGATCACGCTCAGCACACTACCCTGAAGGAGACCATTCCCAAAGTGATAACGATCAGACAACATAGTTCCAACATACACTCTGAAATATCGGTTGCTAAGGAAGTTCTTTATAAAAGCAAAAATATTACCATTTATACCCCATGATTTTAAAGTATTCAGAATACCTCCTCGCCAAGGCTAACCATAGTCCTTTTCCAGGTCAAAAACACTGCAACCAATGTCTGACACAAGAAAAACATTTTGTATGGCAGACTCTAATGAAACAAGCTGATTGGTAGATGAACGACCTTGTCTAAAGCCACATTGTTCATTACAAAGCAGCTGGTTACTCTCAACGTACCACACAAGGAGCCGATTGACCATTCTTCCGAGCAGAGCACATTAGTGAGAGAAATGGGACAGTAACTTCCTGGCACAGTTTTTTCTTTACCTGGTTTTAGAAGAGGTATTACTGTAGTGTCCAGCCAAGCATCGGGGAAACATTACTCCTCGAATATACAATTGTATATTTTTAAGGAGAGTCAGCTTCCCCAAAGTTGGGAGGTGTTTGATCATAGAATAAACTATGCTGTCTGGGCCTGGAGCGGAATCCCATCCTGACGACATAGCAGACTCTATTTCCTGTAAGGAAAATTGGGTATTTAATGGTGATTCTTCTGACAGACCTACTGTGAAAGGTATTGCTTCTTCAGACATTTTATACAAACGAAAGGCTTCACTGTAAGCAGTACTTGAAGAAAAGTTAGCAAATGATGAGCCCAAAAGATTAGCAATTTCATAGTTAATTGTAGTCAAAGCTTCATCCTCCTGCTTAAATCCCAATAAAGGAGCAGATGGAGGAGGACCACAAACAGAACGTTAACTTCTTACACACCATTGACGTGGGTGTAGTTTTTGATATTGTCCCAATTGACTGTGCCCATGATTCCCATAAACACTCAATTTACTTTGGCTCATAGAATTTTATACCTTTCAAAATTTTCACAAGTAGGTTTGCGATTAAACTTTCTTAGAGCTTTACATCGTAAACGGAGAGCGTCACTACATTCATCATTCCACCATGGAACTGGTGGGCGTAGTGGTCTCGTAGACGTCTTCAGAATGTTGTTGTCCGGTGATGTAAGGAGTGCAGCTAAAATTAATATACTGCTTCACGAATTAGAACATTATCATAAATATTAGGTGAAACAAAGTCTTCGGCAGAATCTTCCCATTTCGCTTGCATTAAAATCGCCCATCAAGAGAAATGGGGCAGGCAACTGTATGATCAAGTCAATCAGTTCCACTTCTTCAAACCTGTAATTACACACAGCAAATTGTCATTTTGTATGGTGTAGTGATCGTTATTGCTACTGTTTGCAATGAAGTCCTAAGGTTCACAAACGTACCACAGATGGAGTTGTGGGCAAGTATTAGCTTATTTGCAGTGACATAGTCATTTCTAAAAACTGAAAACCCCCTCACAATAAAGGAGTGGGCTTGATGGAGATGAGTCCATTACAGGCAAATGACTCAAGGGGACATATCATGTACAAGAACCTTAAGATCTTCAATGTGATTTCTCATACTGTTAATGTTCCATTGTATCACGCTATTCAAGTTTAAATTTCTGGCCATTGATTAAATTTTTGTGATTAAGATATAAAAATAATAATATAAATGGATTAGTTAACAATTAACAATTAAAAAGGGTTTATATCTGTATCATTTTTTCCACCTGCCAGGCTTGAAAGACCATCAGATGGTTTTAATTTAGTTTTAATCTTAGATGTTTCAAGGTCAAGCTCCATTGCAACATATGAGAAATACACATTTTGTGAAACACACAATATGAGAAATGTCAGGTATTTTGAGGTATTTTTGGAAAAGTTTCAAGGAACCCGCCCCAACCTTATTTTTGTTTTGTGTACACTTAGTAACACCCAGTAATGTGTTGGGCTTGCCTCGAGAATTTTTATTCTGGACTTTTAACAAAATTGAATTAGACCTGACCCTGATTGTGATTTTTGTTCAATAAGCTGTCCCGTTATCAGTGATAATTTAAGGTTTTTTAGTGGTGAAGGCGCATATTTGGCTTTGGATGTAATTAGCCATTTATACATTTACCACAGTCCTAGTTTTAAACTTAAGAAATATAAGGATACAACTTTCTCTATAACCAGTATAACTTATTACAATAATAATTTTTTGACGTTTTAATAAAATGTCAATATTGTTACTGTTCCCATATCTGAACACACTTTGAAAGAACGTAAAATATGTATTCCTAATATAACTTTGTGGTAGTTGACGACTTATATACCTAATCAAGAATACAGTCTTCACCAATTTCTTTTACTATATCTAAGACGTGATACTGAAACTGTGACGAAGAATAGAATCTATCTATGTTAATAACCAAGGCCTTAACTTTATATTTAGGATTACATTTTGTAGAGAAAGGAATTAATTTTTTTCCCCATTTAAAAACATATTATTTGTATTGAACCATAAATTTGCTTCTTCCAATGTACTCTTTGAAATATTATTTAACTTCTCCAAATCTTTATGACTATTTAGTATCATCTGACTAGTAGTATCATCAGTAAAGGAAAAATTGTAAATAATAAATTATAAGGCAAATCATTTATAAACACCAGAAACAGAACAGGTCCCAACACAGAGCCCTAAAGGTACCCCACACTTTACAAACCCCACATATGAAACAACTCCATTAATCTCAACCACTTGCTTTTTTCTGTAAGGTATGATCTGAAGAATTCAAGTTCAAGACCTCCAAAGCCATAGATAATAAGCTTTTCAAGTAGTGCTTTATGGAATGTAGTATCAAAGGCTTTACTCAGATCAGATAATATGATCTGTGTGAATGCCTTATCTTCAAGGTATAAAACATATCTGACCAGTTTACCAGCTACCTCTACCGTTTTTTTGTCTGAATGAAAACATATTGTTGTTCATTATAAATTTTATTATGTTATAAAAACCCATATATCTGATTTTATACCAATGATTCCAAAAGTTTTGCTATAGTAAGTATAGGCCTATAGTTGTCCGGACCATTTACATTCCCTATCTTATAAACAGGTGTATATCGTAAAAATTTCAAACAGTTAGGGAAAGAACCCGTCAGAAGACAGGTATTATTAAGTTTTTTTTTTTTTTTTCCATTACATAGTTTTTTTAAAAGTTAACAAATAATAATATTAAGTATAATTAATGAAAAGAAGAGTCATTGACCATTTTTAAATATCTACATTAATTAAAGCAGGGAAGTGAAAAGAACTAAGAATCATGAGAACTAAATCAAGGTAACAAATTTCCAAATAAAATTAAAAATCTAGAAATTGTTTAAAAAGAACTCAAATTTAAAAGGAAAAACAATTTACTTGATAATTACAGTAAAACCTGTCTAATTCGGAACATGATCGTTCCAGTATTTTTTTTTCCATTTTGGGAGGTTTCCGTTTTATAGAGGTTCTTAATCTTTTTAAAAATACTGTACATAATGTATAGCCTAGCTTACTGTATTTGTTTTGTCACAAGAACAAGAAGAAGGAAATATGTACATACTGTAGTTAAAATAAACTTAATACAGTACGTGAAAACTAGATTTATTTTTTAAATCAACTTACATGTAATTCATTCTCTTTTCTAGTTTTTTTGTCCAAACATTTCTTTTAAAGTACACTGTTGCATTGTTTTAACAACAGACCGCTGAATGATCTCTTTGGCGTCCTGGATTAGTTTCATAAGTTCCGGTACATTTTTAAGAGCCGCAAATTCCTGAAGGTCATTCACGCAAGTTAGCGCTTCTCCAAAAGTGTGAATTTTAAAAAGTACGCAATTTATTTTCCGTTTACCCAGGTTTCCGATTTAGAAAGGATCCGTTTTAGGCAGATGTAATGGGATAAAAATCACTTTGTAAAATAGTTGTTTGGTTTATTTTGTGTATAATTTAAGGATTTGGTCGAGTTATACATACTTTAACAATTTCCAAGGACCAAGAACCTGAGATTAAGAATTAAATACTAGAAATAAATTATAAATGTTTAATAATTATACTTTTCGAAATAAAATCATATTGCTAATTAAAAAAGTTTAAAACCTTGATTTATTAATATCATTACAAATTTTGTAACACACCATTACTTTGGAAAATCTTGGTACTAATTCAATTTGTTGTTGCAATAAGTACAGTCAGCTGATACATTAAAAGATAAACACAATTGTAATAAGTTTAGTATATCAAGATTCTATACTAATTCACAACTCGGTACACTATCTTTTTTTTAAAAATAACAATTATAATTATTTATATCATGTGCTTAGTCTCCATTAACATTGTCCATAATGTAAACAACATCATAGCATAATGACAAATCAAACTTTCAGAACATGGTAAAATACTGTAATACTCCATAGAGTAACACATTGGATGAATTATTCAATGTTGATGATTGCAGCTGGCATATGACAAAATACTTGGTAAAAAGTCAATTTTGTTTACATTTTTACCTTCAAAATTGTATCTGCCAAATAAAAAAATGATTTCAACAAGATTTTACAGAAAATGTATGAGATATATAGGGTGATTCAGAAAGAAACAGAGAAACATTCAGGACATGTTCTACTAGTAAAAATAAAGAAAAAAAATGTATATAAACATGTCTGGAAATGCTTCGATTTTCAGTTATTCTTATATATATTCTCAAATTTTGGAACTCAAATATATATAAATATTTGGTATAACATCTTTTACCATGTACAAAGAGGCAAAACGTCCTTTCATCTATTTTCAAAATGGCAGTAGTTTAAAATTTTTAATGTGAAATATCTCGAAAACCGCTAACTTAACAAAATATTTCAAGAAACAAAAAATCCTTTTATGAAAAACAAAACTTTTTAAAATTTTTTTTCTGTAACTTCAAAGATAACTGAGTTATTGGCTAAAAACTAAAATTTTTGTATCTTGGTAGTTGTGCATAATATAAAAAATTACTCCAGAACCAAATTATAAGAAAAATATTATTACAAACATACAAAAAAAGTTACTATATAGCAACGAGTTCTTAATAAGAACATCAGGGTTCATTTTCGTATTTTTCAAAACTATGAACAGTCATTTTGAAATATGACCAGCGTTTCTTGATAATGTTTGTTCGTGTTTAAATTTTATCAAATAAAGTTTTCTTGGCTTATCATGGGAGGGAGTTTAGCGTTTCGTATCCCACTTAGCTAGATGAATCCAAATCACTCTACTATGCGTAAGTTTTATTTGCCTATTAGCAATTTAATATAAAATTTTAAGTCCAAATGTGTTCTGTATTCATTACCATAAAGGAAATCGAAGTAGCTAAACAAAATGTATATGTAATGAAAATTATTCGTCACACAATGAATTGGTTTAATAATTGCAATGTCGAATTGGCTAGTAATTTTGATTAACATGAGTAATAATGTAAAGAAATAAATGAATTACAAATGTTTAGTAAAAAGAGTTTGTTATATTAATGGTTATATTTGGCATTATGTAAAATACTACATAATATTTTAAGAACTAACGTGTTATTAGTTTTAGTAATATTATGAAACATTAAAAAAAAAACAGGCTCATCAATGCTAAAGGCTATATTCCTCAGTATCAGAGTAGTTCTCTTTCAAACCACGCTAAAATACAGGCAGCCTTGTATGAAATGGGTATATTTATTATTTAATCTCTTGTATCTGTCCTAATTTTAAAGTTACACACTTCGGTATTATTTATTGTAATGTATAATAAAACACAGAGCGTTTTCTTTTTTTAAATTTTTCGAAAATATTATTAATTATCTCACAAAAAAAAATAGCGAAATAGAAAATCGATTTACAAATATCCCCTCCATTTGTTCAACCGCTAATGATTATATCCCAATTTAAAAAAAGGGGGGGGGGAAACATCCGTGTTCACGTGATCTTTAAAATGATCTTTTAATGATAATTCTGAGATGAAAATTGACATCAGTACAACTGCTCAAGTGTAGCATTATTCTTATGGGAGATGAATCCAATATGGCGGAAATGTAGCAGAGCCTTAATGGATTAATCAAAACAAATTTCAATCTTTGTAATTTTGTAGCTTTTTATTTCATTTATTTATTGTTATAAAGTTAGCACATCAAAGTGCATTATAAATTTAAACGAGAGAAAAGAGGTGTATTAGATTGAAAACAAATATAAATAATCAATCATCTCTAATATTCATTCATATAGTACTGTTGTAAATAGTGCCACAAACGTAGGGTTTTTAAATCACAATCACCAAATAAAACAAGTAATACACAATGAATAAATAACAATACAAATTGAAGACAAACTTACTTTCCAGTACAAGTTCCTTCTACTTCTGTGTACAACTTCTGTTTTACAGTTTCATGTAGCTGGGGGCCAAAATATCGCGGATGTAGTAATATTTCATGCTCTAACGATATCTGTAAATAATCCAATATTAATCACAATATTAATCCAACTTTAAGCAATTAATATGTTTAAAAGAAATTATATAAAGTTAATTTATAATCTGATCATCAACACGAACAATGAGTAATTATATTCAATCCTAAATTACTACTGGAAATCGGAAAATAAGGTCCTACTCCCAGCATCCCTTAAGCAAAAATAACCTTATTTATGCATTCAAATAACTATATATTCTGCTTTTTACCAACCCATCACTTAACTAGCAAAAAAGGCTTCACTCTCTTGTGTCTTCTTGTCAAATTGGTGATGTCAAGGAGCTGGATAATCTCAATGTTGGTGGAGTCGTTCATGACTTCTTGGAAATCTGGTAATTATCTCACTACCAGTTTCCATCTGAAAGTCATTATTTTTAATATAGCAGGGCACATTTACAATATCCTTAGTACTTTATTCTAGAATCTCTGGATGGTTAGAATATTTGTCTTAATAGCATAACCACAGAGTTGTATGTTATAAGTTTGTAGATTTGGTTTGAAGATTTGTTTGTACAGATGTTTTGTTGTTAGTTGATAAACAGGAATGTCTACCAAGGAGCCAGTATGTTTTCTTGTACCTTATGTCAAGTTCTTCTCTTTTCTTTTTCACATGAACTTTTCACCAAAATTTTCGTCTAATGTAATGTCTAACTATTTGGCTGAATTAGCATATGGGATCTGGCCATTATTTAAGTTAATTGGAATTTGTTGTTCATTTTTATAACGTTTTGTTGTCATTATTCAAAATATTGATTATAATAATATGTATTTAATGTTCATTGTTTGGTGTCCAAGTCACTTTGTATAATACAATGAGTAATAAATTATTTTATATTACCTTATAGATCCGTCATGTGACTTTGATTATGTCTTTATTACAAAGACGCGTTTCGGAGACGTATCTCCATCTTCAGTATTTTCACTCCGTAGAGGTCGTTAAAACATTAATATCACAAAAACATTGACACTATACACACAATTAAATAAATACACATATACGTTGATTTAAATTTTTTTTTTTTTTACATGCGCACGGTTTCATGGTTCGCGAACTACTGGCATTACGGTGAGGCCAAGGCTATCTGACTATTGGTTGATCATATCAGTTTATCTGTAACTCATTGCCGTCTCATATAATGCATTTGATTGGAAGGAGAGTTTTTCATTGAGGATATCGTTTGGTGATTGTTTAAATGATTTGTAAATTTCATATTCTTCAATGGCATTCATCATTGGTCCTTTTTTAATGATATGGAGAGGTGTAAGGTTAGATTCAAAGTTAGTATACGAATGCTTGTTATCGATAATGTGTTGTGCAAAACTTGATCTAATAGTGTACAAGTTATTATTGAGCAAGTGTTCTTTATATCTATCTATGAACGATCTGCCTGTCTGTCCGATGTAAAAACTATCGCAGTCATCACACGTTATTTTATATATGCCTGACTTCTTCTCTGTAGGAATTTCATGTTTTTTACGCAAAATTTTTTGTATATTAGTTCTGTGTGTGATAATGATGTTATGCTTTTGGAGGGCATTTTTTATAATAATAATTTGGAGGGCCCAATAATAACTTGTTCACTATTAGATCAAGTTTTGCACAACACATTATCGATAACAAGCATTCGTATACTAACTTTGAATCCAACCTGACACCTCTCCATATCATTAAATATGGACCAATGATGAATGCCATTGAAGAATATGAAATTTACAAATCATTTACAATCACCAAACGATATCCTCAATGAAAAACTGTCCTTCCAATCAAATGCATTATATGAGACGGCAATGAGTTACAGATAAACTGATATGATCAACCAATAGTCAGATAACCTTGGCCTCACCGTAATGCCAGTAGTTCGCGAACCATGAAACCGTGCGCATGTAAAAAAAAATATATATTAAAATCAACGTATATGTGTATTTATTTAATTGTGTGTATAGTGTCAATGTTTTTGTGATATTAATGTTTTAACGACCTCTACGGAGTGAAAATACTGAAGATGGAGATACGTCTCCGAAACGTGTCTTTGTAATAAAGACATAATCAAAGTCACATGACGGATCTATAAGGTAATATAAAATAATTTATTACTCATTATATTATACAAAGTGACTTGGACACCAAACAATGAACATTAAATTGGAAGCTAGTCAAGCATCTATGGTGTATAAATTAAGAAACATTAAAACTAAAATAATGACAACAAATTTGCACATCAAATTTAATAAAAGATGTCTGAACATGAAAATAATACCGACATACGCTAAAGTCTTTATAAGAAATAAATCAACATCCGCTATTAAAGTAAAACGTAATGCTGAACTACAATAGATAAGAGAGGAAATAAAATCATTATATTCTAAAAAGATAAGATTAAATGTGAAATTATATAAAATACATTGACTTCATGTGGACTCATTACATCCGGTTTACTTAGACAGTGTAATGAATTATGTAAACAAACAAGTTTCAATAATATCTAAACGGACGATTCATAAACATAATAAGAAATTGCAATATTTGTCCAATACACAATATCCTGATATCGAGGTAGAATGCAAACATAAGTTAAATATAGGGTCTCTAATCTAACCGATATAAGCTTTAATAACAACGAATTGACTTTACTACAAAAGGGTCTTAAGTACAATATACCTTCTTTCAACAAACATCAATTAGTGAAGGAAGTAGTCAATGCTGAAACTGCCATCAAAACATTACCCACTCCACAACTACAGAATGAAATGAGAATTCTTATTAATAACAAATTAATTAACACTTTAAAAAAGAAAGAAAGACATAATAAGGTGAGAACCTGTTACTCAGATGACATCAGCAATTTGAAAAATATTAAACACAAATTAGAAAAACATAACGCCATGATAACAAAGGCCGATAAGGGTAATACCTTAGTAGTAATGAAAACTGACGAATACAACCACAAAGCGTATGAATTCTTCCATGACAACGATATCGAACAGATTAAAAAAGACCCAACTAAGAAATATGTAAAAGAATTAAATAGCACTATTAATAAATGTACCACGCTCTTTAACGATGTAACGCGTCGGTCTCTGAAACCCATAAATGCTTCTGCACCTCTGTTCAATGGATTACCAAAAATTCATAAACAAAACTGTCCCGTTCGACCGCTGATAAATTATAGTAGCGCCCCAAGTTACAAAGTGGCTAAAAAACTGGAAAGAATTATTAAGAGTAACATTATAATTGAGAACAACTACAGCATTAAAAACACCATAGATTTTGTTAACAAAACTAACAATATTAAACTTTTACCACAGTATAAAATGATATCCTTAGATATTGTAAATTTATACACCAATGTACCAATACAGGAGACATTATCTATTTTAAAAGAATGCCTCACGGAATCTAACAAACTAGGACATAAGGAAACACAGGAATTACTTCTATTAATCAAGGTGGTTTTGAAACAAAACTATTTTACTTTTTGCAATCGTTTTTACACACAGAACGAAGGCCTAGCCATGGGGTCGCCATTGTCTGGTTTGCTGGCTGATATTTATCTCAATAACTTTGAAAACAAATATTTATTATCTAAATCTAACAAATATAATAAGGAAATAATTTTTTACGCAAGATATGTTGATGACACGTTCATTATGTTCAATGGCACCTTAAGACAAGCAAATAACCTTAAAAAATATTTGAACTCCATCAACCAAAAGATACAATTTACAATGGAAACTGAAGTAGACAACAAAATTAATTTCCTAGACGTTACTGTAACAAAAACCAACGATAAATGCAAATACAAAATATTCAGGAAAATAACTACATCAGATGTAACTATCCATTCAGTCATACCATCCACTTACACAAAAAATGGCGGCCTATAACAGTTTTATACACCGTCTTATGTCCATACCACTCGATGCAACGGATTTCAAAGAGGAATTAAATGTCATTAAATATATCGCACAGGCAAATGGATATAGAAGCCAAATGGTTGACAAATTATTGGAAAGGCATAAGAAGGCAAAATTAACGAAAAAATATAACATCTTACAGAATAAAGTAGACAAAAAGAAATATGTTGCTACCGATTATACTGAAATAATGCCCTCCATCCTAAAAAATGCCCTCCAAAAGCATAACATCATTATCACACACAGAACTAATAATAATATACACAAAATTTTGCGTAAAAAACATGAAATTCCTACAGAGAAGAAGTCAGGCATATATAAAATAACGTGTGATGACTGCGATAGTTTTTACATCGGACAGACAGGCAGATCGTTCATAGATAGATATAAAGAACACTTGCCCAATAATAACTTGTACACTATTAGATCAAGTTTTGCACAACACATTATCGATAACAAGCATTCGTATACTAACTTTGAATCCAACCTGACATCTCTCTATATCATTAAAAAAGGACCAATGATGAATGCCATTGAAGAATATGAAATTTACAAATCATTTAAACAATCACCAAACGATATCCTCAATGAAAAACTCTCCTTCCAATCAAATGCATTATATGAGACGGCAATGAGTTACAGATAAACTGATATGATCAACCAATAGTCAGATAACCTTGGCCTCACCGTAATGCCAGTAGATCGCGAACCATGAAACCGCGCGCATGTAAAAAAATATATATATTAAAATCAATGTATATGTGTATTTATTTAATTGTGTGTATAGTATCAATGTTTTTGTGATATTAATGTTTTAACGACCTCTACGGAGTGAAAACACTGAAGATGGAGATGCGTCTCCGAAACGCGTCTTTGTAATAAAGACATAATCAAAGTCACATGACGGATCTATAAGGTAATATAAAATAATTTATTACTCATTATATCATAATAATATGACTTACCATCTTTATTATTCTGCTCAACGATGGTCATTTCGTTTATTCAGCCATTTTTAAGTTAATTCCTTTGTCAATTAACACTTACAGCTCATTACATTAAATAAACACTTTATATACACACACTCACACATAAATTAAAATTGACATTGAGAAACAGTTTATTATACATTACAGTCATTGGTAACCAAACAGTTAGGTCCACTGTTAGGATAAGTACTATGTGTAGTTATCAATAACCAGTTCTACAATATTTTAAAATTTCCAATATCTGACTAAAAATCATATCATAGAATTATGAGAGGTAATTTCAAAATCTATGTATGGTATGTTAACAGAAAACACACTTATTCAATCCAAAAACTAATTTAGAATTGACTGGTTTTAATTGCATAAGTGTTGTGACGATATCATGATCCCAATTAAATTAAACTAAATAAAAAACATCAATCATGAAATCTAAAAATAAATAAATTAAAATATAACTTGAATAAAATAATAAATATAGAACCATGTTAAACAAATGAATAGAAACGGCAGATGCCACCTGCAATAAAAATGTACGTGCTAGGTTACAATAGTACTAGGATTTCAAGAACCTTGAAACCAACACGTGTACAATAACGGAATTCTTGAGGTAGCAGAGTTTTTACTAAAAAAAAGAGAGAAATCAAGGGAAAGCAGCATCATAACGGTATTTTAGAAAAACACAAAAACGCAAGTAGAAAGTAGGTCGGCCAATCAGAGACGTTTCAAACTTAAAAAACACAACGGCAAAATTCAAAAACAACCAGTAGGAATCGCGAAAGTTCGTATGTAGAGAAAGTTGGTAAAAATCCACAAATCAGCGAACAGGGCGCGAAAACCAGTGTTTTAGAGAAGGAGTATTAGAAAATAGTTTTCACAAGAGAGTCTTACCAGGGTCGCCGGGACGTAAGGTCGCGTACACAGCTAAAGTGCGCTGTGTACAAAAGAATAGTTTTTTTACAGCGAGTAAGGGACAAGAAGTCTCTTTATATTGAAAAGTTTTTAATAAGTTTAAATTAAAGTAGAATCGAAGTAAAGGAAGTTTAAATTAGAATAGGAAGTTAGATTTGGAGTTTGTGGAGTTGCTTAATAAAAGACAGATCAGGAAAAGGAGTTTAAATTCACCAGAGGTAAAGGAGACAAGTTATCGTAGAAAAGGCGCTGTAATTTTGGAACGGCTACAGGGAAGGAGAGACCAATTTTTAGACGACTTCAGGGAAGGAGAGGCCTATTTTGGAACGGCATCAGGGAAGGAGAGACAGCGTTAATTACCAACGAAAAGTGTTTAAGCAGTGTGGTGTTTTGTTTTTTGTTAATAAAAAAGTAAATTAAAGTCATGTTTAGTGTATAGTGCTAACCGACCGAGCAGATGGACCAACAAAATTGATAAGTACAAAACCAATTGTTAATTATTAAATTCACTTAGAATTGATTTCACTTTCAATTGAGCCATTCAAAAAAACCCAAGACCCGAGATAAAGAGATTTTGTTGTTTTTAAATTAATTGTAAAAAACTGAGCTAGCCGAGATTAATAAAAAAGATGATCAATGTTAATAATAAATTAAAGTATTAAATAAAATTTGTAAAGAAATATAATAAATTAAAAGGAACTGATAATTTGAAGATTTTAACAAGAGTTAAAATAAAGTAAATTTTGTAATTTTAAAATTGTCTATGATAAATTAATTAATCTTAAGGAATGAATGAAGAGTAAATGGTTTCTTTAGATAAGTAAGTATTAATTTCATGTATATGTTTATTGATGTAGTAATTTTATTCTTTTAAAAAATTAAAAGAAAGAGTTTGTTTTACCCAAATAACCGTTGTTTGTCTATGAGTACAATAATTATAGAAAGTCCTGTTAGTAGAAGTAGAGCAGTAATAAAATAATTATATAACAACTAAATTGTTATATTTGGTCGCACAACGTGTGGCAAGATTAAATTATATTAACTTAAATAAATAAGGAAGAACTGAAATGTTATAGTGTACAGAGTTATTGTGGATATTAGATATTTTAAGTTACAAAAATAAATTGAATTTAATAAATATAAGTTGAATATAAGTTTAAATTTAAATGATGTGGTTAACAAAAGCAAAGTGTATGAAGCAAATAGTAAATGTATGCAGTCTATAATAAACATTTTAGATTTAGTCCTATATAAAAAATAGAAATCTATAAATATCAATATAAAAGGGATTTAGGGTTTTTGAGTGGGAGGCAGATGTTGCCATATTCTGGTTGACCTAAAATGGTATGATGCAAGACACCTCTATAATAGATAAATTAAGAGAGTGTGGAACTGTCTGTAGTATAAATTGAAAGAAAAAACACATTTATTAAATGAATTTTGTTTGACATATTTAAAAAATCAACAATGCCGAAAGATATTATTTTAGAAAAAAAATCGGAGGAAATAATTCTAAACATCTCAAAATTAAGTGGATGGAAAAGTGAGTACATGTACAACTTAACATGTACAACCTTAAATATTTTTAAAAAAGTTATACAATTTGCGAAAGAGAAGTGGTTAAAGGTAGAAATTAACTATTTATACAGTAAATTAAGTAAATTAGAATTAGAAGTATATGAATTACACCTCAAACTAGCCAAATATTCTATTCATAGTGAATGGGGTGAATTTTGTAGGATAACGTGTAAATCAACACAAAATTGAAAAATTCATGTAAAACAATAAAAAATTTGAATCTAATAAAGAAACCTGTAGAAGCTAGTTTAGATGAAAATAAGATTGTAAGCAATCATGCACCATTAGTGCAAAATGATTCGAATCAAAGTTTCAGTACTGAAGAAATGAATCTTTTAAGTAAGGGTTTAAAATTTTGCATAGCTAGTGAAAACCAACATATAGTAGAAGATATAATAGCTAATATTGAAAGTAACATTAGTTTTTTAAAAGACTCAGACAAAAATTACATATGTAACGCATGTAAATTAAAAATCCAGAACAATGTAAAAAACAGCAAGAACAAATTTTCCACTGGTAAACAAGATTTAAAATTAATTAAGGGTTTGAAAGAAAATGAATGTTTGTACTTAAAAGCAGACAAAGATGGTACAACTGTAATTTTGGACAAGGAAGATTATTTCCACAGAGCTACTAGCTTGTTGGAAAAAGGACCTTACAAAAAACTAACAAGAAACCCCTTAAACAAATGGATTAGTACAACCAAGGAAACCATTAAGAATTGTACGTCGGTAATACCACCAAAGGAGGTCTACAAGTTCCACATCCCGAATCCAACTTTACATAGATTGTACTGCCTGCCCAAAATCCACAAGGAAGATAAGTCAATGCGACCAATAGTTTCGTGCATTGATTCACCGACTGATCCACTATCAAAATGGTTAACAGATGAGTTCACAAAAATTAAGAAAAAACAAAAAGGTAATTGTGCTTTCTCTATTAAAAACAATTTAGAATTTGTCAACTCAGTGAAAAATATTAAGTTAAAAAACAGTGAAATTTTAGTTTCTTTTAATGTAAGTTCGTTGTTCCCCAGCATACCAATTAAAGAAACTTTAGATTATCTTAAAGAATTTTTAGAATTTAATAACGTAGAACCTAAAAAAATTAACGAATATGTTAGACAAACAGGTATTTGTATGAATCAGAATTTTTTCAAATTTAAGAACGAATATTATCACCAATTAGAAGGTACAGCAATGGGTAATAGCAAGTCCCCCTTTATTGCTGAAATTTTTATGCATAAATTTGAAGAAAAGTTAAAAAATAATTTAGTGTATTTTCCAAGGGTATGGCTTAGATATGTTGACGATGTGTTTGCAGTGTTTGACCTTATATGTAAAGTAGATGACTTTATCTGTGAACTCAATAACATACATGGTTCAATTAACTTCACCCATGAAATAGAACAAAACAATAGATTACCTTTCCTGGATGTTTTGTGTATAAGAAATAAAAATAGAATGAATTTGATATTTATAGGAAACCCACAAATAACAATAGATTTATTTTAAGTAGTTCTAACCACTGTAGTCTGAAATTAGCAGCTTTCAATAGTTTAGTCCACAGAGCTATTACAATACCGCTAACAAATAGACGTTTAAAGAATGAAATAAATAACATTAAAATTATAGCCCAGCATAATGGATTTGATACCAAAATCGTGGAAAACATTGTTAGGAAACAAAAACTTAAACATAATAGAAACATATCCACAACTCTCCAACCTGAAACCAACCAAAAAACAAGATTTTTTACTTTACCCTTTGACCGTAACCTTACCAAGGGTTTAGACAACATCCTTAAAAAATTCAATTTCAAAATAGCCTACAAAAGCCAGAATAGTATAAGAAATTTAATTGGCAATTCAAAAGACAGAATTCCGGACCTAGAGAGTTCAGGAATTTATGAAATCAAATGTAATGATTGTGACAAAGTTTATCTTGGCCAAACAAAGAGAAGAATCACAACTAGGTTTAAAGAACATTTGGCCCATTTAAAATACAACAGACCAGAAAAATCTAGCATAGCGGAACATCTATTAGAAACTAACCATAACACAGACCTTAAAAATTTTAAATTGTTAAAAAAAGTGCCTTCCAATAAATTATTAAATAGCTATGAAAGCATATTAATTGCTAAGACTGAAAATTCAAAATTATTAAATTCTGACAAAGGCCCTATTTCTAATTCATGCTTGTTCTCTTTGTTAAAACCAAGACAGACCTTTTAGGTTGTTAAGTAATAGATTTCTTAGAATAGTTTTTTTATAATTCATGTGAAAGTAATTATTTGTATTTATCATTAATATTCTGGTTTACTATATTAATAGAATTTTTTAGCATAATTCTTATGATTCATGTAAAAGTTTATATTTGTATCTATTATTAAAGATTAACCTTTTTATGTTGTTAAGTTATGGAATTTTCAGCATAGTTTTTATCATTCTTGTAAAAGTAAATATTTTTATCTATTTTTAATATTGTGATTTAATATATTTAATATATATATTTAATAGAATTTGTAACATAGCTTGTATTATTCGTATTCTTGTTTAATATGTTAAGATAATAGATTAGCATAGTTTTTATTCATGTATCATTAAAAAATTTGTATCTACTATTATTATTCTAGTTAATATGTTAAGATAATTAGTTTAGGGATGATTATATTGTCAACTTTAAAACATCTTTGTATGTTAGAGGATTGGGCCTTCCCTGCTCCAGGTAACAGTACAGGTGTTTGAACTGTCAACCCTATTGTTGATAGGTCAATGCACCAGAGGAGTGGGGTAGGGAAACTGGTCACTTTAGTTGTAAATAGTTTTAATTTAGTCTTTGTTAAGATTCCCTCTGAAGATGACAACTTTGTTGTTGTAATAGCTATAAGGGTCTAATAGGAACAAACATTTTACTTTTGACAAAAAATTTTGTTTTTTGTTATTTTGTTAATTCCCAAGTGTGGTAAGGGACTTTTGATAGTGTATCTGTATGGTATCTTTAGTTGCTGACTTCATCGAGAAGTAGATGGTTCACCAGTCTCAGCAAGTAAACTAAAAAATGGGCTCGAACGAAATGTTCCAGACAAAAGTGTAGAACTATGAATCGAATCAAGTTTTTTAACTGATTATAGAGCCATAATTGATCTGTGATCAGACAAGAGTTTTTAAAAAAAAAATAACATACAAGTCCTATCAGTCCCTCACCGAGAACTGATGAGAACATGTACCATGTCAAAGGTCTTATTAGAGCATCTTTTCAGATCAGATAAGTGAGGAATCCATGAAGGTCTTTAATCGAATAATAGGCCTAAGAATTCAACAATTGGAGTAGTTTGAAATTGTGTTCCACTGAAATAATAAAGGGTATAGTTTAGTCTAGTGTGACTAAAAGCGATTTACTGCATTTTTTTAGTAGAAAACTTAAATCCTATCAATATTGACTAAGATTGCAGGGTAATTATAATGAGTTGAAGGGTCCTTTCAGCAGTTGATACACCTTGAGTGTACATATGTGGAGGTCCCTGTTAGCTGTTCTTTAGTTTTGATGATTTATCTAAATCTTTCCACATGAGTGATGATGTTGTTGATTGCCACAGCAAACAGGGTCATGCTCAGCATACTACTACTGTGGCCCAGCCAAGGAGCCCACCAAACCAAAACTATAATAAGCATAAATTAGGATGTAATGGAAAGGGATTTTAAATAATAAAATATGAATTGGCACTTGTGATTTTGTTGAGCAGTGCAATATGACGTAGAAGGGGGGAGAGACGAGGGCTTGAACCAGCAAGCCGATCGGGAGTCTGTTCCGAGAGCCGCGAGAAGAAAGACCGCTATGGGACGAGGTCAGTCCATTTTCGGCCACGTGCTAGCTAAATTAAACGGTATGCTTTTCGGCCACTATTAAGGCTTTATCTTGCCGTTATGTCTTTTTTATAAATCATAATAATTCTGTAATCTTTTAATTCGGCAGTAAATAAAATATAACATTTAATTTCACTTGCGTTGCGTGCATTCATTAGCGTCCTAACCCGACTCCTTGGCCCATCCTGACAAGATTCGGCTAAAGTGTACGCGGTCTCCAGCCAGCCGGAGCTTCCAGCTGGTCAAAAGAAGTGGAGACGGTCACACTACCTTGAGGGACACCATTCTCTAATTAAAAATGATCTGATAAATTAGCTCTAACACACACTACGAAATTATTGTTTCTCAGGAAGTTTTGTATAAGTGCAAGAATATTGCCCAATGATTTTAAAGTATTCAGAATTCCTCTTCCCCAAACCATATCATAGGAATTTTCCAGGTAAAAAAAACACTGCAATGGTTTGATGCAAGGAAAAGACATGTTGAATGGCAGACTCCAATAAAACCAGCTGATCAGTAGATGATCGACTCTGTCTGAAGACATATTGTTCATTACAACAATGCAGCTGGTTACTTTCAAGGTACCAAACAAAGCTCCGATTGACAATTTTCTCCACCAAGCATACCAGTAAGAGAAATAGGATGGTTTATTTACTTGGTTTCAGAAGATGAATTTACTGTAGCCTTTAACATCAGGAATGCAATGGTGCTCGAATATACGATAGTATAATTTAAGGAGAGTCAGTTTCCCCGAAATTGGGAAGTGTTTAGTCATAGATTCCTGTCCTGACAGCAGAGCAGACTCTAAATGAAGTAAGGAAAATGGGTTATTTAATGGACATTCTTCTAATGGATCTATAGTGAAAGTAATAGCTTCTTGTGAAATTGTACATAATTGAAAGGGTTGTTGTTTACAGTAGTTGAAGTTTCAACTACTGTATACAACAACCCTTTCAATTATGTACAATTTCACAAGAAGCTATTAAATGTTTTCAAATGATGAGCCCAAAACATTAGCAATTTCATAATTATTTCTAATCAAAACTTCACCCCACTGCTGAAGTCCCAATAAAGGAGAAGAAGGAAGAGGACCATAAACGGAATGTAGCTTTTTCCACACCGTTGATGTGGGTGTGGTTCTCGATATTATAATGGTAATGTGTGACAAAAACGGTAATTCCTAACAATAACAAATTTATAATAATGATAATTATTAATAATAATATAATTATAATAATGATAATTCTTAACAATAATATAATTATAATAATCAGGTCTTCAGTTAAACTTCCTTCGAGCTTTACGATATAAATGGAGAGGGCCACTACATTCATCATTCCACTGGTGGACATATTAGTCTCATAGTCGTTTCCGGAACATTGTTGTCCACTGCTGTAACACAATGCACTACTTCATTAATAGGAACTTTAACATAGGGTGATACAAATTTTTTGGCAAAATCCACCTGTGATCATTACAACAAGAGAAGTCAAGTCAGAAAAGGTGATCGTCAGAGAAGTCTGATCACTACTGTAAATGTCAGTAAGAACGGACCACTCAAATTTAGTCGTAACATATGGGATACAAAATAACAAGTCAACAGTTTGTCTAATCACTTATAGAAGACACTAACAGAGTTGATGAACTGTAGAACTTTCAATTACTGAAGTAATTACAGATAACCAGCTACAAGATATTATATAATTAAGTGAGTATCGATTGTTTATCACACCAATTGAGCGTGCATAACACAACTGTTTATGCAATAATTAGGCAGTAATTTTACTTTGTTGTGAAACAGGAATAACTTATTACGATATAAATATAAAATAATTTAATCTTACTTACTTACATTTTTCATCAAAGACAGGTTAGGTTAGGCAAGGACATATTATAATATAATTCAACTATTATTTACATTAAAAACGACTTATATATGATATTAAATTACAAAAATAATTATATTATTTCTGTAATAGAAACTGTTATGACTCATAAGATGTTCAATGTGCATGCGTCGTATGATACATGAATCTTGATATTAATTATCTTTTAGTTATTTTATTTATGGATGTTGTTTACCTCTATGATTAAAATATAATCAAAGTCTCGTTGATTATGACAGTCTCTTATTTGATATTTGAATTTATCAGATAAAAATGAGTTTACTTAAAAATATGCTTTAAAAGTGACAGTTTTAGAAATGAATATGAAACTTCCGACATCCCATTGCGATATGTGTAGGCTATAAACCTATATAGGCTACATTTATTTGGGGCTTTTCATTTAAAAATTTTATTGTGGAGAAGTAAATTTCGCTAAAAATAATCCAAAATAAGGGATACACTAAATGAAATTGGCATATATTTTTAGTTGATCCCACAATACTAAAAATAAATTTTTACAGTTTGAATTATAACTGGTTAAAAAGGTTATATAGCCTAAACAAGAGTTTGATACTTTTCAAGGGGCTAGTGTGGACATGGGGCTAGTGTAGACGAGGATAATATCTGTCCTTATATTCACACAATAATGTGAGTAAAAATTTCCAGAGGTTGGCTACACTGATATTAAACAGCTGTTGAAGTAAAAAAGTCTTGCTTTGTTCAAAAGATTATACAATGCTTCCTTAACAATTAAAAAAGAAACAAAGAGTGTATTAAAATTGTTATTAGTCTGATTTATTTATAATGAATTTAATTTTACTGTAATTTCTTTTATTTAATTTATTTTAGTAACTATGTGTCCAATTTAATTAATTTACTATCCTGGCTAGCTTGTTTTATTTAAAGATTGATTTCAAATTTAAATTAAATTAAATCTCTCTCTCTCTCTCTCTCTCTCTCTCTCTCTCTCTCTCTCTCTCTCTCTCTCTCTCTCTCTCTCTCTCTCTCTCTCTCTCTCTCTCTCTCTCTCTCTCTCTCTCTCTCTCTCGTTCATGTTGTTCTTTGATGACTATAATTTAAACTTTAATTACTGAATCAAAATGTTGTTGATTATGTTGTTGAAAATGTTGTTGTAATTAATCAAAAATGTTGGTTAATTATTTATCACAGTTTACTTATCAAATCCGAAGTCCTTTCACAATCCAAAGCGTGGTTGTTTTGGTGATTGTTTAAGAGGATAAAACAATGTTGATTTGATGTCCAATAATCTCCTTTATTCTTGCAAAGCTGTAATCTGGTCTGGCAATCACTTGGCGTAACTCACGTTGATTTTTCGCTCAATCCCTCTTCTTATTCTCAACGTTGATATTTCATCTATTAACTTTTCGTAGGCTTTATTCACTTTACGACATATTCTTTAACTTTAACTAATTCACTGTTCGACGTATTTCTTTTACTTTACTAACTCACTTCTTGACGTAATTTCTTTTAATTTAAACACTTCAATTTAGACATACTTTTCTTTAATTTAATATTCTTCCCGACTACATTCAAATGTTTACCAATTTTCCAGAAGATTTTACAATGTATTATAAAAGTTTTAATAAAATTTTATGAAGAACAATTATCTAGTAGAACAACTTTGTACAAAATATCTTGAAGAACAACCTTGTTTCCTTCTCTCGGACTTATATTTATAATTTCCTCGTTTTCAACAGTCACACCAGAACGCTATTTTTCATTGGTGGGATTCAAAGTTTACTGGAATTTAGAAAGTGATGCTTTCTTCCCTATTGGTTAATTTACACTCTGTTCGTTGACCTCTCCTTACTCAAACGTATCACTAAATGAGTTCCTTGCCTTTAAACCCTTCAATTTTTTTTTTAGAAGTATGGGCTTGTCCATGAACTCTCAACTCTTTTATTTCTTGTCAAATTGATGGCTTGCCATTCACTGACCCTAGCCAGCACCTTTTCGTTACAATATATACTGTATATATATATATATATATATATATATATATATATATATATATATATATATATATACATATATGTAGAGAGAAATAAATAATGAACTTAGGGTAATTATGCAGTGAAGCTTGCCTTAAAATTAAATTAAGAGAATCGTTGAAATCGTTTATTGGGTCTACCTACCTTATTATAAAAAAAATGAGATCATATTAGGTGTCGCCTGACACTTTTGAATTAGCTAAATAAATTAGTTTAATAGAAAATATTAAATAAAAATGTTCGAAATCCAGGTTTGGTTAGTTTATTAAAAATGGAAATCCAGCTCTGGTGACGAATGCTTAAAGTTAATAGTTATGACTACGTTAGTCAAGTTGGTGTGTATGAATTCAGATAAATAATAATTTACATGTAAAATTTCACAAATCCACAATATATTGTGACAGCTGTTTTGCCATTAATGTTGACTACTAGTTGTCTGAAGATGCTTAATTGCGAAACAGCTGTCACAATATATTGTTGATTTGTGAAATTATACACGTGAGTTATTATTTACCTAAAAATATGGAATTTCACCAAGTACCAACTGTTGATACACTTAATATAGTGTATATATCATTGCTTGTGGATGTATGTCAGTAATATCAGTCATGGTGTCCTATGTGTGTATTGGTGTTATTGGCGATATAAGATTTTAAACTAATACACATGTTGTGACATAAGATTTTAAACCAATACACAAGTTGTCGTAAGTGTAATAATACTGTTGAAATAAAAAACTGGACATTTCATTATTATAATAAGATCCGTATCCAAAATAAAAAAGAGAAACAATGTCGTTGGTTAGTTTCTGCCAAAGTAGGCAGTTTTCTGGCAAACAAAATTATGTAATGAAAACTTATTTCAAATAATTTATTCATTTTTGTTTTTAAACCCTAAACCCGCCTCGTCCATATCTTCTAGAAATAAATTTAAGCTTAAACTCACACACAATTTTAGATTGGTATTATTAGAGAGGTCTATATAGAAGATACCATCTACAATTCTGTGGAAATCGGTGGGCCTGGTCAAATGTAGAGATTGATAAGGCAAAGTTTGGTAGGAGAAACTATAACCATAGCCGTCGAGTGAAGGGATACTGGGTACTCGGGGGGTATCCAATGAAATTCACCACTATCGTTTCTGGTCGCTATGAAAAAACATAACTAGTCAACTTTGATACAACGATACACCTAATAGGAGTATGTGAAACCGCCTACAATGATAATAACAGACAGTTGAGGAGCATAAAATACCCTCAAATCTTATAACTTTACTTACATAAGTGTGAATCACAGCCGTCATTTTGTGGCCCCAGTAACCGGTGTACACACTAACACCATGGAAAGTGGTTGGAGGTACCTTTCCATCAGAGGCCACATTCCGAAATATGGCATCAAGAGTAAACATTTTGTTGAATATTTAGCCAAGTACATGTTCAAAAGAAAATATCAACAAGAAGAAAGAGTCCACCATTTCTTCCTCGCGGCTGCAAAATTATATCCACCAAAATATTAAGGTAAGACTCATCTGATATATAAATAGTCATTTCTGTCGAAAACAAGCTTTTTAAAATGACGATTTGCAGGCTTTTTGAGATTAGTTCAGCTCTTTACGTTACTACTTATGACCACTCATGAATCTATTTAATATCTCATCCCTCGATGTTTCCGAGAAAAAAAGGTCTGTTTAACACTTTAACTGAAACCAAGGTCTCATAGGCCCATGGTAATTTTTGATGTTAAAATTGGAACCCTGTTAGTCGGGTGGAATTCATCGCTCTGATACCTTCCCCCTCTACCTTTCCCAAATACAAAAAAACCTCTTTTGTTTAGGTAGAGCCCAATACTTGTCCTTGACCAACCGTTTATGAAAAGTGAGCAGGTCTGAGAGGCCCAGGGTTTCGGTGTTCGTTATTTGTGGCATGGTCTAACATACCTAGGGTTTCGGCTAGCGATTGTGTGTATAAAATAGATCCCAGAGACCCAATGTTTGGTGACAGAATTCGTGAACTACTTCAGAATGAAAACTTAGACAGTTCTGACAATGACAGTAGTGTTGAGGATGATTCGGACGCCGATCCTGATTTTCTGTTATCAGACCATGAGGAGAGAAATGAACAAAAGAATCGAGCTCAGAAGAGGAAGATAATAATTTGCTACAGCTAGAACAACCTGAAAATAACATTACACTTGAAAACATTGATGATAATGAAATATTTTAAGTTGAAAGAACAAAGAAAAACGAAAAAACTGCTCCAAATGCGTGGAGCAACAAACCACCCCCCATAAATATCAGAACCCCGGCAAGAAATATTATAAGAACATTACCAGGAACGTCTAAACATGTTTGATAAACAAGTTTTTAAAGTTCCCTCTGTGGTACATGATTGGTGCTCTCAACCACACATGTTTGATAAAGGTTACGTAAAGAAAAAAATTTTAATTTGTATTTCTAATAAGTTTATTCCTATTTTTTGTATTTGTAAATATTTGTATTTTTCAAAATAAATTATTTTAATGCAGAATTAGTCTTTTAATTCAAAAAACCTTTGTTCTGTAGTTTTAAATAAAAAACAAAGTAATTCAATAAAGAATCAGCAACTTAAATAGCTAGTAAAAACATAAGGGTCTCAGAAGCCCAGGGTTTCGGTTGGTGTTAATACATTGGGGTTTCGGTAAGAGAGTTAAAGAACTCTCAAACTAGATGTCAATTACTGTCATAATGTATCTAACCAGACCTAGTTAAAGAACTAGGAAGGTGTATGAAGGTCAATATATATATATATATGAACCTTACCAGACCTATAGTTCCTCTACTAGGTCTGGCAAGTTAAATAAATAAATATATATATATATATATATATATATATATATATATATATATTAACCTAGTTACCATAATTCTTATATCGTAGAAGTGTAGTAATATGAACCTATGAAATTGATTGTAATGCTTTAGGTACCCAAAATATTAACAAGGTGCCTAAAATTATAGAATTTGAAAGGAAGTGATAAATCTATTCCGGTAAATATCTATTGTACATAATCATCGGATTTTAATATTAAAAATTATAGAATTGTTAACTATTTACCTTGTATTCAAACAACCAATTGATATTTTGTGCCGAAAGACACTTTTGAAGTCACAAAAAAATCCTACATTATTTTAGTAGAAAATAAGGTAAATATCGATTGTATATCAGCCTTCGATTTTTCTATAATAAATTAAGAAAACATAAAGTATTTATCTTAGTAATCAAGTAATCAAAGAATCAGATCATATTATGTGGCGCAATAACATTTCAAGTCCCAAAATGCATTAGTTTAATAGAAAAAGAGGTAATTATATAGAAGAGTAGCCTCACTTAAAAATAAATTTTTATGGGTTTTATTCGTCAAATAAATGTTGGAAAAATATTTTATTATCGAAAAAAAATGTCGGAAAGATGATTACATAATATAATTACACAAGTTGTTTTTTCATGAAAAAATTAACTCTGTGTTATCTTTCATACTCATGACATTCACTTCAATAAACGTAAGGAAGGTTTGGCCAGGTGGTTTTATATATATATATATATATAGCAACCTGACCAAACCTTTCGTGACATATAATAATACAGCCCTACATATTTACAGCAAAGAAAACATTATTTATTCTTATGAAGTAAGGTATGTAGTAGTAGAGGATAAAAAAATAAAACATGGAAAATACGTCGCCACCTTAACCTCCTAAGACCCAATTATATTATGTAATCATCTTTCCGACACTTTTTTTCGATAATAAAATATTTTTCCAACATTTATTTGACGAATAAAACCCATAAAAATTTATTTTGAAGTGAGGCTACTCTGCTATATAATTACCGAAAATGAGATTTATAAAAGTACGAAATCCAGCTAAGTAGGTTAGGAATGCCAACGTTAACAATACTAATACTGTATCTACGTTCACCAACAACTCACTGCATCTATGAACGCTAGCTCTCAAGTCACGTAGGTATATATATAGCCACCTGACTTGACCTCACATATGTAATTTATGTCTTTATTAGGTCAATATAGCTACCTAACTTGAGAAAAAGCAATCATAGATGCAGTGACTTGACCTCGCTTATGTAATTTATGTCCCATTTTGTAACTTACCCACCTTGGACATAACTAATTGTGAAGTCAATTTCATATTTATATATTCCTATTTTCTAATAAACTACCGGTAATGCATTTTCTGACTTTAAAAGTGTCTTACGAAATTTAAAATGATCTGATTTTTTTAAAAAAGGTAGTCATAACACATAAAATAACTTTACTAATGTAGTCATACATATTATTGCGCCACATAATATGATCTGTTCCTTTGAATACAAGGTAAATACTTTATATTTTCATAATTTTTTAGAAAAACATCAAAGGACGATGTACAACGAATATTTACCGAAAATAAGATACATAAAAGTACAAAATCCAGCTTAGATTACTTGATATTCGTCAAGTTAGTCTATGTCAATGTGTGATTGCTTGTTGAATCTCACATCGCTTTAAGACCTTAAGACCTAATAAAGGAACTACAGGTGTGGGAAGGTATTAATGTTAATATATATATATATATATATATATTATTATATATATATACCTAACAAGACCTAGTAAAGGAACTACAGGTCTGGGAAGATAATTGTTTACAAAGAAAGTCAAGGCTTTTTTTCCATTTTTTTTTCAACATGTTCTACATACCCTTATTTTTTAATAATAAAACAAGTATTTTACAAAGAGCTAATTTTTCAAGAGATAAAACATAATTTCAACTTTTCTAGGTTAAGGTCCATTAAGTGAGGTATACATTAAAATATGTATGTAAGCGAATGTTTACCTTACAAAGTTAAGTAAGGTATATATATATATATATATATATATATATATATATATATGTAGCCCCTTTACTTAAACTACATGTTAATTTTAAAAAAAAGTGTTATTTCCCAAGCGGTCACCCATCCAATTACTAACCACGCTCGATGTTTTTCGACTTTGGTGACATATAAATGCATTGAATTCTGTAGTTTTGAAATTGCGATTTTTCGGTGAAAAGATTAGATCTATTTTTAGTGAAAACTTATTTTATTATTAACAAATTAGGTATGTAGAACATGTTAAAATAAAATTGCAAGAAAAAAGCCGTAACATTCTTTGTAAACAATTACCTATATGGTTATCTAACAAGGCCTAGTAAAGGAACTACAGGTCTTGGAAGGTCACTATATTTATATAAAGTTACCTTAGCAGACCTTCAGTTCATTTACTAGGTCTGGTAGTTAGGTCAATATACATAATATACACAGTGTCCTGGCGAAACCAAGTTCACATCATTATGAGCTAGAACTCATACAGCTAAGTGATATTTCACCTGTCAAAAGGCATGTAATACTCATGCCTCCAATGATACACTATTATCAGAACAGAGTTGTTTTTAACCTAACAACAGCTAGATTCCCTTGTATTCAATGTGTCATTTGACAGTGAAGAAATGCATTTCTGAACTTGAAAATTGTCTTCCCCCATAGAATACAAGGTAAATAGTTAAAGATTTCATAATTTTTAATAATAAAATCCGATGATAATGTATAATAGATATTTTACCCCTTATTCCAATATGACTATAATACAAAGCCTGTTTGTAAAAAGGATATACAATGCAAATATACTTACATGATAAAACATGGTAAAACCTTACAAACTGCAGCTTCACCCACCTAGCATGAACAAACGCCTAGTAAACAGATTTGTTCACAGTTCGCTAATACCTGTTCTAACCTTACTTTATTCCACACCTCAACTTTTTTGTTTGAAAACAAAACTGTCAAGATGTATATTATCTATGACTATGTTCTAATCTTTGCCCTTAACACAGACTACCCATTTCGGTTATAATCTATCGATTACCTTTTACAATATTCATACCGTAAAAACGTGGGGTTATTAATAAATATTATTAATTTTATTCTGTTATTAACTTTCTTAGTTTTAATGTGGTGCAAGCCTAGTAATTCATAGCAGATAAATTCGTTATCGAGATAGTGTGTTAATTTAACATAACTTCGTAATAACAGTTTTATGTCGCAATAATAGTTTTAGCCGCAACAATGTTGCCGGAAAATTCTTGTTTTTATAGCAAGAAACACCCTGGACAATGTTATAATAAAACATTCGCTTCACTAGTATCATCGCAATTAAAAATGTATATTTATTATCGAAATACTGATGTCGTATAATGCTATTAAAACTGTCATTATAGTGTTGCCTCTTTGTCTTTGTCATATGTCATACGACATTTTAAGAATATAATGAATGTTTGTTTACTTTTCTTTACTTAGGACGGAGAGTGGGATGTACAATACAATGAAATTTATATTAATTTTAAATCAATTTCTGCTATTTTTATATTAGTAAGTTTTCTTAGTTTATACAGAGTAATCATTTATGTTTGTTTTGTGAATGTTCTATGAATGCAGGTTTTGTGTGTGTGTGTGTGTGTGTTTATATCTGTACAAAAATTTAAAGAAGTAACATTTTTTTAGTTCAAGACAGTTTTTATTTTAATCTACTTTAAGTTTATTTTATTTCACTTTGTCAGTATTATTTTTTTCTCTATTTGGAGTCATTCTAAACTTTTTTTTTCTTTTGCAGGAATTCCAATACAGGCTTTGCATAACGGATTCCTATTTATTTGTAAAATATTAAATAACTTACATAATTTTCAAAAATTTTTTTTTAAATTTATTTTATTTGGTACTAATTTTGTGAAAAAATAATAAATAATTATTTTCATCATCTCGTAAAGTTTTAAAATAAAATTTTAAAAATGTTTTCATTAAACAAAATTTTAAATCATTATGTAAGAAACTTATATAAATTTGAAACGTTAATTTTGACGTTACAATAACTGTAGTGTAAAAAGCAGCTTGACAACTGTAGAACATTTTAAAACGAAGTCTGTTAATAGCATCTATACTTCAAAAACACTTGCATAACAATATCAATAAAATTATTGCCAGTCGATAACACTTTTATTAAAATAATAGAATCCTGAATCTTGTTATCGCAAATCAGATTTACGTAATAATACTATTTCCGGAAAACAACAACTTAGCCTATACCTAATTAGGTAGCAATAGCAGTACATTACTAACATCTAAAAACAGTAGTTATACTATTAGTAATAAAATGTTAAATTTGCTGTTGTTAGTATCTACAACTGAACCTTTTAATTGTTTTGTTTTGACAGCTGATTTGGCTAACATTATAAAGTAGTAGGAATACGGATAAATAATATAACAGTTAAATACAATGCTGAATGGAAACTGATTTAGTAGCCACTGGCTATGTGTCTTATTTTATTAATGGTTATGTTAGCTAATACACAAAATTCTTTTTAAAAACAAAATTTATTTTTATCAACAAAAACAAACAAAAGAACTTATTTGATTTGTTAAAAAAAATTATAAACGAAATGATAGGAGGATATTCTTTGTGTTTTCCAAAATATATGTGTGTAACAACACAAATAAACTGAACATAACATAAATAATATTTTTCTTTGGAAAGCTGATCATTTAACTTATTTATACGTTACGTAAGACTTTTTTTTGTACATAAGCAAAAGATAACCGATAGATTATTTTGTGTTTAGTTTAGTCAACTGCTTATTTATTGTTGCTTACAACATTTATCATTTATCTACTGTACCTGCTAATAATTATAACTGCTAATCAATAATAGCAATGGCAGCTTTACTGTAAATCATAATTAGTGCTATTGATCATTACAATTTCTTAGTGAAGGGGATAACTTTGGGATAATATACCTGCCTAAAGAGATTGAGTAGAAAAAAAACAAAAACTTAAAACAAGACCGTATATATTGGCATTACACTTGTTATTGTAGTCTACTCTGGGACTTTGGTTGAATTGATATACCACTATTCCATTTAAAATTATCTAGGTTGTATTAATTCACTTTCTTCTAATTTACAGAATTCTTAACAATAATTACAACATTGTAAACTTATTAATGTGACATGTTTCAAGTCTAGATAAATCCCTATGTTTTAACTGCAACATCTACGGTTCGATGTTTGTGTCCGTTAACTCGGAGAAGTAAAGTTATCAATGTGGCTATGTCCTATACAGTGTTGATTAAACTTTGACTTTAGATCTGATTTAGTGATTTATGTAGCTGTGGTATTAAATATATATCAACTGTCAGAATTCTCTGTAATTTTGTTGTTCATTTATATTTTATTAAATTAAACTTAGTTAATAACATTCATTAGGCATATGTTTTGAATTAAGTCATAAAATGAATAGTATAACAATATCTGTAGTTAGGCCTAAAAGTAGTATCCTTGATAAATCTTTAAGCAAAGGTCGAGGAGAGGTTAGTTTAAGTTGTTTTGCTTTGTTATTCTCAGAGGTTGTCCAATATTGCCAAAACAGAGTATATACAGTTCCAGAACTTCAGAATAAGTAAGTAAGGATTAATAATGTATATATTAATGTCTCATTTTACAATAAGTTTAGGCTATGTTTAAGTAAGTCTAGATGGTAATTATTTGGTAAATATGGAGAGAAGATGTTTGATCGATTTAAGTGTCAAATCTCGGCAATTCCTTTCTAAAATAGGGTTTTTTTCATCATTTCGATACTTATTAAATACACTTACCACTTTAGTAAATTCTTACTTTAAGCTATCTTGTAATTTTCGGAGTTTTTTTTAACGTTTACTACATATCTTACTTCTTAAGAATTTATAATGTTTTCTTGCGCAGATCACTATTTTTCACTGAAAAATCACAATCTAAAAACTATCAAGTCTTATAGGTTACACATAATGGCAAAACATAATAGGAATAAAGCTATGTCCACACTCGTGCACTTTCCCTTTCCCTTTCATCTTCAACATGACGCATGGTGGAGGGAACGTGAGGCTTGCGGAAAGGAATGCCTCTTCCCCCGTAAAATTCTCAGAATTCAATAGCGCATGCCTTATTGAAAGTGAATCCATCACCTTTGGATCTTCTTGCCTCATTCCGTTCGTCTTTTTGTTTAAACTAGAAAATGTCGCAGTCTTCGGAAGAAATTTTAAATTTTATTGAAGAGTACAGACTGCTACCGGCGTTGTGGGATGTCAATCACTCTGGTTATACGAACATGGTCAACAGTTCATGAAAGTTACTCTCCGACATTCTAGTAAAATTCTTGAACAAACCATTATCTACGTGAAGTTCCATTAATAATTCTTCATTCCTTTTTCTCAAAAAATGTTTTGTCCAAATCGCTCGTTGACGTTTTCTTTTTCTCCTGTTGCTCCGCGAAATCACAATGACAGCAGAACTAACCGCAATAAGCAAACACGCGTCTGACTCTTCCATCTTGTGAGGAAAAACTGTTGAACAAGTGTGGACAACAAATTGAATGCCTCTAGAGGAAAGCCGCAAGGCATGCGCTAAAGGCAAATTGAAAGGAAAGATGAAGCGCAAGTTGAAGGTGAAAGGGAAAGGGAAAGCGCACGAGTGTGGACATAGCTTAAAATTATCATATGGTTTGACGCATGCGCATTACACAATGACTACACTAGATCGATCACTATTTATGCCACACACACACATATATATATATATAAAACCTATATGTAAGTCATATTTGATAGTTTTTAGATTGTGATTTTTAGTAAAAAAAAAAGTGATCTGCGCAAAGAAAACATTATTTATTCGTAAGAAGGAAGGTATGTAGTAGATGTAAAAAAACCTCAGAAAATTACAAGTTACCTTAAAGTAAACTTTACCCCCACTTTTTATCTTTTACAATTCATTATTTCTATTCTAAATCAGAATTTTAAAATTACCGATTTATCGCTTTTAGAGGTTATTTCGATTTGTCATTTTAAGTAAATTCTTTCGATGTTTTTTTATTCCACTTGGAAAATAGTTCTGTTTTAAGAACTCTCACTATGAAGAACTGTTAATCTACGTATCATTTAGTATCAATCATGTTGTGTAACAAGGTCAGGGAAGGTAACTAATATATATATATATATATACCTTACCTGACGACCTAATTAAACAAAATATATAAAGTTAATATATTTATATGATGGTCATATGAGATAAGGTTTATATAATATATACATATTATCCTACTTTACGACCTAATAAAACAAATTCGTTTAAAAATATTTAGATATTGCTTTAACTGAATATTATTGCTTGAATACTAAATATTATTTGCACAGTCAAACAACGTAATATCTAAGGAGCATGTCACACGAAACTTCATTCTCAATGTAAATACAGACGCAAGCCTACACTATAAATTTTAAATACACTCATATTATGTTTTAAAACCTTTTATAAATGATCCGCAGAAACATTTACTTATTTTTCACAACATAGCAGATAATTATGATAAATACTTTGGTTGGTGTTTTAAATTTTAATAATTGATGGCGTAATATTGTTACATATGTCTATAATATACATAACAATAAACTTATTGTAATTATAAACCAAAATAATATGCCTATTATGTCTGCTATGAGCAGCTTCCATTCATTTTACCCTATGTGAAGGGTAACCGAAATACAAGTTCAAATATTGATCCTCCTAAACCACCAAATTCTTCAAATAATGTAATTACTGAACAGGATTATGGGACTACAGTTCAGAATATTCTTAAAGACGGTGGAAATAATGGCATTTAATCTTCTAATGATACAAACGTATCTGAGACTTCAATATCAAATTGTAATGGTTCTAATAAACGCCGTATCAAAATAAAGTTTGAAAATCCAAATGTGGTTGCTGGCAAGAGAACTGTTATTGAAAGATCAGTTCCTTCTTTCAGCACAAGAATAGACAAACTTACTGGTCACAAATCGAGAGGGGATACTTTCAGACAAGTATGGCCTCTCTTTTATCATTCCTTCCGGTTCTTAACAATATGGTTTTTTATATGAATTCATGCTCTTAAGAGGCCGATAGTGAATTTTTGAAGAGTTTTCGATTTCAGAATATTTAACCTTAAAGTAACACAATAACATATCACTGTATTGAGAGACATTACATTTCGAAGGGCAATAGCTCATACATTTCTTAGTTTTTCATCTAGGCTATATTGTCCCTAATTTTGATGTTAATGTTGTCTTCAAATATAGACTACAATGGTTGAAAATGTTTCATACAATTAAATTTTTTGTATTTGTTATTGTTGCTTATTTATTTCAAGTTCCACCGCGCCCATCTCGCAACTTTATCGGCTAGTGTAGAATGGCCAAGCGTTTCACATGTGTTTTTCCCCCCATTCATCTGCGGTGGCCGAAACACTTGTCAAGAAGCACATAACTTTGGCGCGTGTAGAATTAGCCTATGAAAGGTCTAACATTTTTCTATATGTTCTTGAAATATTAAGCCGATTCCATATTTTTTACACACATCGTTTAAAATGCATGCACATGTGTCACCGTCATGACAGTTTGCATAATAATTACAAAATTAAATAAATCTGTATAACTTGGAAAATATGAACAAAATTTTAAAGCAATTCTTGAACAAAAAGTTCCAAAGCTAATATCGTCAGGATTATAGATCTAGATACTAAATGAAAGATACATAACATGAGATATTTCTAGATGGAAGAGAAAGAGAAAATTTGAGAGGGGAAGGAGCAGTAACATAGACATTTCCTCTATATTATGTCTATGTTTATAAAGTGAATTGTGACTTTATTTTTATGCACATTTTGTCCTAGGAACCATCCTTAAGTTATTATGAATTGTTACAGGCTTGCAAAAATGGGACAAGATGTCGGTATAAAGTTGGTAGACTTGTATTTTGTACGTGAAAAAAGTTGCAAAAGAGAAATTAAGCTCCTAAATATGCTGCTGTTTATAAAGACAACATTGTGGAAGGTAATCATTAATAATAATTACATACTTAAAGAGTTATGATAAATTGTGTGGGGATTGTTTTATTTACCCTAGCATTCTTTCTAGTTAAGAAATTTTAATTAGTAGAGTCCCGGTAAAATAAGTTAATTGGGGCTGAGGTCATTTCGGGTTGCAAGAAACCCGAACAAAACATAAGGTAGTGTGTAAATACATTTTTATTGAGTAAAAAATAAGATTCAATATGAGTGTTTAGGCTAAGATTATTAAAAAAGTAAAATAAAAAGAATATTTTTTTTTTGATTGTCTAGTGTCTTTTGCTTAAAATCTAGCCTTGTTCTTTTGCATCGATATCTTGCCACCTTCTAAGAAGCATAGTGCCAATCTGCGTAGCGTCTGCCTGTTGCTCAACATAAAACAATACTGCATCTAGCTGCCATAACTTCAGATTGAATCATCACTGGTACAGTCTCTCCAGCTACTTATTTTTAGCTTTGTAACTTCATGCTTTCTACTTATTTTTAGCATGTAAATAGCTTTGGTCCATAGGGTGAATTAAACTTGTCACATTTGGAGATAAGACAATGCTCGGATTCCATCACAGTTTAATTCTTCTTTGGTAGGGTGTGATGTAGGGTTGTTAATAATTAAAGTTACTTTAGGAGGCAGTTACCTTTGACAGTAGGTATTTTTTTCATATCTTCAAAACACCACTTCTTAAAAATAATTTTATCCATGTAGGCAGATGCGGTGATATTTTTTAAAGTTCTAGGATTAGCAGACTTGCCTATTACTACTAGTTTCAGTTTAAGGTCTCAGCTTGTGTTTGATGCAGCAAGAACTGTCACCTTTTTTTTATGGTTCAATGAAGCCTTTTCTTCCCTTAAAGCTAGAGATTTTGAAATGGCATTCAAAATGCTTCCAATTCCCTGGAAGAATTTTGAAATTGAGGCCATTTTAAAAACAATTTCACAGAATTTTGTAACAGTCTTAGGATCTGCAACAGTTTTTAACCACAGATTTCAAGTTGTCTTATGCCGTATTGCTTTTTCCACCTGTCCAACGAATCTGAACTTGTAGTAATTCTTCGCCTTCCTTAAATTAATTTCTAATTGCGCCAGAAATAGGACTTCATTTTTGCCTTTGTTGATTAAACCATACAACAATGCTTCACTCATTTTCTTCACCGCCTTCCATTCATAAGGGAAAATACTCGTAACACTATCTAGGAAAAAAAATCTTCAAAATTTTATCTCTGTTTCTGTCTAATCTCCAACAGTTACTTCACCAACCCCATAATCAGCTGTAAGTTTTTTAAATTTTTCGTCCTTGTTGAGTCTTTTTAATGCTTCTAAAGGCACAAACTTTCTCTTACCCTTACCATTTATTACAGTACAAATGTTTAGTTAAAAAAAAAAAAATCAAAAAAATCACATAACTAGAAAACAGGTATAGATGCTACACCTAGTCAATTCTATTGTACTGTTTGCTATACCAATCAACCTGACACTATCTTATGTAATTTTAGCAACAAAGAATTGCTCTACTACAATTCTAAGATAGAATTTTGTGAACTAAGTAGTGCCTGTGTGTATTAACAATGCTGACAGTGCATGATAAACTTACAACATGAGCCGTGATACGTCAAGTTTTCTCTCTTGTTTAATTTATATTCTTTCTGGAGGGGGGGGGGGGGTTCATTGACTCGAATTAAACAAAACCTTGAACTACCAAACTCGATTTACCGGGTCTCTATTGTGCTTTACAATATTTTATTCAAATGTTGCTTGTGTTATGCAAAAATTGATTTAAAAAAAAGAAAACAAAGTAGGTAAGTCTAATAAACTCCAGTATCAAGTTTTACACAAGTTAAAAGTAGTTGATATGACCGGCACATAATATTCTAGTTACTTAAATATATAAATGTTGCACAAACTTTCTCACTCTAAATACAGAACAAGTTAGTATGTATTTTGATACTTAATAAACTTGGATACTCATTATGGTCTTTTCTGTCTCTCTTCATTTACCTCACAATTTTTCAGGTTTATATCAAAATTTTATAGTGTGTATTGTACATAATTGGAAAGTATTGAAAAACTTAACATTACTTCTACAGCTAATAGGGATAGGAAGTTACACTAATTATAGACTATTTTACAACTATCTAAACAAGTATTAAAACAATTCAAAATGATGTTGAAAAGAACATAGTTCAAATCAGGAATCTCAGGTATTCTATTCAAATAAAACAACCTCCATGAACTCTAGCTGCAAAAATTCCAAACAGACAAATCCATCAAATTACTTAAATTTAAATAATACTAGATCTACGATCAGAAAATTAACAAATACAATTATTTCCATGCATTAAATCCCAATAAAACCCACAACAAAACTAATTGATAATTTACATGTAGCCTACTTATAAGCTAATAATTGTTATATGGAATACTAAGAAAATTAAATTTCAATCTATTAACAGGAGGATAATTTCAATAATCTAATGTTTTAATTATTTTAATTTTATCAGCCATAGAGTGATTATATTGATTTGTGTTGGACATTACATGAAGTTAAATCATTTTCTCATTTATGAATATTAATAAAAAGACAATCTTGTAATTTTGTGTTGTTGTATCTATGAATTTTGAATAATTATTAATTGCTATTTTCTGTAAATTTAAGTTCGTGTTCAATCTACTAAATCTAGTTCATAATAAACTAACTCAAATTGGATTGTCTCAATTTAGTTTATGATTTTGTACAATTCATTCAACACCAACATGTGGCTATTAATTAGTAAGATACAATTTTTTTGACATTTGTTACCACCCCTTTCCCCCATTCTGTTTTTGTATTAGTAAGAATTTTTTATGGGGGACAACAACAAAAATACACGATACTTGACAATTTACTTATTATGATTTTCTTTTATTTGATAATTTCCATATTAAAATATATAGTAGCCTTTGAAGCAGACTTTATGACATTAATATATGAGAAGGAAAACATGCCCATTCATACCTTTTATTTTAAGCACACATCCTCTAAACTAATTTTCCAGTAACTTGATTGAGCCATCACTTATAGATAAAAACAAAGATTTTTTTCTTATGAAAGGCTTTTTAGTCATTTTGATACAGAACTTAATATATATCATAATTTTTATTAATTTTTAAGTTTTATATAATTTACAAATTTATTATTCAGTATTGTTACCGTATACAAATGATTAGATTCACATTTTTTCTTTATCCTTATTTTTTGACAAAACTCTCTACTCGGGATTCCTGTGGGTTAAAAGTTCAATAACTTGCAAACAGTTTAAATAAAGTTATTACATGCACCACATAAAAAATAATTAAACTATCCAACTTAACGCTATTTTACAAAATAATGTTTCCAAAGTATTGTCCCTATTTAGTTTTAATTTCTTCAAATCACATGTAGCTGAATCTTTTAAAAGTACAAACAATCCACAATAATAAAAATTTCTATGTTCTATATAAAAGGTGTCACAAAGTTCCAAGTTGCTTCCGGGTGGGAATTCAAATTTGGATGAGATACTAATGTTGTCCTAGGTCCAGGTCCAATTTATTCTTAATACATAAATACTTATCAGTCCTTGTTGATTATTTCCCCTGGTTATTATTTACTTTCACTGCAATAGTTGTTAAATTACTTTATTTCCCAATATAATATATATTATAGTTCAAATCTAAATCTTCTGTAAAAGTTTTTAAGAGCAACACTAAAAAAGAAAAATGGCTTGCCTAGGCTGAGAGCTAGAAAGGGAAAGATTCCTTTTCATTGTTGTAACAAATATTCTCCTTAATTAGTTTAGTTCTTCTTCCTCCCTCCACTTCTCTGGTTATTAAAGTTTCACAATATTTTTATGTATAAACGTTTTAAACTAACTTTCTAAATCTAGGTAATTTATTTCTTTATTTTCTTTACTATTTATTTGAGTTTTACAATTAATTAATTGAATACAAATTTGATTTTATTTAATATTATTTCCTTGTCTTATTTATTATACTATTGAAATAATTTTGAATTACTACCAACGATATCTAATTCTCATCAGAGACATCTGTTTTATTAATCTTAAGCTACTTCATTTCCACTATCCATTAACTAGCATTGCAACAAGATAAGATGGCCGTCACTGTTCCCTTTACAAGTTATTTGATTCTTTCATCAACCCAAGACAACTCAAATTATTATTAATCTTAATTTTGACTTTGTTTTCGTTTTCCAAAAGTGTTAAAATAATTATTTTAATTCTTTACTTGTGAACTCCTTATAAACTGAATTGCGCATTGAAAATATAGCCTATCATATTGAAATGTGAATGTAACTTGTGCTCCTTGTTGAACCTCACATGATTAAATTTAATATGGCCTAAATTGGTAAATCGTTATTTTGATGTTTATAATCGTTTCTCTCCTTTACCTCTTTTACACATTCCAAAATTAATTTTTATTATTATTATCGCTGTGTGTATTTTAGTTATGTGAGTTTCTTATTGCAAATGTTTATTTAATATCCTAAATTCAAAATGTTATTATTACATTTAGTGGCTATGTTCGTTTGTTGCCTAACTTTATACAGCCTTGTGTATTAAATACATGAAATTAATAAGTAATTTAAACATTTCATCTTAACATCTAAAATAAGTACAAAATTTTGTTACAATACATGTATTATAATATGTAACATATTAAAATGTTCATTTCAATCTAAACAACTAGCCATAAAATAATTAAAGATGTGTATTTTCTATATAACCTATGTAGATTTCTAATGGTTGCAGATTTTTAACAAATTTGGTATATAATGGTTTTTAAATAAGCCAAGACTGTTAGTAAAAAAAATCTAAATTTTTAGCAAATTTTTATTCAAGCAGTCACCATCTCCAATTTTCACCAAATTAAAAAAGAAGAAAAAAAAAACAACAACAGGAAAATTACAACAGGAAATATAGTTAGTTGCTGAAGAAAAAACTTTTTAAAAGAGGTTCAATTATAAATTTTTAAAATAATGATATTTCACAACAAGGAGTATACAGGCTAGATGTTTCAGTTTTTTTCTTCTTAAAAGCCCAGGGCCGTTTTTTTAACCTCGCTGGCGCCCTAGGCACTTCAAACAATTGCGCCTCTCATACCGGAGGGTCTGGAATACTAAATAGTAAACGCAAATAATAGGTGGTCCAAAAAACCCAGCAGAGCATTTCTTTTTGAGTTCTTGATTTGCCAGTTTTGGTTCGGGAGGGAATTTTCCTTAACTCTCCTTCTTTCCGTTGGCTCTTGTCATTACAAGAGCCGTTGGCTCTTCTTTTGTTTTTGTTGGAGAGTCTTTCCATTATCCACCACCTATGGACCCGCCGTGTCCCGGACTGGCAACCGGCAGCCGTAAGGAGTTTCATGGCCTAAACGCCTAAACAAGCTCTTCTTTCTGTAGCATCTCTCTGGTTTTGTTCACCCTTTTCAAGATGTCGTCCCAAATTACTGTTAACAAAGTTGTTTGAAAATTGTCAAGTGTTTTACTGAATCCTTCAGCTGTGACTCGTGTGTCTGTGTTTTGCCTTCAATTAAATCATCAAGGGCTTTTCTGATTTCTTTGCGACTGGTCACTTGAGCTCTGAGAACGTCTCCCCTTGCAGACCATCTGGTTTCACTGATAGATTTCAACATGAGAAATCTCTGTTCAGTTTTCATCTTTTGTTAATTGCTTCTTTGCACATGATCTCTCAACAAATCCCATCTAGGATTAGATGCCGCAAAAAAAGTGTAAAGTCCTTGTAAAAAATAAAAGAAAACAGTACCTTCAGTGCAAGCTTTTTCAGCAACAAAACAACCAGCTAGGTTTAAGGAATGGGCTGCACTTGGAACAAACTCAGCAAGGTCATTTTTGTCCCGTATTCTTGCTTGTAGACCAGAGTAGACTCCCGACATGTTGGAGGCATTGTCGTAGCTTTAGCTTCGACAGTTTTGTATGTCTATATCAAGATCTCCAAGCAAGTTGAGAGCTGCTGTTTCCATTCCTTGGGCTTTATGGGAAATGCTTGGTAGCACTCGTACTAGTCGTTCAATGGCACAGGCTTTGCTGAGCGAAACCTATCGCAGTGCTACCGCCAACTGGTCGGTGTGAGAAATGTCTGGTGTAGAGTCAATAATAAACGAAAAGTAGCGCGCTTGTTTTATTTCTATTAAGATTTCTTGTCAGACTCTTTTGCTCATAATGTCCACGAATTCGCTACAAATGTCAGACGACAGATATAACATACTACCTTTACTTTTGTTGCCATATTTTGTCAAATGATTGGCAAGAAATGGGTCAAACTCGCTTATAAGTTCAAGGCATCCTGAGAAAAGCCCGTTTGATGTTGGACCAAGTTTTTGGTCGTCACCCCTGAATAGAAGGCCTCCAGCCGACAAAAACTCTACAACAGCGACAACTCTAGTTAGTAGATCTCGCCAGTATTTAACCTCTTCGTCATATTGACTTTGGGCTGCAATTGTAACTGAGGTGGTTTTTTTTCTTACCATAAAATTCAAAACATTTGCCCTATGGTCTTCGGACCTCTCATGTAGCGAAACTAGCGCAAAAGAGTTTTTCCAATCGCTAAAGCCAGTTGATAAAGTTGAACCTGAACGTTTTCAGTCTGACTGAAAGAGAAGGCAATAGAAATAAAATATCTGGCCGTTTGATTTTGAATATAGGAGCCAGTCTCTCTTAAACTTCTCTCCGTTGGGAAGCTCGCCAAAAATAATTTTGTTGAGAGTTTACATTTAATTTTGGCGCCTTCATAACAATGTTCAGAGTCTTGACTTAAATTTGAGTTAGTATTTTGTTTACATGAACAGTGTCTTTTATGTTCCATTTACCCGGATCACCAGCACGAAGTCACTGTCGAGAAGAGGGTCAAGCCGGTCAAGTGTTGTAGGCTTAGTAGTATCACTATCACTAGTGTCATCTGGAGCAGTCGGTAGTGAAAGACTGAGTCTGGTTCTGAGATGATGATGGTCGACCTTGATGACCTTCATCATTGTTTTCGGTCTGGACTTCATTCTCACTGGTTGAAGAAGTTTGGGAGTGTGAGTGTCCAATGTCAGTAGATTGGCGGTTTAAAGCAACCTGTTCGCGGTTAAAAAACTTGTTATCTTAGGAACTTTTTCAAGTTCTTTTTCTTCCTTTTGCTGATTTTCAGCGGCACTTTTGCGGAACTAAGCTTCACTGGGTTTTTTCTTAAAGTTCATTTCGTTTTAAGAAAGATACTGTAACGTCCGTAACTAAAGTCATAAAAACAAACTCATAAAATAATACTTTAAAAATTATTTTTTCTTTTGAATTTAATTACTGTAAGTCGTAAGTACTGTCAAAAATGTCAAAATGATAGAACATTTAACTGTACCTTAAGATTGTCAAGAAAAACAGCCTCACTGCCTCACTAAACTCTCCACAAACGCACAAACAGCTGAACAATCACTTAAATCACTTTTTAAACGCTGTCATTTTAACACTTTATAAGACAAAACAGAAACTAGAAGTAATACAATACTGACTAGAATCAGAATCAATTAGGTAACGGTAACTAACTGGATAACTATTGGAACTTGCAATGAAGTAAACAAAAGCATTAAGTAAACAAGCCATCGGCTATCATCACTCACTCTGCGAGTGTCTGTCTACACACTACATGTCACCACACGAAAACTGAGCAGTTTATTTAGGATTGTTCCAGCTTGAAGGCGGGCGAGGAGGAGGAGGGTAGGAAGATAAGAGGGTAGTTGGAATTGTCGAGCTGCTGACTGCTGTAGTGCGATGGGCAGGACGCGGGAGGGGAAGCGAATTGATGTTGCGTTGGTCAGTGTCTCGACACCCGCAAACAAAGCCTATGACTCGTAAAACTAGTACTTCACAGCCTGTCACACTCAACAAACAAAATATCGCATACAAGTCTCACTCACTGATCGTTGGTTTGTGGTTGACAGGCAATAAATATAATCCTGTGATTTTTATTTTAAATAATTTCCTCCCTTAGTTTCTGCCTTTTTATTTTCTTTTTTTTCCCTTCGGTTTTGGCGCCCCCCAAATCCTTTGCGCCCTAGGCACGTGCCTAATGGGAAAAGCGGCCCTGTAAAAGCCCCACAAAATATCAAATTAAACTGATGGTATATTTATAGTCTACTGTATTTATGTATGTTTAGGGACTATTTGGACGTGAAGCTGACAAATTGGAACATGCAAACGATGATGAGAGGACATATTACTTGATAGAAAATGAACCATTAGTAAATAAGTTTATATCTAAACCTAAAGATAAAGGCAGTTTGAATTGCGCTGTATTTACTGCTGGTATTATTGAAGCGATCCTCAATAGTTGTGGCTTTGTAAGTATTTATTATGTTTAATGATTTTGGTTTATTATTTATTGTGATTAATCTAAACTATATATCATTATTAACATATATATAATGAGTGCCAAAAATCTGCATATGCTAATTGAAATAAAAATTGATTTTAAGTTATGTTGTATTTTCATGTGATGTGTGAAAATGTTTTGTTTCATCACAATATCAGCTATAATGGAATGGTAGTTAAGTTATGGGAAAAATATATGTATTAAATATATTATTGCCTTTTAGAGCTATCCAAAAAGCAGCTTGTACACCTGATCAAAAGTCGCTTTTAACTTTTGATCCGGCTGTGTTAATTTTTATGAACTTTCTTCATTTGTTTAAAAATTAATAAAATTTATTATTTTTATACAAAACCTAATTTATAAGATATCATTTTTCTCAGAAAGATTCGTAGAATAACAAAAAAAAAAATTGAAATAGTTTTAGAGTAAGTAATATAATACTTATATGTGAATATATACTATATTATACTAAAAATAATAAAGTGAGGTGTTTCAGTAAAAGTTCTGAAACCGCACACACAGACTACTGGCGGGAACTGCACATGTAATGGAAAATGTCGTGTTAGCCTTAGAGCCATTCACCTTACTTTTTAATTCAGGGTTCCCAATTTTTCTCTAAAAGTTTACGTGTTATTTCGAGATGAAATTATAACAGTGATGGTTTCCCCCTGTTGTACAGAGATATAGATCATAAGTATTCAAAATAGCAAGATACAAATATTATAAAAAGAGTTTCTTGTACCATCTCTTTGTTTGTTATACATACAGCATAGATAATGATCATGTCAGATCTATCAACTAACCCCATATATATATAAAGGATTCATGATAAGTTCCTCACAAAGGTTATACAAATGAAACCTCACTTGTATAACCTGTTATAAATTATAGATTTAGTGTTTGTTCAACCTCTGAGGATGGTAACTATGTTACTGAAATGTACATTAGAAAATAAAGTTTGTTTTATTAAATAATTGTGGTATTGGGTGTGATTTTAATCTTTAAGTTCGCCACAGTGTGCTCATAATTGTATAACTTGTATACGAGGTATAGCTAGAAAAAACAGGATTTTTGCTGTAACATTAAAAAAAAAAAATCCCTTAACAACTTTCACATTATCCCCTTTAATATACTCCCTTCCATGATCACTAAACCGGTCCATTCGAATTTTCCATTGTTCAAAACAGTGTTTCAGGTCATTTTCTGAAATCATTTTTCTGGTCTCCGCTGCTTTTTCTTTCACAGCTTCAACTGTCTCAAACTTAGTTCCTTTCAATGCTTCCTTCACTTTCAGGAACATAAAATGATCACATAGGGCTAGGTCTAGTGAGTAGGGTGGATGATCCAACACAGGGATCCCATGCTTAGCAAAAAATGACAACAATCAGTGCAGCGTGGGCGTTGTCCTGATGAAGAATCCATGATTTGTTCTTCCACAACTCAGATAGCTTTCTTCTTATTTGCTCACGAAGAGTAGTTAGAACCTCAAGATAATATTCTTTATTCACTGTATGATCTTCAGGCACCCAATTTACATACAGAATCCCATGGATGTCGAAAAAAACAATCATCATGACTTTGAATTTTGATTTGGATATTTGGAGCTTTCTTCATTCTTTGTAAATGGGGGCCCTTCGTGTATCGGTTGGCGCTTAGTTTCCGGGTCATAGTTAAAAAACCATGATACATCATACGTACTTACTCTCCAACAGTTTAGGATCCTTTTCGATGTTTTTCAAAATGTAAGAACAAATCATCCACGAGTCCTTTTGTTCAGGTGTGAGGATCTTGAGAACCATTTTGGAAGATATTTTCCTCATGTTAAAATATTCATGTAAAATATGTTAAACTGATTCTTTGTCGACTCCTATAGTCTCAGAAACTGTACGGATCGACGATCTTGCAGATGAGATTGCCTATTTTTTTAATGTTTTCATCCATTTTCGAAGTGGAAGATCGTCCTGGACATGGGTCCTCATCTTTCTTTGAACCCTTTATGCCACTCAAAAACCTGTGTGCGTGACATACACCTCTCACACTTGTAAGAAAGAATAGGTCTCTGTTGTGGACTTGCCGAGTTTCACTAAAAATTTCATGTTAACTTGTTGCTCTATTAAGACACCTACCATTTTACCGATGAGCGGCAGGTACACAATCCGACACGAAGGAAGGCTGGGGCCCGAATGAGCAGGCTACAATCGTCACACCTGCTGGAATGTGGAGGGGGATGTCAGGGACTCAACAATATAGCATTTGACCACCTTGAGGCTCGTGCTGTTTGTGTTACAAAAATCAGTGCTGTTATTTTCTAGCCATAGCTAATATATGTTGTTTTCAACTTTTTACTATAATTTTAGACATTTATCACTTTATATTAATTTGCTTGGGGTAACTTCGGAGAATGCCATGTGCTTACAAAAACCTTTAGGTTCTAAACTGTATGCGAATTATAATTCTGAAAACGGAGGGTAGAATTTCACAGAAATGGTAATGTACACCATTCAAAAAAATATTTTGGAATTTTTTCAACTATTACTAGAGATTTGTAATTGTAAATATATTTAGGGGGGAAAAAATTGTTACATTTTCAAAATACAGAAATTGCTTTACGAAAAAAGTGAATTTGTTGAATTTATTTTCAAAAATTGTAATATTTATGGAAAACCAACTTCTATATATCATTGTATTCAGAAAGGTTCATAGAATTTAGTAGTGTAATGAAAAAAAAGTTTGAAAAATAATTTTGGAGTCAGTATGGCAAAGAACAAAAAAAAAAAAAAAAAAAAAAAAAAAACATAAAAATCGAAGGCTAAATTTCACTTCAAAGTCCAATTGAGCATAGAAAATTTTGTTTTACATTTTTTTTTTCTATGCAAACATTACAAACGTTTTCTAGTATAAATGTGAATAACAATTGGTAAAAAAAAAAAATCAAATTCTAAAATTTTCAAAATAAAAATTGTTTTCCCGTAAAAGTGGCAATCGACGAAAGTTAGGTTAGGTTTGTAACCTCGACAACCTAGGCCTAACTTGTAACTATCTAAAGCTAGATTTCACTAAAATTATAAACTCTACAAACAATAACACACATATACACTTGTATAAAACATTTATACAATCGAATAAAACATTCCATATAAGAAAATTTGCTTTTAGGCCTAGGCTTGTAACTTTTCTAGGTTAGCCCAAATATAAACCATTCAAAAACTAGAACTTCACTCAAAAAAATAAACTTTAGAAATAAAAACACAAATATATTGTAATTTGTATACACAATTTATATACACAAACCTTCAGAATAACAGAAATATATTATAATCCCAAAACAATAAGCGCCACGCCTATCCATGTCACAAATGGCTCATGATTGTCACAAACTTGGCTATATTCCGAGTTAAAGAGTTAAAAACTCTACAACATACTGTAAAGATCGGTTACAAAATATTGATTGAATAATCGATTATCTTATTTAGTATACTGCACCGATCGCCAAGTGAAATTCGTTCCGTTAGGTTTCTACTTTGGTCAAGTAGAAATATCTTACGAATTATGACAGATAGCAAAATTTGTAAACCACAGATTGAAAGAGAAAGAAAAATACTATATAATATTGTCAACTTGTGGCATTTGGACAAGTATTACCATTTCGTAAAATCGTATGAACACAGAGAACAGAATCGTTTACATATTCCTGGTCACAGCAAGTACCGCGATCTAGCGAAAAAGTCAGCGACTTTATCAAGTTCTAGAAAATAGAGTTTTCGTGTGATGGATTTTGCTAAACTCTGTTATGAAAGATTATCTTTACAATGACGTATAATACATTTCGATAATATTATATCTACTAGGATAAAAGTTGAACTGAAAAAAACGTAATTTTTAGCGTGTAAAATTCTTGATTTTGTTTAATTTTTATATAATGAAAACTATAACACATAGAAGGATTTGAAAAGCACAGATCGAAACAGAAAGATGCGATTACAGAACAGTGTTATGTTAAAAATCTGTTTGACAGAAATTTCGAATTGGGAATATTAGACAAAAATGACGTCAGTTTTGTTTACAATGGCTGAGTGCAAATCTTTGACGTTACGTATCAAAAATATACGAAATTCAGCAATTTTTAGAATATTATTTATAACGTTTTGTGGTTTTTTTTTTGTATGATTATGCATCTACGGAACATTAGCTTTCTAACGGTATTTTATTTATTGCGATTGGACGATTGTAAGTTGGTGAAATGTTGAATTGCAAAATACTTGTTTTAATTCAACTATCCGTCATTCATCGACCACGTATGTGAACGTTTGCCAGATGGAGGGTTAAAGGGCCGGCGAGGGATTTTGACCACATGCCAATGATACAATGTCGTTTTTCGGGAATTCCTGGCCCGGCCGTTTGACCTTCGATCAGCTTTGTTGCATAGAAACTTCGAATTATCCAAAATATAATTCAAATTAACCACAATATTTTAGTATTGATTATACATGAAATGCTAGGGACCAGGACAAAAATTCTAATTATAGAAGTTCGAATTAGCCAAATTCCACTGTATCAGCAGTATGAAAACTTGATTGCATTACCAGATGAAATACAAGTGAGCGTTTGAATTTAAAATCAATCAAAATCAAAGAAACTCATTTTGTTCAGAGTGAACTAAAGTATATATAAAACATTCCAAAAATATTTTTAGTTGTTTTTTATTAACATACAAAAGAAGGGCACTGGAATGCACCTGGCAAGACAATAATACCGATGTTAAAAATTACCAGTTGATACTTAAAAGATTATCCAAACCTTGTTTATATAGCACAAGGTTGCTCGAGACGATTAATATACCCTATTAAGAAGAATGGGTCACAAAATTCAGTTGTATCTCAGAACATAAAATCCTTAAATTATTGAAAAACACACACATTATAATGAAAAATTAACATAAGTAAAATATTCATTTTTAAGAAAATGGAATCTTAATAAATTGTTTACCAAAAATGTCTATTAATTGATAATGATTCAGCAACAAGTTCCAAATAATCAACATGAACTCGGGGATAGTAGGTTAAACTTTTATGAAAATAAGATTCGGATTTGGGAGAAATTTTGAAAAATTTTCTACAGCCCTGGTAAAGAAATCACTATTCACAAAGGTCAGCATGTATGAATGAACTATTTATACATATGTGTTTATGAAATATGAGCTTACATCTGATGAGATTGCTAGTTGCCATTTCTGTCACCAAGAATAGGATGAAAATAAAACAAATGACAGGTAGGCTAGGGCCTTAAAGGAATGATTACAAGATGAGGGACTGTAGGCAGAAGTAACTCCCTTCACCCAAGATGAAAAAGTAAAGCTGACAACTTAGCATCCAAGCCCATTACTAACAAGGTTGTTCTCAGGATGGATGTGCATGAAGATTAGGAACATCATGTGCTAGACTCAGTACAAGAATCCAATGGCTAACTAATAAAAAATCACCAAAGGACCTTTCCCTCTCTCACAGCAGGTTGTATAACCCTTAATAAAAGGGTTTTTTATTTGTTTGTTTTTCTAGTAATGGTAATTCTACAGCAGGAAATCTTTTCTGATGAAATACTGTAATTCCATTCTGCGTTTTTTCTTTTATAATTTACCTTTTAGTCAGAGTTATACAGTATGTTCTTAAACGCATGTAACCCACATGTAAAACAAATTATATTTTTATATAATATGTCAAGAGTAATTAATTTAAATATAACATTTGGAAGCTAAACTAACTATATTTTAAAATTTGTCCTACCATCTCTCACCTTGATGGTGGGACATAAATTCATTTCTTCATGTGCAGTGCAACTTTCTTTAGAGTCGCTGCAATGTTGTTAGAGATGCTTCTTTTATATTATTTTTCAGTTCATCTAATGTGCAGAGCGTACAATTCTGTATGTAATTAGGTTGTTTTTCCTTCATATTTCCTAACAAATTTTATCATGCAGTTTTTTGTATCATTAATTTTGTGAAATACTATTTTTAATGAGATTTTCATTTTCAGGTTTTGATTAACAACTACAATTGGAAGGTTCTGATATTATCAAAATTGTTTATCTATGATATTTAATAAATAGATACTACTACTTGTATTGGTGACAAGAATTTTATTACTATAAGATTTGTTTTTATTTTTAGACTGCTACAGTTACTGTCCATTGGCATAAAGGTACAACATACTTGGTACAGTTCGATGAAGCTGTCATTGCCAGAGACAAACAGATGGAAGAACGTTAAATTTATATTTCAACAACAAATAGATCTATTATTAAAGTTCATTTGATATTAAATTACAGTTAAGCAAAAATTAATGTGATTTATTTTTACTCTTCTATTCAAACTGTATATTATGAGAACAAAAAATGGTTTAAAATATTCTTGATATGTTCAGTTAAATTATGAAAGATATATTGTCATTATATTTTTAGAAACTAGATGTTTTAGTTTTTACTGAAATAATTTAATATTCCATGATTCAAATCTGCTAAGATTTTATTCATATTATTAAAATAGTTACATTCAAATTAACCTTTAAAACAGATTGAATTAGAATTATTTTTCTTATCTTTGGGCTCTGGAGTTAAATTTTAAACTTTCTTGTAGTTAAGGTGTTTACTGTAGCACCTCAATTTTAATTTTTGTACTACATACCTCTTTTTATAAGAATAGTAAAATTTTTGGTGAACAAAAATGTTCTTCACTTCGAAATTGATATTTCAATGACGTATTTGTAGGTTAAATTTACATGGCAAACACAATGTTTCAACTGATCATCGAAGTCAAGCAACATTGAGTGTGGTTATTACTTGGATGGGTAATGTTTTTCTACTACATGTGCATGGTGTTAGTATTGTTCAAACCATTGAACAGTCAACATGGAGTGTGAATTATGTTGGTTTGATGTTGGTAATTTCAATGATTTACAAATTCAAGTCTTTTGTTCGCCACAATATTGTAAAAAAAAATTAAGTGCTATAGGTGTAATGCTTAGGATTTATATAGGTTTATTTAAGCGTAGGTCAAGTAAGGAGGCTTAAAAACAATATCTGATCACCAAAGTCGAGCAACATTGAGCGTGGTTAGTACAGTATTTGGATACACCACTTGAAAAATTTCAATTGGGATTTGTTTTGTCATATCTTATGTACGTTTATTTACTCGTAGGTCAAGTAGTAAAGTGGCTATATATAGTACCTTACTTGACCTTGTAAGGGTAAAAACAATTCATGTACAAACCTATTTTAAAGTGTAATTCACTTAATGGACCTTAACCTAGAAAACTTGAAATTATGTTTTTTTTTCCCCTGTGAATAACAATTTTGCTCACAAAAAAAATGTTATTCTTATGAAGACAGCTATGTAGCATAAAAAATAACAGGGGGGAAAAAAATCAATTTGGGGTGGTACAGTAAACAATTACCCATAGTTAATATTTCCTTAAAGGATGTTTCGTGAATCAATCTCTTTATGGCTGAAAATGTCCAGGTATCTAAGAAAATCTACTTGTTCTTTGTTTGTTCCAATTTAGTTAGTATACATATGAAAAATAAAATTTTCCACAATAAACACTTTTTCACCAAGACTAAATTTCACTAACATCTGTATACACAGTTGGCATGGCATCTGGGTAGGGAAACCACCTGGGGCTGACATTAGTAATCCCCCTGTCATTCAAACCCACACACAGCTGTTTTAGTAATGTGTTACCTACTAGCACCTTCACTCAGATATTTAACTTTGTTAAATGACTCGCAATTTCAAATTTTCCTGTACATATTTGAAAAGATCTAAAAAAAATATATGAAAAATGATATATGACATTAATAGGTTGTAAAACCAATAATCATTGCAGGATATTGAAAATGTTCATTTAAAGCAACAGTCTTTTTATGTTATGAAGAGATAAACAAAATAATAATTGTGAAACTGTATTTATCTTTAAACAATGTAAATAGCTACTGCATGTAAATAATTATTTAAATTTCCTTTATAAAGTCTACATTAAATGGTCACAAAAATTTGCAAAAAAATCACCAAAAAACTTGCATAAAATGGCAGAACATTTTCTTTAGACTATTCAAACACCACAATAGTTAAGATATATCTGTATAAACAAAACATAATTAATAAATCGCTTAAATTTAAAAATAAAATTAACTTACAAAAATAAAACCTCAAACTCACTAAACACGCTTAGTGATACAATAGAAAATGGCTATTTATGACAATGGCAGAATTGCAACACTGTGAAATATCAATATACCAAAAGAAAACCCTGAAATTCATCTTTGTTGTCGAAAATGCACACAGGGTTCGTCCCTGTAATGATCTCGCAGAATGTCTGTATATCACAAACTATAAGAGGGATGATAATTTGAAAGGTATAGGTTGAAAGAAAAAAATACTATAAAATAATGTCAAAGTGGAGTAGTTAATCAGAAATGTGTACTTTTTGGAAAATAGAAATCAATTTGTAGTTGTATTTTGTCCTCAACTTCGACAACAGCTGATGTGTTATGCGCTATCGGTAAGACACACTAACTTATATGATTTATTTGAAATTATTTATTAAGTTCTATGGATTTTTGGTTACACGAATATATGAAACTTTAAAACATTAGCTTTGCAATGATATCGAAATTATTGTGATAGGATGATTTTAGTGTGCTATTGAAATGTTGAATTGAAAAAAGTGATCTTGTAGACTATGGTGAGTCAAAGAGCGATTCATAAATGCATCTTATTGTTGCCCAAGTTCAAGAGCGGATTAAGGGTTAAAAATACAGAAATTTGTATTTGTCATTTGACTATATTTTTATAAAATCCAATACAAGATAATAAAATTAGTCAAAAATGGAGATTTTTATTCTAAAAGCGAAATGATACTGAATCTAACGCTATGCAATGAGAAATAAAAGGTATATAAGAACCTCATGGATTTTATTCTTTTATTATAGAAGAATGAATAGGATAATAAATATTGTTAAATATAATAAGATTGTGTAATAATAAGGAAAATATAAGAACATAGTTTGTAATAGGTATAACTAAATATTTGTGAAAGAAGTAATATATTTTAATAAAAGTTGCCTTGTGTCACTTTCTGAATTGAAAATGGATCTACAATTTCTAATAAGTCGCGCACAAAATGTTTTACTATCACCCCATTAAAAAACAAAGTATCACCAGAATTTTAAATCATAATTTTGATACTTCTTTCACGAGTGAAATCTTGAAATTTGAAATCAAGGAGGCAAATAAATGTTATTAAATATGTTACAGGTTCCACATTTCTTTATAACTATTTTGAATGTAATATCTCATCACATATTGATTGGCTGTGTTCAGTTTGTGCATTTTATATATAAAGAATTCTCTGAAAATTGTCAATTTACATGTAGATCTCTAGAAATTAATCTTTCGGAAATTAGCATAATTCCACGCCATAATTTTGAACTGTATGCTGTGAATTTAAATACAGATGATGGGTGATTTTGTCAAAATTAAAAACAATACTATTAATAATTTTATTTATTTGCAAAATTTATAGTTAATATTGGTCTTAACACTTAACCACTTTGCTTTACGTATTAAAAATTAGTACAGGATTATGATTTTGTTATATAAAGCAAAAAGTATAAAGTTTATCAGAAAAATATCACAAATGATATAAAACTGTGCAATAGCTTTGTTCACTGCATTTAACAATACTGAAAAAATGTGTTTGTTTTTTTGTTTAATCATCATCAGCATCCATGGGTCCTCCTCTCTGAGGGGGTTTAGGACCTCCTGCCCTTTTTGCCATTATTATCTGATCAACTTTTAAAATTGTACATGCTGCATTTGTAGCGTATTTCAGCCCCCACAACTTGACCAGATGCAAATCCAAGATTCCTTGTTCATTAGAATCTATCACTGCAGCGATTTCTGACTGTAACAATTAATTTAAATTTTTTTTTTTTCATTACATAAAAATATTATAGTTAGTCTATGCAGTATATCTTTTACTATAGTAACAATACTATTACTAGTTAGAAAATGTGATTGACAAAAAGACTAAACAAATAATCCATGTACGTTGAAATCCACATTTTAGGTTCCTGATAATGCTAAATGGTTTTTCTTAATAAACAATTTTTTTTTCTTTTCGTTAAAGGTGAAAAACCTCTCAGTCATCATTGTGTTATAAAAAAAGAACATAAAATAAGTATTATGATAGAACTACAATTTCAATACTATATTTTTGATAAATGTCTTGGTTGTCAGTATTTAGAAACATAGTTAAATCATGTTGAGAATGATATCTGTCTGTTCATTCTTTAGTCTCATATCTTTGTTAAGAACTACTTCAATCATCGGTAATCAAATTGATTCCAATCACATAGGATTAAGAGAGCTTAAAATAAAATGAGGGTAAAAAAAACTGAAAGGTCATGCAATATCTTAATTAATTCTTTTTCACAATCATTTAATTGGTGGATAGTGGGTAAAAAAAAGTAAACCCGCATATTTATGATATAAAAAAAAGAATAGTCATCAAATTTGATATCGGTTTGTAAGCATCTTGTCTAATATACTAAACAATATTCCACTTTTTTTATTGGTTACATAAAAACTTGTTTTTAACCCTCAAACCATTTTTCTCTTTTACACAAATGTGTCGATTTCCATATGCTCGGTATTGATATTGGTAAAAAACCACGGTCCTATCGCAATAAATAAAACATTCTGTATATGCATAATCATGTAAAATAAATAAATAATAATAATACCATAAAAACTTTATAAATAATAGTTAAAAATTTTGTAAAGTTTTTCATTTTTTTTATGCGTAACAGAAAGAATAACAAAGAAATAAACTGTGCATTTGTAAACAGAAATGATATCATTCTTTCTCTAATGTTCACAAATCCATATTTCTGTCAAACAAATCTACCATAACACTGTTATATAGATCACATCTTCCTCTTTTTATCAGTGCTTTCCCAATCTTTCAAAAATTTTAAGACGCTTTTACATGGTAAAAATCACATTTTTTTCAATTCAATATTTATCTTAGTAATTATTATTTTTATCGAAATGTATCATTGTAAAAGTAATGTTTCAATCTTTTATAATCATGTATACAAAAATCACGAAAAGTAAAAATTCAAGAATTCGATAAAGTTGACTAATATTTCGTACAAGCGTTCCACCTTGATGCAACAACTTTATATAGAAAAATGTTTACTAAATCATCGTATAATTTTTCAAAATGGTAATTCTTGTCCAAATCCCACAAGTTGAACATATCTTGTAGTATTTTTCTTTTTCTTTTGAACTATGAATTCGAAATTATTGTAAGTTAAATAGTTATCGAAATATATCCATGCTACGAAGTACTCTAAATATTTACATCTCCAGTTTGCTCTTGTGAGTGGTTAGCCAACTTTGAAGTTTTTGATCTTAATTTTTATATAATCTTTCCGTTTCTTTGTACTAATGTGAAGAGGAAGATTAGATCTACAAGTTGGTATAAATATTTAGAAACATTTTTAGATTTATTTATTTCAATAATGGCATTCAGAGAAAATTTAGCGAGTGATTCTGACAACCTCAGAGATGTTGCTGTAGACTCTGAGTTGTCAGATTTTGAGGATTGGGGGGGGGGGGAGGACATTAATATGACTTCTCCACCAAGGTCTTATCATGAATTGAGGACCTTTACTTTGGATGATGATCTGTCAGGGAATGAATTTCTTGATGACAGTGATCCTGAAAATAGTTCGACCACCAATTCAGATAATACTTTTGAGGCAGATGTCACTCAAATTGCTGGTTTTGTAAGCTCGGATGACGAAGACTTCCTTGGCTTTGATCTGCCAAAAAATGTTGAACAACCACAAAGATTAGCACAAATTGATACTGGTCTAGCTGCACCATCACACATTACATTTGCTCATACAACACACAAACACAAGCACCGGTGGTTCCGTGGGTGCTTGTATATCCTCCACTTTGTCATGGTTATATTTATTTTCTGCGTGTTTTGGTTAAAGTTTTGTGATTATCCTAGATACTTATTTCAAAGTATCTAGACCATTGATTTTAATTAAATGTTTTCAAAAATATAACATGTCAACATATTATCTAACCTAAGCATCATATTTAGTCGTAGGAATGTTATACCAATGTGTACAATTTAAAAAAAACTTAATTGTTCAAAAACTTAAGAACAATACTTACATCAATGTTAAAACCCATGTTTTTATTCCCTTCCTGATGCGCTGCATAAAGTTTTGACACAACCTCGTTTGCTTTTACACCAGTGTTTTCAGCTAATGTTTTAGGAAAACTCTCAAGAGCAGTTGCAAATTTATTAACAGCATATTGCTCTAAACCTGGCAATGTTTCACCGTAATTGGAAATTTGGCGTGCTAGTTCAATTTCAACTGCTCCAGCACCTGGGACAAATCTTCCATCCTAAATAAACAATATAAATGAACATAAATAAAAAGATTGGAAATAGATGTCATATTCAGTACCCAAATATCCATTTATGTTCTACAAATGTTTAAAGTTAAACTTTAATCAACATTTTATGTTAGCAGTCCAGGTTTATTTAGGCAAATCTCAGCTAAGATATTATATTTACAATAAAAAATTAGTTATAAATTTACAATAAATACTCATTGAATGATATCTGGCTATGTATGTATATATTCTATTACAACAAAAAATTAGTTGTTTTAGGGCGACAATCATCTTGGTCATTATCATATATAAAGAAAAGAAGAATAAATAATCCTAGCTCTCGAATACTCTTGATATTGTCAGAGTCAGAAGATAACAGGAGTTGGTATAAAAAACCCCTACAGGAAAGAGGGGATCTAACCCAAGACTACTTAAAGTTAGGTGTAGATTAAGCCAAATTACCTGGAATTGCCATATCCATACTCACTACTGATGAGCCCCTGAGGGGTTTGAAAATTGTTAGTAGTACAATAGAACCCCTCTAAACCACCCTCGGCTGGTCCGTCGCTCCGGTTAATCTGACCATGCACGAGCTTGTGCCGACAAGTTGATGACTCACAGCCCGTCGCACACCATTGTTTACGGTTTGTTATCGCTTGCCCGCTTCAGTGCTGTGTCATCTCTCGTGTTGTTTCTATTGATTTGCCATAGTACTTGCTAGACTCATTGTATGTACAGTTGTTTGTTTTTCAACATGTCAAGAGGAAAACGTGTAAACACGTTACTGTAAACTTTGACTATTAATTTTTTAAGTTTATATATCACTTATTTCACTGTAAAAAAGTCTCTTTATATAATATGTAATAAATATTGGCTTTTTTCGAATAATCCGACATTTTTTGCGTTCCGACCATGAGCCCAGTCCTGAAGGTGACGGATTAGAGGGGTTCTACTGTAATGGTTTTTTCATGTGAATCATATTGTTTATTTGGTCATTTGCCATCATTTAAGACATGATAAAATTTAGCAAGCAAAATTGATGTAAATAGACAATTTTCTACAAACTTCAACCTTGATTTAACAAGTCATCCTGGTTTGTTTAAAGGCTTAATGTTTAAAAATATAATGTCTGTTATAGTATACACTTTTTATAGTTGAAATAGTTTTCATACACAAATAATCACCAATGTCTGAATAAACCATATTAATATTATATATCTTTTCCAAAATTATATATCTAGGAAAGAACTTGCTTACCTTTGTCATACCCTTGAAAGTATTTACACCATCATCGATTGCTCGTTCTATATCATCCATATAATTATCAGTGGAACCTCGGATAACAATGGTTGATATTCTGCTTTCAGAAGCTTCAAGGCGGAAGATAACTACTGACGTTTCACCGACTTCATCTACAAACACTGTGTCTGCATATCCCAGTTCTTCTTTTGTAGGCGCTGTCTAAACAATTAAAAACCATTATAAGTATGATGGATCATACAATGTAGGATTTTAAAAGCAAAGCTAAAATTTATATAGGTAGGATTTAACCCTCAATCCGCCTCTTTGACACTAAGTGTGGTGTGCGGTGTCGTTTATTGACAAAAAAACATGTTTTTCGCAATTAAACATTTCGGGGACTTAGAATCATCCTACCGCAATAAATTTAATACCATTGTAAATCTAATTGTACGATAATGTACGGGATTTTGTTGAGTATTTCTATGTGAAAAGTAATGATGGAATTTTTCCGGAGGACCAATCAATGACAGTTCAAACATAAATTCTGTATATAGAATAATTACAATATATGATTAACAATTGCAGGTTTGTACTTACGTGATTGTCTGAAAGTCTGCTCTGAGACGTCTCGTTAGATGGGCGCACTGTAAGACACTTAAAAATTTCACGTTCATTTAAATATACAAAACCACAATCTCACACATTGCACAATCCACATACAGAAAACTAGAACTGCACTGATAGAAAAAGAAAATGAATTGGTACTGGAACAATACACAATATGATTTTTCAGTAGCCTGAAGTAGAATTCATCATGACGTTGACGACTTACGGAGTAGGAATCTGGAGCCAAACTGAATGTAATGAAGCCGAGGCCTCGACAAGGGTAGGAAAATGACGCCTTTCAAGAACCAATCAGAATTCAGTTTCTGAAGGACAATCTCGGATGATACATGGGGTGATGTGATGACGTAACATGGTGTACGTGACATTTCGCAGGTACACCCTAGGAAGCAGGTGTTAACAACAATGCAGGCAAATTAGAGCGTTGTTGTTTTATATTATTACATTGAACGAAACAGACAGGAAGAACAATCGTCGCTATGCGAATTGAAGGTTTTTTTTTTTAGAAATATCATTTATACTTTTTGTTAGTTGGACTTGAATATATTATTTTCTTCTTGTTTTTAATCAAAACAAAAGGGTTAATAAAATGACGTAATATTTACGCAACACTAATGTTTCAAAAATGCATATTTGTGTAAAAAAAACAACTATAAAACGCTATAAATAATATTTAATTAATTGACAAAGTTTGTGTATTTCATGGCAAACGAGTTTCACAACAACTGCACAGTTGTGAAACACAAATTTACATTATTGTTCATCTAATTTTCACAAATCCATATTTCTCTTTAACATACAGTAACACTCTTTAAAATTCTTCATCTTTCGATCTGTGTTTTACAAATCTTTCTAACTGTTCAAGTTATTAATCTAAAAAATTTAACGAAATCAAGAATTATAACATGTTTTTACAGCATAAAAATCACATTTCCTTCCAATTCAACTTTGAGCCTATAGTAAATATCATTGTATCGAAATGTGTAATAAATCATTGTAAAGGTAATATTTCAATCTTTCATAATTATGTAACCAAAAATCCATCCCACGAAAGATAAAAATTCAAGAATTCTATAGTTTTGTATATTTGAAATTATCATAGTTCTCATAGTTTATGAAATAATATATTTATTCTACGAAGTGCTTCTAAAATGAGTTTCTCCTATTTGTATAAATTATTGGCTAACGAACTTTGAAGATTTGATCTTTATATTTGATATTTTCCTGCCGATCTTTATACAATTGCAAAAAAAGAAATTTAAATCTATACAAGTTGGTATAAAGATCAATGTTATAGGCATAATATTGCTTTGGCAGTGAATATTACAAAATAGTACTTCCTAGCTGAAACCATCTTGGTTTTACTTACTTAGTTGCGTGGATTTGTTCAATTTATATCTATTTTTGTGAAGTTATTTTGTTATTTAAAGAGATTTATTTATTATAATTTGTTTATACAAGTTATATGTGTGTTAGTGTTTCTAGAGTGTATTTTTTGAGTGAATTTCGTGAGCAATTTTGACTTCGATTTTATGTAAGAATTTTTTATTCCAAACAAAATTTTTTACATCTAAATTTTTTTTTTCATTATACAGGTAAATTCTTTGCACCTTTCTGAGAAAAATGATAATAAGAAGTTATGTTTTCCATAATATTACTGATTTGGTGATTTTTCAAATTAGGCACTAATCTTTTTACCAAATTTCCACTTTTTACGTAAAAATTAATTTTGCCTAATGAAAATTTTATAAATTCATTTTTGATTTTACCAACTTTTATCCACAACTCTTGTATATCTTGAAAAAATGTTCTTTGGTAAATATACTCTTTTATGTGGCGTTTTGACATCGGTTTTTGTAAGATTTTTTATTCCTGACATACTAACTCGAAATTTTTTACATGTATTTTTTTTTCATTACATAAGTAAATTCTATGCACTTTTCTGATAAAAATGATAATAAGAATTTGTGGTTATCATATTATTATTTTTGGTGCTTTTTCAAATTAAGTAACTTTAGCTAATTTCGTTAAAAAAATTTCACATGAAAATTTTATTAATTGATTTTTGTTTTTATCAACATTTATTCACAATTACATTACAAAACTTTTGTACACCTTGAAAAAAACTGAATGTCTCACATACAAAAAACAAACAAACAAAAAACAGAACAAAATAATAGTAACAGTAATAATTTAATATTTCTAAATAGATAAAAATTAATAATTGGTATAAAATATTATTATTTTTTTATTTTTCAATATGTAACTTTTTACTGTACTCAAAAGACCACAGGTAATGACATCGTTGACCATTGTGCAGACCTAAATCCCTCATGGGTCTTTTTTTGCAGGAAACAAATAACACAATGGTTTCATACCTAGACATGGACTTTGGTCTAAAGTAAGCTTGGCTCTTCTAACAGATTTTAAGTTCCCTTACAAATACTGGGCGTTTCAAAATGAATATAGTGGGGTTTTAACGCTTTATAACATTTATTACATAAAACTTACCGCTATAAATGACACATCAAATGAAAAAGCAATTCAAAGAGTTTTACAGAAAAGCCTACAAGTGTTCAATGTGAGCACCATTCGTCACACGGCACACGCCAAGACGATATGCGAGTTCTTCCCAAACTTTGATTAGTGTTTCTTGAGTAATTGTTGTAACAGTTGCTTCAATCCTGTTTCTTAGTTCGGGAAGGTCAGTTGGTAGTGGAGGCAAATACAGACGATCCTTTATGAACCCCCAAAGGTAGAAATCGCAAGGCGTCAGATCGGGTGACCGTGGAGGCCATGCGAAACAAACTCTGTCATGGGTCCCTTTGCGGCCAATCCAGCGGTCGGGTACAGTAACGTTCAACCAATCGCGTACTTCGTTGTGCCAGTGAGGCGGCGCGCACACTCTTGCTGGAAAATGAAGTTCTCTTGTTCGTCATCTTTCAACTGAGGGAAGAGCCATAACTGTAGAGTATCAAGATAAGAAGTACCAGTTACAGTTGCTTCGCCAAAAAAGAGGCCCATAAACTTTCTGCCGGGATAGAGCACAAAAAACATTCAATTTAGGGGAGTCGTGATGCACTTGTACAATCGCATGAGGTTTTTCTGAGCCCCAAATCCGCACAGTATGAGTGTTCACATATCCACTAAGGTGAAAGGTCGATTCATCGCTGAAGACGACACTATCCAGAAAATCATCATCATGTATTATCATCATCGCATCATGTAACAACATTTCGTTAGCGAAGTTGGCACGTAAACCATGGTCTGCAGGCTTTAGAGCCTGTAACAACTGCAAACGATAAGGACGTAGTTGTAAGCGTCTACGTAAAACTCTCCAAACAGTCGTTACAGGAATTGCTAATTCACGACTAGCCTTCCAAATGGGTTTCTGTGGGCTACGCATGAACGACTCTCACACTCGCTCAACGCTCTCTTCACTAACTCTTGGTCGTCCTGTACTCTTCCCCTTACAAAGGCAACTGGTATCTTCAAACTGATGATACCATCTACGGATGTTATTATCACCTGGAGGATCACAACCGGACTTAATACGGAACGCACGTTGCACAGTAACTACAGAATCCGTCTCTGCAAACTATAAAACACAAAAAGCTTTCTGTTCACTAGTAGCCATCTTTGCCACGAGCGCTTTCTAATGGATGGCGGCAAACACATTGCGTGCACATGCGCACTGGTACCAACAAACAAAACTGTTTGAGTTGCTGTTTCATTTGATGCATCATTTATAGCTGTAATTGTAGTGTAATAAAAATTATAAGGCGTTAAAACTCCGCTATTCATTTTGAAACACCCGGTATTATAATTGGGTTATAGATTAGAGTTTAATTTAGAAGCACATCTACAGCCATTAGTAACTAATCATTTCATAGACAAACTATCTTCAATACCACAACTCCTGCCTTCAAATACCAGGTTTGTAACCACAGATGTTGTATTTTTATACATCTTATCTACATGGTCTATCAGCTCTAGACCATTTCTTAACGTTCTAAGCGGTGATGTTAATTTTTCTTCGTTTGTTTAAAAATTAATTAAATACATTATTTGTATACAAAACCTAACTTATAAGATATCATTTTTCTCACAAAGATGCATAGAATCCATGTATGTAATAAAAAAAAAAAATTTTGAAACGGTTTTGGAGTAAGTATGTTACATGTCAAAAACGAAGTTACCAATTTTCAGGAAAAACCTGTATATTCCAAAATCAATAGCTTACTACCTTTTTCTAAGATATACAAAAGTTTTGTGTAATATTTTTGAATATATTTAGGGAAAAAAAAATTGTATATTATCAAAAAAACAAAAAATAGTTTACGAAAAAAGGTAAAATGATCATTTTTTTTTCAAAAAATCACTAAAAATAGTAATATATATCTTATACAAAAGTTCTATATCTCATTATGTTCAGAAAGGTGCATAGAATGTAGGTGTGTAGTGAAAAAAAATGTTAAATGTATCACATTTGGTGTTTTTTGGTCAAATACCAAAAAATCGAAGAGTAATGGAGCAGAAATTTCACAGAAATGGTAATGAATAACATACTAATAGATTTTTAGGATTTTTTTCAACCATTTCTTGAGATTTGTCATATATTTGTGAATATATTTAGGGGTAAAAAATAATAATATGTTACTTTTTCTAAATAAAAATGACGATTTTTCAAAAATTTGTATTCTGACGCTTGAAGGTTAGGGTGACACTTCAACCTTTTAGGCATAATTAGTAACTTTCTAAAGCTAGGCCTAAAACAAAAGCGTTAGATTTTACTAATACAATATACTTTACAAAGAATAACACACATATTCACTTTTATAATCATATAAAACACTATATATAAGACAATTTGCATATAGCCTAAACTTACCTTTTCGGCCTAGGTTATCGCAAATAAGAACGTTCAAAAACTAAACTATCACTCAAAAACATAAGCTTTAGATATAAAAACACATATATTGTAACTTTTATACACAATTTATATACACAAACCTTCAAAATAACAAATATATAACCCCAAAACAATTTGCGCTACGTCATTTGCTACAGTTTTTTACGTTGCACATTTGCCTATGTTCCGAGATGAAAACAAAGACCTGTAAGAGTTCTAAGAAAATATCAAGTGGTACCAACTTATAGAATGGAATTTCCCCTACAACTTAGTGTAAAGAAAAATAATTTTAAAACCAAAGAGAAACGAATACGTGTATTCCTAAAACTGCCAACTGTATTTCGTGTCGTCAGGTTTGTTCTCTGCTCAACTAGGAATATCTCTGGATCTGTTAGACGCAGAATAATTTGTAATCTATGGTTAGAAAGAGAAACATGTGATCTATAGAACAGTGTTTTAGTTGACTTAAATGACAGAAAAATAGAGTTGTAATTATATCGGGGAAAATGGCGTCGCGTATACGAAAAGGCGCAGAGTTCAAATCTACGATTTTACGCATCAAAAATATGCGAACTTCACCAATTTTTGAAATATTATTTATAACGTTTTGTGGTATTTTTTTTGCATGATTATGCATCTACGGAACATTAGCTTTCCAACGGTATTTTATTTATTGCGATCGGACAATTTTAAGTGGGCGTAACGTTGAATTGCAAAATACGTGTTTTATAGACGGTGCCTAAGTTATTGGACCAGGCCTGGGTCCAATCTGGGTCCGTTATCAGTTCTAGGGTTAAACAAATGACAGAACAACACATATCTTACCACTTCTTTTATGATGAACCTCTCTAAGTTCATTTATCAACAGAACTTTTTACAAATAAAAGGAACAGCAATGAGAGAATGGGAGGAAACTTTTCTTATGCTGGAACTCCATCATCTCTGTTGGTACAGATACATTGACGATATGTTTTTAATTTGGACATCAGGACAGTTAAGCCAGTCACTTCTTAGAAAATCTTTCAAAATATTTTATTCTAAATTTCACCTGGACTGTGTCTACTTCACAAGTTACCTTTCTGGACATCAATATAAACAAAAGGACGATAAAATACAAACTGGATTGTTTTCCAGGATTAATTTAACTGCAGTTATTAAATGTTTATTTTTATTCAAACCTTTCTAAACTTATAGTAGAGCTTTAACTATATTATTGGATTGTATCTTGTAGTAATATCTACAAATAAAACAACACATTTTCTATTATAGAACACCAAAAAATAATACCTTTAGGAATAAACATAAACTATGCATTTTAACTAAATAATTACTAGGGTATTTGTGTACTATAAGCTGATTTCACAGAAAGGTTTTACAATAGTTATACCAATAAAAGTTCTCTGTGAGATCCGATCCGATCCGATTTTAAAATCTATCATCTCCCTAGTTTTTAATGCGTAAAAAATTTTGAATTTCCGTAAAATAATTTTGAGATTTATGTATTGAGAAATGGTAGGATGGGAAATTTCTTTAAATTACAGGGATATATCTGTGTGTATTCAGTTTATTCAGAAGTATAACTGCTATTTATCTTACCAACTGCTATTTCCCGAACAGATTTTCTCCTCATGGAACTTTGAAATTTTCAGAATCTTGCACACCAATGTGTTGTCATTTCTTAACATCAGGCATTCGTTTGCGACCTTGTTTCTATGATTCATTTTGTTAGACTATTGACGCTTTACTAAGGAAGGCTGTAATATCTATGTCATTACAATACAATTTTAGAGATTGTAATAGATTTTTATAGAAAAACACATCAAAATTGAATGAGTAAACTTATCTTTGAGGCATACATAATTAAAGTATAACTATAAAAATAACAAAATTCAATTCTTTAAAAATGAATTAGAATAATTTTGGCCAAATCAAGAAAAGAATCCTTTTTCGTGAATGAAATTGAGTTTTTTATAGATGCAACTCTCGATTTTTAAGATGTATCTATAACAATCTCACAGGAAACAAGTTTTCCCGGTCACATTTGTTTTTAGTCCTAGTTATTTTGACTGCTCAAGTCTAGCTTTAGGCCTGGGACCTTTTTTTTCACTTTTTTCCTAGTTTTAGATTTATCGTGATAACAGGAGTTGATTTATTCTCTTGTAACATCATGTATTAGTTGTTAGCAAATGTCCGATTAAACTGCATCAATAAAATCATACAAGGTTTGTTAAAATCGTGCAAAAAGAACTTAGGAAAGTTAATGTTTGAAAATGTATTTATAAAAACTGACTCACTCCTCATTTTTTATATGGTACAATATAATTATGTTGGTTCGTCCCTTGCCTTCATTACAGTAAAGTATCTGAATGCTGAAATTAAAACTAAAAGTCACAATTAAATAAGTAAAACTTATAAAACTTACAACACGTGGAAGAGCAGTAGCATTAACTGCTTTACAAAGTCGTCGAAGGTCAAATTTACTGTTGAGTCGTACAGCCATCATGTTGTACTTATTAATATAATGCAGAGCCATATCACCAAATTTAGCACCACCAACGATGACGTTAGCTCCTGCATCTGCAATTTCTTTAATCTGTTCTTCAAGTAAACTTTCTTCTCCTCGACTAAAGTTGACCAACTCATCAGCTGTCTTGATGAGAACAGTGCCCTTAAGGTAACAAAATAAATAAATGATCATGAAACTCATTATCTATGAATTATGCAACCAACAACATTTTGTAACAAGAGTGGGGGGAGGGGAGATTCTTCTTTTATATTAACTCTCAAAGGTAGTTTTTTTTTAAATACCATAACTGTATTTAAAAAAATAATAATACATAATCTAATAAATTTCGAATTCAAAAGAAAATTATCACCCTGGTGTTGTCGCATTTGCTCCATCTTGGATTTGATACTTAGAGCCGAATTCAAAAATATAAAATGGTAAATTATAAGAGAAGCAGTTAAGAATCATATAGTGGTAGATTATCATACTGTAATGTTGGAAATAAATAAACTACCACCATTTAAATTGTTCAACCTCACAAACCATTATGTATTTATAAAGATACTGTGAAAAACAGAGAAAAATGCATTTAGTCATCAATCAGTAAAAGTTAAAAGATCATATAGGTCAAAATGATAAGCAACTTCGCTTCTTTAGAACTGTAATTATAATCAAATGATTTTAAAATGACATATTCTCAAATGCAGAGGTATTTTCATACTAATTTTAAATAAAATATCCTTACCAAGTGCCTTCAACTATCATTCCTTCAAACAAATTAAAAACAAAGTAATTTCAAAAATATTTACCTTGGTTTCAGTTTGAGGAGTATCAACTGGACATGTGAACACGGCAATCTTGGCTTGCGTTTTCTTGGTGATATCTCCTTCTACATTACGTTTAAACACCATACCTTGCACCACCTCTGAATTGAAAAGGCCAGAACCCTGTTAAACAGACGAAAATCATCCAAATTGTCTACATTTTATAATCTTCTTATAGTAACAAGCAATACCAATATGGCAAAAGTTGGAGCTAATGAAAGATTTAAGCCAAGTTAATGTTTTAAATAAGAATAAACCCAGTTCACTGTTATGTACTGTAACAACTCTAAATTCGAAATTTATACATAAATTTATTCAGGGTATCATATAATAAATCACCATACCCTGAATCCATCTTTTAAAAAATAAATCACCATATAATTTTTAAAATAGATATCAAAATCACCATAGACCAATTTCAATCATATTACATTTATAATCAACCATAAATTGTGAATACCATCCTCAAGAAAATAAATATGTATTAAAAACACCAATTTCTTTATATACATGATATGAAAATCCAGAGTGCAGTGATAATTGGCATCCTGGTTACTATGGTTAAAAAAAAATAGGAAGATAAAAAACAGGAACAGGGAACAACAATGATGAAAATCATTTGCAGATCAGACCTGAAGGCATTCAAACTCCCATTTTTTGGTGCTAGATATAATTCAATTAAAATATACATCAAGAGAAAAATCATGACCCATATAGTAAGAATTTAATAATTAACTGATTTTAAGATGAATTGGTGAGTCAAGATTAAATTGAATACCTTTAAAATATTGTGAAAGCTACATCATAAGCCTACCTCATATTGGCCAATCTAAATACAATCCAAATTTACCATTCCACAAACACTGATTTTAGATATAAACCCATACAGCATCCTAATTGTATCACTTATTCATCCTAGTCACCCATCCTCCATAATCATTTAGCCTTAGTGTTTTGCTGAATAACATTATGTACTAGATATAAGCCTAGAGCTAAATCATTGAACTCCAATTAAGTTAACAGTGAAAGAAACAAGCCATATATATAATATTACAATATATATATAATATAGATTACATACAAAGATTTTAAATAATAGCAGAGGCAAATCGAACTAAAGTATCTCAAAAGACAATTTAATGATTTGTATATACATTTTGTAAAGTTAGGATACTTGAAGGTTCCTTTAATAATTTTGTATTTGTGTACATATGACTAAAGAACAAAGAGAAGCTTTTTAGCCACTGTGAAAGAAGAGTTGGTTGATTTTGGTGTCTTTTGAGAAATTATTATTTTGACAATAACAAATAAATTGTGGATTTAGGTATATATATTGTTAGGGTATAACCATTGTTGATCCAAGGCTAGTCTTTTATTGTACTTTTTGCGCACATAAGATAGATATTTGATAAAAATGTTTTGATGGACTGTAGGCCAAACAATAATATGTAGTATTGGTATAATGCAAAGTAAATTGGTATTATTCTTATTTAGTGATATATAAAGCAGATGGTATAGTAATATTTATTAATAATTTTTCAGTGCAGAAAAGCAACAATTAACTAGGCCTAACTGTAATACTGTAATAGCATTGTGATTTAATGATTTTGGCCACCAAAATAATATTTCGTATATTTCAAAGTCTAAGAAGGTTTTCCTGACTTAACTTTCGTGTTGTTTTTAAATGATTCAAATGTATATATAACCCAACCAATAATATTTTTGTATACTTACAAACAAGAATTAACTTTCTATGATCACCAAGAAAATTAAATTAATTATAACAGGATTATTTAGCACTGATATTTGTTGCCTAAAAACAATAACTAGAGATCACCTAGAATCTTCCTTGGTGTTTAAAGAGATATCACTGTAGATTCAAAATGATTAACTGAACTAATTATTGGTGTTTTGAATGTTGAGGCTAAACCAGTATTTAGAGAATATGCTTTTGTAACAATTGACATTACAGTAGACTCTCATAAATTCGGATCACGAAAATCTGGACTCCGGAAAACACGGACCGGACGGTAATTTTTTATTTATTTTTTATAACAATTTGCCGCTTTAGAGCCTTCAATTTTCAAACGATCTTCTGCATTACATGAATGACGTATTTTGTAATGACGGCAGTGGAAGTTTCCGCGCAGCTGAGGTAATTACACGCCCTACCCTGTGAATTTCAAATTGACAATACTTTCGACATATCATGCAAGAACCGAAATTAATAATTTTTTTCAGTATTGTGTTTGAAGGTAGAGGAGAGGTTTATAAGGATTTTAATCCATAGACAAGTTTTATTTGTATTCATATTAACTTTCTTCCACACTTTTTATACTAAGTTTAAAATATGCTTAGATCTGAAATTGCCCTAACCTTGTACCACACATTCAAATTTCTAGTTGAAGAGAATTTTGACTATTATAAAATAATTATAAAAATTGAACTTTGTGTGAAATACAATCTTTACTATCTTTCAATAATACTGAAAAGGGAATTAATGGGATAGTGACCAAATTTAAGTGACGATGTATTAGAACAAAACAAAATGTGTGTAGTATTTGTTAATAAATATCTGTAAGAAATGTTTTCCTCTCTTTAAAACATTACAATCAGTAACATAATTATATTAACTTGCCATAAAAAATAACCTTGGCTTTTGCTCATACAGTTGAAGCATGACAATTTCAAACATGAATGTATTGATACAAGTTTAATTTCTAATAAAACAAAAATATTTTTCGATACTCCAGAAATTAGTTTGGCAGCACTAATAAAAGTTTTTAAATTTTTTTATTAGACATTAGCCACCAGCAACCTAAATACTAGTTTGTATAATAGCATAAAATAAAAACTTACCAAAATTTTACAAACTCTGACATTGTCAACATTAAATGCATTGCTCTTTGGTAAAATTGAAACTGAAACATAAGAAAAATAAAACAGAAGTGTAATAATTTGAATACTACTGATGTGACTTTATTTTTAGATAACAATAAACTGTTATCAAATATATACCCATTTTTATATTATTTACATTATGTTCGGATCTGAAGATTCCTTTTGAATTTCATACAGTCGCCTTCCTGTATTCATTTTTCTTCATCTTTGCTTCCATTATTCCAAGATCTCTGTAGCTACAGTAACAATACCCTTTACAGTTAATATATCATCATAGCTTTGGTGAGACAAATAATAGTTTATTTTGCCTAAACAAACAGTACTAAAATGTTTCCAGATTTTTCAGTATCACCATAGTGTATAAAATAATCTACACAAATTTAAAAATTACCCTTGTTCTTGATTGGAGTGAGATTTGGAGCTTTGCATGTAGTATCACAGTGGCCAGTATGCAACACAGTAGTTTTTCTCTTTTAAAAATTATGTTGCTACATTTTTCTTCTTAGAATTAGAAAAAAAGATTTTGTAGCTCCCATATATTTTCTGGATTGTTTCTAATAAAGTAATCTAAACTTATCAGGGGTGGATAAAGCAATATCAGTGGAGTTTACATTTAACTGAAATGGTTGGTATGTTTAGGGTCTTGATTTGTTGGTTCAGACTCTTCGTCAATAGTGTCTTGATCAGAGAGTTGACAGTATAATCAGATAGATTTTCAAATGAATCTAATCACTGGAATCAAGGTTTTAACTTATTTAACTATTCTTACCATGCTTATTGTCTAAACATGAATGACAAAAATCATAAGTAGGTTCTTCTTACGCCTTTTCTTTAGAATTTGAATGATATGAATTCACAGTCCTTTGCTCAACTTACTCATTCTCATCAGTTTGAATAGTTCTCACTTTGAATAGATTTTTCTAATAATACTTATTCACTATAAGTTGTAAGTTTCAGAGTTATATTACCAGTCCCATCAGAGATATAGGGGTCTAAAGTTGGCAAAATTTTAAAAAAATCTCATTTATCAATTTTTTTTTTAGTAGCCTATACAAGTATATTAATATTTATTAGTGCAAAATTACCAGTATAACTACAGCTACACAAAATATTAAGCAGTACACATACCATTCCTTCCCTAAGTTTGAAAAGAGTAAATTATTCGTTTTTTTTTAAATACAACTTCAGCTCAAATTTTCTCATAGAAGAGAAGGTAAGACATATAAGGGTCAACCACGTGAAATCATACGGACAAAAATTTTTTTTTAAATGTGCACAACACATGAATCCGTTTGCATTCATATTCAATACATTTATTTGTACAGGAACTAACTACTAGTAGTTCTAGAAAATTCAAACGATAAAAATTTACTTTTGATAGGGGATTTTAATATTTGTACTTTAAATCAAACTGGAATGATTATCTAAGTCTTATTGTATAGCCATGATTTGGAACAACTATTGAATGAGCCTACTAGAATCACAGAACACTCCAGTACCTGTATTGATAATTTATTTTTAAGGAGTAGAAATAATTTTGCATACAAATCTGGTACAATCGACCATTACTGATCATAAACTGATAATATGTTCAATTAATGTTGGTTTAAAAACTGCTTCAAAAATGCAACATTTTTTTTCAAGAATACGAGAATTAATGTCAGTGTTTTAAAAGTTGCAATTATAGACATAGATTGGACATCTTTATATTATCAATCCGACATATATTTTATATGAAATGTTCGTACAAAAATTAAATTAATGTATTGATAAGGCAAAGATTATCTCTAGTTTCAAAAAACGTGATAATTTCTTGAAACCTTGGATGAATATGCTCTTATGTAGATGTATTAACAGGAAAAATTGTCTATTTAAAAAAAAACATTAAATCAACCATACAATGTAAAACTAAATCGTTATTACAAAAGATATAAAGCACAGCTAACGGATGATATTCAAAAATGTAGAGGAATATTATATTTTGCAGAAATATGAAAATAATATAACTAATTCTTCAGCCCAGTGGAAATTAATTAATGAAATTATTGGTATAAATTCAAAAACTAATAACAAAAAAATAAATCCAACACGAAGATGGAAGTAATGAGGAAATTTCCAATCCAATTAGTAAAGTATTTTTCTGAAATTGTCCGCAAAATAAGGTGATTCAATTTAACTAATTTATTAAACCCAAAAATTTCTGGAAATTTTTTTCAAAAATTTAGAATCTCTAATTCATTTTTCTTCATCCCAACTGGCTCTGATGAAGTTGTTCAGCTCCTTTATAAACTAAAAATAAAAACGGCACCCGGTGCGGATGGTCTTTGTAATTACTTTGTAAGAGAAATATAGGATCTTATCGCACATAATATATTTATAATTTAAGTATGGAAACTGGGACTTTTCCAAGACATATGAAAATGGCAATAGTTGTTCCTATATTTAAAAAGGGAAATAGAAATGCTTTGGGGAACTGTAGTTCAATATCACTGCTATCTGCTTTTTCTAAGATATTTGGAAAAATTATTAAAGTCTGCTTATTATCCTTCTTGAATGCAAATAACATATTTAGTGTCAATCAATTTGGATTTAGAGAGAAATTAGGAATGGAAGATGCGCTTGGGCGATTTTGTGGAAATATTTTTCAAGGGTTAATGCAATAAATTCTGTTGCTGGTTTATTTATTGATATAACAAAAGCATTTGATTCTGTGGATCATACGATTATAACGCATAAACTTTGGGACAATGGAATAAGGGGTGTTTTGCTTATGATTGGTTTCCCAGTTATTTAAGTAATAGATCTCGAGTCCTTATTTCCGATAGTAGTATTCCAGAACCTGTCAAATATGGGGTTCCACAAGGTTCAGTGCTCGGCCCAATTTTATTTTTAATATATGCAAATGATTTGTGTCAGGGACAATTTAATGGTGGTATTACTGCATTTGCCTTGTGCTATACTACTGCAAATAAAAATGATAGCCTCGTGCAGATTCAAGCTGATATGGATAAATTAAAGTATTGGTTTCATCTAGATCAAATAGGTCCTTGGTAAAAAAACTAAATATATTTTTTGGACTGAAAAAAAATAAAGTTCAGTCTTACCCAATTTAATATATAAATGTTCAAAATTCTTACTTCAAGCATCACCAAACTGTTCATCTTTTACGGTAATAGATTAAGTCTGTAATATTAAATACCTGGAAATAATTTTTAACTCAAGGATAGAGTATGGGATAATCTATTATAGTGGCTCATATTTAAATACAATTAAACCCCTCTTAAACAGACAGAAAAAAAATATTCGTACTCTATTAAGGAAAAAAAAAGAACCGAACCATCCTTTCCTCTTTTCAAGCAATTACATTTTATACTTTTGAGGTCTTTAATTATTTATAAAGTATTGCGAATGTTTTACATGATATCAGGAGATTCAAAATGTGTGTTGAACAAGTTCAGCGGGAAATTGAGAAATAACAATAAGTACTTAATTCCAAGGCCATCCAATGAAGCCCCAAATTAAATATGGGATTATACTCTGGGGAGACTAAGGAAACAAACAATATTTTTATGTACAGATACACTTTCAAAAGTCCCTTACCACACTTGGGAATAAACAAAATAACAAAAAACAAAAATGTTTGTCAAAAGTAAAATGTTTATTCCTATTAGACCCTTATAGCTATTACAACAACAAAGTTGTCATCTTCATCTTTGTTAAGATTCCCTCTGAAGATGACAACTTTGTTGTTGTAATAGCTATAATGGTCTAATAGGAATAAACATTTTACTTTTGACAAAAATTTTTGTTTTTTGTTATTTTGTTTATTCCCAAGTGTGGTAAGGGACTTTTGAAAGTGTATCTGTATATATTGTCACCACAGTGCTCTGGTCTTTGTTTAATATTTTTATGATTAAAAAAAAAATGTTAGAATCATGTTAAATAAACCTAAATATCACTCTTGTAAAGGATTATTTAAAGATTTCTAAATTTTAACGTTACCATCTCTTTATTTGTTTGAAGTCTTATGTTTTATGCACTGTCACAAGCATTTGTTTGTAGAAAATTGTGTGCACCACAATTACGGCACAAAGAACAGGGAAACAATGTTGTACCCGATTCACAGGCTTATCCTGCTGGAAAGGAGTCCTTTATATAAGGGTATCAAATTTTACAATCAGTTAAATTCTACATTTAAGATACTAGAAATATCACTATTCAAAACAAAACTGAAGCAACTGTTGCTGGAAAAACACATTATAACACAAATTATTTCCAACAAGATAGGAATCTTTTATAGTGTGTAATGTATTTTATATGTAAAATCTGAGAAATTGTAAATCATGAATATATTTGTTACTGTATAGTTTATTGCTTTTATTTGGTATTGTTATATATTGTAATATTCAATTTTTAAATTTAGCTTTGACATAAAAAATATTTGCTGAATAAGGAAAAAGGGGACTTTATGATTGGTTTGAAAGAAATACGACGTAAGTCAAATTAAAGTCTGTAAAAAATATTTGAGACAAGGGAAAGAAAAATTAAAATAGATTTCCAAAATATAAATTTAAGGTAAATAATGTTCAGTTACAAGATATAATAATATTGAAGTGAGAGATTATTTTGTGAAAATAGACAATGCTTGTTGTCAAGCAAAATGATTTGGACAGTGTCCGTGGGACCAGAAATGTGAACCCTGTGATAGCGTTATGTAAAAAAGCAAGCATGCGTGGAGTCAGTGGGAAGGGAACCTCTGAAGTGATCAGATGTGTTTGTGAGAGTTGTAAGCCGGCATCTGACTAGGACAGACTATTTTTCTGTGTGGAAAGGTACAATTTTTGTAGAACAATGTAAGGTAAAATGAAAGATAGATGATTTAAAAAATGAACGATTAAAGACATTGTGTAGTATCGAGAAGTTGTTGTTTTAAAAAACTGTAAAAATAGACGTTAGGCTTCTTAAAAGCAAAATGGACAATGAAATGAGAAAGCGTGACGTGGTAAAAAAATGTATTTGTTTCATGTGAACAATTCTAATGGTGTTTTTAATGAAAGAGAACATAATATAACAAAAAAAAACCAGTAACAGTATTCATTGTTACTTTTATTTAACTGAACTTTAAGTGAGTAGAAAAGAAAGAATACATGATAATTTACTAATAGTGAATTCCCAATAGAGACGATCAACCAAGGCTCAAATGCAAGGAATGGCGGACTTCTGTCGTCAACTAGGAGGCTTCACGTTACAAAGTGGTAACATATACAACAGACAATATCAATACCATTTTATAAAATTGAAACAATATTATTTTATTCATGTTGCACAAAAAGATTAATTGTAGAGTTTTTAAGTATAATTAAGATGTTCTAATATTTTGTTTGTTTAGTAAATGTAAGTGCTTTGTAGATAAATGATTTTTTTTCCAAAATAGTAATATAAAATTTTAAACTCAATTCAGAAAATAATTCAACATAAATTTAAACTCAAAATGAGACAAAGCGTTCTCATAATAGAATCATTTTTAATTGAAGTTGCAACTATATTAAAGTAAAATCATGTATTAAAGCTTTTAAGTCTCTTCAAGACAAAATTTTATTATAATTAATAGGATATAATATCTAATGATTGATTTATGTATTTGTTCTATAATTTGTGTTTAATAAAAAGATGATCAGTTTCAGAAAAATAAATAAGGATTTCTTATTTACCAGATAACCACTGATAGTACACTTAGAAAAGAAACACGACCCTGGGAACATTTTAATTAAAAGTAATTTTTTATCTTTTCAAAATTGGTGAGTTAATTTCCACATGGCGCCCTCAGCTGAGCAATTTTCGTTAAATTCATCATGTTACAAAAGTAGTTTACCCCCTTGTTTATTAATATATTAACAATATGTGAATGCAAAGTAATGTGTTCATCTGTATGTATGTGTATTTTTAAAGATATTTAATATTTATTTCTGAACAATCTAAAAAAATTGTAGAAACGATTAATGGCTTGATATGATCTATTGTGACTAATTTTATTCTTAGTCGTGTAATGTTAAATGAATATTGATTATAGTACTGTAATAATGTGTTATTTGAGGACAAGCTGCCTACCTGCAACAGTCTCAATGTTATCCAATCAGGTGTAATGCAGTGAAATGAAATAAAAATACTAATATGAGTTGAGAGTATTTAATAAAGACGTTTCTCAGTACAGTACTACCTCGTTTATCCGGACCTCATTCAACCGGATGTCTGGATTATCCGGATCGATCCGGAACAAAAAATAATAAATTTAATCAAGGATAAAATAAAGCAAAAGCTTAAAGGTTCAAAATATTTTAATAATTACTGTATTTTGAATAATATTTTTAATAATATTTATAATAGGCCTATTTTGAAACTTTAAGCTTTTGCTTTATTTTATCCTTGAATATGGAGTTTCAACAAGAAATATCTGCTATTACATTAATGTTGATAAAAACGTGATTTCCTCAACACTACAGTGTCGCCTCGAGGTATTAGGGCGGGTTGTTGATGCACTGGGAAGAGAAAGTGGAGGAGCAATGACCTCTGCGTCACCATCCCCCTACCCCGATGCGGCATGACAGTGTGAAATAAATACAAACCAGGTGCATGTTTACAACGCATCATAAACCATCATGTCATCTTTACAACTTTATTGTTGTCGGGTTGCTAAGACTCAAGGGTGTAAATCAGTAAATGTGAACATTTTGTCACATCTTAAAGCGGTGCCGCCAGCTTTGGGAACCCCTGTTCTTTTTTTTGGCAGTTGGCACATCACATCCCCAGTCGGGAGTATCGAGGACGTGAATGAGAATCGGCATAGTATTTAGAGGTGGGCGTTGTTACTGCTATTTATTTATATTCGTGTGTTAGCGGTTGTGCGTGGAAATGGCGACGAAACGAAAACGTAATGTGCTTACAATGGCCCAAAAGTTAGACGCATTGAATCGTATAGACAGGGCCGCATTGAAACGTAACACCAAATTAAAACAGAGGAAGATAAATGACTTTTTTGTAAATAACAACTAAACCCTGTGTAAATTAAAAGCATGTGTAAATATTTCAAGTGTGTAAATAAAATGTTTTTCATCATTTACAGTACATTGTGTAATTTCGTGTATTGTGTAAATTGAATGACTGTGTAAATATTGTGTTTTTTCATGACTTATAAATGGTAAGTTATCATTTTATATTTTGTTTTATTTATCTTTCTATAATTTCGGATTATCCGGATTTTTGATTTAACCGGATCACTTCCGGTTCCAATTAGTCCGGATAAACAAGGTTGTACTGCATACAACACTATTGTTGTTCAACATGTTAATATATATAACCATTTTTGTAATCTGACACTATTGAGATTTATTGTTATAACTTGGCAGGGGTAACACGTATGTATATATAAATGTCATTTTCAGCCAAATTCAAGATGCTGTTTCTCTAAAACCATTTGAATATCACACATTAAATTTATATACTACAATTTTGTACCTATGGAAATATATTCCTGTAAAAAAAAATCATAATTTTTCTATCAGTCCCTTATCAGAAATTTGACTTTGAACTTTGAATTTTTACGCCAAAGTGCCATATTTGAGAAGTTATATAAAAAAAGAGAGAAGCTTCTAAGATTTCAATCTTCCTGTGAGAGCAAGCAGTACTACAATATATCTATTCACGATAAAAATTATAAATGTGAGTCTTACTTCCTTCTAGTGATATTTTTATTGATAATGTATTTTTTTTTTCATGGTGAAATGAAATTTTTAAAGTGAATTTTAAGCAATTTCTCTACAAGTAAGCAAAAGAATACTCTTTACCAAATATCTAGACAATTTCTTGCGGAATATAATGGTCTTTAAATCTTTTGATATCTTAAAACAAAAAAGTTATGAGGTTTTCTATGAAAACACTGTTTTTATTAAAAAGCACTTGTCACACCGTTTAAAAAATTGCTGTCAAAATATCACCCAAGGGTTTTAAAAAAATTTAGCCTTTGTTTTGAACTACCAACATACTGGTAAATCAACTGGAAAAAAATAATAAAACTTGAGCAATATGATGGTCTCTATGATTTCACATGGATTGACCCATAACTATATTTATACAATGGAACATTACCTATAAAATGGATTTGGTTCTGCCTTTCAGGATGAGTTAACGAGTTATGAACGTTAACATAAATGTTTGATAAACAAAAATTACCATGCAAGGGGAAACGGAAATGGCCACCATATATAAACAGTAAAAGATACATTTTTTAAACTGGTTTTGAACACCTAAAACATAAGAGAAACAACAGTAGAAATATATAATTTTTTTTTTGTAAATGGTCGAGCAATTACCCCTAGACCACTTCATCATATGGATTGATCCACAGATAAAAAGATGATATAAAACTATCAGACAATATACTATAATAAAAAGACCCGAGCTGACATGATAAAGATTGAGTATATACAAACTCATAAATAACTAATGGTAGCTGAACAAAATTGATTTTGGACACAGTGTATGTTAATTTGAATGAGCGAATGATTTCAGTATATCATCAACATAAAAAACTATGTTTGTTATTGTGTAGACGCTCTAATTTTTTTCTTTTCGCTTACCCTGTTTTTCCTGGTTTTACTTTAGTTTTCTCATAATGATAGTCTAGAGTAACCGGATATGCTTGAATAGCTATTTATTATCTTATTATTATTATTTAATATTATTATCTTATTATTAAAGTACAACAACCGCACAAAATTAAACACCAGTTTTACCCAAGATTAATAAATGATACTGGTGTAATATTTACCAATACAGAGATCAGATTATTGAATAAAGGCATAAAACATAATGTTTACGATAACAAAGACAAACAAAATGACATACGTACTTTATTAGAAATGGAAAATGTGGTACTTAATTTACCTACAGAAAAACAAAATTTGGTAAGATTTGTAATTAAAGACAAAGTACAAAAATTAATTAATAAGGATACATACACAAAAGGAAGAAGAGGTGAAACCAAACATAATAAATCAGAAATAATTATCGCTAAAAGTATAAAAAATAAATTGATAAAACATGATTCTCTCATTGTTAAGGCTGATAAAGGTAGCACATCCGTAATAATAAGACGTAACGATTATAACAACAAAGTAGGTAACTTCATTGTTAATAACAACATCACCCAAATTAACAAAGATCCCACTAATAATTACAGGAATGATATCAACAGATCTACTAGTTTACTTAATAAAAAAACAGATTTTCCACATGAAAATGATTAACCCAAAACCACCCACATTAACAGGATTACCTAAAGTTCATAAAGAGGGAATGCCTATCAGACCATTGGTCAATTACAAAAACGCACCAACATACAAAATAGCGCAACACATTGGGAGAATATTGCGTAAAAAATTAATTCTAGAAAATGACCGTAGCTTGACCAATACATTAGACCTAATAGAAAAGATAAAGGACACGGACATCAAATCTGGCATGAAGTTAGTCTCCTTTGATGTGAGTGATTTATACACTAACATACCAGTCCATGAAACAATAGAAATAATACAAGACAATTTAAGCAAACACAATAAACTCAGCACACCGGAAATCACAGATACTATCAATTGCATTAAGGAAATTACAAAACAGAATTATTTTCAACACAACGGACAATATTATATCCAAACTAAAGGAGTCCCGATGGGCTCTCCCTTATCGGGAATCTCAGCTGAAACATTCCTCAACCACTTTGAAAATAACTTCATTATGGATAAACAAAACAAATTCTACGACAGCATAATATATTACTACAGATATGTTGATGATGTAATAATGTAGTTCAGAGGTAGTAACAGACAGATCCAGGAACTAAATACCTGCATGAATAAAGTACACACAAACATAAAATTTACACACGAAGTTGAACAAAACAACGCATTAAATTATCTGGACCTGACAATATCAAGACTAGAGGGGAAACATAAATTCAAAATCTTTAGAAAACCCACCAACACAGACCAGACCATTCACACAACATCCAACCATCCGATTACACATAAAATGGCAGCCTACAACCACATGGTCAACAGATTAATATCAATTCCTATGGAAGAATCCGATTACATAGAGGAACTAAACACAATAAAACATATTGCACACCAAAATGGATACAAACCGACAATAGTAGACAATATACTCAAAAAAAAAATGAAACAAAAGAGAAACAGTACTATGAATATACTAAAACAGGACAACAAGTTTGTAACACTACAACACAACCCCAAATTCAATAACGCAATAGCTAATATATTCAGACAACAGGGTTACAAAATAGCGTACAAAACCAATTCCAACCTGAACCAAATACTAAGTAGGAACATAACCAATAATCAGGATAAATACATAAATACCGGTGTATATAGATTGAACTGCAGCTCATGTAATAAATTTTACGTGGGACAGACAGGACGCTCGTTTAAATCACGATATAAAGAACATATTCAAGCGCTAAAACACCCTGAAAAACCCAAGTTTGCGGAACACTTGATATATAGTGATCATAAATATGATAACATGGAAATAAACATGCAAATATTACAACATTGTAAAAAGGGCAACTATATGAACCGCATGGAAGAATACCAAATTTATCGCGGCGAGTTGCAGAACCCTGATGGATTGTTGAATGATAAAAAAAGGTTTGAGGCAACCCCCACCTTCGAGCTGATAAACAGATTGACTACCATACGCACATAACCAATGCATAGTATACTATGTAAAGCCGGCGCGGTGACATTAATAAAAAAGAAAATATTGTGTTTCTTGTGCGTGAATGTTATGTATATACTTGTTTTTTGTGTTGAATGTTTTAACTAAGTGTTATCACCCGACGATGGACGATAATGTCCGAAACACGTGTAGTGAATATATGACAATATAAACTGAGAAAAAAAGAATTAATCAAGGATTGCTGGCGGTAAGTCAAAGATAATATTTAGTTTTCTCATTACTGAAACTTAATGGAAGGATCCCTCTGGAAAGTGGGACCCTTTATGATTGCAATTTACATGATTCTATCTCTGAGTAAGGAAACAAATAACAATCTATGCTTAAAAAATTTAGTCACAAATAATTTATAAGACATAATGAGAATTTTTGTAGTTTCTAATTATTGAAAAAGTTCCTGACCCAAAGTCTTTTGGATTTGTTACAATAATTTTACTATATTTCTGTGATACATACCACAAGCTTTGGTTATTAGTTTGGTTAAAAAGTCTTCATTTCCATACTGTTTGCTCATAAGTGCTGGTTTAATACATTTGTTAACTTCTGCTTCGTTTCTTACATCTTTGATTTCAAAACATGTCAGTGTTGGTAAGATTTCTAATGCCTTATCCAGTGCTTTTTCATAACCTTCTGCAATTTCAGTTGGTGTTAAACCCTGAAAGTATAATACAATATAATAATTAGGAATTCTCACTTTTGAACAAGTAAGTTAGGTCTTGGTGCAATTTTTTAACCTAAAAATATATCAATTCTGTAATATTTTTCAGTTAAAAATTACTAAACTTCCTCATCTAAAGTTTCATCATTGAAAACTCCCAACCATTATTATCAAAATCCATTTTTTATCTTATGTCTTCAATAGAAAATTACATTTGAATTGTCACTACCAAAACATTCCCTCTATACAAATAGATAATCTTGGTTGCAAACTGCAACTAAATCTATATATTTATCTGTGTACAAGAGTCAATCTACGATTCCCTATTGAATTTTTTACAAATCAAACTCCTACATTAAACCTTAGAATTAATCTGAGAAAAAAATATTTCACTGAATATTTTTACTGAATAATTAAATAATTATTTGAATTACTTCTTGATTTTTAATGCTTAACTTTTTGAGTACCAACGTCATGATATCCAGATGTCAAAAATATTTTTTACTTTTCTTAGTTCCAAATAAATTATATATTATAGTAAAAATTTTAATACATACAATTTAAAAAAATATATTGGTTATTCAGATTGACCAAAAAATAACGGTTTCATAAGCAAAAATGTAAAGTTGTGTGCAAAATCTAAAAAGGGCCTAGTATTTCTCAACAGTTAGATAGATACCAATACTCACTGGTATTTTTCAAATAGATTTTTTTTTCTGCTCTGGAGCTCAAAGGTTTAAGTGTAAGTAGAGACAGTGCCATGAGCACAAGTCAACCAAGACAAAAGTAGAATAGAAATGTAAAAACTAAGCACAGATTCATCAGTGCAATTCTTACACAATATTGAATAAGAAATCAAAAGGATAAATAATCTTTCTACAATGACATACATATATAAGCCTGTATTTTTACTCTGTTTCAACAGTTAACTTAATAAATAACTGACCAATCTTAGAAGTTCTTCTGCTGCATCCAAGAGTGCCCCGGAGAAGATAATGACAAAATTTGTTCCATCTCCAATCTCTTGTTCTTGCATCTGAGAAGCAAGGATCATCAGTTTGGCAGCTGGATGTTCAACCTGTAATCATATACACATATATGTTGTGTAACTTTAAAAATTGCTAGTTCAAAATGGCCAAGGGCTATTGAATTACAAAATTTTTTTGAAAATATTCTTAATTTTTTTAATTTACACAACCCTAATTTAAGTTATTTTTTGATTATTTATTTATTATTTTAAACCTAATAAAACTAGTACAGTGGTTATTGATTCCTTTTAGTATGTGGCAGTTATAAAAGACAATGCAATTTACAATTGAAATAAATTTCTTAAAAGCCCAATTTCTTCAGACACACAGACTTTAATATCTCGCACATAAATGTTAAAAATGATTTGATTTTTTTTTTTTAAAGTATCTAAAATTAAAACTTGTGTTCCACATATACTACACATGATCTTCAACATTGCTCATATACATAACATCATCTTCAGAAGGTTCAAAGTTTATCTAAAATTACCTACAAACTTCAAATAAGGCTTTTGAATATTTATCAGAGTGAAATATACATTTACTATATAATCTGACTCTCTAAGAAAAAGCTTCAATAATTGTGGTTTAGATCCATAATTTTAACTGAGCTGATAAAAAATCATCCCATATTATTCTTATTGATGTTTTAAAAAATGTTCTCTCCATCCTCTTAAAATGATCCCAAAATTAATTATAGTTACTATTGAAGGTTGTAGGGATTTTTGGGTGAAAATTTCATTTAAAAAGCTTCATAATATTTTGACAAAACTAAAAGTTCCTGTAAGAAAGTTTTTGTAAAATAACTGCTAAAAATAGTTGTTGTAAAATTTAGGATATTAGCATAATCGTAAAACAACACTAATTTTTTCTTTACTTATACAAAATTCCTGACTAGTGACTTTCCTGGATAAATCAAATTTTCTGATCTTTACAGGTTTTCACTGTACGACCACCTTGGTTTGGTCCAAGAAAACCAATTCACACACACACACATGCGCAAGTGCGCCCGTGAGAGTTAGAGAGAGATCTTTTATAATGGGCTTTGTAATTATGCAAATATAACAATTTCTTAATTCAGCCTGAAATTTTATTTTAAACTCTCTACGTGGTATCCCGCTATTCCGCTGTCATTCTAGTGTTTATGTGACAAGAAATCACATTTTTTGCAATTCAACATTTACCCTAGTATAAATCATCCTACGGCAATCATTTTTATACTGTTTTAAAGATAATTTTCCATAGATTATTACCATACAACCAAAAGTTCATAAAATGTTAACAATTTTATTTAATAAATTGGTAAAGTTTGTGTATTACGCACATCGAGAACGCGTAAAGTTACAAGCCACACTGACCTTCAAATTATGGCATCCTATTGTCTAATTTTCACAAACGGTAAAATTGTCTAACAACTTTAGAGTGATACTATTTTATAGTATTTTTCTTCTTCTTTTTAATTGTACTTTCCAAATTATTCTATCTGTTATAGTTTTAAATCTATAAAATCAAAACCAAACCAAGAATTTGAAAGCTTTTTCATCTAAAATATTACTTTTTATTCAATTATTCGTAAAACAAATGCAATCGTAAGAAATCCTACACTGTTTAAATGGTTATCTTCCAAGCTTCCACATTCATTCAACAGAATATGCCAAAAGCAAAATTATAAATATTAAAAAATCGATGAAGTTGCTCTATTTTCCGGTAGGGAGAAGCAGGTTACCGCATGACAAAAAATGACGAAATAGACTTCGTGTTTTATATTTTTTTTCAAATGATAATACTCTGCCAAATACCATAAGTTCACAATATCTTATAGATTTTATCTTCTTCTTTCGAACTACGTATTCAAAATTTTTCTAACTGTAGTAGTTTTTTAGATATATATATTCTTCGAAGTCGTGACAAAAATAAATGAAATGTAAATAACTCTACCGCAGATTGAATAACTCAGTATAGTTCATATTTTGTAAGACAGATGTCATACCATTGGAAAGACGAAATTCTGATCTATTCTATGATACAACCCACTGACCTACATAGAACAAAGTAGAGCAAAGTTTTCATATGTTGCAGTCGGCCATTTTTCAAGCTGTTTTCGTTGAAATCGAAGCGTTCCTGCCTTACCTTGATTGAGAGAAGTGTTTTACGTTTTTGCGTCGAGTTTAGTATTGTAATACAATTTATTTATTATAATTTGTTCATACAATTTATAATACGTATTTCAATTGTAGAGTTTTGTTTTTCTTTGAGTGAATATAATAATATTACAGAGTTTTCTATGTAGACATGTAGCCTAGCCTAAACCACGTTACACAAAAGTTTTCTTATGAAATATTGTGTTGTGTAGAGTAGTTTATTTATTATAATTTGTTCATACAATTTATAATAAGCTGTTATTAGTATATTTTTGTTGAGTGAATATAAAATTTAAAGAGTGTTTCCATACGGCTCTATGAGCCTAAGCTCTCAATGTTTCACAAAAAGTGTTTGTGTTTCACAAAAACTGAATGTCATACAAAACGTAAGTAGGGCTACACTAAATCTATTTTATTATCCCTTATATTTGCTTTTATATTATCATTTACACATGTTAGAAGTATGTAATTGTATTTTGGATAATCCAAATATTATAAAATAAGGTTTCAGCTAAAACCTAACCTAGTTTTTTAGCGATTTTTGACTTTTTACATAAAAAAAATATTTTCCTAATGTAATTTTTTTTTTTTTTTTTTGTTTTACCAAGTTCTATTCACAACTATAATACAAAACTTGATTATGTATTATAAAAAAAAAAAAATAATAATAATTTTCGAATAGGAAATGTAGAGTATATTATGGAATGCCTTCCGCTAATTACGCTGATTTTTTATTTCAGACGTAATAACTCCAAAAGTATTACATTCAAATTTTTTTTTACTACACAACTAAATTCTATTAACCTTTCTGAAGGAAATGATAATTTGTAGTTGTGTTTTGCATAATATTACTATTTTTGGTGATTTTTTCAAATGAGGCCTAAGTTTTTCCCTTTTTTCGTAAAACAATTTTTTTATCAACTTTTATCCACAAATATATTAAAAATCTCTAGTAATACTAGAAAAAATTCAAAAAAACAAAAATAGTATGGTGTATATTACCTTTTCTGTGGAATTTTTGCCTCGGTCACCGGACGATTTTTTGATTCCTGACCTAATAACTCAAATTTTTTTAGATCTAAATTTTTTTTTACTACACAATTAAATTCTATCCACCTTTCTGAATATAATGATATATACAAGTTGTGTTTCCCAAAATATTACTATTTTAGGTGATTTTTTTTTTCAAATTAGGCAAAACATTTTCCCTTTTTTCGTAAAACAATTTTTTTCTTTTCTAAATATATTCACAAATAAATATTATACAAAACTTTTGTATATCTTGAAAAAAGGTGGTAAGCTATTGATTTTGGATGATACAGGATTTTCTGAAAAATGTTAACTTCATTTTTTGACACCTAACATACTTACTTCAAAACCGTTTCATTTCCCCCCCCCCTTTTCTTTTTTTCTTTCTTTTTTTCCCCCCATAGATAAATTCTATGCATCTTTCTGAGAAAAATAATATTCTACAAGTTAGGTTTTGCATAAAATTATTATTTTTTATGAATTTTTTAAGAAAACAAAACCTTTAACATTGCAGCTTGAAAGGTTAAACATAACATCTTTATCTAGGTTAAATATATTTAATCATACAGCAGACTACAGGAAACAACTATACAAGAAACATGTGAAATACATCTAATACATGTAGTAGCATGAGAAAGTAACCAAAAGGCAAATGGATTTTACCTCCAATTCTTTAATGATAGTAGCTGCATCATTGGTAACAAAAAGTTTTTCAATGTGGTTAACAATAATTTTGTTCATTCCATTTGGTCCATATGCTGTACGCACGGTGTCAGCAAATTGTTTACATGCGTGTATGTTTCTATAAACTGCTTCTTCAAGACCAGAAAAATGCTAGAAAAATAAAATAAAATTAGTATTAGTAATAGATTCTAATTAATTAACAAGTAATAAATCCAAAATAGGGTATTATAAGTAGTTTATTTTAATGTCTATCATATAAATTGTAACGTTCTACCTAAATTTCATTACAGATCTAATTTTGAATTACCAAGATTTAATAATTACAGCCCGTCCGTCACGTGCTGGCCCCCGGCGTATAAACTCCGAAACAGAATCATATGATTAAACTGTAAACTGACTCAGGCTAAAATTGAACTTTGAGTCAGGCTCTGTTCTTGAGATAACGGGAACGCAGTCACTCTAGTTCCTTGCATAATGTAAGTCGCAAATTTTCAAAATTAAAATAAAGAAATAAAGAAAAAAGTCTTCTTATTTAAAGGTGCGTAAGAAAATATTAAAGTTGAAATGTGTGTTTTAAATCTTCTAAATTTAAATAAAAGTTAACCATGTTAAACTTTCATAAGATTGACATCGCTTCGCAAATCTATTAAGCAAAGTCCCAGGATTTCGTCATCTAAAATCCACGTAAAGCAAGATTTCATTTTAAACTTTATTGAGTTGACTATATTATAATATATTTACTGTTAATGGAACTAAAATTTGAAATTATCCTTTTACTTGTAATTACTTTTAATGTTTTATGTTATCTGTATTTTTTTTTTTTTTTTTTTGAGAGAATATAACCTGATATAATATTTTGAAAGAAAAACCAATAGGTTTTCCTTTATTTTAGTTGTCGTAAAGTCAAATCACCAATTAAAGAAATCTTTAATTTTAATTTCAACTAGATTTTTTTTTAAATTGTCTATAAATTATAAGAGCTTAAATTCAAACCATTTTAAAACTAAAAGACTCTCTTCTCGTTTCAAAAAAACAAAATAAATTAGAGTCATTCAGTAAATTATTTCAACACATATTATCTTTTATTTTCAAAGAAATTGCTTTTATTAAAAATTAGTTACAAAGAAATATGTTGCCCATAAAGCTATAGGGGAAATGTTTTAACCTGTCAAGCAATGTCTGTTCTTTGTGTAATGAGACATGTTTTTTGTACAGCAATAAGCTGGTTCCAGCAGGTCAGAGAAATCTTACGATCTTGCTGTTTTCTAAGTCTGCATGAAACCTAAGTACCTTTTTTTGAATAACTAAATATATATACTGTCTTTGTTGTAAATGGTTAACTCATTTTTTTTTTACAAAAAGGTTAAATAAATTACAGGTCTATCGAAATTATCTACATTTTCTTATTCAAGCATGTTGCCATACCCGGTTCCAGAATCAACTATTTAAGGATTTCATCCTTAAATTTTCATACGAATGGTAACAAAATAAGTTAACAAGTTCTAGGTCTAAAAATAACAATTCTTTGCCACAAATAATATGAAATATAGCATCACTACTAATACTTTTAAAGGAAAAAAAAAAGAAAATTATATTCAATAATTTTCTAATTTAGATGTGTAACTGAGCATGTTGAAATAAACATAATGAATCGACACAAGAATGGATATAAAATGCAACATTTCATAATTTTTCGTGTAACCTACAAATATAAAATCATTGAAATACTACTTGTCATTCCTGCTAAAGTAAAATTCTAAATAATGAATTAACACGACGCCTAGCGGCAAATATGAGCAACAGTAAGCCTACATTCTATTCTCATTCTAAAAACCCGATTTCGATCAGAAAATAATAAAACAAAAATATTTCCCGATACTTTTGACAATGATAATGCTTATTGTGCTAAAAACTATAATATTCCACGAACTAAAGTACTACCTAAGCTAAAAACCTCTACATAACTCTACAACATATATTTTGACAGATCTTAATAGTTTGACAATTCCTAAAACGGAATTTTTTTCCGCGCGAAAAAAAAAAGGAATCGATAGATTTTACTTCAAATTGATGAAATCATTGTTGAAATAACCTCTAAATGCCATAAATCAGACATTTTAAATTGCTGATTTAGGATAGAAATAATGAATAGTCAAAGATAAAAAGTGGTAAGCGTCTTTAATAAGTATTGAAATGATGGAAAAAATGCTATTTTAAGGAGGAATTGCAGATTTCACACTTAAATCGATCGGACAACTTCTCTCCATATTTACCATAAATTGAAATGAGAGTAAAATTTTGTAGATATTTGAAATTGTAAAATGTGAAGGCTTCTATAAATAGTGAATTACAAAAAATTAAAAACCAAGCTAATCTGTCCTCGATGCCAAATATTTGTAAACCTTGTACTGATATATTAAGGATTAATAAACTATTTATTTATTCTGACGACATATAACTTTACTTATGCACAGTCATGTTATGTAGAGCCAAGTAACTAAAGTAGCTTGGGCTGAAATCATTTACATACTGATCTTTTTTTAAATCATTGATGTACCACACTGTTCTTATATAAAAGTTTATTTTTGGTAATGATATCCCTTACATTTGACAATACCAAAAATTATTCCACAGATTAAATATTTTTTAACTAAGAGCTTGTTTTAGATGAGTAAATTCATTATGACTGATACAAAAATTTGTTGTGTATTAAAATCTCTTATGGCTTAATAATATAACACATTGGAAATAAAATATAACATTAGTCATTATTAATTCGAAAGTATAGGCTAAAAGGCTATTAACTTAAAAACAATTATACAAATAAATTAGATACCCCTGAAGGTTAGCTTGTTGAAAGGTTACCATCATTTTAAAAATAAATAAAAAGACAAAACAAAATTGAAACTTAAAAGAAAAATAGGTTCGAAGCTAGATAAATTGTAAGCTCCTTACAAACCATTCAAATACCGTATAATAATTTATAAAACTCAACTGGACCGTAAAGAAACACTCACATCAAACTACCATTACGGTACATTAATACCATTCTGCTCACAAAGCGAACTCTCTACTCTCAGGGCCGCTTTCCCCAAGTTAGTTAAACTGATAGTTTGGTTTAAACCAAAAGTTAACCTGAAAATGGCTTTCTCCAAACTGTCTGCTTGGTTTAAACTTCCGGATATATTAAACCATCCCAACTGGCAGTATAACTGAATAAATTTAAAAAAATATTTAATTTATGTATGGATAGGTTATATAGGAACATCGCAACAGAAATTCGTAAGTTCAAAAATGACTTCTCAAACGTTAACTTTAAAAGCTTATTTTAAAAGAAAGTAATTATTTAACTGTAAAATTTCAACATAAAAGTGAAATAGAATAGAATTGTTTAAAGTTAGAATACTGTGATAATGGTAATTATGCATTGAAGCTCACCCTAGATTTTAGTTGATAAAAATATACAAAACAAACTATTTACCTTGTTTCTCATTAAACAGATATTTTTCAACAACGGAAAACAATTTTCAAGTCTAAAAATTCATTAATATTGAAGAAACTTACAATTTTTGACATAATGAATTTAGACTTTTTGGGGGGTTATGACGAATGTGTATAATGACAACATGAGAACGTTACATTAGTGCAAATCATGGGTTGTAAATTAAAGGACAAAGGTAACTATATATATATATATATATATATATATATATATATATATATATAATTACCTTCCCGGGGTGCAAGGTATCTGGATGCGTCAGTTATAGTCTCTCACTCACATACAAGTGTCAACCTAACCTTTACATTAAGTAAAAACTGTTGTTTTGTTATTGGTGCACCCTATGATACCAAACGAGGCTCTGACGACCGAATGTCCTTCAGTATAACTGGACAATTTTCCTTCTTACTACCAGAAACACTTAGCATACCTAATCTTTAGCTGGTATTTCACTTTTTACTTTTCTATCTCTCTTCTGCCCAAAGATACCCTGGGCACATGTGGATATTAATTTATTCTTGGCTCCAACTATCTCACAATCTCTCTACTTCCCAACTGCCCCCCCCCCCCGGGTCTGGATGTGTGTGGGGCTTCGTGAGCAGGGCCGGGCAGGGATTGTGCTGGTCTCATGTCGGCAGGGGTGATGTATATATATATAACTTTTGTTGGTGTTATTATTCATAATTATTATTGATATTGTTGCTGTTGTTCATAATTATTACCATTTCATCATTCTCATAAAGGCTAAATAATTATCGGGAAATTTTTCTATAAAAAATTATATCGTAAAGTATTTACCTTGTAATCAAAGGATCAGATAATATTATTAGAGATGGAAGAAACGTTTCTAGTTCCAAAATCCATTAGTTTAGGAGAAAATGAGATTTATAAAAGTACGAAATCCATCTACGTAGGTTAGGAATGTCAACAATATTAATACTAATGACTACATTCATCAAGCCACTCAATGAAAGATCAATTGTTTTGATAAGTTGACTAGGTGACTATATATACATATATTAGGCATGCATAGCTTAATATTATGACGTATGATTGAAGAATCATGTCTATTATCACAATGATGTATACAAATTGTGTTTAATTGCTGTTTTTAATGTTAAATACTAAATACTTTATTAGGTCTGATATAATGTGACCAGACCTCGCCTGTCATTTACGTCCCACCAAATATATCTTACGCAACTCATACGCTACTAACTGTGAAGTTGATTTCACACTTTAATATAGCTTTGTCTATTATCTAATAAACAAAAATGTTGTGACTTTAAAAGGTAAATATTGGTTCTACCTCGTCCTTCGATTTTTCTATAAAAAATTATGAAAACAAAGTATTTACCTTGTATTCAAAGGATCAGCATATCATATTATGTGTCCCAATAAACATTTCAAGCCCCAAAACGCATTTCTTCATTGTTAAATAACACATAGAAAACAAGGGAATACAACTGTTGTTAGACCTAATAAGACCAGACCTACTTTGTCACAAAATGCTATTGTTTATAAGAAAATAAGCAATATTAAAGTATGAAATAAATAAAATTCTTTGACTAGGTCTGGTTAAGCAACCTTATAGGAGTAGTTCCCACTTATTAAACGACATGATTAATACTAAATAATACATAGTAAATGATATGTAGATTGACAGTTCTTAAAACAGTGGAATAAAAAAAACAACCATAGATTTTACTTAAAATGATGAAATAACCTTAAATTGCTAGAAAACAGTAATTTTAAATCACTGTTTAAGGACAGAAATAATGAATTGGGAAACATAAAAAGTGACTAGTTTTGTTCAGAATCGTTTTGAACGAAATAATAGTTATGATCGAAAGTATTGAAAAAACGCAATTTTGAAGGCGAAATGCAAAGATTTCACACTTAAAATCGAACGGACATCTCTAATCACTATAAATTGCCTTACTATAATGCATTACAATGAAACATTTAAACTATGTTCACTTATTCTATTGTAAAACAATATTTAATATTAAATTTAATGGTTTTCATAAACATGTGCAGTTAACAGGCCACACCATTCTAACCATACAATAAGTTACTTACCCGAGCTCCATCTTTTAACATTTGGGAAAATCCCGGGGCTTTAGGAATGTGTAAAGCCATTTTAAAAATATTCTTCAGATAATATAATCAACTAAATTGTGCTTTTTAATGAACATTCACCAAAAACCGAGCTCCTAAACAATGAATCAAAATCAACTCCTACACAAATGAAGAAATCACCTAACTTATTTTAGACTCAGAGTCTCAGTCTCAGTCTCAGTCTTGGGCTTGGGGAATGGGGAGGGGAATAAGCAAGATGTGATCCAAGAGCACGAGACCACAGATCAACAAAGATTATTTCTCACTAAATTACTAGACAGGAAACTCTTAATGTCTCTTAATTTTGGTTTGATAATACAAATAAATAGTTTCCCAATCTAACTTATGTATCGGTACAAAATATAATCTTTGTTTCTTACTTATTTGAACATACTACAGTCATATATACGTCATGTGTTGTATGTTTATATTATGTTGTATGTGTTCATAAGTATATATTTTAAAATCCCTTGTTTTGTTTACACTCGGTACAAAAAATTAAACAAATAATAGAAAAACGAAAGATGAGTTGTATAGGGCCACTCTGCGTCCAGTTTATTAAAAGTTATTATATTTATGTAGTTGGTAATAATAGTGTAGTTTATCTACGGTAAAAAAATAATAATAATAAGTTTTAAATAATGAATGAAAGTTTCTTATTTATTATAACGTAACTCTGTTTGTTGTGGCAATCAACATCATTATCGCTAATGTGCAGTGCACTGTCCGTTGATCTCCATTTGTTAACGATTTTGTTATACGAGTATATGTGGCTACTCGAGGTATGGCAACTGTCGAAAGAGCTCTACAATTACAGATTGCTGCAGAAAAAGTTAGAGGATTTAAGTTTTGAACTATAGGCGTTTCTCGGTAGACAGCACGCCAATTAATGTGTCGTTATATATAACAGTTCATTGCTTGTTAGTTGCCATGATGCGTAGGAGTAGTGAGTCTAATGCATTAACAGTGGAATTTTTCTTAATTAAACAATGACTCTGCCATTCTCACGTAATTTGTGTTCAAGCGCCATTTCAACAAAGATAGGAACGGTCATGTTCTCACACGGCAAACGATACTCAATTGAGTGAAGATTGAAGAACTTCAGACTGTAGCGATGTTGATACTCGGGTGAAATGGATACTCGCATTACTCGGTTTCAAATGATTTCAATACTCATATTATTATTTCAAAATCACAGAATGATTTTGCGCATCGGATTCGAACTCAGCTTTACCAATCAGATCGTTTTAGATAAACCTACACTTTTGCGTTCTATCTGTTAGACTGATCCACCAAGTATTTATTTTTTTTAAACAATATGTGGTTGACACTTGTAACTTGTTATGTAATAAACTACATAACTCAACCGCATGTCATACAATTGCTTTATATTTGAAGTCGGAAGAAACCACTAAAGTACCAAAATACATTGCTATAAAGAGCCGATCAATGCAACAGCAAGAATAAGTGGCACGACAATGAGATGAATATAGGAGAAATTATTAGAAGTAACCAAAAACACGGATGGCTTCTGTTCAACTTTTTCATGTCAGTGTATCAATTGAAAAAACTATGTCCCGCCATTACTAGCATAGAGTCAGAGCCCACGTTTACCAGATAGTGTCTGATGCAGAGGCAGATATTAAGAACATAACTTTCAACCGGCCTCCCTCTACATTTTCATCGTTTAATGACTCAGACGCAGTGTTTGATATGTTAGCTGTATTGTAATATAATATTTTGTCTTTGACTTTAACCCCGAAAATATTTTTTTCAAATAAGTCTTCATAAAGTCTATACTAAGAAGTGAAACTTTTTTAGATTCTTGGAAACAACATATAATTATTTACCTCAAGAACATTCAAAGTTTTTTTCCCCCGCCCCGATTAGCTCTTGTCATGCATCCATCCGAGTCAATAGATTGTTGGTTCATCTCATGTACTTCCCTGAACTGGTTTCGGTTCATCCGGAAGTAATTCGTGATAACATCATCAGGAAACTCTAAAGTCATTTTAAATTACCCATGGATTTTTGTTTTAGATAGATAAAAGTTATAAGAGGGCTTTAGTTTTTGCCTACTTACGAATGTATTAATATTTCATCTGCAACAGTACAATCTGAATCTAATTCGAGCTTAATAAAATAAATGTAATGTATATCCAATTTTTTTCGTGAACAATTCTTTACGTACATTGTTTGTTAGCTACCAAACTTTATGTGTGGCTCGTTGCTTGTTCCTGTCATGTTACTCGCCCCACCTTATCTCACAGTCTCACACGACACGTGTCATTTTCGTCTGGCCTACTTTAGGACCTAGACTTTCCACTAAACAGTGCTAACAACTGCAAAAATAAATCTTAAAACCTACAGGACCAGCTTTTCATTGTCCTCTTCTAAATGTAAATTAACAGTTCCTTTTAAACAAACATATTTTTATTATTACAAGCTTCAGAGCTGAATTTATACGGTATCTATAAGGCCTTAGAATATGTAAATAATATGAATTTCTATCATTTTGTAATACGCATTGACTCCAAATCATCTATTCAGCTAATTAACAAATACAGATGCTCTTTTTGGGTAGAAACTTTAATAGTTAAAATTTTAAAATAAATTTCTATACTAAATAAAGAATTTTCCTGCAATAAGTTTCCAGCCATGTAGGAATAAAGCAAAAACGAACTTGTCGATTCTTGATGCAGCACATGTTAGTACCAACTCTATATCAGGTCTAATTTCACCAAAGCAAGTTTTGGACGTCTGCAATAAAATTTCAACACTACAAAGATTTCGGAAATGTATTACACAAATAAAATAAAGCCAATTGTTACAAACTAACAAACCAGGAAATCCTCAAAAAACCCATTATTCTTCAATTCAAAGTTCAGTAGATATGAATTAATTAATATACTTAGGATTCGTTTTGGTCATGCTAAATATAAATTTATATATTATGTAAAATTTGTTTTTTACTCCTCAGTGCCTACAGTGTACTATGGAACAAGTAGAAACACTAGAACACCTGAATTTAAAGTGTCTTGGAAATAAACATTTACGAACCTATTTTTACAACAATCATGATAAATGCAAAAAATTACAAACTTCCTTTTGACGTCTAAAAACTAGCAGAACTAATTAAATTAAATAATTATAAAATTCTACACGGAATATATAGGTTCCTCGCAGAAATAAAAAGAATTTGATAATTTACGTAATCAAGAATGCATATAAAAAATAGCGTGTACACATATACAGTATCCTTGAGGATGAATTGTATGTATCATTCACCTTGGGCTTCTTCAACCAAGACCCAAACCTTACAGGATAGGTTTCTGGGGGGTCTCAATCAAGAAAAAATTTGTTCTCTTTTCACCCATCCTTGATCCTTTGAAACTCCAAACATATTTATTTTAATTTTTTTAAATCTTCCTATAGAAGTTTCCTTTCTTTGCAATATTAACATCAAAACTTTTATAAAACTACATGTATCTTTTTTACATATTATTTTATAGTATATACATTATGTTTGTGACCTATATAATTAAACTATAATTTAATTCCTAACGTAATTATGTAATAAAAAAATCTGTACAGTCACTTACAAAAAAGAAGACTTTTATAAAACTGATGCGACCTGGGACTGCAAGAAATAAACGAGTGTCCAGCAAGTTTTTGGCGAAAGAGAGAGAGAAAAAAACCTTACAGCTTTTACAGCTTACAGTTATAGTTAAAACTTAATACCATCTGCATCACTTAGACTTAGACCAAGGTCCGTTTTTAGGTTAGTTTGAATTAATATACAGTAATCACGTTATCCAATTTCGCTTTATTATTTTGTAGTGAGAGTTTAAAGGTTCATAAAGCTTATTATTGTTAATTAAGATGGTAAAAGTGTTGTTCATTTGGAATCGAAGGGTTTTAACAGTCTACAATCAATATTCTTAAACCATCTGGAGATGAAGACACAGGACTGATTTTATAGGCTAGACATATCTTAATTTATTGAAACATGCATTATTATTTTCATTGAAGTTGTTGAGGTCAATTAAACCTATATGGAGTATGAGAGTAGAGAACATTTTAACGGAATAAGTTAATTCTTTCACCTTACACATGGTGTATGACATTTAAGGTTAAATAGGGGCCTACTTTGGCTAGGTCTGTAACTTATAATAGGATAAGTTATTTAGTAATAAGCGGAAATACAAAAAAATAACATCTTAGTCATTGAATACCAGTACTAAAGGAACTTTGTCAACAAACTAAATAAACTGATGTGTAATGACCATGTGGTAAATAGGCTATGTCAGTAAATCATTAATCAATTGAGAACTACTTCATCCAAACTCTCGAGTTTCATTTTTATCGCCAATCAAAACAAAATGGCAGAATAACCAAATAATGGTACGTTTCCATCAATATGATTTTATTTGTATAGCCTAACCATTACAGACACTTTCCATTTTTTATTCAATGTAAACAAAATTTATATTCTTTTAAACACGGCTACTGCACACTCTACTGTATGTTGTCATACACTGACTAGCAAGAAAAGATTGGAAGCTAGGGGTGGGAGAGAAAACTACAGATGTGCCACCGTTCAGTTCTCTCTTCCTGATCAAAGACCTAGTTACTCCTCTTTGTAACTGTATGCCGCTTTTCACTTCACCCTTCCACTCTTCACTGATTTACCCCCTCAATTTTTTGTCCTATTGTAAATATTCAAAATATTGACCAATAAATCACAGAATCAGCTCTTCTAAATATTATTCAAAGACTGTTTTGACTTGCTCAAAAACCCTTGCAGCATATTCGTTGAAAAAAATAGACAAAAATGTATCTTTATTTCTAAATCTCCTAGGGCCACACAAAAAGAGAAAGCGGGTCGTCAGTTGGCCATGTCTACTTTAATCTATCAAGGAGGTAGCTGTGATCTGTCATGACATACTTTATAAAGATGGCAGCTGGTAAAATCAACTTGAATCACCATTAATTCAATAATTTTATGTTAAATTATATAACATTAAAAACCGCAAGAATGTAAATTCATATATATTTTGACATACTGATTCATTCCAATAAGTATAATCGATCATATAAATTGAAGGGTGGTAATTATTTTTATTCTCATTTATTGTAGAAGTTGTTACATATGATGAACATCAACAGATGAGATACCGGTACACATACAATACATTTTAAAGCTCAATTTTTATATAGGCTACCGTATATTTTTTAGATGTTTATTTTTTTGTCAAATTTTTTCTTTTGGAAATAGGCGTACTACTTTTAGACATTGTAAATTCCACTAAAATACTATAATAAATTATATAATTATTCACAAATAATACATCAACTTATTATGAATGAACATTACAGTAGAACCCCTCAAACTCTACCCCCTCAAACTCGACATTCCGTCAAACTCGACAGGGCCAGTGACAAAGAGCATGGGATTTTCAAGGTCATTCACTGCATTGTTTTACGCCATGTGCGTGCCAAATGCCCTGAGGTTGAGGCTTGTTACTTTTGTTTATACAGCTGTGAGGGATGCTCCTTTGTCTAGCCACTTTCTAATCCTACTGTAGAGGCCAAAGTTAAAGATAAAGGGTCCTGGTAGACCAGGACAGCCCTAAACATTTGTTGTCAAAACATTCATATTGTTGTGAACCCAAGCGCCTAACCACCCGGATGCTACCGGTCATTAGCACCAATTCCATTAAAGTAAGCGGCAAGTCTTTTGTCATAACAATTCAACGGAGCGTCGTAGAACTATGATTCAAGTTTTGTAATAATGGTCTTAACCATGTGAGAAAAATGATCCGACTCTTAATTATATGCGATCAGTAGTTCAATTTATAGCATTTGTATTGGACTGTGTTTGGTATGGACATTCTTTTTCTTCGGCGACTTCGAGATGAAGCTGCCAGACGTCCAGTCAAAAATGAAAAACAAAGATCAATCAAAAGTTTTTTCAAACAATGCTAACTTAGCTCTAATGTTTTTTTTTTTATTTATTTATTTTTTTCTATAAAATTGTTTTAATCTTTAAAAATATTTAATGGACTGTCTGTTTTTTACTGTAGACTATACTGTAAATTTTATTACAGCATATTAGGATAGGTCTTTTTAGTTTACTAAACCTATTGTACAAGGCCAACACTTTTTAAATCTCATTTGACCGATCGATAAATTTAATTTTAATGTGTGATTGAACACACTATTTTTTTGTTGTCAGGCATTGACTTTTTTGCAATAAACGTTTAATCATTGATAATCAATAAATGTACAGTTATTTAAAATAATTTTGAGTATTTGTTGCAAACCTAAACATTAAATACCAAAGTTCCCTAAAACTCGACAACCCCCAAACTCGACAACCTTAAAGTCCACATTGTGTCGAGTTTGAGGGGTTCTACTGTACTATTTTTTTTGTTATAGTCCATTCTTAGCCTCTATTAAAAGAAATAGGGTTTTTAAGTAGGCCTATATTTGTTTACATGTAGAGACTAAGTCTTATTTACCATGTTATAGTTGATATAAATCACAATAACTTAAATCACCAAATGATTGAAAACACATTTTTCCATAATAACCACTTTGTTTGTCCAATACAAATACAAGAACATTTTAGTGACTAGTAAGTCATCATCTCAGGTGCTACATACACACAAACCTTAGTGACACAGGGCTACTACAGTGGTTTTTGTAGAAAATTGTGTTTTCGTTCATTTGGTGATTTAAGTTTCCACAGTTGTAGCTTATTACAGTTATTAGTAAGATAAAAATTGTCATTATTTTGATATTATTAACTGTACAAATTATTTATTATGATTTTATTTCTTGTTTCAGGTCCAAAGGGCTATAGTCACTTAAATAAAATGGGCGATACTATGGAAAATGTTGGAGAAGATGGCAAACAAAAGTCATTTGCAGGAATTCCTGATGCTGCATTTGTGGTACTGTACTTACTTAACATTTGTTGCATGGGAAGCATAATTATAAATATGCTATAATAACAGTTGCATTACATGTGGCTTCATTCAACATTGCACTAATAGATATTTACGCAACAAGTTGTGTACTGGTAGTAAGCTTCTTTACAGCACGAGGGAAAGGTTTGAGCGATGGGACGATAGTCAAGTTCCTTAATTTTCCGAGTGCTGTAAAGAAGCTTTTACACATGTGTTATGTACATTATTTTACCAAATTCATTTTTCTATTTCATTCTCACTTATTTTTTATTTAAAAGAAAATTGAATGTATTATAATAATATACCAAGCGGTTAGCTTGTAAGATCAACTTGTACTAAATTTTTTGGTTACTATGGTAGCAAATGTAAATACATTCAAGAATCAAAATGTCTAAAGCCTAAATGATCAGAATAAACATTCTGATATTTAAATCAGTTGTTAATGTAATTGACCTAGGTTAAATATTAAAATAATAATCAGTTTTAATTTTACAACTTAAAAAAATAGTTTAAATATACTAATTACGACCTGTAGCAGCAAATTGAGTTTATACGTTACTAAGTAATTAATCTAAATCATTCAAAAATGCACGATTAGAGTCAAGTTGAAAATTTCGATCACTATATACAGATATGTGGGTCAGCTCAATTGGTAGAGCATTGTTGTATAAAACCAAAGGTCCCTGGTTCGATTTCCAGTCTTGATAGTATATTTTCACATCAAATTTGTTTTAAGCGTGGTGTAATCATAACTTAAGGACTCTTTACACTACTCAGTGGCGTAAAGAGATTCATTACACAATTTAAAGAATAGAACAATGTAACATTTGGAATTAGGTAATAAGATTAAACTATGTACTTGGATGAAGGGATGTAGACACAGGAATCATATGCTTTTACTTAACGAACCATTTACTTATAAATTAACGAACCCCATATTAATTATTGTCAGTTGATATATAATAATCCATCATAAACAAAAGTCACAGTACCATAAAGTGGGTATATTCATATCTTCACTCGACCTGCCTCTGCGGTACAGTTCAAAACATCTTTCATTTCTTTTTTAAGTAATTATGTAAGCTTTGTATTTTTTCAATACGAAGTCATGATTTACACTGGAAAAAACTAGTTCCAAATAACCCATCAGCTTAAATTATCACATTTTTGTTAGTAATCTTTCAATTTTATTCATCACAAGCAGTGAAGTTCTTTATATATAAATTATGTTTATTATGTACTAGCTGATGGCCCCAGTTTCACCTGGGGATAGTTGATATAGTTTAATAAAGACCTTTTTTTTTTTAGCACAACCCTAATGATAGTGTAAATACAGCAACACACCAATTTTGATCAAAATCGACCCATAAATAACAAAGATATGATACTTGTTTTAGGGGTAAAAACACCCTTGGAGTGAAACATTAACAAAACCCTTTCTTAGTACGCATCTACAAACCTACCCTAAAATGTTAAAAAATTTATAACTCTAGAATTCTTGGATCCAGAGATGTGCTTTAGGGGTAAAAAACACCCTTGGAGTGGAATATTTTCAAAACCCTTTCTTAGTATAGCTCTAGGCTTCTTGGATCCAGAGATTTTGTAATCAGTCAGTGAGTTTTGACTTTTATATATACAGGGTGTTTACTGGGAACCGCATGGTTTTAAAAAAGCCACAAATTTTTAAATGTTGAACAAAAACTTTATTTATTTTATACAATGTATTCTACAAACTGGGAATTTTAAGAAAATTACAGAAATTAAGTAGCAAAAATAACATCGCGTAGGTGGCGTCCTTCAGATTGAACACATGTTTCCAGACATTCTCTGAAGTTACGCATTGCATCTCGTAACATTGCTCATGGAATGGCTTGGATTTCTCTTCGGATGGCTTCCTTCAACTCATGTAATGTGCGTGGTTTTTCAGCGTAAACACGCGATTTCAAGAAACCCCAAAGAAAGTAGTCCGGGATCGTCAAATCAGGAGACCGTGGGGCCAAGAAACATCTCCAAAATGAAAGATAACTTTTATTCGAAATTCGAGCAGTGTGGGCCGTAGCCCCATCTTGCTGGAACCATATGTTTCACATTGCTATGCGACGATGGTGAAGTGCAGGCAAGAAAAAATTATTAAACATTTCCAAGTAGCGGTCTGCGTTAACAGTAACTGCTTTGCCATTATCGTTCTCAAAAAAATACGGCCCAATGACCCCTACTTCACCTACCGCACACCACACTGTTACTCGGGCACTGTGTAATGGTTTCTCTTGCAATATTTGCGTTTTCTGGACACCAAAATCGACAGTTCTGCTTATTTACAAAACCGTCCATATGAAAATGAGCCTCGTCGCTCATGAGTAAAACTGCATTTTCGTTTTTGTACAAGATTGCCAACATTCGCTGACAAAATTGTAAACACTGTCTGTAATCACCAGGGTTCAGTTGTTGACATATCGCAAGTTTATACGGATGGAAATTGAGGTCTTTAATCATTATGTTTCTTACCGTAGTGACAGAAATTCAGAGGTTTGAGGCCCGCCTCCTTAGCGAACGACTGGGCTCTCCAACGTAGCGACACGCACACGATCAACATTCTCAGGTGTACGAACGGTTTTTGCTGGTCCTGGAGGTTTTTTTCCATTAATGATCCCGTTGTGTTCACATTAAGCATCCACCTCAATATTGTGTTACGATCTGGAATCGGCCCACGCGGCGGAACATTGAAGTGCCAACGAAAGTCTCGCTGGGTCTGTGTCACAGACTCATTGTTAGCGTAAGACCGTCTTATAACAAAAGGGCAGTGTTCAAGGTCCCACATCTTGAGTGTAACTGAAACTTCCAACTAGCCTCCACGCTGTATGACCTTCCCAACTGCCACCCCCCACTACTTGCCGTGTACTACCCAATACAAAAACATGCGTTTCCTGATAATCACCCTGTATATAGATGATATACCTAGCATGTCAAATGGCTAAACTACCTACTTAAAAATACTCTTGCCTCCATGCCAAACTGTGTTTACAGATGTAATTGTGCATCAATCTGAGTAGCTTCACCCAAATAGTGTGGTTAAATAAGTATGTATAAAGACTACTAATGTCTCTATCTAATTGATTTATCTCTGTATGCAATACCCCTTTATTACTGTCTACCTACTACTGTGATTATTAATTACCATTATTAAAAGTTTGTTGCAGTTATATCTGTGTAGCCTATATTTAATATTTAGCTTTTCAATGTTTTTAAAGCTGTAAACCAATGTATGATTTCAGGATGATGTTGATTCTTTCATGGCGTTGCCAGAAAATAGCGGTGATGTGGATCTAGTTTTAAAACGACTGGATGAGCAACACAGCAAATACAAGTTCATGGAATTCAATCTAGCATCAAAGAGAAGAAGGTATATTTTTAAACTCTCACGTATACGTAGTATTAAGTTATGTGATGGGCAAAAAATCTAGATACTTTATCTTTTTGAGATACCCTGAGTCCAAAAGAGTTGTTTTTGGAATGATGTGTTATGTTCTACATTCCAAACATGTAGACCAATTTTAATCAGATTTGGTGTGTACATATTTTGGCCATGTCTTGGGACTTTTTCATTTTTTTGAGAACTCAAAATTTTGGGGTAGCTGCCATATGAAAAAAACAACATAATGTAATGTATAAAAATTGGTTCCAACAATTTTGATCAAATGTTGCTCAAATATAGTTTCCAAGGACCCAAAGAAAACATATTTGTCATCAATTCTCAAAAAATCGTGAGTTACTAAAAAATCTATCATGGGGCTGTAGTGATTTTGTTCAAATTTAAGAAAAATTTAGAGATTAATGATTCAAACCAATTATAAAATTCAATATCTCTAATTTATGGTACAAGTGAAGGAAGTTTTTAGTTTTCTGTCATCCTATTAGAGCTAAGTGATATTCCTTTAGTTTCTCTAATTTTCATCAAATTTTCAACAGTGTATGTAGTGTTCGTTGTCCAATTTTCAATTTGGTTCATGACAGAATTTACACATTTTACAATTTTATATTCAAATTCTCTTCAGGTTTTTCATAATCTTGCTCCGTATCAAGTCGAAAGGAAGCTACGAAATCTTTTCTTCATTTACCTTTATTATTTTCCCAGTCATTTCTTATGTTTCTCTGTGTTTTGTCAAAGTATATTCTTTAACTCATTTGTGGTAGCTCGTCATTTCTAGTATTTTTTATTATTATTTTTTTTTGCAGTTAGGGCGTTGAGTCTAAGTGTGTTTTGATCAATTGTTGTGCCTTTGTTTGTCGTCTGCCTCATCATTTTCTGAATCCTAATGTGTGAAAGTATTCACTTAAGTGTAACATGTTTTAATCATCTTCTGTATTTCTTTTAAGGTTCTCTTAGTGTTGGAAAAATATGATGATATTGCTTGAATTGCTGTGTTTGAGTCTGTTAGTATGACTATATTATGGTGGTTGTATTGTTGATTCAGTATTTCTAGAGTGTGTGATATGGCTTCAATTTCTGTATCTAAGTTTTTTTTTTTATCAACTGGAAAGGAGTCCAAAAAAAGATATGAATAAGAATACCTGCTTACCTAAATTTCTCTATATAAATTCTCAACAAGTGTTCTGATGTGTATCGTTCCTCTCTAGTTGGGTGAGCCAGTTGTTTGAATTATAAAAGAAATAATGTAGAGCAATATGATTGTAATACTTATAGAGCTATGACCTACCTGCGAGGAACCCGACCCACACACTCACCCTCACTAAATATTTGGAGTTTTGTGATAATTATGGGCAAGTCATTTTGAATGGGCGCACAATCTCAGACGATAAAGGTCAATACACTTTCATTAGTAACATGGGGTCCTCTGTAATTGATTTGGCAAGTATTTCACTAAACAGTTTAGATTGGGTTAAGGATATGTGTGTGAAAGAATTTATTGGGTCGGACCATTTACCAATACAGCTAGAGATATACGCACGATTAGATAATAAAATAAAGGAAGTAAAAAGTTTCCCTATGTTACCTAAATTAATGTGGTCAGTATCGGATGATCGGTTTTATAAAAATAAGGTAGATAGTAAGTTAAACTTAGTAGGATCTAACGAAAATGTACAAGTAATGCTAGACGAGATAACGGACATTGTGAGAGGGGCTGCGCACCAGGGTAAACAAAATAGGGGTAAGAAAAGTGCGTCTAGGGGGAAAAACAAATGGTTTGACAAAGAGTGTGATAAGGCTAGAACTAAAGTATTCAAATTATTAAATCTATACAGGGGATACAATAATATTTATGTCAAAAAATTATATTTGGAAGCTAACAAGGATTATAGTAAAATAAGGGATTTGAAAAAGAAACAGTTTAACGAAGAGTTAATTAAAAAACTACAAAATGTTAAGAATACGAAAGATTTTTGGGAGGCCGCGAAAAGTTTTAAAAAAGGAATGAATTATGTGGGAAACAATATTAAGGTGGAAGACTGGGTTAGGCACTTTAAAATGCTGCTTGATCCCCCCATAAGTATGCAGCCTGTTTTGTTTGCAGAACCTTTTTTTAAAGTTAAGTATCTAGATAAAACAATCGATATGTGTGAAATAAGACAGGTATTAAAGGCTTCAAAGAATAATAAAGCGCCAGGGTTCGACCGCATACCTTATGAATTTTATAAACAAGCTCCAGACAAATTAATTGAAATTGTTCTAAAAATGTTTAATTTAATTTGGGATAATGGGAAAGTGCCGATTAGTTTTAAAAAGTCTATTGTATATCCATTACACAAAAAAGGTGATGTTAATGATGTAAGCAACTATAGAGGTATTTGTTTTATTGATGCTATCGCCAAACTTTTTACGGGTATAATTTTAAACAGGTTAGAAAAATGGGTTAGGGAAAACAATATATTAAATGAGTACCAAGCTGGGTTTAGGAAAGGTTATTCCACCATTGACAATATATTCAATCTCATGTCTATGATAAATCTGAGGCTCGCATTAAACAAGGGAAAGCTTTATTGTTTTTTTGTTGATTTTTCTGCGGCCTTTGATAGGATAGATCGAAAGTCATTGTTTTATAAACTATATTCTCTGGGAGTGTCTACAAAAATTGTGAGGATTTTACAAAATTTGTATAATGGTACTGCAGCAGGGGTTTGGTGTGGGGAAGGGGTGTCCAATTGTTTTGAAACAAGCAAGGGCTTAAGGCAGGGATGTCTGTTAAGTCCACTGTTATTCTCTTTATTTATAAACGACTTGCACGAGGTTCTAGGAGGCGGTTGTCAGTTCGGTGGCGCGAAGATCAGAGTGTTGTTATATGCTGATGACATTGTGTTGCTGGCCCCTGCTCCTGTAGTATTGCAATATATGATAACAAATTTAGAAAGGTATTGTGACGCTTGGAATTTGAAAATAAATTTGGACAAATCTAAAATTATGGTCTTTCGAAATGGGGGGAAATTATCGTCTCATGAGCGATGGTTTTATAAAGGTGAAAGGATTGAATGTGTCAACAAGTATAAATATCTAGGTCTGACTCTGACACCAGCATTGTCTTTACAATGTCATTTTGAAGAGAAATTGACAGCATCTAAAAATGCCATCAATCATGCTTGGGTAAATTTGTTAGGCCATGCAAGTATTACCCTATTAACTAAATCGGAATGTTTTAAAGCTGTAGCCAGGTCAATCATGTGTTACGGAGCCCAAGTGTGGGGATATCGGGAACATGATTCGGTAGAACAGCTGTTACGTTTTTTTATCAAACGGATTCTGTGTCTGCCACAAAACACACCTAACTATATGTTGTATTTGGAGACAAATTTTGAAAAATTATTTGTTTTTGCTTTTAAGTTACATTTTAAATACATAATAAAAGTGCTGGACATGGCCGATAACCGTCTACCTAATATTTTATCAAAAGAAATAATTAGGAAAAATCTATTTTGGTTTCGAGAGTGGCAGTATCTGGCTGAAAGGCATTCTGTGCCGTTATCAGCTGATGCGGGACTATGGCGGGGGCAACTGATGACCTTATGGCAAGCGATAAGGGACGATGCTAGGCAGAAATGTATACAAGCCGCTAGGACAAGTCAGTACCATGCCTTATACAGAGAGGTAGACTATGACCTTGGCGATAAAACTTATTTTAGAGAGGAATTTAATTCAAAATTAATTGGATGGGTTTTCAAGTGTAGGGGAGATTTGCTTCATTTAAATTATAAACCTTGGGTCAGGGAACAAAATTATAATTGCTCTCTTTGTAATTTAAATCAGTTCGAGGATACATACCATTTTATCGGAAAATGTCCAATTTTAAAGGATTTCAGATTTAGGTGGTTTAAAACGCATGAACTAAGTAAGGAAGAGGTTTTAAAGTATTTAAATGGGCACGATTGGGTGCGGCTTGCAAAATTTTCTCAACAAGCTTGGCAATACAGATGGGCTTTAATTCAAGAATTTAATTTCTAATTCTTATCGGGACGTGTATACATTTTTAAACTTTTGTTTCCACATGTTTTCCAAATTGTAAGATATTTTCCGTTTTGTAATTTAATACCGTAAATATAAATTTTTTTAAGATTTAATTTTGATGCAAATATTGGTAGTCCAGATTTGTTTTTAAATACATGTTTTCTAAAGCTATTTGTTTCTTATTAAGATCATCAAATGTGTGTAATGTTTTAATTTCTTTGATGTAATATGTGATTGTGTTTGAAAATTTCTACCCAACCAAGCAGACAGCCTAATCAGCTATGCTTTTAAAATGCAATTATAAATATTTTAAGTTTATAGTGTAGAACAAGTTTAGTAATATAAAATTTAACAAATATTGTGATGGAATATTTTTGTTGCGAAATAAAGCATTTTTTCATTCATTCATTCATTCACTCACCCTCACTACCGTCCTAATTGCCTAAAAGCTAATTACTTGAGTTTTAAAGAAATACTTAATTAGTTATCTGAAAATAATAAAACATATGAATATACGATAAAAACAGATTTCTTGGTTTATTTACAAATTAAATAGTAATACAATAGTAATAATAGTGATAGTAACAAACATAAATTTAAACAAAGCTCTCCTATTTTCATTATTGTCAAATTAATATTTAAATGAGAGTTCAATTACTTGATTACATACAAACTATATTATACAATAAAAATAAATAAATAATGATATTTATTATCACCAAAGGCACAATCGGGTTCATAAATAAAAGAAAAAGTAATTAAAAGTTTTATAAAAATCTCTATGACGGTTGTTGAGATAGACCGTTCTGACTGTTCATTTAATATCACACTGGTTATTTAATATCTATACATCTGAGTTTTATAAAAATTAACAACAAAATACAAGTCCTATTTTAGGTTTGTAGAATTGAATAATTGTTCCTATATTTCCATTATCATGGAATTCCATCATGTACCGACTGTTGTAACATTAAATTTTAAATTTAATCGTTAAAAATCTCCGTATTTGTAAAAATTTAAACCTGACAAGTCTGTTAAAACATTCCTAAATATATCCTTCATTATTTATCTTTAAATTAAAATTATAAATTATACCTCATTTAAAGGTAATTCAAAATGAAGGAAATCTGCTGCTTAGATTTTATTTAACATTTTTTTATCAAATTAAATTTCAAATATTATGAAACTGTTATGAGTTTACAGTTTATTTAAAAATGAACTCATTTTATTATTAAAAATTTTATCTCGTGTTTTCTTATAATGCCACAAACTATTTTTCAATATGTTTTTTGGTTTTTAAAAAGAAACCTATACTTAAATTGTTAATTAATTTAAATATCCTCAGCCAAACTAAAAATATTAGTAACATTTTATTTAATATGCTCAAGATTGCATATTTATTTAAATCTATGTGCGACATTAAAAAATAGCTTGTAATGTTAATTTAGACATGAAAAATCAATACACATTCATTTACCATGAAGTCTATTTTACTTAAAAATACTTTAATTTGCTTTCAAAATCCATCAATATGATGGTTTACATTTTTGGTAACAGCCCAAAATGTAATAATAAACAAAAAATAAATTTAAACTCCATCAATAATGCTTAAAAACACCGTTTTAGTATTAAATTTACTAGCAGTTGGACGTAGGCACTTTTTGCCTATAATTTTAAAAAGAAACAAACAAAACTAAGAGGAATGATATTGTGCCATTATTCTAATTATGAATTGACAAGGTAATATAATACTTAACAAGACCCATTTTACATTTAAAATTTGTATTTCATTTTCAAGATGACCTATTCAAGAACAATGGCCAAAAATGTAACAGCTACTGTGATGTACAAAACACTGAAAATTAGAAGCTAATTATATTGTAATGTTATAACTTGTTTTATGTTTTGTTGTAAAGACTGAAAGTACAAATACCTGATTTGGAAAAATCACTAGATATGATTGAATTGTTGAGGAAACAGCAGAAATCGCCAAAAGATTTTGAAACACAATTCTTGTTATCTGATCAAGTTTATATGAAGGCAATTGTTCCTCCTACTGACAAAGTCTGTCTCTGGCTTGGAGTAAGTATTTATTTTTGTACATCTTCTGTTTCAAAGCACTAATACAAATAACAATGTTTCTCTACAAATCACTATCCCTTCACCATATAAATACATTCAGCTTCTAAATGTCATCATGAAATGATTGATTTAGACAGATTCCTCCGTGTAATTAAGCTCAAATATAAAACTAAATACTCACCAACACTTAACAATCCGATACTATATGTCACGAGTAATAATATTTTTTTTATCTGCTCATTTTACAATCTCGACCTTGCTATCAATAGATGCTAATCTACAAGATGAGCTATTTTAGGCTGATGAAGGACTTAACCCTTTTAGTGCCAACATCCATATATTCGGACGGCGAAAATAGTGTTGAAAAATGCCAACGTCCATATATACGGATGGTGTCAGTAATGTTGAAAAATGCCAACGTCCGAATATACGGACGTCTTGAAAAAAAATTATTACAGTTTTATTTTCTGTCAAATTTAAATAATATTACACCAAAATATTCTTAAAGAAATTGTAGATTACAGAAAAATAAAGTTTTATATAGTATTCAATAATACTAATTGGCTGTAGCGAAGATAAACAAGGCTGTGACATTTGCGCGTCAGCTGGTTAGTGGGGAATATTCCATGCACAGATGTTTGTGATGTATAATCTTATTAGTTTGTTTAAGACTTAATACTATTACTAATCTTGTGTTATTATCTTATGTGACTGTTACTTTATGTTATTGTTATATTGTGCGGTAAAACTATAAATAAATATGGATCGTTCACATTCACCACTTAGTAAAAACACAACTCGTGCTTCATCCTCTATGTTTACCACACCACTTGTGCTAACAGATTCCTGAAAAATTTAGGTCATCAACAATTGTGTAAATAGTTAAAGTTTTATTAGTTACAGTTATCTCAAAAAACTAAAACAATTTGTTTTTACTATAAATAAGTATTTGATTGCTAAGGACTAAGTAAATTACATCCAGATACTTTAATTTTGAATGTGCTCGCTAAAAACTGAAAATGTAGTGTTTATTAAAAAAATTGTGTTTCCATGTGTAATTTTAGTAGAAAATCCCAAATTTTAGTGTGTTTGTAAACATTTAATTACTTTTTCTCGGAATATCAATTGTTATGAGCAAAAAAAATTTTTTCAAGTGTGATTTATCATGACAAATTAAAAAAAAAAAATTGGAAAATATTGGTGAGTAGAATTATATTTATATTTTTAAGTACTTTAAAATTAACTAAAAAGAAATTGCATAAAATATAAGTAGGAAATTTAGTTCTAAGCAATATATATATATATATATAAATAATATCAAATTATGTGAAAAATTAGGATTTTTATACACCTTTTAGTAAAACGGTAACAAATGGCTTAAAACGGTCTGGCATTTTTCAGCAGTACCAATGCAGAAATCGCTGGCATTTTTCAGACGTTTGTTGAATTTTGGTTCTGGCACTAAAAGGGTTAAAAGGTAAGAAGAACTTTCAAAAATCATTTCAACCAAATGCTATTTAAATATTTGCTGACCTTCATTTTTTAGTAACATATATATTCAACGAATAGAAAACGAAGCTAATGCGATTAAAATTTCGACTATTACATTAGTTATTAATGTTTTTTTATAATAATTCCCTTATTATAAAGATAGAAATAAAAATTCTGAGAATCACTATATATAGATTTTAGAGTTTTAACATAATGAGCTATTTTAGGACCTATTGAAAATTTATTTCTAAAAAAATATTTAAAACTACCCTCATTTAAGATTTACCAGCTCATTGTTCATGATTTGTAAACATTAGCCTACAACACAAATTTAATAAGTTCAGACAAAAACTTCTACACTGTTTATGAACAATAAATAGTTATACATACAGTTTGTCAAATTACTAGTTTAGGTTGGATCTATGAACATTTTATAAACTTGGATATAGAGTTTTCATGAGAGAAATTGTATAGAGAGAGTAATAAAATAATAGCTAGAGTTTTAATATTTATCTATTTGGTTCAAATTTTGTATGGTTTAATTATCCATTTAACTGGTAAGGCTGTGTATTATAGAGAAACATGTCAATGTTGTTCTTTGACACGTTCGCTGTCGCAGATGCCTTGGGGCACCGACAAGTTGTCACCTGGATGCGCATGGTGCCTCGATGCACCTAGTCTCACTTCTTTTTTTATCTGTTTAATGTAAGTTTAGATCTTGGTGAAGCTAGACGATTCATTATGTGCCATTGACATATGTTAGCGTGGTGAAGTTAGTTTTACATTATAATTGTTTTTATTCTTGTTATAGTGTTAAGTGTTATGTTAGTAGGTTTTAGTGTTTTTATATAAAATGGATCAATCTGGACCTAGAAATATATTTTATAATGATTCAGAAGATGAATTTTAATATTATTAGTGTAGTAATGACAATACAGATAGCGTTGATCTTGAAGCCTCAGACAATGACGTAGAGTCATCATCAGTTTGGTTATCGATACTGGAGGTATAAGGCTTATTTCCTTTGGAAACTCTGAGATGGTACAAAAATATACTTGTACACATTTTACAAATGCTCCTGACCAACTCCCACTTTCTGTATAACGAGTGCATCAGTGAAGTAAAGAACATGTAAAATGTCACATTGTATGACTTTTGACACAGCATAATTGATGTACTTTTACTGGATTTGGAAGCTCCTAGGTGCTCTTTTCCTCTGGGCGCTCAATACACTCCATCGAAAAATGACACTTTACCGGGGTCAAATAAAGTAAAAAGAAAAAGTGTCAAGTATGCGCATCAAAAGGGACAGTCGGACAAGCAAAGCATGCTCAGATGTTTTGACGAGTACTACAAAAACTAATTGAAGAGAATTGTGAGAGTGATGAAATTGTATATATGTGTAAATAGTCACTTATATAAATTTGTATTAGTATAGCATTAGGTTAGAAATATTTTTGTAAATTTTTATTTGTATAATTGTGTAAAACTGTGATCTAAAACTATAATTTCAAGTATGGCAAGCCCACAAATGCAAGTGTGGTACGCTTGGTGCCTCAGAGCACCTAAAATTTCTTCCCTCCCTAAAACAGTCAAATCTTAAAATTTCACAAATTCTCACCATAGCTTTACTCTAATACACCTAAATATAACTATTTAGCATTTATAACTATTGCTGAAATTTTAGCAGTGAACATGTTAATTGAAATTATGTTTAAACCTAATTTAATTTATAAAAATTATATTATATTACAGGGGCGTGCTGGCCCACTGGGGCACCGGGAAATGTACCGATGAGCCCTTATCTCAACGCGCCATCGGCCAAATAACGAAAATTTAAATATATATGGTCCTTACATACAGAATTCTTGCACTTTCTTCTAAAATTTCACAGAAATTTGGAAATTTCACGACTTCTTTCCATGTAATACTACATCCTGTTCTGAAAATCACTTCTGACTTTTTTTAATGTTTTTTTTTTTTGGCATAGCACTACATTCCATTACTATTTGAATTCTAAGATTTGCTAAATCAACCAAAGGTGTTATGTTCGTTACAGATTTTAAATGTCCACCACAAAAAAAAAGTCTAAGGGGGCCAATCAGGCAATCTTGTGGTCCACTCAATAGCGGTGATCAGGAAAAATGTCATTCATCAAATCTCTTACGTTCCTGTGATAATGTGGAGTACACCTTCATGTTGATAGTAAACTAAGTGTTGAACAATTCCAACTAACCCAGTTCATTTTGCTAATTCTCAATAAAATCTGTCATGGTAGGATTTAAGTACTCCTCAAGCAATTTAAGGTAAGTGTCACCGTTCAAATTTCCACCCAAATGTTTAATTTTCCAGCCATTGGAAACAGCTCTCAACAAATGTGAGAGTTTTCGTCATTGCAGTAGAAACAGTTGTATTTATTTAAAAACCCGTTTAAAAAGAAAGTGCATTCGGATAAAAACATGTGTTCTTCAGTAATATTTCATTATTTCTTATCATAATATCACTAATTTTTTGAAAAATAAAAAACCTATCAAAATCATCTTCATGTAATTTTTGAGTTTTATAGGGCTCGAAATTCTGCAAGATTGTGTACTAACTGATAACCATGTTGAGGCAGAAACTTGACATAGGGAATTGATGAATTCTCTGAAAAATGATCCAAAACTTATATTTTCAGATAGCTTATTTAATTTAATGTATCCTACTACTTCATGAATCATTGATATTATTATACTTATGGCAAAAAAATTGAAATGATCATTTTAAAATAAGTATTGCATTTTCGATAATTATCATTTACATACAATGAAAAAAAAAAATTGAAAAAAGATAGTTGTTGAAACGGAGTTTGTCAAGGCTATTATTACATTGTGTTTAGACTAATACTTCATGAAAGCGTTAATTTATTTGTATAATGGGAAAACAAAATAGAGTATAATGACAAAATAGTGTAGTTTGAAAATTATGTTTTGTTATTTTCACAAATGGTAATGGCAGAACGCAGAAAATACTTGTTGCTTGTCAGTAGGCATGTAACTTCTCTTTACATCAAAGCACCTCTTATGCCCTGATTAAAGAAAAGTAATCGTTTCAGAAACAACCAACAGAAATTGTAATACTTCGAAAACAGTAACATTACAAGTATAGCAATCCTGATAGTTTAACTTGCCTATAATTTTATGTTCACGTAATACTTCGAAAACAGTAACATTACAAGTATGGCAATCCTGATAGTTTAACTTGCCTATAATTTTATGTTCACGTAATACTTCGAAAACAGTAACATTACAAGTACAGTATAGAAATCCTATTAGTTTAACTTGCCTATAATTTTATGTTCATGTAGGCCTAATACTTCGAAAACAGGAACATTACAAGTATGGCAATCCTGATAGTTTACTTGCCTATAATTTTATGTTCACGTAATACTTCGAAAACAGGAACATTACAAGTATGGCAATCCTGATAGTTTAACTTGCCTATAATTTTATGTGTACAACATTTCTCATAATATTAACACAAAACATTGTACAATAGTACACAATAGTACAAAAACATTGTAAAAGATTAAGTATTTTATTTTTTAAATAACAGGAAAGAAATGATAACTTTACTTTAATCAGCTTAGAAGTAGCCTTCAAAAAGTTAATACAACACAAATGTGTTTATCTTCATGAAATTAAAATAGGAACGATTGAATTTTACTGATCAACAAATATATTTACGGTACATAAAGTAAATAGTTGAACATAAAGGAGTTAGAGAATTATAAAACAAATGAATGTCTTGTGTCCTATTTATCTAGCATGTAATAAATAATATTAATTTGAAAATAATAATTTGTAATTCTAATAATTTAGGCAAATGTGATGTTGGAGTATACTTTGGATGATGCAATGGCACTGCTTGTGAAAAATATTGAAACTGCAAAAAAGAATTTAGGTCATGTAGAGCACGATTTGGATTTCTTAAGGTGAGCCATTTTTCTTACATTTAGATTCAAGAGTGAGTATACTCAAATTACCTAGGCTTTCACTTAGAAAAAAACTTTTCCATCTACCAAAATTTATGGAAGTAGGTCTATTGTTTATATTTTTTCAAATAAAAATCCATTGAATTGTTAAATAACTTTGTTTTCGTATTTTGAAAAATATTTTCTGAAAGGAAAAAGTATATCCATCAGTCTACCATATTAAAGAATTCCCTACTTTTTTCCATGATGAGAGCAATGTGACCTAGCGGTTGAGATTGCATACATACATAAATATAATAGGCACTAATTATATCGGTGCCTTATTTGATAAAACACACTAAAATAAAATGTTATCTACAGGTTTTAGTTGGATACATTTCCAAGTCAACCTATAGTAAATAATTATTTGTCGGCTATCTATATTCTTTCTGATTATTGTAAGACTGAAAAAAGTCCACATGATTCGACTTGGAGTGGAGATTCATAGTATGCAGGCGATAGTCTGATCTTTGTTATCTTTTTATAATGGAGTATAATATTTAAATATAACTTAATTCAGTAAAGTATTTTAAAATAATATTTTTAGAATATAAATGATTTTTTGTTCTTATATAACCAAAATGATTAATTAACCCTGTAATTGGCATCGACCCCGAAGGGACCCAAGTAGCACGGACAAGTAGGCAATCTCAACTTAGTAAACACGTTTTTTTGCAATTCAACATTTCACCCATTTAGAATCGTCCTACCACAATAAAAAAAATAGTGTTGGAAAGCTAATATTTGATGCATAATCATGCAAAAAAAAAAAAAAAAAAAATTCCAAAAATTGGTAAAGTTTGCATATTTTTGATACGTAACGTCAAAGATTTGAGCTGAGCATTTGTAAACAAAAATGACGTCATTTTTCTCAAATATTCCCAAATCAATATTTCTGTCAAACAGATTGACCATAACACTGTTCTATATATCACATCTTTCTCTTTCAATCTGTGCTTTCCAAATCTTTCTATCTGTAATAGTTTTTATTATATAAAAATTAAACGCTAACATTAAAACGTGTAACATTTTTACACGCTAAAAATTACATTTTTTTCAATTCAACTTTAATCCTAGTAAATATTATTTTATCGAAATGAATTATATATCACTGTAAAGATAATGTTTCAATATTTCATAATCATGTATACCAAAATCCTTCTCACGAAAAGTAAAAATTCATAAATTCGATAATGTTGCCGACCATTCCGCTAGATGGTAATACCACGAAATGGTAATACTTGTCCAAATGCCACAAGTTGACAATATCATATAGTACTTTTCTTTCTCTTTCGAACTGCGAATTCGAAATTATCATAAGTTATATAGGTTACGAGATACAGTAGAACCCCTCAAACTCGACATTCCGTCAAACTCGACAGGGCCAGTGACCAGGAGTGTGGGATTTCCAAGGTCATTTACTGCATTGTTTTACGCCATGTGTGCATGCCAGATGCCGGGAGGTTGAGGCTTGTCACTTTTGTTTATACAGCTGTAAGGGTTGCTCCTTTGTCTAGCCACTTTCTAATCCTACTGTATAGTAGAGGCCAAAGTTAAAGATGACCCATCGATAAATTTCATTTTAATGTGTGATTGAACACACTATTTTTGTTGTTGTCAGGCAGGGACTTTTTTGCAATCAACGTGTAATCATTGATAATCAATAAATGTACAGTTATTTAAAGTAATTTTGAGTATTTGTTGCAAACCAAACCATTAAATACCAAAGTTCCCTAAAACCCGACACCCCCCAAACTCGACAACCTTAAAGTCCACATTGTGTCGAGTTTGAGGGGTTCTACTGTATATCCATTCTACGAAGTAGTAACCAAACCGAACCAGACTCATTTTTTTTTCGGTGCAGTTTACTAAATAGGAAATATCGATTACATTGATATTTTGTAATCAATCTTTACACTATTGGGAAGATGAAATTTAAATCTTTCATATGGTACCACTTTTTACGTCAGAGTTATTTTAGATGATTCTACCTCAACTTGAACTTGTGTACAAAATTTGTGCAAATTTTGGTCTTCCGTGTGTGCGTGGCTTGATTTATTTCTGTTATTGTGATCTTGTTTTGTTAGGTATGTTTATTTATTATAATTTATGTATACAAATTATAATATTTGTATTATTGTTTGTAGAAGTTATTGTTTTGAGTGAATGTTATTGTCAGACTTATCTAATACTGAGGCTGTCTAGAGATAGGTTATGTTATATCTGGTCTAACATTTTTAGCAAATTTCCATTTGTTTACATTAAAAAATAATTTTGTCTAATGAAAATTTTATAAATTGATTTTTCTTTTTAGCAACTTTTATCCACAAATATATTACAAATCTCTAGAATACTTGAAAAAATTTATGGTGTACATTACCTTCTCTGTGCAAATTTTTCCTCGGCCACCGGACAATTTTTTGATTCCCTGACCTAATAACTCAAAATTTTTTATAACTAAAATTGTTTTCACTACACAACTAAACTCTATGCACCTTTCTGAATATAATGATATATAGAAGTTGTGTTTTCTATAATATATCTATTTTTGGTGATCTTTCTGAAAAAAATGATATCCTACAAGTTAGTTTTTGCATAAAATTATTATTTTTTATGAATTTTTTAAGAAAATAATACCTAACTAAAATTTAACATGTACCGGTTGTAGGATTAAAAAAATAAAATCATATAGTTAGTAAAGGATCATTTCCTTTTTCTCCATTGCCATCTTTGGCTTCCTTTTGTTGCTTCTTTCCTAACGATCATTCTGGACACTGTGAATGGTAAGCAGATTACAACAATTAGTGACACAGTGACAAGTATAGTGTGATCACTTTTACTGTGTGCTTATTTCAGTCTTTTATTTATTTGTGATATAAAATTCCATCCCCTAAGAATCAACACTAAAAATTTATAAATTGTAAATAGTTAATCATAATGCTCAAATTTTATAATAATCATAAATAATATAAATTTAAATATCTTATTTCAGAGATCAGGCAACAACAACAGAAGTTAACATGGCTCGAGTATTCAACTGGAATGTGAAACAACGCCAAGCAGCTAAAGTGTCATCATGAATCATAACGTTAATAGCTTTTCTTCACAATTTTAAAATCTATGTGATTTTGTTAACCAAGTTTTGTTTGCTTATTAATAATTACAACACCGAACTAATAAAATATGTACACTGTTATTTAAATGATTCATATTTGTATAAATTATTGTTTTTTAAATAATTTAAATATTTTAATACAAATATATTAAAAAATAACACACAAGAAAATGTCTTAAGTTATTAGATTATCTGTTTGTTGCATAATTAGAAAATTGATTATGATACTGTTCTCATTATTATCAGGAGCCAGTTACAACCAGCTCAATTTACTGGGAGTATATTATAAGATAAAAATGTACTGATATTGAATGAGCAATGACTTGACAGTCAAATAAAATACAATGCTTCCTTGTAAGTTGTTGGTTTTTTATACTAGATTTGTTGTGCTCAATTCATTTATCATCTTATACCATTAATTACAACACACGTTATTAAAGTTTTATATAAAAGTGCCAATTAAGTTGACAACACAAAACCTGGCAACTTTTATGACAACCACTTCTGTAGGCCCGGATTTCAATTTTGGTGAAAATTGGCCTTTGAAATGAAAAATAGATCTTTTTATTAAAGGTGTATTATAAAAATTGATAAGTTTGGCAGGCCTGTTAATAATATTGTTATTATTATAATGTCCTCAAATAACCACAAAGTGCAATGTTTATAGGGTAATCCCAAAAGTAAGGTCTCCAAAGTGTTGGGGATAGAGAGAAACTGTTTAAACGGCTGTTTGCCACACTTTGTGATTGTTGCTACCCCCACTCCCAAGCAAGCATGTGTGTTACCTCACTGGGATGCTCAGTCTTGGCTTGGCAGCCATTGAGAATGGATCTCTTGTTGGACGTTACCGGCAAGTGCCAAATTCGCGCAGTTATTCGGTTTTTTAACACAAAAGGCGTTGAACATATTGAAATTCATCATGTATTGAGAGTCGTGTAATGAATGTCAAAAACGTTCACAAGTGATGTAGAGAGTTTAGAGCTGGTCATACTGAAATTCACAATGAAAAAAGGAGGAATTTCAATTTCAAAAAATTCAATTTCAGAGGAGACAGTCTCATGAGGCGACAGAGGAGACAGTCTCAAACCTTGCATGAGAGCGGCGGAACACTCTGGATGGTTTCTACATTTTGGTTCCTGAAGTTTCACGAACACCATTCACAGGATTTTAACAAAAAAGTTGAAGCTAACTGTGTTTTGAAATCGAAAGAGGATATGGTTGGTAGACTTTATGTCTGCTGGGACCACAATAAACGCCGACAGGTACTATGAAACTCTGGAAAAAATCAGATGGGCAATTCAGAACCAGAGAAGGGGAATGTTGAGCAAGGGTTTAAGCATTTTCCACGACAATGCTCTCCACACGCCACCTGTTGCTCTCCTGCAACAGTTTAAATGGAACATTATTACACACGTACCCTATAATCTGGACTTGGCACCCAGTGACTACCACTTGTTCCCTAAGTTAAAACAAGGTGATTCAGCTCCTTTCAGATGAGGTTCAACACTTTCTCAAGAACATGATGTGGTGGGCATACAAAAACTGCCACATCGTCTACAAAAATGTTCCACCTTTAAAATGATGTATATATTATAGAAAATAAAAGGATTTTTATATTTCTAAAAAATAGGAGACCTTATTTTTGGGATTACCTGCGTATGATTGATTATGACACTGTAGATCTATAATAAGACAAAGGGAAAGTGCTACAGAATCTTAGAGCTAACGCCATTCAGGGGAAAACAGTTTCAAGACTACTTACTGTCTGCCACCCAGCAAGAGAGTTTTGTTGTGACAGACCCACACACCAAAACAGTGTCAAGACTGGGCTAATTATTCTCTGAAAAGTATTGGAAATAAAATTAATTGTTTGATCCATTTTTCAAACGGTCGCCAAAGAAATAAAGTGAAAAAGCATAGATTTTATATAATTCGTACAGTTGTTTATTGTACTATTGGACTGAACACTATTAGTAAAGACAAATAAAACTTTCGTTATATTCCTCCAACAGCTCATTACACTATTCCGAGTGCTTAGAGATCACACCTGGGTCAGATTTCCTATATTTTTCAATACTGACTGCAACAGTCAGGACTAATAGAGTATGTTTCCTTAAATTTAGTTTGTAGTTTAGATAAATTGTAATGGATCAAGAAAATTCATTGTTATGTTGTTGTTTTTATTGTAAAATTGTATTCATATATTTAAACCTCGCTTTTTAATTCCAAAATTCTAGTTGCAAATAATATTTAAGTTCTTCTCTTTTTTAAACTCAGATTTACATTTACTCAATGTACGAAACTCAATAACTAAGGATGTTAAGAAAATACAAGATGTGTTTTTAAGTAATTACTGTTTTGAAATCTGCCACTGCAGCGCTGTGGATGGCATTTGGCACATGCACACGGTGTACCCCATCTGTTGCCAAGCCATAGACGCAATTACAGAATAATTCGACCATATTTACATTTGTTTGTGAGTATTTGAAATGTCCTTCTGGTTAAGAATCCCACAGACTCTGAAATACTGTGATTCGTTTTCTTAGTGCTAAAGACATGAAAGAGGCTGAAATTCATCGTTAGATCAGTGAAGTGTATAGAAAAAACACTGTGCGATGGAATTGTACAGAAATGGATGAGAACTCTTAAAGATGGCCATCCAAATGTGCATGATGGGGACCAAAGTAGGTTATTCGGTCATTACTGACGATTTGGTGCAGAAAGTTGTTGGGAAAATGAGAGAGAACTGACGCTTTACGATTTCGTTGTTATCTTATGAGTTTCCTGAAGTGTCAAGAAGTGTGCTTTATGAAATTGTGACAGAACTTTTAAATTATCAAAAGTTATGTTCTCACTGGGTTGTCTAATGAGGTGGCAGATTTCTGTGAGGATGGTATTCAAAAGCTAATTGTACGATACGATAAGTGCCTTAGTATTGGTGGGAATTATGTAGAAAAGTGATTATAAAGTGCAGGCTTTCATGTAAAAACAAAATTGATTAGAGAAGTTTAGGCTACTTGTTTTATTTTTATTTCAAAACTACTTAATTAAAAACATGCCTTGTGAAACTAAAGAAACTTTCAAGTAATTATCAAAGTAATTTTCAAATTAATTATTTCGTCCCAGCACAATCATAGATTGTTACAATTACAGTATAGCAATACAGTAGTCTTTCGGTAATCTAACACAAATGAGATCAGATAGGTGTCTAATTACCGAAAAAGCCGGATTACTGGAAGGTTAGTTAAAAACAAGGAGATAATACTGTATTATAAAATATACTTAACCTAACATGTTACAGTATGGAACACAATATAGGTATTTTAAATTCAAATTGTAAAAGGACTTAAAAAACTTATGTATAATATGTTTCAGTCAATTCAAATCAAAATTACAAAACACAAAATTTATGAATGAAAACTATAATTATACTTAAAGAAAAATTAGGGAAAATTTTGAAATTGAAACAGCACAGACCTTTACATTATATATTTTTCAAAAAAAAGTTTAAACTTAAATTTTTTTTTTCCATTATCACATAGTCTCTTCAAAGTTAGAATTTCGCTGCTTCTCAATTTTCCTCAGCCTAGACCAAGCACGCTCTAAAAGTGCTATAGCATTGTTGTAATTAACAGTATGGGAAGGCTCAGACACACTTTCCTCTTTTTCAAGAACAGTTTCATCATGGCTAATAAATTGATTACATTCTTCATTATCACCAACTAACCAGCTGTTGATATCACCAAGTGTAAGGCTATCACCATTGTTACTCCATAAAAGTGTGAAAGATTCTCGAAGGTCATTCAACTCAACATCATTTTCATTGATCTCTTGGTTGTCATTTTCTGAGGTACTTTTTTCTTATATTTTTCTAACAACAAGTTATCCCAACAAATTAGTGTTCCCATGAGTCTGCCAGATTAAATAAACATGTTTCACACTATCTTCCTTTAGGTATTGAATCTTTCTTCAGTTTATCACTGTTAAGAATCATGTACAGAAGACTTTTTTTGTAATTCTTTTTTTCGTATTGATACATGTAGTATAGGGAGTCGCGGGGGGGGGGGCAAAAACATCTTTTTGATATTAACTCAATTTCACCAGGATTGCCAGGAAAATTATCTAAAAGCAATAAGACCTTTTTGGGTAGATTTCTTTTTTTAGCCATTTTTCAACTGATGGGGCAAAGTTTATGTGAAAACATTAGATAACAATAATTTAGTCATCGAAGTCAGTTTTTGGTTCATGTAAATTACAGGAAGATTAACATTTTTAATGGCTCTTGGATTTTTAGAGCCTTACCGTTCACAAGTAGATCAAGTTATGAGTGCTATTTGCAATTCTTTCTTTAGAGACCTTATAGCCTTGAGCACTAGACTCAGCCTGATACACAAGCCCTTTTTTTTCAATAATCTCCAAAACAAACCATTTTAATCAGTGTTATATATCTGGTCTGGACTCAGTTGCATTTCTTGGATAACTTTAAAAAAATTTCTTCGTATGGCTTAATTGATGCTATATCCTAGTACAAATGAGCAAATAAATTTGATAATTTTTTTAAATTTTGTCCAGTCTTTTGAATGTTTTAGCCTGAAAATCGTCTTTTTACATTAACACTTCATAAAAATATTTAGCTTTTTCTTACAGTATCTGTCCAGATATTGAAACACTTCTATTTCTCTGAATAAATCAAGCTTAAAGACTATATTATACTTGGGGGTATTCACTCATTTTCTCCGTTTATTTGAAGCATCATCCTTAATAAAACTCGTCTTTGTTTTTCTTAATGTCATAGTAGTTGCACGCCAATCTCCTTAATCAGTGGCTAATTGAACAAATATAGTACCCTTTTCAAGCTTATATCTTATTATCTGATTACTTATTATAAAATTATCTGATTTTTTAAAATTAAATACAATTTCATGTTTTCTTTTTTCATTTGAAGGTATTTTTACTAACAGCACTGCAGTAACTTTTATGAAAAACAGTCAGTAATAAAATGTAAATTGTATGTACACTACTACTACTGTATAATTAAAATAAAAACAAATATTACATAAAATAAGAAAACAAATAGAGCCAGTATTATATGACACCATCACTCACTGATGTTGAATTATTCACAATACTCTGGCCAAATACCGATACATCTAATCCTGTGTCTCATGCACATTCAACAGGCAGGGACATGAACATTATGGCCAGATTACTAGAGTAGCCATGCTGATGAAGACCAGGATTATAGAGGGTCTACTGTAGTTCATTTGAGTGTTTAACCCACAATTTATGTGAAGTAATCCTTCAGTCTATAGATCACCTTACACACTATGGCTATTTAACTCTAGCCATACACATCTACAAATGAAGTTGGTAACATAGAACATAACAGCTATTTGTTATTGGCTACAATTATACAAGGTTTATATCCAACAAGGTTATTTTAATTTTACTGCAAGGACTTTTGAAACCATATTGAGTTTCCCCCTGGGTTTTAACACTAGGGTCTACTGATTTTGCTTCAGCCACTGATTAGCACAGGTATTATGCAAGTGGCAGGTATATTTAAATATGAGGAATAATATGATTTTGTTATTTTAAAACTTAAACTAACCATTAGCATCTTAATAAAATTTTTAAAACTTTAATTTACTTTTCATAAATTGTTCTAACATCATTTCTTTAGTTTACACAAAATATTATTAAATAGCTCTTGTTATCAAATAGTTGAACAGTTTCATTAAACCTGTCTTAAAAGTTTATAGTTTTATTTGAGAGTTGCCTACCTTTAAAGAAAAAAATGGTTTACTTGTATAATTTAATCAAACATTAAGTCATGTTTAAAACATGTATCCTTGAATTCAGTTCCATTTTTGATCCCAAAGAGTGTGATTAATATAGTTTGTTATTTTAGAACATCTGTATAGTAGTTCGAATTCAGTAATAGATTCTAACATAATGAATAGAATTATGGCTTGTCCGGTTATAATAATTACATTACCATTTTCTGTAATTTATAATTGTTTAAACAATATATTTATTCTGTAGCAATATACATATATGGACAACGTAGAGAAAGGAATCGAACAGTGTGCATATATTTACACTTTATTTATATAATACAGTACAAGATGACAAACGTTTCAAAGACTGAGTTATTATCTTTCGTTGTGATATGCACACAAACTTTCCTGTTCTGTACCACGAGGGTTTATATGAGAACTAAAGATGTTTATGATCACTGGAACATCATCTTATATTCCATTATACAAATAAAGTGTTTATTATGGAGAATTGTAATTTCTCTTTTTTTTAGTGGTAGAAAATATGTATGTACAGTGGAAACTCGTTAATGCAAACTAATTGGGACTGTGGTTCGGACTAACAAATCATTCAGATTATCAAACATGAACTTGTTAAAGTGTATTAATGTAAATAACTGCTGAAACATTTGAGCTAAAATGGCCTAATATTATATAGTTTTTTCTTTTATTGTCGTTTAGCACATTTCAATGACAATAGACAGTGTCAATATTTACAATATCAAACATCTAGAACATCATGTTTTAAGAGTGGTATTCATTAAAAAAATCAATATAACAACAAAATTATATAAAAGGATAACAAGAATGTAATTCAACCATAAAAACAACTATAAAATAACAACATATTAGGTCAAACATTTAAAACTTATATCACAAACCATTTAATCTGAGTAAAAAGCTTTTAATTTGAGCCAATTACTTAAATTAAAAAAAAAATTTAAGCTAATTGTACAGCTTCCTTAGGCAATTATTAAAAAAGATTTTATACTTAAATTACTGTTGATAGTTTTTTTTTAAACCTTACAGGTATTTGATCTATAGAATATTTGTTTCTAGACTCTGACTGTGAATATCTTGCCTCAGTGTAACTTTTAAGATTTTCCTTGACATTTAGTAAACAGTAGTATGTAAATATATAAACTGGGTAATGTTATTATTTAAATATGAACAAACAGCTAACTCTTTCTGGAACATTCTTTATAGTTCTTAGTATTATTTTTTATTTTGCCAAACAAAAACTCTTTGTGAAAACAAAAACCAGCATGTCTACACTGATACTGGCCTTTAATTTGTGCATTAAATAGGTAGTTACAATAAATCAGACAACTTGTTACATAAATTAATTATATGACACTCCTAATTTAAACGATAATCCAAATGTATACTTTCACAGTTTTAGTGGTACAAATCTTTAAACTTCAATACTATTACCACTGTTTAAAAACGTAGTGTTATCTGCAAGCATATAAAATAGACTCACAAGGCATATTAATAGAAAAGTCATTTACAGCCACAATAAAGAGGAAAGGGCCGAGAACTGATCCCTGTGGTATACTAATTTTTACAGTTTTAAAATTAGACTTATGTTGGCCTTGAACAACCATTTGCTGTCTCTTACTAAGATAAGACTAACAAATTTAGTTCAATGTCTCTAATTTCATTGGAACAAAGTAATTTATGAGGAACACTGTCGAAAACTTTAGATAAGTCGACTAATGCAGCTGAAGTGTATTCTTTATTTCCAAACCTAACCTAACCTACAACTGCTTTAGTGGTGTTCAGTCCACAAAGGAAACCAAATTGTTCCCTTACAAGAGTTTACTCTGACCTGCATAACTGTTCTTTATACAATGCTCGAAGACTCTTAAAATTGGAATTAAGTCTACAACTTGTGGGACAAAATTTATTCCCCTTTTTAAAGATTGGTACAGTTTTGGTAATTTTTAAAGCTTTTGGAAATGTACCGGTTTCTAAAGCCATATTAAAAAAGGAGGGTAGAGGTTCTACAATAAAATGAATGATTTCTTTAACTATTTTGTTCAATAAAGTATAAAAGTCCTCACTTTGAAAAGTAGTTAGTTCTGAAACACATTTTAAAACATCTTTTGAATCAAAAGTCTTCCACTTGAAAACAGCTCTTTCCATATTGTGAATGGAGGTTAACTTATCTAGTAATTTCAAAGCAGAACTGTAATTGTCCGATACATGCATACCATTTGTCTGCACTGCTGCATTAATAAAATACTCATTAAAGACATTAGAATCAATAACTTTGTCATGAATTTTACAACTAACATTAGTTTCAGATTTTATAATGTTCCACACAGCTTTACAATTATTTTGTGCATTGTCAATATAGTTTTCATTAGCAAAAAAAAAATTTCTTTTCTTTTTGAACAACTTTTTAGCTGCAATGAACTTACTTTAATATCATTTGCTGTACCTATATAGGTACTACCTATACTCTTTTTGGACTGTTATATAATAAAATTATATAATCCCTAAATAGAAATATATCGACTATCATCCATGGCTCTTGTGCTCAATAAGTGACAGGAAGGAATGTAACATTTTTTTAAAATATCTAGGTTTTTGGCCTTTACCAATAACCAACAAAGGAAGAGAGAGTGATTTGCTCACTTTGTATCTAGGAGCTTGAGTTTCATTACGGGATGCAAGAGATTCTCTTGGTAATGAATGTCAATTTATGCCGGTCTCAGCACCATTATACACATCGTGCCTTGAAAATCCATTATCACAGATTATTTAAGACGTGAGGAGGGAAGGGTTGAGTGACTTTGAGTCAGATTGGATAGCTCATAATATACCACACCAAGCAAATGTCAGCGCTATAGACTGTTCAATGAAAGATCAATTTAATTCACCCTATTTACATGTGGCATGTTACTTTATACCAAATTTACTTTACCTTGGTGATGGTCAGATTACCAGACATCCGGGTTAACAAGGTTCTACTGTACTTATTACACACATATTAAGTTTTCAGCTAAAAACTTGCAATTTTTGAACTTTTTTAGTTCATTAAACTGTAATCTATTGAGAAAAATATATTCTAGAAATCAGAAGTAAATGATTCATTCTAAAAGCTAGGACAATTTTAAGGCATATTCAATTGAATTTATAAAAAACTTCACTTTTTCTAAATTAATTATACAATATGTAAAATAAAAAATAAATGTAGGCTACTGTCAAACAAGGTAGAGAAAGGAAACCCCTTGCTTCACGGAATTCATGCTGGCCCACAAACATCTGAATGGTATATATTGGTGATACTACATGGTTAGTTGTGTGGCTTGTAGCACACTGGCCAATTCCAATTTCTCTATGTTGTCTGACTGTATAACTTTAGATCTTGGACTTAAGTTTTTAAAAGAATTTAATTTATTTAAAAAAAATTAGTGGCCCAGTAAGTATATACATGATGGCTGAAAAGAAATTACCCCCAACTCATTTAAAAAATATATTTTAATTCTATTTGTGGTGGTATTCTCTTTAAGTTAGAGAGAGAACCAAAAGTAGCTAAGGTTTAGGTATTTTTATTGTTTGAGGGAGGGGGATTAATAAAGAATTTCAAATTGCATGTATAGCCTTGTGATATCTCATTTTAAATGTTTCTGTCAGGCAAGAAAAAAATGATATAAAGAAAAATATCTTAAATCATCATTTAAGACAACAGATAGAAAGTAACATAATGGGGAAGATAAACAAACCAATTTTTTTGAAAACATTTCAATAAAGACTTTACTACTGCTTGGAGGTACAGGGAGAACAATTTGAATATTTACTATGAGGTAAGAACACATTAATGCCATACAAAGAGAAGTAGCATTCCAATGTAGCTTTATATATATATAAAATAACTCTTTTGGTTGCCATTTTATTTTAAAGGGTCAGATTTTAATTTTCTTTGTCATTTTTCTTGTCTCACAGAGACATTTAAAATGAAGTATCACAAGGCTATACATACAAGGAATTTGATTTTTTTTAGCAATACCCCACATTAAAAAAAAAAAGGGGGCGGTAGTTGTTTTCAGCCACTTAACACATATTTACTAAAGTAAAATTCTAATTTGGTCAAAATTATAAGTAAATCTAAATAGATCCATGTATTTAATTCAATAAGTAAATCATATTTTGTTGAACATTTTGAATCTAATGTTATTTTAAAGCAGAGTTGTTTAAAAATTATTACTGTATTTATATCTCTCTTTTTAAAATTTTAAAACCTAAATAAATTATTATAAGTCAGTCAAGTTGTTAAAAGATTTTTACGAAAAGTAACTGCATATTATATGCAAATTATTAAATTTATTGAAATGAAATTATAGCTGAAAATGCAGAGTATATTGTTTTCTCATACATAGCTATGTTATGAACTCTGCAAGTCAAATACAATGGATGTAAATAACAATGGATTTCAATAGTATCTTCTTGAGCATTCACGTGTATTTTGGTCTAATATATCGGTTATAGATAAAACTACAATTTTATTTATATTAAATGGATCTTTTTATAGTTCTAAAATAATTTACGAATATCTGCCAAAATAAAAGAATATACAATTACAATTTATAACAACCTATTGTAGTTATAATGTTCAATAATAGATTCAAGGTTTTATCATCCCCACAAAAATATGCTTTTTGAGTTGTTGATCTATAGGAGATGGTGACCAACAATAACTATTTAGGTGTGTTTAGTGTTATGGTTTTAAGATACGGTATTGCTTAAGAAGTGTTCTATTAATTTTTATTACTTACTCAGTTTTTAGTGTGAAACGCATGATCTAGAGTTGTCATAGTATTACTACGTGTAACTTTTGTTTATCATCTAATTTAATATAATGGTTTTAGATTGAGAAGCTTGAGAGAAGAATAATGTAATTAGATTTAGATTTCCCACAAACGATGTATCATAATAAGTGAGGAATGTAGGAATTTAATTCACACATAATGAAAAGTGAGTTTTAGTGCGTTCCGTTTAAATTTAAATTATATATAGTATAAAGTAATATCTGGGGAATAAATGATTTAATTCCGGACAATCAAACCGACGATGACATAGAAAATAAATTAAGTCGAGCTATAAAAAATGTAAAGTTATCTGTTTTAAGAAATATGAAAAGAAAAAGGTATCAAGAAAATGAAACAAAGCACACATTTCAGTAGGGAGCATAGTTTATTTAAAAACCTTCTATCAAAGTAAAAAGATACATAAAATTCAGGCTAAAATGTTGTCTAAATTTATTGGGCCATTTAGAGTCATTTATTTCTTAAATGATGTAACTGTAATAGTCCAGAATTGTAATAATCATAATGATTGTAAAAGGATGTACATTAGCCAATTAAAAATAGCTACTATGAAATAGATAAAGAAAATCTGGGCAGTGTTAATCTTTGTAGATTATTTGATGTTAATAGTAAGATTAAGAAAGTATGGATATCTACAGATTGTACTTGATGTAGATAAGAATAATGTAATTAGATTTAGATTTCCCACAAACGATGTATCATAATAAGTGAGGAATGTAGAAATTTAATTCACACATAATGAAAAGTGAGTTTTAGTGCGTTCCGTTTAAATTTAAATTAAATGTGATTCCTTGCAAGAAACCATAGCTGCGGGGACGAAAGGAGTGTCTGCAACCAGTGGTGACCAAAGTGATAGCCATTGACGACAAACTTCTAGGTTCTCTTTGGTGTCAGCTTAGTCATGGATATCATCAAAAAAATCTTGCTGTATTCTGTAATTTTTCTAGAATTCTTATTTGTATTTTTTTTAAAATTATTTTCGGAGGGAGAGAATTTGTACCATGTTTGCCTATAACTTCAATAATTTTAAAATAAATTTCTACTAAAATTCCACTAGATTTATTAAAGTAGTATGATCTGGTTCAATAACATGTTTGGGGGATCCCCCGAGGTGGGGGTAGGTAACTCGTTTTCTTTGGGGATTATATCGACCGATGTCATGCTGGACGGAAGCCGCTTCGTGCTTTGTGTGGACCTTCATTAGTTTTGAAGTAGGTTGAATTCGATAATCATTTTACTTTTCTGTTTTATTGTTGATTATTATAATTTCAAGTATAAATCGTAAAAAAATTATTGTATTTGAATTAAGTATTTTTAAAATTTTATTTTACACAGGGTTCACGTGAACAAGCACAAGTTCTCGATTCTTCGAAGATCCCTTAAAAAGTGACTAAAGTTGTTTCTTTTATTTTTATTTTTACGTGTCGATTGTGTATTTTGAATAAGTGTCATTTCAAAGTGAGAAACATTAATAAATTGTAGTAAACTTTACAACTTGTGTTTATTAGCAACAGTTCCTATAAATAAACTCCACTGATAAAACCTTGTACCCCAGTGAAGTATTGACAGTGGACAATACAACTACTATTGGAAATAAAATATTTATTTTTTAAATATTAATGGTACAACAGCAAGTCTTCTATAATTGAGTGTGAATACCAATATAATAATAAAAAGAAATTAAACACTACAAATATTAAAAAGAATAGAATTCTTAAAAAAATTATCAAAAACAAAAATAAATCAAACAAACAGAAAATCAAAAAGTGAGAGACTAAAAAAAAAAAAAATCCTTATTCTGTCTGATAGCCACGGTAGAGACTTTTTTCCAAATAATATCACAAAACTTGACATTGACTATCAAATTACTAACATATTCAAGCCAGTTGCCAATCTAAAGCAGGTGATATCAGGAGTCATCATTAATACAACATTATTGGTGTTAATATGTCACTAAACATCAACATTTGATAAAAGTGATTATGTTTTTGTGGTAGGGAGCACAAATGAAATTTTAATAAATCTAGTGTCTACCAGTTTACTATGAATTCATGTTAAAAAAAAAAAAAAAAATCCATATCTCTGCAAGAAAACAAATGTAATACTATATTAATTTATTGATTTTTAAACGCTTATGCATTGTTTTACCAAGCTAGTATAAATACTAGCTTGGTGAAATAATGTATAAGCGTTAAAAAATCAATAAATTAATATAATTAAATATATACGTAAAGGCTGCGAGCCGAATATACAGATTAATTTCAATGTTGTTTGTTACAAGGTAATTTATCTGTTGTCATAACTCAAAAATTGCAGCAAAAACAAATTCAAGCGAGAAGTGTATACCCAATGCTGGGAAGCGATCAAGGATAGCTCAGTTGGTAGAGCAATGCCAAAGGTTCTAGGTTCTATTCCCGATCTAGGTTGAAATAATTATTTAAAAGTAATACTGACGTGTATTCCCTACAGATATGATTATAATGGGCTAAACAATGATATATACACTGTCGGTTTGCTCACATCTGTTTCTACAAGTGCTGGCTATCGTGTTTATGAGCGTAATGTTCTCAAAGTTTATTGTAATTAAAATCTCAATATGAGTCCGACCTGCTCTTGGTCAATCGATGAGCAGGATCTCTGGCTATCACCGTTCAATGGGTTTTTTGCTTCAATTGGGAAATCTCTTTTGAATAATACTAGACTGGTAAAAGTTACTAATTAAAAAGTCCTATACTCCATGGCATTGACAGCAGTAAGTGAGAAAGACATTGAGAAAGCTATAAATAGCTTCAAATAGAAGGAAATATCAGATGTAGAAGGAATCTCCATATGGCTTCAAAAGCAGTGTTCACAGGAACTTATTGAGCCACTTGTCACTGTTGTTAATGCTTCCTTCTCGGAAGAAGTTTTTTCCGGAACTGTTTAAAGTAGCCAAAATTATTTGCATATATAAAACAGGAAAGAAAAAGGATGTGAGTAATTATAGGCCCATAGCCATATCACCTGCTTTCAGCAAGATATTTGAAAAACTTTTTTCACTAAAGTTAATAAACTATTTAAACAAACATAAAATTGTATCCTCCAATCAATTTGGCCACCAGAAGGGAAAATCAACTATAGTTGCAATAGTTAAAACAATTGACTTTATAGTTGAAGGTCTAGACAAGCATAAAAAGGTAGCACGTATATTCTTAGACCTCTCCAAAGCTTTCTACTGTGTCGACCATACCTTATTGCTGAACAAGTTATACAATTGTAGTGTGAGAGGTAACCCATTAAATTGGTTGAGCTCATATGTGTCCTACAGAACACAGCAAGTCCAAGTTGCAAACATGCTATTGAGTAAAGTCCAAGTGAGCTATGGAGTTCCTCAGGGATCGGTTCTGGGACCATTATTATTTCTAATATATATAAATGATTTGTCGTCATATGTAGGAACTTATGGTTTGATTCAATTTGTAGATGACACTACACTCACAATTAAAGCAGATTCTACACAAAATTTGGAAATACAATTTCTTATTGAAACAAACTCTGCATGTCAATACTTTGGTGAAAATAACTTGCATATAAATGAAGATAAAACCAAACTACAACATTTTAACCTAAACCAAAAAATAAAAGCAATGGTCCAATTGTTATATTGGGCGAGAAAGTCATTGAAGTAACAGCAAAGTTCCTTGGCCTGTTAATTGACAATCAATTAAACTGGTTGGAACATATTGACATCATATGCAGAAAACTATCATCAAATATATATTTGTTGAGGACAGTGAAAACATTTGACTACTACTGTTTTTTGTATCAAAAATGTAGCCTACTACAGGATAATTTTTACTTAAATTATGGAATTTCTGTGTGGGATAACTCAACAATCCAAAATTTGAGATGAGTATTTATACTACAAAAAAGAGCAGTGAGACTGATAACTAGCCTGGGCCAAATAAAATCATGCAAATTGGCTTTTAAAAGACCTGTCTATATTGACTTTATCATTTATGTACATTTTTGAGGTAGTAACATACTACAAGTATAAATATATGCCCAATATCAAAAGACAAGTGCATAACTAACTATAACACTAGGGGGAAAAAATGACCTCCAAAAGAAGCCACAAGACTTGAGAAGCATAATAAATAGCCAAGTCAGGCTGGTGTTATCTTTATAAATAAAACTCCCCAAAAGTTAAAACAAGGACAAGAAAGCCTTTAAAAACAGTCTGAGGGATTTACTACTTTCTGAATCCTTTTATTCGGTGGAGGAGTTCCTCAGACATAATTGCCAGGTAAAATGACAAAATTCTTGATAGGGACAGACATGTTATTGTGGTATTTGTTGACACTTGCAGTGCAATATATTTTATCAATGATAGTGGACAGAAATGTATAAACTTGAGTGTTATAGTGTTCAAGTATTTATTTGTTTATATTATAATAAATTGTTTGTTATACTGTTTGTATCTTGGAACAAAATTGTTCATTGTTTTGATTGGATTTTAAATGTGTTTATATAATATGTATAATTGTTAAGTGTCTATGTATAAATTATGACTTGTTGTATGCAATTTTATTTTCCCACAATGAAAAATAAATTAAATGAAATGAGATTACAGTTAAATAGGGTAAATAGTCTATTAGTTTAGATTTTGTATGCATAGGAGACACAGGCTTATCTTGGAAAAGTGGTCCTTGATACTCAGCCATCAACATAGATCCATCCTAGATTAAAACAATTCAGTCTTCTTTTTATACTCTACTGACCGAAAAAGTGAACAGTGTTTACGGAATAATTCAGAACTTTAGTATTTTGTGTTTTCTTTCTTGTGTACTATTAGGTACCAAGGGCCACTTTCCAAGGTAAGCCTGTGTCTCCCTATCTGTACAAAATCTAAACTTAGTATAATGGTTTATCTTTGACTTGTTAGTTCAACCATTATTATTAGTATTGTTAGTAATAGTATCGTTAGTGAAGTATGTTAATCTTGATCAACAGTAATATTGGTTAATGACACGATATAACAAATATGAATTTGTTTTGGTGACCTAGAAATATAAATTAAATAAAAATTATGTTAGCTTGTAATGACAATGAATTTTGAATGGTACTGTACATAAAATGTGAATTGAAAATAGGTGGAAAAAGATATTTCATCAATGTTTAAAAATATACAAAATCTGAATTAAAAAAAGAAGGGAAAATATTGCAATTTCAAGGTTACACCATTTATAAGAAGAATATACAGAATGAGAGTCACAAAATAATAGTAAAAAAGTGCAACTACATAGTATATTAAAGTATACCGCATACAAAATGTGAATAAAAAAAAAAAAAGATAGCAACCACTTGGTTATACCAAGTTTAAGAATGTTCAGATTCAAATAAGATCAAACTTTAAGATTTATTATTAAGCCTTAAATAATTTTTCATTCGATAAGCTAATGAAAATTATTGTTGTATTATATGTACAATTTATTTAGTTTCATTATTTATTTAAATTATATGTGAACTCAAGATTTGAGACCATGGTCTAAATAATCCTTACAACTGAGAAGGAAGTAAATTATTTCAAGTAAAGTTTCTCTATAATATAAATTGATTGAAAGATCTGCCAATAGGAAAATGTATTAAAAAATACCCATGAAAGGTTAAAAAGCGATACCACACTGTGAGAACAAGCTTGGTGTTTTGGTCACACAGGGTTGTGACAATGTGAAAAGTCAGATATTAAAATAGACTCATTTAAAAGACGCGGTTAAGCCAAACGGATAAGAGATTCAAATAATAAATTAAATGTAGTAACTTCATTAATAAAAGAAAAATGGATTTTCAAGACAACAATATGAATTATTATGTTTAATTTTAATGTAATTTAGTTTGTTTGTTATAAAATGTAATTTATTTGTATTTTACGGCAGTGCGGTAAAATGTTGAACAGTGACCGGAAGGAACGCTTTTCGGAAGTGAGAATTTGCCTCATGGTAACGGCAGTCTAAGTCCAGCGTTAGGAGTGACTGGTTGTATTCAAAAAGAGTCTCAGCTCAGTGATTGAAGGGTTCAGACGTATTTCGACGTTTGTGCGTTGTCAAATAGAACAATAAAAAAACCGATAGAATGTAAGATTTTATAATTTAGAAGGGACAATAGAGTTGATATTGACATAAGGTATAGACAGTGAAAAATCAGTGTACAAAGAATTGTTAGAGACTGACTTTACGAGAGACTTTGTTATATAGTAGAATGAATTACCATGCGGTTTTTCTTTGCAATGGCTTCCATGAGTCAAAGGTTTGAGTTTTGAATATTTTCTGGACAATAGGACTATAAACCCATATTCAAAGTATTGAACGTGATTGTTATAAATAGTGAACTTTTAAACCAATGTATAAACTTGTAGAATGAGACATGAACGTTCAGTGTTTCAGTGTTAATGCTGAGTTGATAATATTTATAGACAAGACTGTTATTTGTGAGAAATATCAAAAGAAATTTTAATTTAAATGAATATTAATTTTCATTTTAATAAACAGAAAATAAATATGAATTCCATAAAACAAAGGGAGAAACGATTCGAGGATGTCATCATAAGGGAGAGAGCATTTCCACGAGGCGGGATCATGGTGTCTTGGACAATAGGAGAAGTCAACCACGGATTCAAAGTGTTTTCAACGAAACAATAACGTGTTTGGTATCCACGTTTCAGAAACTCTTATTTTAAACTATGTATGAATTTGATAGAATTTGTGTTGTTCAATATTAGATATAGAATATATAGATGATTAGAATTTTAATAAAAAAGGGTAAATCCTTAAACTTAAAACTTTATGAAGAAAACAAATTATAAATTTTCTGATATTCAGTAAAACAATATAACTTGCATTAATTTAAAAGGATGCAATTCTTATTTCAATTAAATTCATTTTTTATTTGTATGTTGCAACAAGTAAGATAACGTCAGTAAATAAACTTTATTCAGATCTTTTTCTTATCAATATCATTTTAATAGGAGTAATTTGATAGGATGTGTTAGTGTAAGATGTTGAATATGACTATTCAAACTTTATATCTGTCTAATAGTTTAATAAATCTTTATGTTAACATTTCAGAGACAAGTGTTTTCATTAAATACCAAATATCACTGTAAGTACACTGTGAAAAGAACTTACGACCCCAAATATTTTTTCTTTCTTTTAAATATTTAAATTCATTCTTTTTTCAAAATTGGTATGCTAAAGCAAACCTGGCGCCCTATAGTCGAGCAAATTAACAAATTAATTACATTAAATAATAACTTCATTCCTTTTTTTAAACTATTACAAATGTCGCCGCAACTGTGGGCCTTTTTAGTCGAAATAAACAGTGATTTTGGTAATGAGAACTCTTAAAATCAAGGTAAGGACTCTCTCTATCATAATAAGAAAGATTCTTTTTTAAAATTTTTTGTGTTAAATATAATAAGATAAAAATGGAGTCAGAAATAGTAAATGTTAATAATAGTGAGGAACAGGTAGAGTTAGGAAATCAAAATTCTTTAAATAATATAGAGTCATTAGAATTTACGGGGGATATTTTTGATAATTTACAGAAGGAATCGCAAAGTAATGAGCAAACAAATGAACAATTTGCACAAAATTTTTTAGATTAAGAAATAAGTAATAATAGTAATAGTAGACGTTCAAGTATGAGTAAAATTAGTAGTTCAGGTTCGGATTTTAATGGGTTTGATAGTGATGGGATTCTAAAGAGTAAAAAACAGTGTGAAGATATCAATAAAGAAATGGTAGGAATGTTAGAAGTAGAAATTGTAGAAGAAAATTCAGATAGGGAATTAAGAGTTGAAGAGGTTAGGGTAATTGAACAGGTTAGGGTAATTGAGCCAAATAGGTTAGATGAAGGTAAAAAATCTCAAAGTGAGGCGTTTATGATAGAAATGCTGATAGAAATGAGAAAGGATATAAAAAGGTTTGAACAAAGTAGCTTAGAAACAAAAAAAGAAATTAATCAGAGTAGGTTAGAAACAAAACAAAATAATGTAGATTTGAAACAAGATTTAAATAATAAATTTGATGACTTTAATAATAAATTTGATCAAAATAAGCTAGAAATTAACACTAAGCTGGAAAATTTCAATGTTAAACTCGAACAGAATAATGTTAAACTGGATAAAATAGATAATGACTTGAAACTGAGTAAATTAGAGCTAAGACAAGATAATTTAGATTTAAAAGAAGCAATGTGTAAAAAATTTGAAGAAATGAGGGTTGAATTAAAACCAAATTATGTAAAATCAGAACAGAATCTTAAATTGGAAATTAAACAAATGGAAATTAATGTAATGGAAACTAATAATAAAGTAGAATTTGAACAGATTAATAGTGTAGAAGGTATTTTGGTAGAAAATATTAATAATTTAGATAACAATTTAAATCAAGCAATAGCTGAAATTGAAATTAACAGTTTTAATGAAATAAATAACATGTCAAATGATTTAATAATAATGGAGGACAAATGTGTGAATGATTGTGTTCAAGAAATTTCTAAAATAATGAATAATGGGTTAGGTAACAAGGTAAAACTAGAGATAACAAGTAATGTTGAAATTAATATGTCTAGTGGGGTTGGAATAGGTATAAGTAATTTGAAAAACAAAGTAAAAGTAAATAATCTAATAACGAAGGTATCAGCTGTTTATTTTAAAAAACAAGTGGGTCATAAAAATGTAGAGTTTGAAAATTATGTAATGATAAAATTTAAGAGTATCTTTCAAACCCAAGAACAAGAAATTAAAAGTTTTTGTGAGAAATCTAACTTTAAATATAATCTTGAAAGTAAAAATGTAGAAATAGTAAAGGAAGGCTTTGTACTAGTATATAAGAATGGTGGGGTTAGTATTCCTAAACTAACAGATGTTGAAATTAGGTCATTGGATTCTAAGATGTTTGAGAGAAAGAGAAATGTAGATATGTCTGTAAGGGAGAAAGAGAAAGGTGTTTTGTCAGTACTAGGAGACAATAACAAAGGGAGATCTTTTGTTAGGAAAGGGTCTGTTGTGATGAATAGGCTAGACAAACTGTCCGTGTGGACAGAAGTATTTAACGCTAGAGATATTTACAAAAATCAAATCATGTATTTTAAAATCTTTCACCAATCTGGGAACCATCGTAAAAAATGTATAATTTATAATTGAGTTGTAATAAATTGAAATTTGGAATGAATAAATAAATGTAAGGACATTTTATAAACACACGGACTTGATTTTTAAAATAATTAATAAAAAGTAGTTAAGATTTTGTTAATAAGTAAGTTTAAGTTTGATAATGAATGATTAAGAGTTATGAATATTAATAATTTGTGTGTACTAATGAATTTTGTAAGCTAAGACAAAAATATAGAAAATAATTATTAGCCAAGCGTAAAATATTAAGAGTTTAGTTTTAGAAAACGTTTAGGTATTTGTAAAGTAAAGACGCTGGATTATAGCAGTAAACAACTTTATATGTTTATTAAGATCTTAATATTTAGAAAACGTGACGAAAACAGATTAGCTAGATGAGAGGATCATTGGAGCTGCAAGATTGTTAGTAAATAACTCTGTATGTTTGTGAAAGGAATAAATATTGATTTTACGTGACATAGATAAGATAGTTAGTTCGAAGCGAGGATTCAGAGTAGTGTTGAAGAAAAAATATGCAATATTAAGTAGGTGGATTCAATAAAATATTCAATAATGACGAGAGAAATAGAATCTAGTTGGAGCTAAAAGGTTCACGTCTTATCAGTAGTAAACAGATAAAGAATTGCGTCTCTATATACAAAGGGGAAATTGTTTATTCCTTAGTCAGGTATAAATTCCTATGCATGACATTGAGACGAAATATAGGGTGTTACCAAAATGCTGTCTAGGAAAATAAAAAACGTTTGACGTATAATCGAAAATTAACTTGCGTTTTCAAATGAAAAACTACTTAAATAAAGGATAATTGGTTTTAAATAAAGTAAATAAGAACAAAAGTAGATTACTTAAATAACTATGATAGAATTAAAAGTAAATTTCTGAGTGAAGAATTTAGAATAAACTTTAAAAATAAAATTTTCGTTTTGAATTTGAATAATAACATCTAGAAAGGATTACATAAACAGAAAATCGACGGTGCTAGTAATAAACTTGGTAAAAAATAAACATTATTTCAACTTCAGATGAAACGATTTTAATGAAATTTTTTATGAATTTTAAAATTTTCTTCGTGTAAATGCATTTAAGGAGTACATGAACATTTTGGGAGGTTGGAGGTAGGCGTTTGTGTAGTCAAAATAGAATGTTTTATTCGTAAGAATAAGGCATTCTGAGACTGCATAAGAGGGCGTGTTGTGAAATAGAGATGTGTTTTGGGTTTTATCTTGAATCAAGTAGGGATATTGCATTCAACCACTGCACATTTCAACGTCACAACATGTTACTCTGTGTAAGAGTCTAAAGAGCAATTAGAAGTATGCACGGTATAAAGTAGACGGTTAGAAGAACCTATGTAGGAGAGGTTAGGAAGAAAAATGCATAAATAAGTGTGACATTATTACATGAAAAACTTCATGTAATAAATTTTAGACAGATGTTGATTGAAAACAAATTGTAGGATATATAGAAGTGATCGATCTGTATATGTAAGAATAAACCGGACGTGACAAAAGGAGAGTTTTTATGGAATAAAGTTAAAGGTACTATAAAATTGTAAAAATGTTGATTAGCTGATTAGAATAGGTAATTAGATGTTAAATTGTAAAACGATAAGTTGTATGTTTGACATTGATAAATATTAAGGATTATTAGATAATATGAGATAAAAAATTGTTAGTTTTAAGTGATTTGTGGTTTGAAAATATGAAGAATGGTTGTTTAAAGTTTGAGGATTTATGTGAGTTTTGCCAAGACAGATAATAATTAAGTTTTTTAAGTTTTTTGATGTTAAATGATGAGTAAAGGAGGTTAAGTTTTTGTTTTTTAAAGGAAGGAATAATAAATTAATAATGATAAAGAGATTTTGATGAAATTTATAAATGAAATAAATAATTAACGTTTTTTAATAAATAAGGTTTGAATTTAAAACAATAGATGATTGTGAGAAGTTATTTGATAAAGGTGTCTAAAGATTTTGATGAAATAAGGTGTTAGCTGGGAAAGCAATGATAATTTTTTTATTTTTTGAAGTTTTTGTATACAAGTAATAGATGATTAAGAAGATATTAATAAAAAGTAGTTTAAATGAGAGATTTTTGAGTTTTTATAAGAAGATGATGATTTTACAGAATTGTTGAGTAAAGTGGTATTTAAAATGAAGTTGTTCTGTTAATAAGCTTTTATAAAAAAGGTAGTTAGGTTGCATTAATGGTAAATTTTTAGTTTTTAAGAGGTTTTTTGAGTACTGCGATGAAATAAAGGAAATATACGACGATTTTAATGAAATAAAGGAAATATGCGACGATTTTAATGAAATAAAGGGAGATTTAAGGAATTCTGCGGATAAACGACGATTATTATGATTTTCAAAGGAAGCTACGTTGAAATAAGGAGATTATTTATGAAAGAATATAGGTAAATAATAAGGAGTTTTTTTTATTATGAAGAATTTGTTTGGGGATTAATGCAACTTTGATTATTAAAATATGAAAGATAAGATGGAAATAATTTTAAGATAGGATACTGAGAGACAATACAATTGTAAAGAGGTAATTTTTAAATAAATAGATGAGTTTTGTAAGTAATTATATTTTTTTTGATAATAATGATGTTATATTTTGAATTTTAGTTGAAGAAAAGAGTTTTTTTTTGGTAATTGTAAAATCAGTAGTTAACATGTTATCCCAGCAAGACAAAGAGTAATTGAGAATTGATAAAGAATAAATAATTATTGGATTTAAACTAAAATGAATAATAATATAAGATGATAATTGAAAAGTTTTAAAGTAAATTGAAGTAATGTTGAGTAATAAGTAAATAATTTTGTAATGGTGTTAATGATAATGAGAAGTTTTAAATTTTAATTGTATTAAGTTGAAGGAATTATTCAGATGAATATCTAGAGTCAAAGGTAGATTTTCAAAGGATGTAGAAATGTCGTCTTGGCAAAGAGGATGAGACAAGAAAAAGTATATAGACGGCTGTCTGGGAGATAAGCTTTGAGTGACGGGATCCTGTCAACAAAAAATGTTGATGGAAAGTTTCAGCCAACAAGGTTGGAAAGGAAACTGATGATGGGTTTTATTGTATAGATAGAGATAAGGCTTGGCACTAATTGATTCGTATATATTTTTTCTTTTTACAAATGAGTTATGATGACTCAAACAAATTGAGATAGTAAAATAGGATTATTAATAAATAGATTTTTTAGTTTTTATAAGAAAAGAGAATCTTTCTTAAAATTAAGTATACTAGGGATACTTATTTTCTTTCATGAGGTCCTTAGCTTCTGAAATGAAATGTCTTGAACATCCATTAAAAAAAATTTTTTTTTTTCTTTCTCGATTTGAAATATATATATATAAAAGCTTTGTATTCCAATACCTGTATTGAAATACAAACCTTGTGGGGTTTTGTGACAATGTGAAAAGTCAGATATTAAAATAGACTCATTTAAAAGACGCGGTTAAGCCAAACGGATAAGAGATTCAAATAATAAATTAAATGTAGTAACTTCATTAATAAAAGAAAAATGGATTTTCAAGACAACAATATGAATTATTATGTTTAATTTTAATGTAATTTAGTTTGTTTGTTATAAAATGTAATTTATTTGTATTTTACGGCAGTGCGGTAAAATGTTGAACAGTGACCGGAAGGAACGCTTTTCGGAAGTGAGAATTTGCCTCATGGTAACGGCAGTCTAAGTCCAGCGTTAGGAGTGACTGGTTGTATTCAAAAAGAGTCTCAGCTCAGTGATTGAAGGGTTCAGACGTATTTCGACGTTTGTGCGTTGTCAAATAGAACAATAAAAAAACCGATAGAATGTAAGATTTTATAATTTAGAAGGGACAATAGAGTTGATATTGACATAAGGTATAGACAGTGAAAAATCAGTGTACAAAGAATTGTTAGAGACTGACTTTACGAGAGACTTTGTTATATAGTAGAATGAATTACCATGCGGTTTTTCTTTGCAATGGCTTCCATGAGTCAAAGGTTTGAGTTTTGAATATTTTCTGGACAATAGGACTATAAACCCATATTCAAAGTATTGAACGTGATTGTTATAAATAGTGAACTTTTAAACCAATGTATAAACTTGTAGAATGAGACATGAACGTTCAGTGTTTCAGTGTTAATGCTGAGTTGATAATATTTATAGACAAGACTGTTATTTGTGAGAAATATCAAAAGAAATTTTAATTTAAATGAATATTAATTTTCATTTTAATAAACAGAAAATAAATATGAATTCCATAAAACAAAGGGAGAAACGATTCGAGGATGTCATCATAAGGGAGAGAGCATTTCCACGAGGCGGGATCATGGTGTCTTGGACAATAGGAGAAGTCAACCACGGATTCAAAGTGTTTTCAACGAAACAATAACGTGTTTGGTATCCACGTTTCAGAAACTCTTATTTTAAACTATGTATGAATTTGATAGAATTTGTGTTGTTCAATATTAGATATAGAATATATAGATGATTAGAATTTTAATAAAAAAGGGTAAATCCTTAAACTTAAAACTTTATGAAGAAAACAAATTATAAATTTTCTGATATTCAGTAAAACAATATAACTTGCATTAATTTAAAAGGATGCAATTCTTATTTCAATTAAATTCATTTTTTATTTGTATGTTGCAACAAGTAAGATAACGTCAGTAAATAAACTTTATTCAGATCTTTTTCTTATCAATATCATTTTAATAGGAGTAATTTGATAGGATGTGTTAGTGTAAGATGTTGAATATGACTATTCAAACTTTATATCTGTCTAATAGTTTAATAAATCTTTATGTTAACATTTCAGAGACAAGTGTTTTCATTAAATACCAAATATCACTGTAAGTACACTGTGAAAAGAACTTACGACCCCAAATATTTTTTCTTTCTTTTAAATATTTAAATTCATTCTTTTTTCAAAATTGGTATGCTAAAGCAAACCTGGCGCCCTATAGTCGAGCAAATTAACAAATTAATTACATTAAATAATAACTTCATTCCTTTTTTTAAACTATTACAGGGTGCTCAAATCACTTTAACAAATGTGATGTAAATTCTAGATATTTATACGCCCAACACTTGTACTCTTTAAAGGAGTACTGTTGAATAGAGAAGAAAACATAAAATTTTCAATTAAAAAATTAGTTGGCTAATTTCAATTTTCATCACTGAAGTTAAAATAAATCTTCATCTAAATAGAATGCTCAATCTAAAACTCATATTACTTCTAACTAAATATTTGAACCACTGATAAGTGGTCAAAACTGAATCGAAGTAGGAGTGAACTTTAAAATGAACACATAGTATTTAGAATTTGGATAAATTATTCCAGAGTTTAAAACAATGGGATCATTGGACAAAGTCCCATATCTGAGTCTTTACCATGATGATGATTGCAATAGTCTAAATATGTCATTAAATACCAATCATTTTTACGATTGTGGACATAACTATTAAAATCAAATCAAATGTTTACATCAAATATTTATTTAACATAGAAATGTTAATGTACCGGTATGTCATGTATTATTTTACTTTTACATTTTGTAATTCTTATATAAAATAATATATACAGTGTAACTTGTAATTCTTTATAACATGAGGTATCTATTTGTGTGTAAAGTTGTACAAAATAACAAAAATATTTTTTCTTAAACATAAAAACTTAAGTAAATGTCTGTGAACCACAACTTAAAAAAATTACCTAAATTTCTTATCACAGTGTTTTTGTAAGAATTTAAGGAACATAATAAAGAGAAAAAATATAACTAATTAAGAAGGTTCTTCGGCTGTTGTCGTTTCTGGTTCTTGGGGAGGCAAATTTTCCGCAGTTGTGTCTACTTCTTCAGGAGGTTCGTATTTAGCAAGTCGTTCTTTCAACAAAGCATTCTCCTCTTCAAGAGTTTGATTTCTCATATTCACTGACTCTAACTCAGCTTTTAGTGCATCCAATTCACCTACATCTGCGTTTTTATCACCTAAGTGTTTCCGAACATATCTAAAGTGTAAAAGTTAAGGATAACCAGTTGGATCTATTGTAATTCAAAAATATTTGAATTTAATTTTTTAAAATAATTTCCCTCACTACAACATAGAATTAACAAATAGCCCAGAACATACTCCAGAAACAAATGAATCCAATTAATTCATCATAAAACTGCCTATCTCTTAGCATGATTTTATAACAGCGTACCAATTATTTAAACAGTTGCATGTTTTAACATCATGTTGGATTTTATAACTGACTACACCAATACTTCAATTCTAGGAATAAACACAAATTTTGTACTGGAGGAAGACAAAATAAAGGTTCTCTATAAGCTAATATGGAAATTATTAATTTAAACTAAATTATAATATTTCCTACATGTAGATAAAATGAATCTCAAATATTTTACCAAGATTTAGTTAAAGGGCTTATTAGAATTCAGGAGACAAGAACTATTAATATCGATTGTCAGCATTATGAAGTGTGTAGAGGTCATTTGGCATGTAGTGGCGCTTGATCTTTATCAGGCAAACAGGCTACCATCACTTCAGAAAGCAGTTCAGAAAGAAAAATGGACAGTTGTTTACACTGACGAAAGCTATGTACATTCGTCACACACAAAACCTCATTCATGCTCTGACAACTCTAAAGCAGGCCTTCATACTCTGATATATAAAGGTCAATATGGCATTATTGTTCATGCAGGAAGTGAGGAAGGGTTTGTTTCAAATGCATTGTTAATTTTCAAATCTGGACAGAAGAGTGGTGATTACAATGAAGAAATGAACTACAAAAACTACGACAAATGGTTAAGAGAGAAATTTATACCTAAGAGTGTTCATTATTTTAATAACACATATAATTAATTAATTGTCACAGTAGGTGAACATAGCTGTAGAACAGCTTTTGTCAAATAGTTATTCATTTTAAAATAACGTATAGTTAGTGTTGATATATCGCGGAATGGCGGGGTGGCAGGCATTGCAGTGTATACGGGTAGACACTTCCCTTTCGCTGGCCTCCCCACTCCAATCCAGACCACCTTCCTACCAAGCGCCACTACATAACAAATGAGCTATATGTGTCTAATTAACTTTTTTGTTTAGAGGCCAATTTAAATTAAATTTTCATCAAACATTTCTAATCACTAATAATTATTTCATAATTCAAATTAGAGTGGTTCATAAAATTAAAGTACGCTTATCAGAGGTAATGGATTCTAATCAAAGATTTATTAATGTGTTGTATCCAATTGCACTGAATAATGTACACAATACCCAAATACACTAGTTTAACACCTACAATAATATACTGTGTTGTCACAAAACACATTATACTAAAAAAATTGGTAGAAATTCCTTAAGTGGCATTTTCATCACCAAACCTGATGTGGACGACTGTCTCAAGTGAGACTAAACTTATGCCCACATACCTGATAAACCAGACTTTTCTAGGAATTCACATTAAGATCAAATAATTTGTTGGATTATACATCCTTGTGTATTGTTCCTATCAATAAAGATGACAATCTCTTTTTTGACAAAATTTCTTTTAGCTGCTTTCGCTAATTAAAATTAGTTTAAATTTCGATGAACTTGGAAAGGTACAGTAAGTTCTGTTTAATTTCAATGTCATATGAAACCAAACAGATTGTTATTTCGATATACTGTAGTGAAATTCAGGCCAAGCACTAAGTATATACATCTTCAGGTATCTAGGAATTGTGTAGGCAGTAAGTTGTTTGTAACATAAATATACTTTCAAGTGTAATCTCTAATTTGTAATAACCAAATAATATACCTATATCACATAAACACTGTAAAAGTAAAGGATACTCTAAAGCATCGGCAGGCTTTTCTGGTTCTTCATACAACATGACTAAGACTTTAGTTAATGCTTCAAGAGCTCCACCCCTTTCCAAATATTTACGAAATTCTTCTCGTTTCGAATCAATGGGCTGAAACCACAAAAAATTGTATTTATTTTATCATAATATCACTGATAGTGAAAGTTTGTATGGGAGTGTGCTCTATAGCTTAGTATTAAATTCCTTACATTTAACAATTTATGAAATAAAAACAAAATTTAGTGACAATATTCTATTATTTATTGAAACTAACAATTAATTGTTTTATTTATAAAATTAATTTCAGAGTTAAGTTTCAACAAATTAAAATTATTAATATTTATTTCCAAGTTTATTAATTTAATTATTAGGAGATATTGTTTTTAATCTCTAGCTCTCAGGCGATTACATATTTTATAATAAAGATTCCTTTAATTAATAATAAGTTGATTTTACAACAACAAAAAATAAATTGGTCTAGCTCTGAGGTTTAATATTCCAACAAAAATTGTTGCTACCATCTTTGACAACATCTGATGCATATGTAAGGCAACATCATCTCTCGGTTAGACGGGATCCTTACTCACAACCTCTTCTCTTCTTTCAGGAGCTCTAGGATAGCATGAAGAGATGCGGTACAACAAAATTCTCCTTGGACATCTAGCAGGATTAAATGACTCACAACAAATATGTACCCTATAACATTTATATGTGCTTCAGCAATATTCGTCACTCTGAGAAACTCTCCAGTGAAAAATTGGCATTAATGTTTAACCTATAATCAAAGCTAATAGAATATTTTAATGTAGGGCCTAATCGATTATATTAATCTATACTGTGGCGTGATATTTAGGCAACCTGAACATTGTGGACTAAATCTAGAATCAGGTACGCCACCAAAATGCTGGAAGAATGGTTTATCTTGTTTTAAATTTTCAGAAGACCTAAAATAATGAACAATTGATATCATGTGCATTTGTTAACAATATTCATTTACAATCCTAATTCAATAACAATGCAATAATGGAATCAGTTAATTTTTGACCTGATATTGCTACAAATCTTCCACATCAAGCTCAAGTATCTTATTAACAACAACATGAAGGATCTTTAGAGATGGTGCAACCATCACCTACAAGATTGAGTGCCAAACATTCATTTTGGTTTCTCTTAGGACTATAGGCCTAGTTAGATTTTTTTTTTTTTTTTTTTTTTTTTTTTTAATGAAAAAGTTAACAATGTCTCAGCTAAGATTCCAGACTGGAATGATCTGTTCTATTAATTGTCTGACAAAGTATGATTTTTTGTCTTTGCAGAGTATTTTATTCAAACTATCAATAGTTATGCATGGACAAAAATAGAAAGTAGAAAGAAACTTTCGAAAGAGTGGTTCAAGAAGTCTTGTACCACCCTCACAATACCTCATGTAAGGTTGTAGGATTTCCAGATCCATAATCGCTTAATAACCCCTTGTACATAATAATAATAATCGCATAATTAATAAGATAATATTCTCTGTCATTTTTAACAAAAGTATTCACAGTTGACTACAGAGTAACAAATAGTTTATCATAGAAATTCTATTAATTCTTAGTGTGAATCGAACAATTTTCTCTAAATATTTTCCAATTAAAATAGTAGCCTATTGTCATTTATGCATGTTTTCAGTGACCATTATTTTAGAGTGATTTAAAATTGTTATAATGGTCATCAAGCAATAGGTGTAGGCTACTAATTTATGTGTATGTCTCAATAATAAGAAGGTATGGGATTACATTTTTTGGTAATTGTTTATTGTAACTGCAACCTGGAATTAAAAAAAAAAATTTCTAATTGTGTTCTATGATTTCAAAACTATGAAATTCAATGTATTTATAGATCACTGAAGTTTAATAACATTGAGCATGGTTAGTACTTGGATGGATGACCGGTTGGGAACGCACGCACACACAATTTTTAAAATCAAATTTATATGACCTTTTTTCAAATATATATAACCACCTTACTTGACCTTGTAAGGTAAAAATTCATGTAAAAAACCCATTTTAATGCTTAATTCACTTAATTTACCTTAACCTAGAAGAGTTGAAATTTTTGTTTTTTTTCCGTGAAAAAGTTAGCTCCGTGGTGAACACTTATTTTATTATTAATAAATAAGGTATGTAAAATATGATTAAAAATAAATAAATAAATCGCCAAAAAGGCAGATTGCAGTTACAGTAAACAATTACCCAATTGTTTTTTTACATTAAATGTAGTTAAAGTTGATTTTAATGTTTTTGATATTCAATTTAATACAATTCTACTGTAAATAGACACAATGATGACAAAAACAAGATTGTAGGCCTAATTGTAATTTAAAATACCAAAAGTTTAAATATAAAATTACATACAATCAAATTTGAATTGGGGGATTGGGGAATTACCTTTGATATGTTTTGTGTTTAAGCACAACTGTTGATGAATATAATGAAATAGCTAACCAACGCTTATAATTTTTAATTAATGAATTAGCATCTTTTAAGATTATTTTTTATACATTAATTGTAAATTTCTTTAAATATATTATATTTTTTTATGAGAAAGGAAAAGGGCATGTTTACTAAAGAACAACAAATATACCTTTAGAGATAAAGGAACATTCCTTATAGGAGAGTACAACATTCCTGTGTTATCTTGTGTAAAAAAAAAAGTAGTGTAGTGCTACCTGTACAAATAAACCCATTAAAGACTATGTAAAGTTAAACGAACTTTTAAATAATGCTGTCTGGTCGGATGGTTATAATGAAACAGATCCATCAGTTGCATAAAACTTTTATTGAATTTTAGACAGTAAAATTTAAAAATGCTAAATGAATATGAATGGTCAATTGTAAAGTTAACACTGGGGATTAATAATAATTAGTGTTAAAAGAAAAGAAATTTTCCATTAAAAAACTTACCTAAGAACTTACTAGGTAGCTCCTGGGGACCTTATTAAAATACACACAAATAAAGTGTACACTGACCTACAAGAAGAAGGCCTACAGTATTCATTATAGTAATGTGTTACAAGAAACAATAAAGTGGGTTGGCATATTTAAATGAAATATCTAGTCAAGATATATGGGTAATATTGTCTTCGAGCTAAATATTAGAAGAGAAATATGTCATAACTTAGAGGAAAGTTTTAGTCAAAATTTAAGTTATTTTCTTGCAAGTTGTAGAGACAGGATTAAAAAGAAATATTGGGCTTGTGATCAAACTGAAGGTTGTGTTCTAAGATATTACCTCTATGTTTTTAAACCCAGTAATTCTTGCTGAAACTAGGAATAAAATGAAAACAATAAAAATAGCAAGTCTGTTGGAATTGATAGTATTAATTGTAATTTAATCAAAATTTTAAACATGCCAGAATATTCCACATCTAGTTTAGAATAGTCAATGACTATTAACAGCTACATCTAGAATATGTTCTGTTTGCTTTAAAAATTCATTCACACAAATTAGGAAGCATTATTGTATAAAGGTTATATACTATAAACAATGTAGGACGTTGGTCACAAATCATCTAGTAGGTAGGCTATATCTTTTCATTTGATTCAGTGATGTAAGATAACAATTGGCAAAACTCCTACATTTAAAATTTCATTATTATTTTTATAATGGTCATATGTGTTTGAGCAAAACATTTTCTGTAAAATGGTAGCTCCTAAAATGAAATGAAAGAGTTTCAGAATTGGAGATGTAGCTTGTCTGCAAAACTTTTACCTGACCTAGACTTCCTGTGAGCATATTTTACAAAATGAACCTCAGATCTAAACTTTTTATACAAAAATAAATAAAAACATAAATTATGATTTAAATTAAAATTTAAAAAATTAAAACAACGCAAATGGAATAGTTAGAACCGGTGTGCTTACAAATGCCGTTCCTAACCCTAAAAGTCACATGTATGTGCTAAAATATAGATCTACGATGTTTAGGAATATAGTTAAATGAGTCTTGAATTAAAATGTTGAATTTGAACCTAATTATACGAAATGTATGATGTTTATTTGAATGTAATAAAATGTAGGTACTAAAATTGTAAATAAAAACAATTCTAGAAAAAACATAGGCTAAGAAAATAAATATATAATATAGAATGTTTTCATACATTCTGAAAAAGTTGGAATTATTAAAATTGATGTTTAAAAAATCTTACCCTATAGCCGGACATTTTTAATATGTGTATGTAGAGTGCTACGAAAAAATGAGAACAAAAATTTAACCCTCAATGCACAACACGCCTTATCGGCTTTTAAAACACAACAAACAACAAAATTATGAAGTAATACCAACATACCAACTAATAACTGAACAACACAATATTCTTAATTAGCTTTAAAGTACCAACGTTATACGTGAAAATAAAAAAAGAGAAAAGAGATTATATATATAAACAACTCATTATATAAAATATTTTAAGGCTAGGAGATTAGACAAACAGAGATCAAAAAAATGTTCACTTTTACTTTTTTCTTATATTGAGCAATGAGCATTAAAACAGTGTAGTCTGTACTGTACTACTGTGGGGTATTTAGTGATATCGAGTGACAATGTTATCGTTCTTGTCAAACCCTGTGCTATTTTTAAACAAATTGTATAGGCGCATAGCGCACAAATTCTGCAGAGGGTAAATCGGATTCTGGGCGTCACACTCTTTTTTTTCTAACGTCACTCTTGTTTATATATGGTAATAGGAGGGGCACATATTATGTGTATTACCTATAGTAGAGCGCGGAAGGGCGCGCATCGCGCTTCTGTAGAGGGTAAATAGGATTCTGGGCGTCACGCTCTTTCTCTCACGGTACGCTCGACTATATAATTTTATTATAGTAATAGGAGGTGCACATATGTGTATTTTTGTTCTTTGAGATTTTATATATTTCTTAGAATATCGCCGTATTTTGAATACCAATTGGACAGCCGTTTTTATGTATTTGGGTCAGTGTAACACTCATATTTTAAAATTAACATAATTTTAGAAAGTTGTTATTTACTTGCCGATTTTGATGAAATTAACAATATTTATGTATTTTGTGGTACCGAGTTAAATTTTATAACAGTTTTCAGATGTTTCATTTCCGAATCCAACTAAATTTAAACAATACTTACCTAATTAAAATTTTTATTAATTTACAAATATTGATGGGAATCATTATAAACGCATCTCTTACAAAGCTGAGATCCTATTTAAAAATCAAATACGGCCAAAAATTTTGCACAAACTTTCTCACAAATAAATATAGTGTTACTTTCTCAAATAGTAACACTAATAATCAGCATTACAATATTAGACAAACTTTCACTCACATATACTAAAACCAATAAACTGTAAAAATATTGCACAAACTTTCACCATTTTTTGTAAGAGGAAGATTAAATTTTACAGATTGTTGGCAGCATAATCCTAAAATCGAGGAGCTTAATGTGACAATGACAAATCGACGGCAGCAGCAAAAATGCGTTAATCTCCCTAATTCATGAAACTTAGATTCGTCTAATGATGAAGAATAAGGCAGTATTAGAATAATATTGATATTACAGAGGGTTAAACTATAATATATTTGTATACCGTACATGTATTGCGGAATAAACGTTGCTGAATTGCAATATATATTACGCTATACTTGAATGAGAGTAAAATGAATTCGTATCATTGTAGACTTTTTAAAGTTGAAACTACCTACTATAATAAACTCATTATACTAAACTCAGTAGACATAGGAAACCTACCAACGATGTCATTGCCAAGAAGAACATGCTAAGTCAATGGACTAACACACTATTAGCACAACTGAAACAAAATGTGCTGTAGCTAGTTGTAATATGTTACCAACTCATAATACAAACCAAAATGAAAATACAACATTAAAAAGAAAACTTAGGTCCAATAACATATTAATTGACGTGATAAGACTTCAAGCACCAACCTAACCCCTTCTAACCTTAGAAACTCTGATTCTCAAACTTTTAAATGGACATATAAAATTCGAGAATATGAAAAATCAAATGAAGGGCTATTTGAAGAGATTGTCAGCACTTTAAATAACTGTAAAATTAACCCATTCAAAACATATAAAATTATTTATGAGCATCACACTCATATAAAAAATATCACATGCAGAGGTCAAAGTGTAGTGGTACAATGTATGAATTCACTTTCAGCTAACACGCTTCTAACATCATCACACCTGAAGGAATACAAAGTCTTTATCACTTCTTTTAGGATGGAGACAGTGGGGGTTGTTTATATTGAACCAGACATAGATCCAGATGAAGTAGTTAATGAGGTTTTAAGACAATATAAAATATTAGAATCATATAGTATCACAAAAAAATCTACAAGGGGTGAAGGCATATATAAAACTCAGTTTATGAAAATAGTTTTTCAGGAACAAAGCTTCCTGATCAGATAAAATTAAATTACGTCATAATGCCAGTAAACACATACGGTACATAATGCCTGTCAGGCAGTGCTTTTTATGTTTTTCATATAGATATGAAGTCTGTGCATATTATGCCGAATTTGTTGTGAACTTCACCATGGAATACATGACAATATATCTGCATGTATTTATTGTCATGGTAAACACAAAACCTCGAGTAAAGAATGCCCCGAGTACGTAAGACAAAGACATATTAAGAATTGTATGGGAGAGCAAAAAGTTGAATGTATAACAGCAAGATAATGTTTCAATATCACATACAAAACTAATAGACATCTTATATATAAATTACAAAAGAAATCTGTTGCAGAAGTAGCTAATTATCCAGCTGACCCAAAAAGAGTTACATAGATTTTCCAAACCTACAATCAAAAAATAACATTGCTCATTCCAGTCGATCACCAAAATCCATATATTTCACTAACAGATACGATTTTTTGGATCTCAAGGAGAGCATTGAAAGCAATAACTCAACACCAACACTTTCCACCATGTCAAATCCATTTATGAAACCCAAACCCATCAGACTAAACACTTTACAAAAACCAAAACCCTCTCTTAGACAAAGTCAAGATACCAATCAAAATGGGCCGAACTGCAACATCTTCTAAACAATAAAAAAATCCACATTGCCATGATCCAAGAAACGTGGCTTAACAATAATGACAACATCAGAACAACCAACTTTAATATTCTAAATTTAAATAGATCTGATGATAAGCTCTGATGATCCATAATTCCATCATATGGGATGAAATCACTTTTAACTTACCCACAATTCATGGTGAATCTTTGCAACTTCAAGACATACAAATAAAAAATTTCAACATACTCATCAAGATTTTCAACCTCTACTGTGTCAAGGCCAACATACACCATACAATATAGAACAATTATATTTTTTCATTGGATGACGTTTTATCCCTACTTTGTGGGAATTTTAATGCACATCACCCTTTTTGGCATAGTCCTAGAGCAGATGCAAGAGGTAATCACATGTATTCAAAGCCTACAGTACTTCCAATTTTATCATTTTAAATGTCAACTCCCCTACAAGAGTCCCAGGTTTATTCAGAAATCCTGCTTCCCTTGATCTATCCTTTTGATTCAACACAACTACACTCTCTTTTAATGAACTAGGAAGTTTGTACGGACTCTATGAACAGTATTTACTTCCCCATAATCATGATATTCAAAACTCTAATAAAAAACCCATATCTAGTCTTTATTCACATGGAGAGCAGCACTTCCCAATTGTCATTAATTACTTATAAATTCACTGAATGGAATATTTTTAAAGCAGAAGTAAAACGCCTTATAGCTCAGAACACAAATCCAAACATAAGTTTGGTTTCTTTGTGCACCATAATTGAAAATTCAATAAGCAAACTACTCCACAGTGTAAAGTACCAGATAGTTATAAATAGAATCCAAAATTTAAGCCAAAATGGTGGTGGAATGGGGATTGCTCAAAAGCCATTGCAATAAGAAGATTGTGTTTTAAAAACTTCAAAAGTAACATGACTCCTTTACCTTTTCCAAAATATAAGCAGTCTCAAATTTCTGTAAACAAATAATTAAGCAAGCCAAGATTTCTGGTTAGTAGAAAATGTGCTTCGAAATTATAGGAAAACAATTGCAGATGCATGGAACATAGTCAAAAATATTAGAAGCAAAGATATAAAAAATAACAATAACTACTTGTTAAATGATTCAGAACTAAGCTACAACTTTCTTAAAAATAATATCTCTGACTATATTCCTCACAAAACAGAATTAGTTCTACCACTTTTAAACACTCAACACCATCCTTTAGAAAAGCCTTTTACTTTTAGCAAATTACAAATAGCTGACCAATCTAAAACCAAAAATACAGCTCCTCGTCTTGATGGAATAAACTATATCCAGATAAAACACCCACCTGACTCTGCTCGCAAAAAGTTTCTCTTAATATATAATGGTATTTGGGATGGCAATAAAATCCTATCCAGACGGAAACATTTCAAAATCATAGAAATTTTAAAACCTAACAAAAATAAAACTGAACCTGAATCATACAGACCTATTTCACTCATTCCATGTTTTATTAAAATCTTCAACACCATTATCAAAAACAGATTACAATGGTACCTCAAAAAGGAAAATATCATTCCTCCCACATAGTACGCATATAGGAAAAAAAAGGGAGCTCCGACTACCTTCTATATTTTTTAACAGATATACAATTAGTCCTAACGCACAATTTAACAACTCTTGTAGCATCTTTAGACATATCCAGTGCTTACGATCATGTCTCAATTTCTATCCTTTTAACAAAAATGTTCAAACTTGGAATTCCCATAAGGTATATCAAGTACTGTCATATCTTCCTATGTAACAAGAAAATAAGTTTCATAGGTGCAAAAGAAACCTTCAGCAGACCTGTTTTCAAAGGACTTCTGCAAGGTAGCGTGCTCAGTCCTCTTTTATTTATAACCAATACCACTAACATTCACAGTAAAATACCCAATCATATAAACTGTGTACAATATGCAGATGATATGCTACTTTACTGCTCTCATAAGGATCATAATGTTGCAAAAATCAAAATTCAACAAGCCTTAATCATCATGGATTCTGAAATCAAATCTATAGGATCAAAACTCAATCATGCTAATTTTTACCAGGAAAAAATAAATTCCAACTTCATACCAATATATGTTTGAGGGGTAGCAGTCTCCTATGTGAATTTCCACAAAATATTAGGCATTACTTTTGACAAAAAACTAACTTTTAAATGATCATATACAGTAAACCTGTTTGATAACCAAATGTCAAAAATACATAGATGTCATAAAAACCCTAGGATGTGGATGAAGAGGAGCCCAACCATACTTTTTAATACAAATTTACAATTAGATTTAAAATGGATTATTGTAATTTTTTATTTGGACACTCTTCCAAAACCAGGTTAAGAAGCCTAGATTATGTTCAAAATCAACCCCTCAGAATATCAATAGGCGCCTTTAAGACAACACTCATCATAGCTTTCCAGGCAGAGGCTGCAGTTCATTCCATTAGCAGTAGCCGCTTTCTTTTAACAAGTAAACTCATTCACAAAGTAATGACTGAGGCTACATACCCAGTCTACCCACCCCATATATGTAGAAATATACAACCATTGTCTAGAGCATGGTTTGATTAATCCCCACTCTCCAGTGATATATGACAAATCTACAGACTTAAATTTACCCATATTAATGATGACCAACTTAAATTTTAAATGCAAAACACACCTCCCCAACATTACTACAAATAAATCTTCCACAAACCATCTAATCTTTAGCAAGAATTCTTACACATTATTAATAACAAATACAAAAATTTCCAAAAAATCTTTACAGATGGTTCAAGAAATAAACATGTCAGCGGGATAGCCATTTTCTGTCTGTCTCAAAATAAAAGTGAAAAGTACTGTCTGGGATCCCAAACGACCACAGCTATACTCAAAGATACATGTTAGGTCATTTTTTAAGTAAGAACAGTTTTTAAGTGGAGTAACAGCAATTTTATTTATGAACATAAATTGTATCAAAAACATAAATTGTATGAACATATTTTTACTTTTCTACATAGTCATCAAGAATATCTAAGCATTTGTTGTCGTGGCACTAGCTTTTGGATCCCCTCATCATGGAACTCTGCTGCCTGAGCATTTAACCAGTTACTAACAGTTTCTTTCAACATGTCATCATTTTCAAATCGCTTTCTACCAAGATATTCTTTGAGTTTAGGAAACACATGAAAGTTTGATGGTGCCAGGTCAGGGCTGTAGGGGGGATGGTCTAGTAATTCCCATCGAAAGTTGGCCAGTTGCGTCTTGGTCATTGCTGCAGCATGAGGCCGAGCGTTATCGTGAAGCAGCATGACGCCGCTAGACAGAAGTCCCTGCTGGCAGTTTTGAATTGTGTGCCTAAGCTTGGTTAGTGTTTCACAATATCTCTCAAGATTTATGGTCATTCCTCTTGGCAGAAAGTCACAATCAGTGGGTTTATTGATTAACACCATTTTATTAGCGACAAACAAAGCAGTGTTACGATAGAAACAACATTGCAGAGACATGAAATCAACTGACAGCATAGGACTGGGCAAGAGTGACTAACCTTGAGCGGGCGTCACGTGACAGTCTACGCGGAAAGAAATGTGAGCATAAATCCCTATTCTTAAGTACTAAATGACTATATATAGGTCTGTGTATGTGCTTAAACAATGTCTAGGTATATAAACAAATGTCTAGGTCTTTGTATATGCTTATATATATAAAAAAATGTCTAGGTGTATGTGCTTATATAAAACAAATGTCTAGGTCTATGTATGTGCTTATATATAAACAAATGTCTAGATATGTCACAGACCTAGGTCTTTGTATGTGCTTATACAGGGTGGCACAAAAGTCACTAGACACTGCTTTAAATAAATACTGAATTTATTAAAGACAATACTTACAATTATTTAAAAAAAATTTCAAACTGTTTTCCTTCTTCATTAATGCATCTTTCAAGTCTTCCAAGAATACTGTAATATAGGCCCTACTCTACGGCGTAGTTCATTATAAAATCATGGAATGTGTCACATGTGTAGTCTTTCAATTCGTCAATGGTCTGTGGATTTTTAAATAAACATAGTCCTTGATGACACCCCATACAAAAAAATCCATTGCCGTGATATCTGGTAAACGAGGAGGTATTAAATATCTGCCCTTCGACCAATCAGTCTTTTTCAAAAGTTTCGTTCAAATAATCGCGAACTGCAGTGGCATAATGTGGCGGATCACCATCATGTTGGAAGTAAAAGTTTTTAATATGCACGTGAACAAATTAAAGAAAAAATACAATATAACTCATTATGCCACCTTTTCGGACAAAATAGCGTTGATGGTGGAAAGACTGAGCTGTATTTTGAAAAATCTAATGTGGCGTGAATTAACTACGCACAGTCATTATGAGTGGTTGGAGCTGCTGAAAAGTGTGGTAAAGTCGTACAATAACTCGTGCACAGCACTACCGGCATGAAACCCACTCAAGTCTTGTTAAAAAGGATGGGATATCTACCAAACTGGACAAACGAAATGTTTACAGTGTACACGGTAGTACCGACCAATCCAGTAATGTACGATCTACAAGACTCGAAAGGTGACATTCTGAAGCGGATTCTATGCTGAAGAATTAAGCAAGTCAACCATCGGCAATGTATAACTAGTTGAAAAAGTGCTATGCAAAAAGGGTAACAAAGTACTGGTGCAGTGGCTAGGTTTTGATAAGGAACATGATAGTCGGATTGATAAAACCAAGCTTGTTGTTTATGTGTTAACCTGTGCAAGGATAAACTATCATAAAACATGGGTAACCTAGGAATGGAGATAACCTTTACAGGTTTTTATGAGGAAAATCCTTATTTTATGGAACAACTTGCCATGGGAATTATTGAAATACAGTATATGGTGTACTGATATAAGGACAAAATTTTACTGAACACTATATTTAATTAACATTGTTGAACTAAGCTCTGTATGTTAGTGTTACAGGAGATACCTCGGTAAGTGCTAAAAAAGAGTACACATTCCAACATTAATTTTTAAATAAAATTTCTGTGCCAAAGTTTTTTACAATTAAACATACAGACATTTTTATTGTTATTTACTCTGTTTATTTAATTTGTAAAGATGAATATTGAAATAGATTTTCATTATGACCACTATACTTTTTCAATACAGTAAGTACTATGTATAAGTGAAAAAAATAGTATAATAATAAAGTAGACATTTTAAAAATTGATGTTTATGACAATTATAGATATTTTTGTGTGTGTAGATAATCGCAGAGAGAATAAATACTAAAATTATTTATTGTCTGAAAGTCTCAAGAAAAAGTGAAAAGATCTTTTACTTAGATATTAATTATTGTTGTAATGTTGTACATTTTGAAAATTGAAATTAGCGCAAGGCGCAAGAATCTTTGAACTTGAACGTAATTGGTCTAAAAGAAAAAGAAGAGAAAGGGGGGGGGGCGGTGGAAGAAAAATAGTTCGTCTAATTATTTTTTATAACAAAAAAGAAACAAAATTTGAAAAGGAGTGAATGATAAAAAATAGTCAGAGAAAAATATCCTGTGTATTAATATCATTAGAATTAATGTAAATCTAATAATTAAAAAGTGTAACGTGAGATGCATTGTGAACGGGAAAGACTTCTTACTAGGCAAGGTAGAACGGTTTCGGTTGGCGTCAGTGTAGTCTCAAGACAGTGCTTAAAGCGGTAGGACGTTGTTAGATTTTGAGCTGTTCTTAAAAGGAACAATAGAAACCGATTATAACGTAAAAATGTAAGACTTTAATAAGGACAGTTAGGAGTTGTTTCGTTACAGAACGTAGTTAGTAGAACGGAGTGTATAAGACAGTTATTAAACAATTGCAAATGACAATTTCTTTGTACAAACGACCGATATGTACCCATGTGCTTTTGCATTAGCTTGCAGTTTCAGTCTAAAGGTTTGAGTTTTAAAAGGCGTGTTTTCAAGACTACAGATCAAACTAATAATGATCGGTATTACACGTCTTAATCTAAAATGTGAACTTTTATAAATATGGTGAAAACAATAGCTTGTACGTGTCCGATAATAAGTGAGACAATCGAATAGGAAATTATAGACAAAATTATATTGTGTTAAAATAGAACAGTTTAAATCATAACACTAGTTATTTTGTTATTGGAATAATAGAAAATGAACTTTGTAAAACGGGAAGGTGAATTGAGAACGTCAGCGTCTGAACAAAGGACCAGAGGCAACTTCCACAAGGCTGCAGGACATTCCAGCAAACGAAGCGTAGCGTCTCCAAGGAATTGTGTTTTAAATTAGAAAGAACGTGATTGGTATACACGTTAAGACTTTTATTCTAAAATTATGTTTGTATATAATATGATTAAAATGTTTCTATGTTAAGTATAAGTTTTGATTTGGCAATTTGATTCATGATATATGAGATTAGGTTTTATGCTATAAAGTATAAAAATATTAAAATAAAGTCTTTTTCAAATAAATAATTTAATGAAAATTGATCTATTTTCAAAGAATAAAATTCTTAATCACATATATTCATTTAAATAAACTAAAAATCTATTCACTTTTAGAGTTGCAACTAAAAGTAAATTCAATAATTAAAATTCCATTTGACTTTTTTATATTATTATCATTTGAATGACAAACGTTTATTAGGATGTACTAAGATAAGATATTGCATATGATTTGCTCCAATTTTGTATATGTGAATGTGTTTAATATGTGCTATTTCAGAACAACAAAAAGGACTATTAGTCTTTCATTCTAATATCCTGGTAAGTACACCGTTAAAGAACTTGCGATCCTGGCGAATTTTAACTTAATATCTATAAACTTTGAACTTAAATTTTATTTTTTATATTTTTATTTTATTTTTGTAATTATCTAATTACAATGGCGCCCAAATTGTAACAGCACATAGCTTCTTTTTCTTTTTTAGTAAAATCAAACCTCCTATTATTAAAGAATTACATTGTCTGAATTTACAATGTCATTGTAATTGTCTATTTCTTTCAATTATAGTTACCAATCACATACATGTATTGGTATAGTTACCAATTATAGTTACATGTATTTTCTTAATCACAAAACTTCTGTAGAGGTATATAATTTATGTATATTCATTAAATTTCCAACAGTATAAATCGAGGAAGTCAAAAATGTAATTGAAAAGTCTACTAATAAACAATGTATTATGTTTTATTACATAAATAATACATAGTAATCGACAAAGTATATTTTGCAATATTTTCTAAAAGAAAAGATCTATGAATAAAGTGTACAAACTTTCTCACAAATACATAAGTATAGAAAAGGAAATATAAGATGTAACCTATACTAAAGAAAAATATAATTTGTTTACATGACGGAATTCTTTAGGGAAAGTTTATATATATTTTTCTACTTATCCTGATCTACAATTTTCTTTTATTTGCATTTTGGTAAATTGGTATAGGTTAATTATCTTTATATGTCAGCAAAATTTCATAACCATATACTAAGAATTTAAATTCTATAAACACTGCCATAAGCTCAGATAAAAATTATAGGATTATTCACTCTATATATTTTTCACCAATGACTAGCAACTGGATTTTTTTGGGGGTCTGTACACATTGGCTACACATTGGTACAAAATTTTATTAAAATCTTACAGCCAGCCAATTTTGAGAAAATTTAATATATTTTTTTGCTTATGACAGATGTCAAATTTTAGGTCATGGATTTCATGTTTACAGCACCATCTCAAAAGTGCAAAAAACTTGAACAATTTAAATTTAATTTAGATCAGTTTAACAGCTTCTATTTTACAGATTAAATCTTTTGTAAATTAAAAAAATAAATAATCAGGATTGTTAAAATGGTATACTGGTGTATACTATGAAAATTAAAAACAATTTTTTTTTTTTTTTTTTTTTACAATATATTTCGCCTACTATGTATAAGTGAGAAAGTAAAAGAAAAAAAAAAAAAAACAATGCCTCAACAGTTAATACTTTTTTTACACATACACACATACTTTACCCAATTATTTTATATTTAAACACATTTATATTTTAACATGATATATAAGAAATGACATGTGAAATATTGGGCAGTGTCATAACAGACATTATGGGTAAAATAGAGAAAAGAGAGTACAGTGTTTGTTTAGTTGTAGACATCTAAGTTGTTTAAGAATAAGAAACCATGAGTATTAATGAATACACTCACACGTAGCCACTCTTCTCCAATACAAGTATGTTTAGCTTTGAGATATGCATTATAATATATTTAGCTGATAAAATAGGATTAAAATGTATTTATTTGTTTATGGTGGATCTGTTAGTTTGATAGGTCAACTATTATTTAGCTATTTCTGTGTTACGACATTGTGGAGGCCCATATTGAACTTTATTCAAATAATTACAGTAAGATATAAACTTTGAGAAAAAACAGAAAAAAACTGTAAATGTGTTTAATTTTTCGGTACTCGCGCCGTTGTAAAAAGTCTTAGTTTTTTTTTGTTTCCAAGTTTAGCCTTTTGGGTGATGGGCTTTATGACTGAGCTATACCCCCTCCTCTATCCTACCACCATCGGTCACCGACCTGCTCAAGGTCAACCAGTTTCCAGCGAGCTTTAAGACAGTACACGTCGCGCCTGTTGTACTTTTTACAACTCGTGAGTATTCACGTAGTGAGTTTTCATATCTTATTTTTTGCTTACTTAATTAATTGTTGATGATAGTGAAGTGAACATGTCAGACTATCTTCGTACCAATGAAATTGACCGTATACTGCAAGATAATTCGGATAACGATGATGATATAGATGTAATTCAAGTTAGGAATTCAGATTTTAGTAGTAATGAGACTATTGAGAACAACAATGCTTCCGATGTCAGTGAGATTGAAGGTGAAGAAGAGGATTGTGAAGAGCTGCTAGTTGATCAGGATTTTGTTTTTGGTAAAGATGGGGAGACTATTTGGTGTACTACAGCGGTAGCAAACATTGGTAAGACTAAAAAACTTAACATTGTGAAGAGACTCCCTGGACCGAAACAGATTGCTAGAAATGTAAGTAATGAGCTAGATTCGTTTTTTAAATTGATATCGGTTGAAACAATGATTGACGAAATTTTGATATGTACCAATATGTAGATAACGTCTTTTGAAAACAATTTTGCAAGAACAAGAGATTGTTTACAGTCCAACAGGACAGAAATAATGGCTTTGTTTGGAGTGCTATATCTACACATGCTAGTGTAAGAGAACTTTGGGCTAGTGATGGAACTGGTATTCCAATCCTTCGAGCAGCGATGAGCTATAATCGCTTTCTGTTCTTATTGAGGTGCATACGCTTCGATAATAAGGCCACTTGAAATCAACGCAAGGAATTTGACAATTCCTTGCACCCATTAGGACTATTTTAGACTCGTTTGTCAAAAACTGCATTGACTGTTACAATACAGGTGAGTTTGTGACAATTGATGAAATGTTACATCATTTTAGAGGCAGGTGCTCGTTTGTTCAGTACAAGCCAAACAAACCGGCAAAATATGGTCTCAAGATGTTTGCTTTATGCGACACTAGGACTTTTTATTGTAATAACATCAAAGTTTCCTGTAGAAAGTAACCCCCGGGGCAATATGAAGCTTCAAACAGCAGCCTTGACATTGTAAAAAGGCTCGTAAAACCCATAGAAAATTCCAACAAAAATGTCACTACGGACAATTGGTATACCAGCAATGGTTGATTATTTACTAGGAAAAGGACTGACATTAATTGGAACTCTTTAAAAAAAAAAAAAAAAAAAAAAAACAAGGCAGCAATACCTCTCTCGTTTTTACCTAACAAAAGTAAGGATATTGGAAGTTCTATGTACGGCTTTCAGCTTGACAAAATTTTAGTTTCATACGTGACTAAGCAAAACAAAGGCGTTGTACTTTTATCTACAATGCATGATTCCAAAGTTACAGATCACGACACTGGTAAGCCAGATATAATTATAGATTACAATAAGACTAAGGGAGGTGACAAAATGTGTGCTTCATACTCTGTGTCAAGAATCACAAGACGCTGGCCCCTAGCCCTCTTTTTTATATTTATGAATATAGCAGGGATCAATGCCAGGGTTATTTTGAATTTTAATATCAATGGTGAACTGCCTCCAAGAAGAAAAGTCTTCCAAAAGAACCTTGCCATGAGTTTGATGAGAAGCCATTTGGAATCAAGAGCTGAAATAAAATCACATCCTCTTGACTTGTACTCTTTCTTGGTAAGACACAGAAGGTCATTAGAAGAAGAAGAGGTAGTTGAACAGCCGGCAAAGAAAAAAGGAACCTGCTGGTTATGTGGAAGAAAGAAAAATTCATCAGCGTGAATGAAGTGCAGTTCGTGTTCACGTTTTGGTACAAATAACACACAGAGAAACAGACTCTTTGCTTACACTGTAAACAAGGAAATAACGGAGATGCAGAGAGTGAAGCTGAGTAAGCAAATTTTAACATTCCATTGTATTTGTAGTACAAAGTTTTTAATGTTAAATTACAAATTTTTATAAATTTCATAATTTGTTTTACTTTTTCCCAATTTTTTTATATATTTTTTTTAATGGAAATATTATAAGGTTCTTGGAAAGTCATTAAAATCATAATTGAAAATATTAAAACAAATGTTTAAGCTGGTTAAAACATGGTAAAAACGTATGCTGTAAAAAGTACAACGAGCGAGTACTCGCGTGATATAAGAAGGCGTGAGTACCGAAAGGTTAATAAATACTTGCTGAGATATAATAATATATTTTTGATGTAGTTCATCCACAGTAATGATGTATACACAAGTAAGTATAATTTAGAGATATTTATGGCAGAGTATTTCAATTGATGTAATGATGGCCCTAGGTTTGAGTTATATATCTACACTACCGGTAGTTCATTTTCAAATGAAAATGTCGTATTAATTTTATTATTACATTATTTTAGTACTAAAATAAAATAAAATACAAGGTATATAAATTTAAGTAAAAATTTAAAAAAACATAACAGACTGATAATGAAATAAATCTAGGGATATCCTGCTTTGAAATTTTAATCTTCAACAAATAACAGAAAATAGATGAAAATATAAAACTATCTCCCTCCCCGGACTAATCTTAAATTATAAGAATAAAATAAACATAAATTTTTTATTTAAATATACATTATTAAAAGGGACAATTAATAAGGATATTAAAAATTTCCTTCCAAAAATAAAATAATAAATTAAAAAAATCAAATTAACATATTCACACAGCTATACATATCATTTTACTTATACTCCTCATACACATTCTCTTCTACAAATACATCTTTCTTTTTCAGACCTACAACAAAACAATGTAAAATACAAACCTATAAACACAATCTATTTTCATTTAAGAATTCTTTATATTCGTAACAGCATTTCAATGCTATGTTTAGAGAAAAGCCATGTTTTAAATTTTCCTAGAAAACAGGCTTCAGACTAATGAAATCCAAATTATTAAATTGTTTAAACATGGGACACTGCATTGTTACGAGTATTGAAAATCAAGGTACACTGCATTTCTAAGAGTTATACAACAGAAAATGCAGAGTATAATACCAAACAGCTGATTTATTTCAAGGTTATATGCATTTCAAATTTTTTAGAGTTACTTGAACTCAGGTTAGAATAAACTTCATACTTTAAAACCCTAACCACTCCCTTAAGATGAAGAATCTTTAAATGCTCAGAGACCTTAAATTTTCAAATCTGTGAAAAATATTTGTAAATGAGGTACATATAACTTCATACAAATTATTACATTATGCATAAGTCAAAGCTGAACATGTCTTAACTCTACTCATTGAGGCATTTGTTGAAGTAATTATAATATAAAGTAACATGACAGATGAATGTACAATAACTATATATCTAAGTATGCAATGGTGACAGCAGTGATTGTTGAGCAAAGTGACGGTATTCTAAACTATCTTACAAATTGCTTTACTCAAACTGATTATTTCTTTAAAATTTAATTTTAAAAATGATCATCTGTATCTTAAATAACACAAAAATATACAGATGTATTCAGTCTTATATATTTTTGTATGACAAATTAACAATAAGAAATGAAACTAAACTAAATGGTTCTCATATTTGGCAGTTATTAGCACCCAATGTTTCAAAGCTCTTCTAATCTAATCTAAATAACTAATTTTATTCATCATATTTTAGGTAATAGTTGTTAGAAAAAAACAACTCTGACTATTGTTGAGGTTTATACAGACATAAAATACTGTATTAGCTGATGGGATGAGCAATTTAAATTTTAACAGTTTCATCATCCTAAACTTATTTGTATACTGTATTTTAAAATTTAATTTTAGCTTTGGGAGGTTATGACCAAAATTATAATTTTGGTGAAAACTTTGTTACATTTTACTACAGAGATTTGAAGTTGGTACTATAAAATATAAGTTTCAATTTAATTTAGATCATTCAAAGTAGATGAGGTGGAAAAAAGATTTAAAACAGCATTCATTTAAAAATTGTTTATCTGATCTTCCTGTTTAAGTTACTGTTAAAACAACCCATATATACCAAATTGAAGAAAATCAGACATTATAAGTGATATACAGATCTTATATAGTTACAACATGCAAAATTTTGTGAAAGTGTTAAAGATTTATACATAAAGGTTTATTTAATACTTGGAAACGCTTATTTATTTAAAGAAGATATCTCCATTTTTAGGGTGAATTTTGTATGTTGAACTTATATACAACAACCACTTTAGTTTTGTTGTGGGATTTTGAATACATTGTAAAAAAATTTGGTTGATGTCCATTTCTTTAGGATGAATACAAGGTGATATGTTTTAGGACAAGTAAGTGGTGTTGAACATACAGAAAACAGCCACTTTACTACAGGATTTTAATAATAATTCTATGACTATTATTTACATTAAAGTATCATGAGTTTGGTTGGTAGGAAGATCACATAAGCTCTATTTGACTATATATTCATCTTTACCTTGCTCCTAGCAATGATAAGTTGTAATTCTGGAATGATAACATTTTGTCTTAAAATGCAAACCTTATTGAGTCAAATCCTTCCCCATTATCTTATTGACTCCCGGAGTATCTAACGCTAACTGTAGAAGTGATTGCAGATTCTTCAGATTTTTTTTTTTCCCTTTTTTTTCAGATAGAAAAACATATCACAACATATGTATATGTAATACAGAAACACCTGTATTAGCTTTGCTGTAGTGTTTGAAATAACAGCATCAATGCACATTTCATGGCCTGAAGTCTGTCATACCAGGAATGCCTATAGTAACTTATTTCCTAAATTAATACTTTAATATGACATATACTTAGATTATTTATAGGTTAGAGTTTAATAGAGCACATAGATAATTGGACTCCAATTATGAAGTTTAGATTTTGTATGGATAGGAGAAACAGGGTTAATTTGGAAGGTGGTCATTGGTATTACCTAGTAGTACACAAATAGGAAAATATATTTAGATTGATACACTAACAACTGAAGTCCCTAGATCCCCCCAAGAAGAAGGTCCTGAGGATTGGCTTCATGATATTATGATTTAAAGGATTTTACTACTTTGTCTAAAAATTTGTTGATAACCAGATAAAAACTAGTGCGTTTTATTTATAAAAACAAGTCTAGACACATACTCAGCTACCAATTTAAAACCGTTTTCCTTGTGGAAATTAGGTGATAAAAATATATGATGAATAAAATTAGAAAATATTATATAATACCCCATTTTATCTACTGTTCTTAGGCTTCTTGAGTCCTTTTACTAAATTTAAAACATATTAGTACTGAATAGTAACTTGTAAATAGTAACATAATATAAACTATAACTAACTAACATTGTTTTAAAATAAATAAAATTTAAAAGAACATACAAGTTAATCTAATTTAAAATTACAGTTTATTTTGATATTACACTACTAACTATATATATAGTTTACTAATAAGTGTGGACATCTGGGTATAGGTGCACTCAACATAGCCATTTGCCTGTAGAGGGGACATAAGTTGTTTATAAAAGGATAATTCACTCTAACGTTTGTAAGTGTAACCAGTGGAGCAGGAACTTTGGGAGGGCTTGATCTCCTCCTATCATTACCAAAACTAATTACAAAAAAACTAGATTTACATGTGTTGTCTACTTGTCTAGATTTTAAAAAGTAATTCACATTGTACCCCCTTCCCCCGCTACAATGATCGACTTATTTATAATTTACTATTCATTATATAGTGATTTATAGACCAAATGGTCATTTGTAACTAAAAAGTGCTTTTTGAGCTGCCATTTTTTAAAAATTTTATTTTATTTTTTTATTACATCCATTCTTACTTATGTTATAAATTAAAATTGTAATTTATGTTTTCTTACAAATTATTTATCTTAATTTGTGCAACTTGTTTCCATGACTACTTTTTCCATTTCAACCTTTTTAGAAATGAAATGGTCCCTACACCACTGGTGCCAATACGCATTGCTGATATATAGTATTACGTCCAACAAACATTACAAAAATCTAACTACATGAACATCAATATTATAAGTGGTCTAATTGCAATGTGAACAGAGTGTATTCCTTATAAATTGTTTTACTCAGGCATTATGCTATGTTGATCACACTGTACATAATTAAATAAAGTTTACAAACACTATACAATACAAACAGAATGTATCTATTAAAAAATAAAGGTGTGCAATTAATACAATTTGTTCTGGAAATATTTTTATAGAATACTATTTAAGATAATTTAATGAGAATAAAATGATTAAGAATTAAATTGCAAACTTCTAGATTATTTAATAGTTACAAAAAGTTTAAAATTCATTGAACAAAGTAATACTTCCCTTTTGTGAAATGATTCAACAGACAGTATACAAATAATAAAGCAAACCCAAGCACAAAAAGGGTTTGTTTGTTTCTATGTATTTGCAAAAATTGTAATCTTTTGGTATGTAATCAATACTTTCCTGCAATTTCAATATTTTTGTATGTAATTTTATATTTTCCTGATTTATAAAAATTGTTTTCATGGTTCAGATTTTTTTAGTGGCCCAAGCACTGATTGGAGCGAAGAGGTAAAAAACCACCTAGAAATGTGATTTCAGGCAGTTCAACCTTATATAGTTTGAGTATAGACCACTATAATTTAAATTAGTAGTAAACGAAAAGCTAATTCTTATACTGTCTGATGAAATCATAAACCAAAAAATACAAGTGTTATTTATTTTGTTGTATTTATGTTCTACTTTTTTTATTGTTTTTTCACTATTAAATATTTAAGACTTTTGGTAATTTATTGCAAGACCACTTCTAGTATAGAATAATAAGGTATACCATTTCACTCTTATTGACTTATTTACATTGTTTATATTAGCATGCCAAACTTGTCAACCAACAACTATAAAAAGTATTATTTGACATTTGTTAATATTACCACTTCTAATCGTTCTGAACTATTTTACATTACAAATTAATGTAACCTTTAGTTTATATAATACAATTTCCATTCTGATCCTTAAATAAAGATATTTTTATAAGTAGGACAGTGCAAGCACAACCCTTTTATATCTAAGACTATTACCTGAACTTCCAAATAGTTTCCAATAAATTTTTAAATAATTGTTTGTAAATAAAATTCATTCCATAATAAATTATCTCATATTTATAAAAAAATCAGTTTTAAATTACAAAATTTTCCTTCCTTAATACATCTAAACTCTAGTATGGTCACCATCTTACTTTCCGGATATCAACAGTTAGAAAGAATGGACCTTGTATCAGTTGGACAGCTATGAGGATGAGCAATATGTAATCTTTATATCCATTCAACAAACATACTGTTATTTACAATTATAACACGACACTTCCTATTTCTTAAGGAGTTAAGCAGTTTAGTTTTTATTAAAGGACATCTTTCAATTTGCCACCATATTGAAAAAGGTTGAAGAACAATTTCCAAATTCGATACTAAACCAGACACAGTGCCTAAAAACAAATATTCCAAACTTCATTTTATTGTCTGGATGGTTGAATGTTCACACTTTATATTCAAATACCATAAAAATTGAGATAAAAATGATTTAAGGCAGTTATAAATTGTAACAGGTTCATTTAATCCTTACAACTCTCATTAGTTTCCCCGTTCCGATCTCATGTTGGCCAACACCGAAAATGAAAAATAACACTAACTTTCGATAGTTTACGATATTCGGTTATATCAAAATTGTTCTATATACAGTGTTCTTTTATTGTGTAACTTTAGTAACTAAATTAAAATTAGGAAGAAAATACATTGTTTTCATATTATTTTATAAAATTTTAAGTATTAGCTCTAATTCAGCTATAATCGTACGAAAAATTAAATCTGATTCTGAGGGAGTGTTCAGTGCAATAATAATGATAGTGGTAAGGGTTAAAATTTGTCCATTCATACTTAATAGTTCCGAAATTATTACAAAATTAGTCAAAATGAATTTTGTGGTTAACAAGACATGAGTATAAATAAAAATCTGGGACTAGTATTCCAATATGATCACAATACTTTCCTTGTATGTAACTCTTTAGTTCAGAAGATAAAATTGTTATCACATAGATTATAGAAATTTGTACTTCCATCCCTTTGGCTGTTGTCAATTTATGGAATGAATTTCTAGGGAAATAAAAGTTTGTTATAGTCTAGATTGATAACCTAATTGTAATATTGTTCTATGAGCTATTCAGGAACACTAAAAACAGCAAATCCATGTGTTAGATTGGGAAAGGAGGCAAATGATAGCTTTGAAATTGATTTTTTCAGTAAACATGAGATAATCTTTTATATTAATAGTGATGAAATTGTTTTTATTGTTAAAAGAAGTTATAGTAAAAAACAAATGGTTAGATGGTTTATAGAGTTGTTCACTCCACGCATTTCAACCACAAAAGTTAGTTTGTTCCTGTAGTGCCTAGTTATCTATTCTACTGATATATTGTGTGTAATAGTTAAAAAAAAATTGGTGTTGTTAAATAAATACACAATCTAGAGTGCCATTGTTTACATTTTTCTCAGATACGTTAGGTTTTTTGTTATTTTTATTAGGCTTTTGTTAGAATTTAAACAACTATTTTAAGTATAATCTTCTCTCATTCATCTTAATATCTTCTTCATTTATTGGTATGTTTCAGAGAAATTCCTTTACCAAACCAAAACTTGTACTGAAAAGTGCACAGGAAGAATTACTGTGAAAGTCCCACAAAGTTAGGAATAAGCAGAAGATAGTATTAAAAATAGTTATTTTTAATTTACACAGTATTTATATATGATTGTCTTTACTAGATCTTTTATTATGTCAATGCTGTAATAGACTAAAGTTTTTGTTAATATACACTCAATTAGAAAAATTAAGAGATGCACTAACTGTAAAGTGTGGATTTGTTAACTATGCTACTCATATGTCTGTGCCATTATTATTTCACAATTATTCTTTTAATATTAAGTAAACCATCACATTTGTTACCCAAGTTAAAAATGTGAATTCAAAATATTAAATCTCAGACATTTCTGGAATCATTTTAAAGTAAAAATAAAAAATTAAGTTATTCACAAATGATGCCAAATGTGTAATATTAAACACAAAGTCAAAACACCTGTTTCCAAAAGTTCTAAAACTGTACTATTTACTATTTCAAGATTAAAAAAAAATCAAGTCTTAATAAAATAGCCATAACATTTATCAAAATTCTAGATTTGCGCTGAAATCATGCAGTGTTTTTTCATATTAACTTTTCATCAACAGATGGCCAGTTGTGTCCAAGATGTATTAAGTTAACAAGTTATGTAAAAATTTACCATTTAAGAATCTTAAAACTATGTTTGATTGATTTAAAGGTATGAAATTAACCAAAACTTGTACTTTGAATATATGAAATTAAACTTTTATAAAAAACAATCGAGTTGTGGCATGAATTTATAAATAAACTAGGCCTTATGAAATCATGGCAGTTCAGAATAACTGTACAAGAAAATAAATGGTCAACAGTATAAATGGCACATAATGAATTTGGAAAAGGTGATAATGAAATAGATATAGTTCTTCCTCATTTATGGAGATCATATACGAATTTACTCATACAAGCAAATTCATAAATTTTCGACTGCTAGAGCATTTACTTTTGTTTTGGTTGAATTTGGTCCCTTATCTATTTCTGATAGTAAATCATGTAAAATTGAAGGGAAAATATAAAATGAGCAAAATTAGGTGAGTCACTTTTGACATATAGGTAAGAAGTTATTAGCAAAAAACAAGATTTTACAAGACTGCTATTTTGTAGTAGGCTGAACCATTTTTAATATTCTCAGTGATTTGAAAGGAAGGAATTTTTAATCTAAAGTATCATTTTATTTTCCAAAATTGGAGAGATTATTATTTTTCTTATTACACAGCTTTACTTTTCATTATTCTTAACAAGCTGAATATACTCTCAGATTAATGTTTGACGGAATACATTATTATTTCTGTATAAAGCCCAATGGTTAGGCATGGATTCAGGAGTTTAAATCATTGCTGGATATAAAATCTAAACCATTTACAGTATATTCTCTAACTGGGTCCTGGCTTCCCAAGTGCATCGAAGGAAGGAAGCTTTATTTTTAGTAAGAGTTTTTGATTTTTAATCTAATAAAATTTTCTGGCTCATCAATTTACTTGTGTAGTTCGCAATTATTTTAATATTTCATTAAAATAGTGATTATTAAAATAACAGCTTCACCAAGCATTAATTGCTTACATATGCAACCTCCTACATAAAGTAAGAGTTTGTCGATACAATCCCCTTGCCATACGAAGGCTATAACTACAAAACTAACATTCTCAACATTTTGATGGATTCTGGTTCTTTATTTTACTCTGTACGTGATTCTATTAGAGTTAAAAAACAAAACTAACATTCTCCATTATCTTTGTCTGCAAAACTATCATTCTCCATTTCAGCCAATAGGAAGCTATTTAATCACTCATGTGACATATAACACATGACTGTATTAATTTCAAATGTTGTAGTTTTGCTTTCAGTGAAACAGTCTTAATGTTTAGTTGGTGTTAAATAATGGATTTAAAATGCTTTAATCATGGACTTGCTTGTGAAACCTACTGATAAGAATAAGGGAGAAAAGCCTAAGAAGAAAGTCTGAACGGCAAACGCTTGAAAAAGAGCTGTAGCTAAAAAGAAACGATAACCTACAAAACTACTTGTATAACCTCACTTTTAACTGATTTTAACTAAGAAAATAACATATTTTAAGGAAATATTGCTTCAAAATGCTGAAACATTTAACTGGTTAAAAATGTATATATATATATATTAAAATGGTCAGGCCTAACTTACACATTTTTGTAATCTTAAGTTTAGCCTCGGTCTATGCTATAGCGACAACACAATAAGTACAGTGTTGTTTTTGAACAAAGTTATGGACCGTGCTATGTTAAAAGTGTTATTTTTTGGACAGAACAAGGAGGAAAATACGAAGAAATTTATTAATAGTCTGCGAAACACACTACTGCATTAAAAGGACTGGACGAAAAATTTGCAACCAAACTCAAATATAAGAAAGCTTTGACTCAGAAGTATTTGTAAGTGAGGAAAAAGTTTTACCGATGTAAATTTAGTTACTATCATCAAAGGTAACAACAGTATTGAAAAAAAATATATAAAAAATATGTAGATTCCTTTCACCTGTAGAAACATTATGGGGATGACTGGCGAATACATGACAAATTAGATTTTTTCAAACATGTATTGGATGTACCAGAAGTTAAAGTAAATGTTGACAATGAAGAGGTTGTCAACCAGTCCAGGAATTGCTTGCTTTTCTAATTAAAAAAAACTTTAAATGGACATCTCATGAGCTCAACAATTTCTTTTGTAAATAAATGATAACTTGTAAACTTGCAATAAAACTAAAATGCTTTGATTTATAAAATTTTGTACTTTATCTCTTTAATAGTCATTACAACTTTAATTTTGATTACTGTTTCCTTGTCTTTAAAGACCTACAGTGTTTGGTGTCAAAAGTAACATTCTCCTAGTCACTTAAGCGCAAAAGTAACATTCTCCAAATTTAGATTGCAAAACTCACATTCTCCAAATTTAAAGTCAATTTTCATTAAATAAATTGGCTGATTGTTCCAGAAACCAAAAGTAAATCAAATTGTTTGAATACAATCTACAAGAAAATACCATTATAAACTAAGTTTGCTTATTTTTAATGCCAGTAGTTTTTTGTGGTTTTCCTAAAATGTTAAAAAGTGGAGAATGTTAGTTTTGCAATTTAAATTAAATTGCAAAAATATAGAAGATTGCTATAATTATGCATGTACTAACATGTAATACTAATAAAATCAAAATATATTTATGTTTCAAAACAACAAATTCAATTTAAGTTCCAAATGGTTTTTTAATACAAATTGTTAAAAAAGTGTAGTTTTTATTTATTTATTTTATACAAAATTTAACCCTTACAGACTGTGGGAATGTTATATTTACTAGCAACATCAACACTACACAGTTTATGATTTTAGACTTTTCATAGTGTAAATCCAATAAATGAAAAATATTACTTATAATAATATTATTGTATATCAAATTAAAGGAGATTGTACAGAAAATAGTATTAATAAATGAAATAAACACTCTTATTTCCACAATATATTTATTTAAAAAAGATCATGTTTAAACATTATACTCAGTTAATAACTACATAATCTCAAGAGAACAATCTTGTGAACTTAAAAAGAGCCCGAATTGAAAACAAAGAATTAGTATGAGGCTTAAAAGGATCTGGTGAGATGATGTAAAACCTTTGGAGAATAACTTTTAGACAATTCAGATAAAATTACATATAAAAACAAATTTCTTGTTTTAATTATAAACATTTTTGGATTAAAATACAATAGTACAGTATTAAAGAAAATTAAGGGTTACGTTCAAAACTTTTGGGAAAATATATCGTTTGCAGGACTTATAAATGGCCTTTTAACTCTCCTTGTGGTGTTAAATCAGAGTTGAAAGGCTCGAATCCCCCATTTCTCTAAGGGTTAAAACCTTGTTAAATTCTTCTATTTTTTTTTTTTTTTTAGTTCCGAACATTTTAAAAACATTTGAGTATGAAAAGTTTAAAGATCTAATAGATCATTGTCCTTAAAACTAAAATATTCAAACAGCCTTGTATCACTTCCTTTGGAACAGTCTATCATGTTTCAAACTTACAATATAAGACCGGAGAAAGTATAAATTTCATCAGCTTTGAAATTTATATTGTGCTAATTGTCTGTGAGTTTTCATATTTATTGTACTTATTTCTTTCAATAGCATGTTTACTTACACTTTAGATTAAGATATCGACTTTCATTTTATGTCAAGATTATTATCAATAATAATTTATTCTTTATATTATAAAATGAATATAGTTTTGCACAGAAACAAGTTAAAAATGAAGGTGGCACATTGGACCTAATTTTAACTTGGACAAAATTCTTTTTTAGTTTTGTTATAATCTGATATTTAGTGGAAACAACTGAATCCATTGTACAAAGTTGCTAATCCAGAAGGAAATGGACAATAATTTTAATAGTGTGAAATACTTGATTGAACATTAATGCTGTTAACAAATAAAATTAACTTGATATTGATAAAATTTAAATTAAACTTGAACACATTTATTGATAGTAATGCATGAGATACAATAATCAACTATAATTCAGGCATCATTAAAGATGACGACATTGTCGCTGAAAAGTGTTTGATTTAATAAACATATCTGTAAGAAATTGTGTATAAGTTTAATTTTAATTTTGAAACTTTTAAAGTCAAGCTCAATATTTATTTATTGACATTGGTAAGTAATAATTTAACTTAATTTTAGTACAGGTACAAAAGATATATTCTGTGCATTTATACTTAAGGTATACTGTACTGCATGGAAGAGACAAATTGTATCACAACGAAATCTCGTTATAAATAATGCAATCGTGTTGAAAAGTTTTTGTGTCAAAAAAGTACTGATTCTGATATATAAGTTGCATAAAGTCGAAATGTAGTAAGACAAGAGAGACAGTATTAACTTTTTAAGATGAAAATAACAATTATACAAAGAAATAAATATTTACTTTGAGAAGATAAATGAACAAGTAATCTCAGCTGATGAAATTATTAATTTCTCTTTACCCATTATTATAGAGAATATATGGATTATTCATTTACTGTGCGACTCTACTCCTTTTCTTGATATCTTCATGGATCATGGAGGCGCTGTGGTATAGTTTGAGCAAATCCAATGCCTCTTGAGCCTGTCTTTTGTCACTTAACATTCGGCCACTGGCTTCTTTAAGCTGATCCAGGAACAGCCTGTGAAACACAACAACTGTGTGCCAAATTAATTGATGTAGAACCAAACATAAACGTACTATATATGAAGATGATTATAGCTTTATTAAACAGGAAAGAGAGCATAGGATAGGCGAGGAAACAAAAATGATGTAAAGGGTGTTCAAGACAAAAATATATATTTACACAGTTATGTTTCAAGAAGTTTCCTACGTTGGGTTTGTATATGGAGAAACTATCGTATAGAAACATTACGATAAAATTGTTCTTTAAATGAGGAGGTCGTTCCAACAAAGTTATATGTAAGACTAGGAGACCAAAATATTTAATTCTAGAATAAATTAGTTGGGATTTCAAACTGAGAAATGTGATGTAACATGAAGTACAGGAAATATCTCTAATACAAAGTTTAACATACTAAATTCAATTAATCAATAGAAACAGACACACAATAATTACTTTATTGTAACCATTAGATTATTTTCAATAACACCTAATTTATTTTGTTTTTTGTTATATAATTTTTAATAAAATTAGTCATTGTTAATTTTTAAAATTACTCACGATCTATAATTTTAATTGTGATTTAGTACATTGGCTTCAGTTATTAACTTCCATATTTCACTATAACTTGATCGAAATGGGTATAAATGTGTTTTGATAAAATCTTTAATGACAGTATTACAGCTATAGATATTACATCACATCTATCAAGTGACTTTGTTGTTTGTGTGACTTATGATGCGTTTTGCAACATATGTTTCATCATGAGATGCATAAAAACATTAAATGTGTGAACACAACATATAACACACAACATTTAATAAACAACATTATACTTCCGTTCTCTAGTGGTCAGCCACCAGACAACGTGAATAATAATATTGAATATATTGTGCATTATGTGTTTTATGTTGTGTTGTGATGTGAACACTTTAAATGTTTTTACACATTTGATGATGAAACATGTTTTGATATGTGTCAAACAATGAAGTCAAACAAAAGATAAACGGTAATATCTACAGTTATTTTTACTTGCGAATTGGTACTATAACAATGTGTAATATAGGCTCTTTCAGGGGTTTTTTACTAATAACTTTCAAAATCAGAATTTTTGGATGGGTAGAGTCCAATTTGTTTTGTTAGAATCTTTATGGATAAATTTGATCAAAATTCTTGGTCAATTTAAAGAAATGTGTCTTTATTTTATAGTAGAGCACCTTTAAATCTTAGGTTACTGTGATTATATTTTATATGCACATTTAGCCTACAAAACCCTATTAATTTGAAATAAATCAAAATAAATGTCTGTAAAATCAGTGGTGACATATGAACAATGTAAACACATACTGTATAAATAACTCTTTATATGCAGGGAATACTAAACAGATATTTTCATGAAAATGTGAAAATTTATATTGTTCACCATAATGCATTTCATCTCTAAATTTAGACTGAGAATAAGCATTAGTGAGTAAAGTAGTAGACTGCCATGAATGACAGGTCTGCCTCTAATCACGGTTTTGGACAGACTCTCTGTTCTCAGCTCTGGAGCAAGTGCATCCTCAAAACGTCCCCTGCTTCTTTTCTAAAATATGACTGGTGCATTTCCCAATATACCATGTTCAGTGTATAAAGAGCCTTGTTGTACTTTCTTGTTAGAATATGTGGATGTATATTTAAATTGCATTGAGTTAATATGTAATATTAGTCTTATATAAGGTGTTTAATCTTACACACTTTACATCTTTCTATAAGGTGTAGGGTCAAATGTTTACCTGTCACATAATATATACTTGTATAATACATTCTTTGGCCAGTCATTAGTGCTAAAGCAAAAATCAATCTCATATCTATCCATATTTGATGCTAAGGATAGAAATGAAGTTAAGCAAACAATTTGTCTTCCTGAAAAACAAAAGACGAGACAGTGGAGATACACATAAATTGTAAATTTTTTATTTGTAAATTCTTAAAAAGAACCCCGAAAGTTTGTACCCAAAATTAACTCAAATTATTTTACTTAATATGTTGGGTGGAAAACAAAACTATTTGTTGTGAATATATAATATAAGAGTTTTTATATGACTTATGAATCAATATTATCTAACTTGTAGGAGTTGCCGAATATTGATTTTTATAATTCATATTTCATTAATTATGACGAGTCGATAGATAGTATTTAGATGTCCAGCCCCATCATTAAAATTAATCCTTAAAGAGGTCTACTAAATCTAATAACGGACATTGGTACTTTTCTAACATTAACTATGAAAAGACGATGTTAGAAAATTAGAAAAGTAGTTCAAGGTTATTGAGTAGAAACTGACTTCACACTTATCATTGTCTTCATGATCCGTAATTAGCTCTCTATATATTATATTTGTGGTGTTTATTCACACTTGCTCAAGTTTTGAAACATGAATGTTAGTAAATATTCGAATGTAAAAATTTCTAGAAAGATCAAGGTTCAAAAATAAATTTTTGCAACATTGTTAATTTTATTCTAGCTTTTAGGTTAGAATTGGTAATATAAGTATATATACACAATTATTATTTATAAAACATTTTGGCTTAATTTAGTGTATCCACATGAGATTTAGTCAAAAGATGTGGATAGATTTAAAATTTAGACATTATTTATTGGACGTTTCTGAATAGGTTTCTGTATGGAAACATAAGGATCTGTAATACCAAATTCAAAGTCTCTATCTTAAATTATTTAATATGTGATTAGTATCATAATTACGTACAGACAGCAATAACAACTGTCATAAACAGGTTGAAAACTTTTTCTATTAAGTTATAAAAAGTAGGCAGCTAAACGGTTTTTAAATTGATTTCCATAGTTTTTTAAAACATTCCAAAGGCCATCTCTAGTTTAAATAATAATAATCAGTGAAATCAACAACAAAGAACTCTCTCTTTTAATGTAAGTGTCCTAAATAGCTAACTGTTAAGACATGTAGTAACAAAGAACATAATGTCACAAAATTCATCAACAATAAATAAAGTAGCAACTGTACAAGGAAAACATTAAAGTTGGAGTAAAGTATTACATTTATAACAGAATAAACAAACACTACATTAAAATTGCATATACTTTCTCATATACCTATATACAAAAACTAATGCCTATGCAATTAAGATCTCCTCATTAATACCAATTTGCAGGTACAGTACTACCTCGTTTATCCGGACCTCATTCAACCGGATGTCCGGATTATCCGGATCGATCCGGAACAAAAAATAAAAAAATTGATCAAGAATAAAACAAAGCAAAAGCTTAAAGTTTCAAAATATTTTAATGATTACTGTATCTTGAATAATATTTTAAATAATATTTATAATATTTTGAAACTTTAAGCTTTTGCTTTATTTTATCCTTGAATATGGAGTTTCAACAAGAAATATCTGCTATTACATTATTGTTGATAAAAACGTGATTTCCTCAACACTACAGTGTCGCCTCGAGGTATTAGGGCGGGTTGTTGATGCACTGGGAAGAGAAAGTGGAGGAGCAATGACCTCTGCATCACCATCCCCCTACCCCGATGCGGCATGACAGTGACCTTGTCTATTGTCTATGCTGGCGGGTAGTCTATCACGTGCTAGCGACCGGAATACATCATTACCATGTCGTGCTGTGCCGTGTTTAGTTTCTTTACATTTTTGATCGGATACGGTTAATAGTATTATCAGGGTGTCTAGCGACCGGGAAAATCAGGAAAAGTCAGGGAATTCGAATTTTCTGGAAAAGTCAGGAAAATGTCAGGGAATTTTTTAAAAAACCGGGATAAAAAATAAAGAATGCCTGATATTTTAGAAAGTGTAATACAATGACGATGCCTGTAACGGTCCTTAAAGAAAATGTACAACTATGAAATAAATACAAACCAGGTGCATGTTTACAACGCATCATAAACCATCATGTCATTTTTACAACTTTATTGTTGTCGGGTTGCTAAGACTCAAGGGTGTAAATCAGTAAATGTGAACATTTTGTCACATCTTAAAGCCGTGCCGCCAGCTTTGGGAACCCCCGTTCTTTTTTTTTGGCAGTTGGCACATCACATCCCCAGTCGGGAGTATCGAGGACATGAATGAAAATCGGCATAGTATTTAGAGGTGGGCGTTGTTACTGCTATTTATTTATATTCGTGTGTTAGCGTTTGTGCGTGGAAATGGCGATGAAACGAAAACGTAATGTGCTTACAATGGCCCAAAAGTTAGACGCATTGAATCGTATAGACAGGGCCGCATTGAAACGTCACACCAAATTAAAACAGAGGAAGATAAATGACTTTTTTGTAAATAACAACTAAACCCTGTGTAAATTAAAAGCATGTGTAAATATTTCAGGTATGTAAATAAAATGTTTTTCGTCATTTACAGTACATTGTGTAATTTCGTGTATTGTGTAAATTGAATGACTGTGTAAATATTGTGTTTTTTCATGACTTATAAATGGTAAGTTATCATTTTATATTTTGTTTTATTCATCTTTCTATAATTTCGGATTATCCGGATTTTTGATTAACCGGATCACTTCCGGTCCCAATTAGTCCGGATAAACGAGGTTGTACTGTACTCAGCAGGTTTTTAATTAGGTTTATTTCCAATATATATTTTTTTACATATAGCTTGGAAGATTAGTTTGTTTTATAAACCTTCATCTTTTATTATAAAAATTTAATAAAAATTGCTTTGCCTGGCTTAGAAAAATTATATATTCTAAGTCATCATCCACAGTAAATTTTCAATTTTTGGCCAGCAACCCCAAATTGACATTTTTTAGAAATTGTGACTACTTGATTTGTTTGACTATAAAGACTATATTTGAGCAAAATTCGACCAAATACAAATATACCATATAATGTTAACGAGCATAAGAAACTGTAGCGAATCTCAAAATCGCTAAACAAGTAGCGATTTAAAATATCGTCTAAAATTAAACTAAACCTAAACGGTTAGGCAAATTTCGTGACTTTGCTGTTGGGTTGAGAAATCTAACCCTATAAATTGAAGGGAACTGCAGATCAATGTTCGCCCACCCGAGCATGAGTAAATTGTCAGCAGATGTTGGAGTTGAACCTTGATCTGTTCTAAAAAGTTCCTTTTAAAATCAGGCTTATCTACTTTCTACCTCGCATTGAGAGAGAGAAAAAGTTTGTTAGTTGTTTGAGGAAAACATGCAGTTAGAGAAGCAAAATTTATATTTTTCAGAAAACAAAGTTTAAAATGTTTGTATTTAATAAAATGTTTTTTTTTTTTTTTAAGCAAGTTAAACAAGCTAAAAATGAAGGTGGCACATTAGAGCTAATTTTAACTTGGACAAAATTCTTTTTTAGTTTTGTTATAATCTGATATTTAGTGGAAACAACTAAAGCCATTGCACAAGTTGCTAATCCAGAAGGCTATGGAAAATTATTTTAATAGTGTGAAATACTTGATTGAACATTAATGTTGTTGAACTTGATATTGATCAAATTAAAATTAAACTTAAATAATAGTTTAAATTGAACTTTCATCAAAAATTTTCTTACATAATCTTGTATTATATTAGTGGACAAAATATATGTTCCAAATGCTATAGTTAAAATTGAATTTTAATAAACTTTCTTACTTAATCTTGTTCAGCACAAATAGAACAAAATTTTTATTTCTTTAAAAATGTCATAACTAATATTGAATTTGTAACTGCAGAATTGCCATAAAATAATAGAACTATTCTCAGTTCTAAGATATTCTATCTATATATATATATATATATATATATATATATATATATTACATGTTTTAAGATATTGTGCTAGTTAATAAGAATTTGAACAATGTATGTAAACTCTAAAACTCCTATTTAGCTTGTTTTTTTAAAATTTTCGATACTTGCCTACGTGTAAAAAGGGTCAAGGTTGTAAATTTTGATTAAAGGCTATCTCTCTTTTTTCTAGGTCGACCAATGGACTGTATGAGGATTCTGCACGGATTAAATACATTCCTGCAAAAATCTTTGTTTGATTTCATGTTGTGTGAGGTACAGTTGGAGTGTTTTAGCCGACTCTGTCCGACATTAATAATTTCTCCTTTTATCACTGCAGGTCGATATACCCAATATATAAATGGGTTACAAGTTTGTGAGTCACTTGCATTGTATTTGATTGTTAAATATATATAATAAACTTGATTAAATTTTTGAGTTGGCTTTCTTCTCCCTCAACATTTAATTTTTGATAAATTTGTATTAGATATTTTGTTAAAATTGTTATATAAAATTTTGGTTAGTAGAAACAGTGAACATGGACTTTTCCTTCATTCCGAACCCCAGTATAGGCTAATAAAACAAAGAATATAGATAATAAGCAAAAAATAATCAAGAAGGTTAGTAACAATATTTATGCAGTAGAACTAAAGCAAAGAAATAGTTTTAAGCGCAATGGCCACCACTAAACTAGTAACTAGAAAATTAACTGGAAATAGACTCACTAGATCCATACAATACACTCCGGAAACAAGTGGATTAATACCCCCCCCCCCCCTCAATGAGGATGATGTCTTAGTCACTGAAACGTTTTGAACTTATATTCCTCAAATAAAGTGGTTTTTTGGAAAACTGTGTTTACATTCATTTGGTTATTGAAGTTTCCACCACAGGTGTAGAAAATTATTACAGTTATAGAAAATAATAGTTCGTAAAGTGCTGAAAATAAATCCCTGGATTTCGTCTGTGAAAACATTAAAAATATTCCCGGTTCAGAACATCAGAATAGTAGAAAGTTGTTGAGAAGTTCATGTAAGAAGATAAATTAGACATCATTCTGCGGGAATCCAATGGGAATGTCCAAGCTTACCAGAGAGTTTGGCCAAGTGTGGTCTCAATTAGGCAAACTATCTAAACTTATAATTTGTTTTTATGTTTCTCCTTCTTGGTCATAAAGTATTTGTTAACATGATTATACTGAGTTCTTTTTTTTAGTTCATTTTGCCAATAATCCTTGTCTAATTTATATAGGCTACTAACAATATAGTAAGTAATCATATGTCACTCATATTGTTTAGCTTATACAAGTAAATTTGTATTTGCATATATACAAATGCTTGTTAATTAAGCTATATTCTGAATTAAGATATGATTTTGGAAGAGTAATAAATTTAAAACGTTTGACCTTACCGCGATGTTTAAAACCATGATGTTCTTGGGTAATTCTGCTACAAACATGTCTAACAATAGGATTTTTAAAACCAGTCAACAATAATAATTTGCAGATCAGTCTAAAGTTAGAGACATCATAGATATAAAGGAAAACAGCTGTAGTTACAGAGTTATTCATTGGCCTGCGTATTGGCTTATATAATTAGTAAAGCAACAGAATTGTTTGTTTCTTTCATGTTGGTATTGATTAATTAATTTTTTTTAGTTCGGTCATAAATTGCAAAGGAAAAGGAAAATAATTTAACAACATTAGATATTATGAAGATTAAGAAAAATTTGGGACATAGTTTTCACATTTCAGTCAAAGAGTGTGGACTGGAAAATCAAAAGTTGTACTAATAAAGTAGTTTACATTTTTCAAACTGTATGAGAAGACCTTATTCAACTTTGTAATTGAGATGTTTCTGCAAACATCAAATACAAGAGCTACATAGTGTTTCTCTTCCAATAGTAATAATGGTTACTGAGGTTATTCCAACATCAGAAGAACTCCCTAATAGTTTTTGATGTTACTTGCTTCATGAAGTTAAAACTTGTTTGCTGGAAGAATTTTTATTGGTGCTTAAGGTCTATTTTTATGCCTATATGTATGATGAGGAACATAATAACCAAGAGAAGAAAGATCCGAGGTTAACCTCTTCATAAAAGGAACCTCACCATACCAAACACAAGTCTTAGACTTCTCGATTAAATAGAACCATCTGCTGGATATAAACAATGTCTTTGAATGCAAGAGGATTCAACCATTGCATCATAGTTCAGGCAGTTGACATCAGCAATGATAATAGTTAATTCAAACTTATTTTTATTACTGTTCTTTATATTTAATAACCTGAGAGATCGAAAGTTTTTTTAATATTTTTTTTTTTTACATTCTGTGCACACATGTATGAAAGCTTGAAAATGGCCACAAAAACTAACATAGATTTTAATTTTAATCTCGTGTATGTCCAATTGGAAACATATAGAAAGTGAAAAAAAAATTTCTATATAGTGGCTAGTTTACATACATGCCTTTTGAGAAATTTAACTTATACACAATAAAATACGAAACATTTACAGGATTTAATTTAAACTATGGTACCAACCCCAACTCTATAAGTTAATAATAGTTATCCATAGGTTAGCCTTTCTTAATAAAGAATAGATCTCACCAATAACTTTCTATGTCCTTGGTTTCAAGGATAAACACATCTTAACTAAGAATGCTTTGTATTATTTAGTCTCAAAAACGACAAAGCATTGATTTTTGTATGATACTAGTATTAGAGATCACTCACTGTTCTAATCTGAAATCTACTGAAGATCAGCAATTATTACAAAGCCTATTTACACTTCAAAACTACACATGAAGTAAATTTGACATTACTCAGTACTTTAGCAGCCTGGGTAACCTCAAAATCTCTAAATAGCAAACATAATTTCTTACCTGTCAGGTATAATGTCTGTAAGGCTTTCTGGATCCATATCTGACAAGAGTTCTAACTCGCAACCACCAAGGAGCGAAACATGGCCAATATCTCCATGAAGTCTTGTAAGCAGACCACTGATGCCTCTTCCTCCATCAACTTCATCGCCTGATCTGCAACAATTGTTCAACTAAATGTTCAAATTTACAGGAGTTGTTATTCATATAAAAAGAAAAACTGTAGTCACCAATATATGCATTAGTATCACATACAGAAGAAGGTCCAAAATAAAAATATTCACCAAGATTCAAAGATAACCTAGACAATGGTAATGTACTTTTTGAGCAGCTATAATTCAGACTCAGTTAATATGTTAACATTTTACACATACTTAATGTGTCGCCAGAATTCAGAGACACTTTTATTTTATATGGATCAGAATTTAAAGTTCTGCTGGGGATAGTGCATATAGAAGAATCAGTTTTAATATTTCAATTTTTCCATTTGATATATAAAATATGAGATAAATTGATTTACATTGTTTTGTTTAAACCATGAAACCAGATTGAAGTTACCTTATCAAAAGAGATTGCAACTAAGTAGAATTACTTTACCAACCTATTTTGTATGCTGACAAGTGAATGTAATGAAATACACAGATTTATATTAAATTAACTGATAAGCAATATTAAGTATAGTAAGGTTTTAAGATAGTTTTAAGACTGTAAAGAAATGTGAAATGTAAAATAATAGATTTTTATAACGAGCTCTTTCCTCTGCCCCTTTTTAAATGTAGTTGTTTGGTACCATGTGGTTTGTGCACTTATTTTTTTATTGTTCTACTAAGGGTTAATCTAGATTGCACAATTATTTGTTTATTGTTTGTATGATCGTGTATGTGTATGTAAATGGTTTAATTAATTAGTTTTTTCTATTTTATTAACTCTTCAAAAATGTTAACATTTGCCCAAAAAGTGGAAATGTTTTGCATCTGATGATGAGATTATTTATCTTGAAAGTATAACATTCAGAAAAATATCTTTATCTATTGATATTGCTGTATTGAGTAACTAAATAGCAGAAGTCTAATACAAGCAAAAATGGTTAAAGCTGAAGTTACAAATTCTAGTCGGGTTGTATTTTGTTCCCTTATTACTTAATTTAATTCCTATCTTCGTAATCCTTTAAAAAAAATTTTAATATTGAAACAAAATTAATAAGGTAAGAATACTTTACTGAATTTTCATTTGCTGTACAATCTAATTTAAAATATCATTGTCACTGATAAATTAAATGATCTTTCTATCTACTAGGGTAATACCAAAAGTAACGTCTCTAAAACATTGGGGACGAAGAGAAACTGTTCATGCGGCTGTTGGCCACACTGTTGCGATTGTTGGTTCCCCCACTCCTAAGCAAGCATATTCACACCTTGATGGGGCACTCAATCTTGACTTGGCAGCCGTTGATAATGGAGCTCCCGTTGGACGCTTCCGCCAAGTGCGGTGAGTAAAATTAATCACTAATGGATGTCAAAAACGTATGCAAATGGTGTAGAGAGTCAATTTCAGTCAAGACAGTCTCAAAGGTTGAGGGTTGCATGCGTGAAGATCGACGGATCACTCTGGATAATCTTTGTGTTTTGGTTGCTGAGGTTTTCCAAAACACTATTAACAGGATTTTAACGGAAAATTAGAAGTATCGGTAGGTGTGTGAAGGATGGTTACCATGAATGCTGACGGAAAATCATAAATGGTAACGAGTTGTTTCTTCTCCTGAATTTCTTTGCTACAATACCAATGAAACGGACAACTTTTTGGACTCAATTGTCATGGGTGACGAAACCTGGGCGTTTCACTTTACACCTGAGACCAAACAACAATCACGCAAGTGGCAGTATCCCTCTTCGCCCAAACTGTAAAAATTCAAACAAACACAGTCTGCCGGTAAAGTTAACTGTGTTTTGGGATCAAAAGAAGATATTGTTGGTCGACTTTATGCCTGCTGGGACCACAATAAACACTGACAGGTACTGTAAAAGACTATAAAAACTCAGACGGGTAATTCAGAACCGGAGAAGAGGAATGTTGAGCAAGGGTGTAAGCATTCTCCATGTCAAAGATCTCCCACAAGTTACCTATCAAACCGTCGCTCTCCTGCAACAGTTTAAATGGAACACTATCACACACCCACCCTATAATCCGGACTTGGCACCCAGTACCACCTGTTGAAACAAAATTTGGCTAGAAGGCAATTCAGCTCTGAAAAAGATGTGAAAGATGAGGTTCAACGCTTTCTCAAGGACATGGGCATGCAAAAACTGCCACAGCGTCTACAAAAATGCATTGACCGAAGTGGAAATTATGTAGAAAAATAGATAAATGTTCAACCTTTAAAATTATATAAATATTATAGGAAATAAACAGATTTTTGTATTTCTAAAAAAATAAGACCTTGTTTTTGGGAATACCCCAAAAGTACATACCTCCTAAAATCATCCTAAAGTTTAGATTTGATTGTCAAGATTGAAGCACTACACTTACTACACTACACTAATGGAAGCAGTTAAGGTAAAAACAAACATCCCTTTCTGGTTATTTAAATCCCCCCCCCCATAAAGTTGGTTTAAAAAGTTAAGTAAAAAAAAAATAAACTGAAATAACCGATGTTTAATTTCCATGAAAATTGTTAAATACATCAGTTTTCAAAACAACTAAAATAAAATAAAAATAAGTTCTGTTGATAAAATATATGATTTTCATTTTGAGGCCCAATTAATTGATTGTGCTATACATGATAGTACCATACATGGAGAGAGACATATATGCCATAATTTATATTAGATCAAACCAAAACAGCAAGGACATACCTGTGTTTCCTACCAGGTAGAGCCCATTTCTCATTTTGACCCAACAACATTAGACTTGTGTTTCTTTCCAATGTAATGAAATATTCCTCTTCGTCCACTTCGGTTCCATCTTGTTCTAATACTACTTTCACTCCTCCCATCATTCCAAGTTTTTCTTTTGCTGAAAAAAAAAAAAATTGAACAAAATGTCTAGCACTGTACATTTTTAGTCGATAACAATACTGTAAGTAGCTGAAGGAACAGTAGCGGAAGAAATTTGTTTCCTATTGGCTGCAGTTACTTAACCTAAAAATAACATTTTACTGAGCAGTATTTAAGATTGTGTCAGCTTAATAAGGTTTTAAATGTTATGAAGTGACATTAAATTAAAAAAACAAACAATTAAAAAAAAAAAAATTCAATATTACTAAGCTTTGTATTTTTAATATAAAGACATCATAATTGAAAAAGAAAATATGTTTTATACAATAATTTTGAGGTAATATATCAAACATTTCTTAAATTTATATGTTACCAATATGTTCATTATTAAATAAAGATTACCTGGCTACATGGTGTTCATAATAAAGGATAAAATAAAGCAAAAGATTAAAGTTTCAAAAAAATTTAATAATATAAATGAGCTACAATTGTTTCGCCTTGCGGCATCATCGGGCAACTGATAATAAACAGGTATAGACAACTATTTAAATTAACATACCTTATTTGAAGTTGATAGTAGTTCCTTATATTATATTAATTGCTTATATTATTTAATTGCTACATGTTTCGCTGCCATAGGCAGCATCATCAGGCCAGCTAATAACATAAACACAATGTTCACACACATATCACAAAAACATATAAAATTCTTGGTCTAACACAAATCATCATGCAGAACCGGCACTCGTTAAAAGTTAAAAATTGTTTTAGTTCCTCACAGTATATTGGCCACATGTTCACTGAGTGAGTTAGAATGGGACACTCTACTATTTAAACATACACAAGTAACAGGAAACTGAAATACAATAGAGAAAATGGGAAAGGTAGGGGGATGACCTAGCAGGTAGATAAAGGTTAATGAACTATGTTACGGATGGGTTCCGTAAATCATTTTGTTTTTTATTGAATAATTTGTTGGAAGTTTATTTTGTTGAATACAATGATAAAGAAGCATTGTCAAAGACTATGATTGACCTCTCTATTAAATTTGTTGTAAGCTTTTTGAAATTTTCTGAATTCATTTGCCCATGATTGTCACCAGATGTTTTTCTTGCTTTCAAAATCAAGAAGGCATTTTTAACAAACCCACTTGTTCTACAAACGTGAACTAAAACAACTGATTTGATGAACTTCTGTACCTCCCACCATATACATCACTTACTCTGCTAACGTTTGTTAACAGTCAATGTCAGGTCATTCAATGAAGATCTTATGGTTTGATCCATACTTGAATCCCATATGTTCAATAAACACTCCAAGCAAAAGTAATTTTTTGTTTAATTGCAGTGAAGCAATTTTGCGAAGTTTGGTACTCTTTTTTTGGGCTGCATAAAAATGTTGTACCATATCTCTAATAATACGGCAATTATATGCATCAAAATTAACAACCAGCCTTTTTCTCTTTCTTTTCCTGCTTCCCTGTCTTTTTGGTAAGGTAAGAAAATTATTATAATAAAACCCCTGTAGTTTTTCAGGAAAAGATTTAACTAAGTAAATGTGTTACTTGGCCGGTTCCATTTCATGTCACATTTTTCTATAACATGTATACTAACCTTCTTAGTTTTACTGTGAATGGTTCTATCTAGTTTATTAGTAGCCGTCTTTACACAGTAAATAGTCACAATAATATAGTATAGGCCTACATTCAATTTACCAATTACAAATAATCTACTAAATCATGCTAGAGAAATTCACTAATTGAGATTAAGAAGTTTAAGCACCAGTGAAATAAATATTTGTATAGTGACTAATATAACTATCATCATCATGTAAATGGTATCATGGAAATTGCTCTTATTCCCAGCATACTTCTCTGCCCCCTTGTTATTGATTTCGTGAACTCATATTAGTACTACATTACAACCTTATAAGTAGGCTAATATTTTGTTAAACAATAACAAAACATGTACATTTTGTAATGTGTTCAACATGGCCACCATAGTATATATATTGATCTAAAAAAGGACTATAACTTTGACCATTAAGTTCAGTATCATTTATTGTCATGTACGAGAGAAAACAGATGTAATTGTGAGATAATAGGTGGTGTTGGAGTGTTAAAATACCTTAGGGTTACTTTGGCTTGTAAAGACAGTTGGAAATACCATGTCAAAGAGCTAAACAGCAAATTATTGACTCGTAACACAAAAAAAAAAATTATCAAATCAATGCTCTTTAGATCAAGAACCGATAGCTCTGAGAAATTGTTCAAACAGTTCGGTATATTGTCTTTCCGTAGAGTATATATCAGGACAGTACTGAAGTTGATATCTAAAAAAAAGTGGGTATGGTCAAATCAACAATGGTCTTTTCATGTAGGAAACAGTACTGCATTTTACCAAAGTCTAGACTGACTTTTGATCAAAAAACCTATTTGTACCATACACCAAGGTTTTTAAATTTCATACCATCAGATATAAAAAAGTTTATAGAAGCAAACATTTATTCTTGAGAAAAATTGATAATTGGTTATTACAGAATGATAAAACTGATGACATCTTCGATTGTTTAATTTAATTGAATAATTAAATCTAAAACAATCTATTGAATGAAGAGAGGAGGGCAGTGTTATTTATATAGCAGGGAAGAAGACTATTATGGGGTAGAACCGAGTTAGTTGAATTAAATAGTGAAATCAATTCTTAAGTTGAGAGAATAGGGTAGGACAGTCTCTTGCTCTTATTTTTGTTGCATTTTATTGAAGGTGAACCCAAATACTAGCTTTGCCAAAGGGGTTGCCAATTTTCCTGTTTTTGTATTCAGTTGGCATAATATAAAGTATTTTGATATGTTATTTAACTAAATAAATTGTACTAATCAATAATAAAAACAAAACATATATATATATATATATATATATATATATATATATATATATATAGTAGGATATAAGGAGATATTATGTCATGTATATATATATTATATACCCGATTGTATCTCTAAAGGAAAAATAAAAATTCAATTCAATATTTATACACACACACACACACACACACTGTGTGTGTGTATAAAAAGTCTGGAACCGGTTGATTGTTAGACAAATGGCTGCAGGTATAAAAAATTAACGGTTGGAAATCAGTATAGATTCAAAAATTCTACGTTTTAAGCACTCATAATTTTCAGCCGCCATATTGATTTTCATCATCTTGAATTTAACTTTTTTAAATTAAATGGAAATGGGGTACTATGATACATTCCTTTTAAGGTGGAATTTTAAGAGGAAATCAATGAAGTTAGTTTTTCGATAAAAATATTCACTCACAATTCACCAGTCATTATCAAAACACTTCAATTAAAAGTGTAGGTATGAAACTGTTATTGCATTAATTAGACAAATAGCTAAAGGTATTAAAGAAAGGTGAAGTAAATTTACAAACAATTGATCTTATATTAATAATAATAATAATAAATTTTGTCATTAGTAAAAATATATCTGATATATAAATTAGAATAAGAATATAGTCAAATATCCACCACCATAAATCTCCTATGTGTAAAACGACTGCTTCAATATTCAGTGCACCGACTGACATTTTTAGAACGTTGCGTACACTACTCTGGTATAAAGTTTTTTTAAAAATATTTCTGGGCCCTCAGCAGCTCACCTGTAGTGAGTACGGACATATCAATCCCAAAAGGTCATAGCTGGATCTACACCATTTATCACAAAGTCTTGGTTTATATCTCTCTCTTTCACCTTTCCTAAGAGGTCTCTCTTTCCAATTCTTGTTCTGTTCTGACCCTAACACATTTAGCATACTCAAGGGCTAAGGGTCTTTATTTTGTACTTTATTCCATTATATTTATACGGCAATGATGATCGAGAGGTTTTTGAATAATAAAAAATCAAGTTCCAAAACATGTTAAAAACAAAGATTCTTTCAAGCATTTCCAGAATTCACTCAGATGATGTCTCATTGTTGCTTTTACTCTGTGGATAACTCCTGAAGTACCATAACACAGTTTCTTGATGTCACGATAGGCTGATTTGTTTTGTGTTGTAATTATATATGTTTTAATTTGTCATGTATTAATTTATTAAATTGTGTAAAATATGTTAGGTATATTATGTGAATTTTAAATAAATTATAATGGGTCACATGTTTCTTGCAAACAAAAGGTAGGTAGGCCTAATGTAAAATAAATAATAATACAACAAAATTAATCCGATCTTAACTGGGATGGGTAGTATTAAAATGGATCATAAACACATTTCTGAACAAATTCTCAAACTTATGCTTCAAATGACAACCAATAAGCGTAAAATTGGAACTCTGAAAATGGAGATAAAATCCACAATTAATTATGAGCAGCGTTCCTTTCTGCCAAGCCAATAATGAATGAAATTAATTAATGATCTTAACAAGTTATATCTGTTCACTTGAAATTTGCAACTTTCACTGGTGGAAGCTTTACTCATCAAATGAAAAAGAAAAAAAAAAGCACAATAGGTACACACTTTATTTGTTTAATATTCAATAACTTCTTGGTTTTTATACATTCAACGAATGAAGATGATGATGATTTGGTCATTTAAACATTGTCTTCAATAAATAAAGCGTTTATTGTGAAAAATTAAGTTTTCATTGGATAGAAACCCTGAATGCTAAATATTTCAAAATTAAACTGTCATTGTTTGTTTAAATTAAGCAATTACAGAAAGCAACCAACCTTAAAAAAAATGAAGATATCATTTAAGCCTAAGCTCTCATGACATAGCCTATACACTAATTCTGCAATTGTATTTTTAACATAAATCTTATACCCTCATGGATTGATTTGTTAATCAAATTAGTGTATGAAATTTAAAAAATCATAAATAGGACTATAGCCTATTTCTCTTTAATCTTGAATTCTTCAAAGAAAAAATGTTCCTGAATATTTAAATGTTTTTATACTTGAACTAGGCTAGGCCCTAATATATTTTATTAATTTTAATGTTATTCTTACCTTACAATCAAACAAGTAGACTTTTTATTTCATAAAATGTTAGGCCCATTTTGTTAGATTTTGTATAGGTATAGATTTAAATATAGGCATATACATCCTATAAAGAATAATTACAATAATTGTCACTTATTGTAGTACGTAACAAGTGAATCATTCACAATGTGTAAAATTATTTAGACTATTAGAATAAAACAATTAAATTAACCTCCGTTCGGACAAATATTTAATATTTCAATCAAATCTCTTTGTTTCATTAAACAAGCCTATTTACTACTGAAACTAAACTGAACTAAACTGAGTCATTAAGGTGTTTACCAATTTAAACTCCCTACATAACAACTAGGTCTAATAAAGTTACTAGGCTATATAAACTATAGTATTCATTTAATAAATAAGTTATTAAATATTAGTTTAATTTTACCTCTTATAACAAAATCTTGTAAAGAAGATGCAACTATGCCAAATCTACGCTCCCGTGTACAGTCGACAACTTTATAAGGCATTAATTCACTACCAGTAGACCTATCATTCATTGGATCCATTGTAGACTAGAGGCTTGTAGATTCACTAATTAACTATCTGTAACAATAAATTAATTTCTATTATTAATTTTTTCAAACACTATTTAAATAAAAGCATTTTACAATAATAAATCCTGAAATTCTTAGGTATGATTTTTAACTGTTTTCCTTATCACACTCAAGTTACTATCTAATCAATTCACACCTTATTCTACTGCTGAATTTCTGTCAAGTGTATGACCCACATCCCTTGATCCAGTTTATATACTCCTCTCTGGAAGAAAATAGGTGAGCTAGACCAAAAGGCCGGCTATTAACCTCCTGTTCTACTTCTAGCTAGATCAATACCAGTAGTAACCCATATAAACTTATAAGATGGCGGGGAATATACAAATCATAATGACGTAAATCTATATCTAATAATAAATAGGTTCCTACCTTCTATACAAATTTCTTGGTAAAATACAGGCTTCTAGTTGCTTTTATGAACAGAATTTAAATAGATTTTAAAAAGTTAGGTTAGTCTTATGTTAGACACTCCCTTTACACATTTACAAATGCAGATTTTTTCAAACACTAATAAGACATTTCAATGAGTAAGTTTATTTGTAAAGCGTAGTTTCACAATACCTAATTTTTATGTTAAAATTAGATAACTATTGTATAAAAGAGATTATGTATACTAGGCCTAGCTATTTTAGTTGATCAATATAAACGCAACATACGCAAAACGCATGACAGCTGTCATTTGTCGGGGGAGGGAGGAAAGGCACAGGCGTGTAAGTTAGGTAGGCAATCGTTTTGAGTTATTTCTATTGGTCAACGATTTGGATTTTGTATATAAATATATAAACTATATAAATACATAATTATACACTTAATTTTAATAGGCGAATCAGTTAAAGGTCTAAGGTGACTTTGAGTCTCTAAATCATCAACAATTTAAAACTTTTATATCTTATTATTTGTACTGGGATTTAAAAAAATTTGCACTGTCCATACTGCCATCTAGATTATGTATAAGGTTACATGTATTTTAATTTTTACTTTCTTTTGTTACACTCAGGTGTTCACTATAGTGAGTAAGAGCTTATCAACGAGATATTTATGCATTTTTTCAAGTAGTCTTGGGTTAAATCCCGATCCTAACCCAACTCTTTCTTATATCTCTTGACCAACTCTTGTTCTCTTTCGACCCTGATCTACCCCACCTCTCTATGATGGTAAATAGCGAAGTTATTGTCAAAAATGTAATTTCGAACTCTGAACCTTCAAAAGATGTAATATTTGTATACTTATGAAGACAAGTCAACAACGCGAGCATAACGAGTGGAGTCCCTTCATATAATATGTACAGTTTCTATGTCTGACAGGGCATAACACTGATACGAGCAAAGCGAGTGGAGTCGTTTTAACATTGACACATCTATGAGGCCGCTAAGGTCTACTTGTGTCAAGAAAGTAGTAATATACAAAATTATTAAATTCAGAAAACTTTTGTAACAACTGCTTTGAACAAACTTACCCTATTGGTTCAGACCCCCCTGGTCTTCCAATACAATTTAACATTTCCTACAATATTTAAGAAAGCAATTTTTAGTCATTACATTTAAAAGATTTTCTTGTATTATATACTACATTGTATGTTGGGCCTGGGTAAGTACCATGATGGTGCCCCACTACTTCTTTTTCATTAACTTAAAATTTTAAGATAGTTGACAATAAAAAAATATAATATATATATACATATTATATAATTTTATCAAAACCAGCTTTAACAATTACTATTTCATCAAACTTTATTCCGTGTAGCCTTTAAGGATCCAAATAGAACATACTATTTATTATATAGTGGTTTTAACCTGGCTTCGCCCGTGACTTCTAACATGTTATTCACGAATAAATGTTGAATATGATCTTGATTTTAAAATATTCGCAAACCCGTCTGATAGCACCTAATTGAAAAATCATGTGCAAGACCTTAAAAATGATAGTAAAGAGTTAAATAAAGTATTTTTACAAAGTAGAAATTTATTCAGTTAACTGTACCTTTTTTCAAAATGATCCGGGGCTATAGGATTGTGTGGTAGTTGGAATATAAGGAGATAAACCTCAAAATATAAGAAGTAAAAGCTTTTTATTGAAAATATTCTAACTATTTATAATACTTGTTTATAAATAACATTTTTCTTTTTGGTATCTGGGGTATATTATAGAAATATTTCGGATTTCCTATTCGAGAGCAAGCTACGTATAATTGACCGTAAGAAAAACAGGAATTCAAAGACATATGCCGCAATACTTTAAATTTTTTCCCTATGGTTTATCTGGCTTATTGTTATTGTGTAACAAATGGGTCTGACTTTTTAATCTTACAAAAGTTAACAGCTTCTGTACATACTGTATAGTGTTTACTTATTTCTGATTTATCCCTTACATCCAGTGAAAGTTAATGGTTTATCTGGCTTATTGTTAATTAATTCGTATAAGCGAAGTAACAACTGATGACCTCGACCTCTACTGATGTTTTTAGGTCCTAGGACTAAAAAGAACAGCTTTAGCATCTCAATTAATGTATTTGAAAACAGCTGTTATTGAAGCAGTTTGATGAAAAATATAGTTCATCACTAGGAACAAAAGAACCTTTTCGATCCTCGAGGTAAATTAATGAATAATGCACTAAAGAAAATTGAAGACCTATCTTCAAGGCAGGATTGAGGGCCTTTCCGTTAACCCAGATAAGACTACCATCATACCCTTCACAAGAAACATTAAAATAGACAGAATAAAGGTAAGTTTATATAAATACTATCAAGAACTTTCAGATGATGTTAAATATCTAGGTGTTATTTAAGATAGAAGACTCATCTGGAGTAAATATGAAAACTACATTTTGGAGAAATCAGCCTAATCACTTATGGCATGTAAGCGACTTCTTGATAAGAATTGGGGCCTCCACCCAGCTACGACTAAATGGCTTTATTATATGGTAATTAAACCTCAGATACAGTATGGCACCCTAGGGTGGTGGAGAAGAACACTTCTAGATGTCACTAGACATAGGCAAAAAGGACACATCACTATTCGTAAACATAAATCGTATAATTACGTACTTACTATGAGAAGTGATTACGTCAGTAAAAAACCTCACGGATTATACCATTTGAAATTATCATCCAAGAGATAAAGAATATAGATAGAGACTGGTCTTCAATAAAGAATAGTATAGTATACTTTACTGACAGATCTCACACTGACTATGGTATATATGGTAAAACAACCAAGGACAACTTATAAGCATAACTTTAGGAAAATATGCAACTGTATTCCAAACAGAAGTCATGGCAAAACTGGAATGCGTAAAATTCACCTAGCTAATGGATACACAAATGAGAATATCATCATCAGGTCGGACAGTCAGGCTGCATTAAAGTCTCTAAGCTCAAATGAACACTATTGATCATTAGTGTGAGATTGTCACCGAACCTTAACTAAGCGACCCAAAACCAAGTAATACTTAGCTGGTACCAGGTCACAGAGGATACAAAGGTAACAAAAAGACAGACAAACTGGCAAAACATGGTACCAAGAGATCTTTCATAGGACCAGACCCTGTATGCGGAATAACTAAAACCGTAACAAAAGATAGTTTAAATAATGGCTGAACTCAGAAATTGAGGAACTATGGACTAAATACTCCACGGGAAAACTATACGGATCACTGGTCCAACCAGATCTGAAACTTTCTAAATTCACCACTTCACAAAGTAAACAAAATCTGAGGAAAAACCTAAGTTTTATATCAGGTCATGGAGCTTTCAAGAAGCATCTTAACACTATGGGACTATTCCAAGGAAACATGAAATGCAGACTATGTAATCAGTACCTAGAAACTGCAGAACACATATTATGAAAATGTGAAGCATTAGGACATAGAAAACAACTGATCTTCAGCCCAGATGTGATCTTTGAAGCGACAAGCAACCTAGTTACGAAAATCCTGACCCTAACCAAGCAATTTAGAAGTACAAAATAAGTCTTTTAGGCTGAAGTGTCTAGGGAGTAACACTCACTTATATATAATAATAATAATAATAATAATAAGTCTTTGTTTTATGGTCAATCAAAACAAAATGGTCGAAAAACAAAATAATGGTACGTCTTCACCAAAATGATTTTATTTGCATATACATTACAAATTGTTGATTTGCATATAACATGAAACTGTGTAAAACTTAATGAAGAAAAGTAATGAAAAATAACAGTAATAAATTATTAATGTTTCAAATTTGACCATTATTCGAATTGTCCATCAATAGCTATGCACTGATAGCAAGGAAACAAACAAGAGTCATAAGCGTTTTTGAAAATTTCCAGAGTTATCAACGGTAATTCCTCTTCTATCAGCATCAATAATTCATCATCTGTTGCTATAGTGTAAGATATATCAGTCATTGTCTGATGGGATATGTCATTCGATAAAACTCCGTCTTTAGTGACATCAGCCCAAACAGTTATACCATTTGTTTTCAATCTCTATCTCTTCATGTAAGATATTTGGATTTTGTATGTTAAAATAATTACAATTATGTCTGTTTACAGATCCTGTTCGGTAAAATGTAGCTTCATTTGAGAATACAATTCCTTCATATCACTTGGTGTATTCGTCATGTTTTTCAATAATCTTCTAACAAAATTTCACTCATCTATCTGGGTTATCTTCCAGCAGTCCGTGAACTAAATGTGTTCTTAAAATGTATTTTGTTTTCTTGGTATAACTTTGAACTGACGACTTTTGTATCCTAGTAGCGGATGAAACTGTGACCCAAGTGAATATGGCCTGTTTGGAGATTTCAGTAAACTAGCATACGCAAGCTCTTAATTTTCTGTGTTAGAAAATATATGGTATTTCTTTGAACAGTCTCTAGTACCAAAGTTTTCCATTTATGAATTGATTTTCTTTATGGAAAAAACCACATATTTTATAGTTTCAAATTCATTTTCGAAAGCAATAGCCCAAGAACATCATTTCCCTTTTTGTTCATTTGAAAAATTCATTGTTTCGAGGTTTGATATCACGCGTAAACTTATTGAACACAACTAACAAATTGCTTCATTGTTGTGTGTTAACAAAACAACAATTGATCGAGATTCAACAAATTAATGACAAAGCACATTTTAATTGTATTGCATTGTGGGAGGAGGTGGTTCTATCTAGAAGATTAATGTTCTTTTTTTGTTATTTTGTCATTTTGTTTTGATTGACCATTCAAAAATGAAAATCAAGGGTAACTGTTTTTAAATATCTATGTAGCATAACTGTAGAATGTCAAGTTTGTAGAATGTTCTATATGTTCGGGATATTAATTTTAAAATAGCGCCCACTTTGTGAGATACCCAGTACAATGTATTTTTAAAGTATAGCCTTATTAAAGATAAGAAAAGCTTCCTGTTGTTTACTTTTTTCGCATATAAAGGGTCAGAGAATAACTTGATAACGACCATTTTACTAAATTTTACAGGAGAGCAAAAACAAAGTTTGTAGACTTATTCTTCATTAGCATATTGACTTAAAGAACCTCTAACAAGGTTTAAACATGTCTCATATGTTTTTAAAACTATTTTTTTAGTGTTAACCATTATAAGTAATAATATTACTTGTAAGGTCCAAAAAACCACCAATAGTACAAATTTGTTTATGGAAGAACATGATAACTTCAGGAGTTATCAAGTTATTCCCCGTGAAAATGAAATGTTTTGGAAAAATAAAAATCTTAATACATATGAAAACCTATTTTTAATGGTATAAAAAAATAGTATTTTAATATGTTAAATGTATTATAATATGATGACAGTAAAAAATGTCCAACGCTAGTCCTCTTTATAACATTAGACCTATTTTAGTCTTGGCAATGGGGCAATTCATCAAAGTAACTAACAGCTTCCAGACAGCAAAAGCCTTTCAAATGTTCAATGTCATTATACTTGTCCTTTTCAATAGGAATAAGACCTGAAAATCAAAACAAATTATGTATAGTATGTTTCGAGTTAGGTCAGGTAACATTAGAATCCCAAAAAGAACTTTTGTATAGTTTGATAACGACATAATAAATCAATGTTTACAGAGACCTACTGAATAATAATTTTATAAAACAGATCAACACTTTGGACCTTTATCCCTGTAATTTTCAGGTGGATAAACTTACCTTCATACGCAGGAAGAGGTAAGTAGAATTCTCCCTTTGCCAATCACCATTGAATGCTTCCCTCTATCTTATTATGGCAGGATGTTCTTTTATGATCTCAAATTCCCTTATTTCCCTTGACTTACACAGACGTTTCTTGCTCTTGTATTTTTCATCTAATAAAATAGACCAATATTTGACCATTTCCTGCTCTACTGCCTCAATGATAAATGGCGAGGGGTTACTCCTTTCATTTTGAAAAAAAAAACATTTACTCAGTCATGTGGTGTTTCAGCTGGTGCAGTTTGTTTTACTAAAGCAGTATTCTTGTCATATATGACAGAGCATAGTGTAATGGTCGAAATAATGTTTGAGATTTTCTTTTACTATTGGAAATAAGGAGAAAGCAAACTCCCTTTAAAGGTGGTTGAAAACGGGATCTTTATATATGTATTTTCGAAATAGGGCATTCATAATTTTACTTCATAGTGGAGGGAACTTGATGACAAAATAAGAGTTGACCGAGACAAAGTGATACATTCGTATATTTACACTAAGGAATTTCAACTTTTAGACCGGTAATAGAAAGCTATTTATTTCAAGCACAATTCTTTAAAAATAAACAGCATGTGTGGCACTTGCAACCATGGTCGTGGGAAGTTGTGTTTCTGTTCTTAATTGGTCTATTTTTTGGAAAAATATTAAGGAAAAATGGGTGCAAATTTATCATGGTTTGTGAGGGTAAATGGTTTCAGGATAGACTTACGTGCAAATTGTTGACTGCATTACACGAAGCATGAATTGTAGAAATGGCCAGGGAACCATGATTTCAAGGTATAAGCAAAGAGTGGGTACTTGAAGTATCCTGCTGTTGTATTATGTTGCCAAATCACCAGCACAACAAAAGTGAAAAAAAGAAGAAAAAGTAAAACCTTTTTCTGTTATAGTGTGACCACACAACAACCAAGTTGAAAAATCAAAGCCATGGTATTCCTCTAGATGTTTACACACACACACACACACATGCACACGCACACACACACACACACCCCACACACACAAAATAACATTTTTGTTTCTTTTTTTTTTTACTTTTCAAGGGAAAAACCAATCACAAGGCATTCAAAAAATAAATGTAAATAAATGAAATTGGTATTTTTCACAAAATAAACATAGATTGGACTGACAATTATTTTGTTTTTAGCCAACAGAATTTGGGCTATAGCTTGACAAGAGGAAAGAATAAAGTAATAATTTCTGCTATAACGAAGTAAATTGGGGAATGTTTTGTAATGGATTACACCTTTACAGGTTGTTTCGATGTTTTTATTTTATTTTTCAACTTTTGTAAAGTAATTGTATGTAGAATTTATAATATTTGTATTGCGACATCGTTGGGAGCTTTCGCTCGCCTATGAAAAAAGGGGTTTTCAAAATTACTAAGCAAATTGAATTTTTTTGTGGTTTTATTGTGTTTGTGGTGGAGTGTCACATGGCCACCACTATACAATGAGACGAGTGGCGTGGCTTTACTTGTATGGAGAGGGGGGGGGGGTGTTATGACCCAGCCAACTAGCCCACCATTTATAGTATAATAATTAATAATTGACGATAATTGAAAAGGGATGATAAATTTATAATTTTTTATAATAAAGAACGTACAACAATCAACTAGATGGATTTTGTTGGATCAGTGCGGTATCACCAAGGGGGATGCAGTCGGAGTGGCTACAGAAAGAGTCCAGTACCGTGAGCTACAAAAGGTCGGACGTGCTTCCGCCATGCTGTAATTTGAAATAAAAACTAATCATGTTTTTTCAGGGAGGGGAATGTAGTAATAAGATTATAATAAATTAGATTTTAATTTCGGAAACTTGTGTGTGATTTAGTTTATCGCCTGAGACCGAGTCCTCGTCGCCATTATGACAGATTTCGGTCAACGTGGGATGCAGTCTCCAGCCAGTAGAAGACTTCAGATTTTTAACTGGAGGTTTCCGCTGCCAAAAAGTGGGCGGCGGCCACAATTACTAACCTTTACTGTAATGTACCCATCAATGAAGCAATCACATATCTGAAAAATAACCTCAAGAATTCTAACAAACTTACTAATGAATCAATAAATGAAATATTCTCTTTCGTTCATGTACACCTGCAACAAAATTAATTCACATTAGATAGTAACACTTATAAACACATAACGGATTAGTAATGGGATTACTGCTACCCGAAATTATAGTCAAAATTTACCTTAATTTGAAATTTATTTGATGATACATAAATGCTTATCATGAAACATGAGAAGAATATTTATTCATAAAGGAATTCCTGAAGTTTGATCAATATTCAGCAAAACAAGAAAGAAGTTAATTTTTCATAATATTTTAGTACACTAGTGCATCAGTCTCATATGCAACATATGCCCATAGATTAATGTAAGGGTTAAATCCCCATTAAACTTCCTTACTCTTTCATGAACAACTCTTGTTCACTTGCAACTCTGACGCTATAGAGTATTTGAGAGATAGAAGTCTCTATTCAAGTGTCTTTTATTGCTAAGGAGATGATGATCCAATAATTTTCGCCTTAAAAAAAGGGGGAAATTATATTATCATACACAGCTCTATCCAAAGAAGAAAAAATATTTTTTATCAAAGTTTAATAATAATTTATTGTCATTATACCAAAGATTAGATTCATTAACAGCTCTATTACAATATTATCTCAGTTTTAAGAGAGTTGTCAGATTTTAAATAAACTGTGCAAAGCATTTGTAATTTTGATCAACAAAAAACCTTTCAAAAAGTAAAACTTTCGTAAGTATGACCTTGCGTTTTATTCCCTATAACTTACTCAAACACATTGTTACATTTTCCTTTTCCCGCTCTTATTAATTAAAAAAAAAAATTCAACCTAATACTAAAGAAATCTCCAAATAATTTCGTTAAATTCATTAAATGAAATATATATATATATATATATATATATATATATATATATATATATATATGAAAAGTTGTTAATATTTTTCGTATAGTTTAATACACATTATTTATCTAAATTTTCTAATTTATCTAACTTAAACAATCAACTTTTTCTTTAGTTTTCAGCCTGTAAATGAAACTTATCAGCTTACATTTAATTAACATGTACCTTGTATCATGTTAATAACAACTGAACGGATCAATATTTTGGGTCGGGACCTGTTGCATTCGATTCAGTGTCAAAATACATTGGAAAAGACACTAGTCACGGCTTATTACCTATTAGCTGCGATGTAATTACAAAAAAATACTCTCTGTTGCAATAAATTGTTAATAACAATTGAACGGATCAATTTTTTTTGGGTCGGGACCTGTTGCATTCGATTCAGAGTGTCAAAATACATTGGAAAAGATACTAGTCACGACATATTACCTATTATCATAAAAGAAATTCCAGAAAAAACCCATTTTTTCACTATAACTTTTAATAACAAAAAACTGGACCACCCTATCGATCTGGGACCACTTGCAATCGATTTTTCACGTCAAAAAACAAAAAAAATTACCTTAATATCGAGGGGACTCTCGAATGTAAACAGAGATATACGTTAATACGGGAAGCGTCGCCTGAATTTTTTGGCTGAAGAAAAACTAATGTTTTGTCGGTAAACCGTCAAATTAGAACTTTAACTTAATATAACTTAATAACTAGCAATTATAAGTGAAATATTATTCTTTTAATGATAAACTTAAATGTTTTTCTTACATCTTATAAGTTCAAGGGGCTTTTTGAATTTAAAAACAGTAATAAACCAGAAATAAGGGTGGTTGCCGCCGGCCATACTTACATCTGGCGGCTATTGCCACCCTCAATAAAATGTGGAAGTATTCCCATATCAATATACAAGTCCGCATGTAAAGGAAATTTACAGTTCATCAGTAAATTAGAAAAAAAACTATTTTAACCTAGAAAACCTTCGGGTTTATTTTGGTTTTACGATTTATTTGCACACTGTAACTTTCTTTTACTAGGTACGGCTTGGGAAAGTGGTTTATCTCATATTTTACTAAAATATGATCGATATCGCTTTGAACAATTTTGATATATTAAATTTTCTAACACGATGTCCGTGGATCATTTTCTCTTTTATAAACAGCTAACTAAAGAATCAACATTTTAATTTCTCTTTTATAAACCGTTATCTAAAGAATCCACATTTTTAGGGCAATGGTAACGATAACATTTGATTGATTAATATTTTGGTTTTGTTTTGGATCTATAGGTGTAAGAGAAATTTGTAGCAATGTTTGTTTAGTATTGAATTGGTATTCTAATAATAATGTCATTCAGATTGTATATGTCAGATAAAAACAAGATAGAATGAAATGACCCGTTAATATTTTTCATTCTATATCAGTTTTTACTATGCCCCCCGCCATTGGTTTCAGATAAGATATTTATAATCTGATGTAATACATCGCAGAAACACTGTCCTCATGGGACTTGATTGACAGAGAGAACAAAGAACTAATGAAATATATTCTTATATATTTTTCTTTTTTTTCTAGTTGTTTTAAAAAAACTTCTCAGTTATCATTGGTTATCATGCAAAGTAGAGCCAAACTCAGGAATGGTTTATAAAGCATCAAAATGTACTTTTTCGTGGGTCAAATTTGCCCACGTCTCTAAAATTGTGAATTTTGGGGGCTGCTCAAAAATCTTAAATGTAAACTCTCTTTCAGTGAAATAGGGAGAGTGAGTCATCCCTTAGAAGAGAAGGAAAAAGGTTGAATAAAAGTCCTTTGTTTACATATCATTTCAAATTGGTAGCCCCACTAAACGAAAAACTAACTTAACAAAAAAAATAAAATTAAAAAAATTGAATTCAAACGTTAAGTGCGGCTTGGAGTAGATTATTTTTTGTTTTCTCTCAAGTTTTTCTCAATTTTAAGGTCTTGATAAAAGAAAAAAGAACAGTGAAAACTAGAGATCTCTACCTCAACCCTATCCAAAATGGCGGCAAGACAACAAAGCCAATTTTTTGAGAAACCCCAAAGGCGAATAATTACTCTGCAAATGAACTCTGTCCAGTTTCAATAGGGTTGAGAAAAAGACCTCAAGATTTCTGTATTCTTTTTATTTTATCAAAACCTTCAAAATGAGGCCTCACTCGACTGGGGTTTTATATTTACGATTTTTGAGCAACCCCAAAATCCCCGATTTTGAGACATGGGGCTCATACATAAAAAAAAGTACATTTTAAAGCCTTAACTTATCTTTGCTAAACAGCTAACGGAGTATCTCCATACTTTTGACTAACCCGATGGATATATGTATATTTGTGGTTTACAGGTGAAATCTAACGAATCATCATCGCCTCTAGATCTTGAGTACTCTATAGCTTTAAGGTAGGAAGTGAATAAACGCTGGAAAGCCATTATAAGAAAAATAATAAGGATTTAAAGTCTGTCATTACATTTATCTGTTGGTATACAATGCTGCATATGAGACTGACACAGAGTTGACCGAAATGTGAAAACCGTATACATTAACTTCTTGATTGTTTTGCCAAATATTACACAAACTTCAGAATATAGGCTACTTCATGAATACAGCCATTTTTCATAATATGCATTTATGTATCGTTATCTTAATTAGAAAAATAATAATAAAAGATAAATAATTTTCAAAATTTTTATTTACAATATATTAAAAACAATTTTATTAAAAAAATTATAATTATTAACATAGTATAATATTTACATAATTAATGATTTAGTTAATGTGAAAATGACAGTTGAGCCAAGTTTTACTATTCACTGAAAAAATACGAGTTATCTTCAGTTTTCTATTCAATCATAGTCCTAATCAGCTTCCTGATCTTCTTCAGAATTTTCCATTCCAATAATCGGTTGTCTTTTCCCGTTCTGTTCTGGTTTATAAAACAAACTAAAGTATGGGGTCGGTAGTATCTTATTACGTTGAAAGATCTGGGAGGATTTGGTAGGAGTGTAGGAAATTAGTAGAAGCCTCATCTCCATCAGTTCTTAATTTCATTATTACGGTATAACTTACTCAAGCTGAGAAAAAAAATTCTTAGTCCTTCTGTCTTTCTGTGTTTAGCACTGTCCATACACTATTTTGTTCTTTTATCTACCGGTAACCAATAAACCACCGGAGCGCAGCCAGCCAGTAGTTATATTTTACAAGGAATTATTTCCCCCACATATCTCCAAAATTTATCGATATTAGGTTCGTTTTTCAAAAATAAGTATTGGATAGCTTCAGTTAATTAAAATTTTAATCACATCCGTTTTAATTTAGCAGATAGGTACAGTGACATTGATGTAAATTAGAAATCCCTAAGTACATGATTTCATTAGGAGTTTAAAAAAATGAAATGAATTAATCCTTTTAGTTTAGTCTTGGAGTCAAAGACACATAATAACATTCCTAGAGAGAATATTAAGTAAAGATAATTTATTTTGGTACTCTGAGATTCTGCGAAGATAGTAACATAGGTTTTTCCACTAACTTATCACAATAATTATTTTGCACTAGTTAAATAAAACTAATTTCAAATCCAACGCAAAATTATAAAAATCTGTGACTAGATTTACATAATTAAGGCTGTGAGGAAAGATTTGGAAGGCCGTTTAACATATCCCTGTTGCTAAAACATTTTATTAATTGTACATTACCATAGCCTGAACAAATCTTTACATTGCCAAATCTTCAAAGGTAGTCGACAGCCGTGAAATTTCGTTAGCCTAGGTCTACGTTAGCCTAATAACGACAAAACAACGCTAATTTAATTTAATTACGAAGCAAAACTGGGTCAATAGAATTGACACGTGCAAACATGATCATTTACTTTTCTTCTTCGTAAATAAATCCCATTTTATACGAACAACCGTGTAGAAGGTGGGGGAGGAAATAATTAAAATACTGCTGTCAAAAAAAAAGAAAAAAAGGTAGATATCTTTTTCTGGTCGCTAAAATAAAAGATAAAACGTAAGGACATTCTTAAAAATACCTGTATCTAGTTTTTGTAATAACAATTTTGTCTCACTGCATTTTATGTATAGGCTAAATCAAGAATAATTAAATTAGATAAAAAGAAACAAGAAAGTTATTGTTAAGCTAAATTAGTAAGGTGTTATACGGAAACTGATAGTTAGGCCTACATTTTGTCCACCTATATTCTAGTCATCTCATCGTTTCTCTGGACTTTCTACCCAGATAAAAAAAACAAAAAAAAAAAAACTTGCTATGATCATATAATCTGACCACAAGGTATTTTGTTTTGGGTTATTTTTCAACCTATTTAATTATCTTTTTAGGTAACTTGGGTCCTCAAAAGTCATTGAAACAATTTTTGTACATTTGTGTACTAAGTTTTCTCTTTTAATAGAGGAAAGATTACAAATATACAAATATTGTTTGAGTGCTTAAAAGTTCGAGTTTGAGTTTAGCAAAATTTGGTAAAATTGTTACGGCCGAATTTGAGAAAATCGTAATTTTGAGTTTAAAAGAATAGGAAAAAAGTCCGTAGATATGACCAAATTAAGCCCTAAGAGAGAGAGAGAGAGAGAGAGAGAGAGAGAGAGAGAGAGAGAGAGAACTATCACAGCTACCTTTCCGGGCATACTCACTCGTCCTGTAAAGTACTTCTGGGGATGTTGTCCCTTGTGGGGATATCCCCACAAGGGCAAGCGGCCTAAATCAAGTTTATATGTAATATACATATACTTTTAAGGATATTAGATCGAAAAAAAAAAAAATTTTAATATCCCCTAAAATAGCTTTTGGGACGACAGCTTTAGTTTTGAAGAGAGGCCACCAGGGCTGCGCTGAACGCAATACTCTCTCCTATAGAAGAGATTCGGGCTTTTGCCCTAGAGGTGACTTATGGGGCTCTTGAGTATGATTGGTCCATTCAAATTCGAGAGAAAAGAGCAAGTTGGTTAATGCCTTTGTGAGGATACCAAAATATTTGTATGGAAGACTGCAACGAACGTCACTATGCCTTTGGGGACATTGTTGCCAGATGGAACAGATCCAGTGTTGCCGTCAATTGCACCTTTCATAAACTTAGAGTTCAGTCCGTTTGTCCATTTCAATTTCTTAGAGGTGGTTGTATACTTGTTGCTTCTTTGCGTTATTTGAATGTGTGCAATATATATTATAAATTACATAAGTTATTCGACATTCTAAATAATTACTCCATTTAAAGAGTTCTACCTTTTATATGAAATGGAAAAACTATTTATCTGTTTACGTCGAAAAGTGTTTGTATATCAGATATAAATTTGTCAGATTTTTAAATAATATATATCACTAGTTTTAAAGAACAAAATTATCTTTATTACATATTTTGTTACATCATTTATGTATGAATTAATCAATTACGAATGGTTACGTAGTAATTTATCTAGGAGACCAATTTATATTGGAAACTTTGGTTACAAACTGAAATGAAATAAAAGATGTATTAAAAATCCATAATATGGAATAGTTTTGGGTTTTTGGAATAGTAATATATTACTGTTCATATTCTTCCTAGAAACAATGTACAGTTTTATTAAAAATAATAATTGTTTTAGAGTAAATTCAACAATCAATACATTTTACTTAGTACAACTTATTATAAAATTGCATTAGTTTTAATTCAACCCATCCTACTTTTACTCCTTATTTCTAAACATCCAATGAAAATGAAAATGTATTTCATTTATATTTTTAAATGATATATGAAATGTTTTTTATTCCCAGTTATTCTTGACAAGTGGTAATAGAATGTACAAATTCTCTGATTCAAAAAATGTGATGTATTTTAACTTTATACAATTAAATATTATACAGTTCAATTGGCAATGACAATAGAGGGTTGAGATGTTATTTCAAGGTTTAGAATGAAAAATTTTATAAATATGTTACACAATTATAACATATATCATGTTTATATAATTATGTTTATTTATACAAATAAATATAGTCTATAGTTCAATAGTATAGTGGATTCTTTTTATTGTTTGTTTTTAGTTATTATGGGGTTGTTATGCAACAAGGCATGGTTAATCATGTATAACTTGTGTTAACAACTGTTGATGGAATTTAATTGTGAATTCAAAAATGTTTTGATATTTCAAATCCGTTCAGTGGTTTTCGAGATACAAATGATTTAATAAAGTCGTGTCATCGCATTTCAATAAAATGCAAACGCTAATGTACGCGGGTTTTTAAATTGTGTATATTTTGGGAACCGTTGAATGGATGTTAACTATCTAAAGAAATTTAAATTCACAATTAAATTGTCTATAAATTGGTGTATCAGAATATTACTACAGCGATTAATAAACCAACAAAAATAGCAGTATTGTCCATACTTTTCTATCAGAAATACAGCATACAATTAACAGCTGATCAAGTACTTATAAGCGCGTAACGTACTCAACAAAAATTGATATATATTTTTAACCGTTTAATGGATTTTTGTTTTGAAAAAATATTTGAATTCACAATAAAATTATCTATAAAATCATTATGAGTAGGCTACTTGTTGTTAGGTTAATTTGTATTAAAAACCACGATAAATTGTATTTAATTCGTTTTAAGTATACATTGGCGTAAATTAATTCAAATAGCTAAACTATAATTGTCCATACATAAAAACATAAAACTGACAATTTATAGTAAATTTTATGAGGAATCCGAATCCGTTTTAAAAAATAACTTCCGATAATTAGTTTTCGATATATAAGCGTTTTTGTACTATCGCCTGCCCAATTTTTATACTCTCTGTACGAAAATCAAAACCGAGTACGCGGGTTTACTAAATTGTGTTTATTTCTAGAACCGTGGAACGGACGTTAATTACCTAAAGAAAATTGAATTCACAATTAAATTTTCTATAAATTGGTATATCAGAATATTACCAAAGAGATTAATAAACGTGAGTAATAAACCAATAAACATAGCAGTATTTAGAAATCGTTTATAATTTTGAGCGATTACTATTAACGTTCATAAATCAAAAAACATTTTATATATCATTTTCAAATTTTTGTAGGTTTTTTATATAGTCATATAGAATATTTCCTGAAAATGTTAACAAAATATATAAATAAAAAGACTAGGCCTATACAAGTTATAATTTGACGCTATTTTCAACCAAACCGATAGATGTAAACTGTTGTAAATTGTTTAATTATAATTATACTATTAGCATAGATCTGATAGTTTATAGAAAATTTAATTGTGAATTCAAAATTTTTTTGATATTTCAAATCCGTTCGGTAGTTTTCGAGATACAAATGATTTAATAAAGGCGTGTCATTGCATTTCAATAAAATTCAAACGCTAATGTACACGGGTTTACTAAATTGTGTTTATTTCGAGAACCGTAGAATGGATGTTAATTATCTAAAGAAAATTGAATTCACAATTAAATTTTCTATAAATTGGTATATCATATTACTACAGCGATTAATAAACGTATGTAATAAACCAATAATAATAGCAATATTTAGAAATCGGTTACTATTTTGCTATAAACGTTCATAAATCAAAAAAATATGTATATATCATTTTCAAATTGTTGTATGATTTTTTATATAGTCATAAAGAACATTTCCTGAAAATTTTAATAAAATCTTTATTTAATATAATCTTTATAACGAAAATTCGTTATCAAACTTCTTAAGAGTTTGAAAAAAATAATAAGTAGCGGTCCTATGATATGTACAAAACGCCGACCGCAATACAGACCGGTGTCGTATACAGCTAAAAAAAACTGTTTTTTCAGAGCTCGTTGATTCGACAGAAAAACTGTTGCGAGATTCGTCTGTCTATGGAAGTAAGGAAGGACAAAATTCTGCTGGAAGGACAAATCTAAAACAAACATCTCTGGTCGGAAATTAATCAAAATAGGCCAAAAATAGTCTTCAGATAGTATGTAGACGATACTATAGTACTTTTCTATGGCAACAATAGATAATTAAAAACTCTGATTAACTTCGTAAACACAATGCATCCAAAACTCCAATTCACGGTTGAAGTGAAACAAATAACAATTTAAACTTTTTAGACCTATCAATTTCAAAAATAAACAATAGTGTTAAGTTAAAATCTATAGAAAACCTACCACAACAAACCAGACTATACACGCTTCTTCCCATCATCCATGTCATATAAAAATGGCAGCTTACAATAATTTCGTTAACAGGCTAGCCTCAGTACCTCTAGACAAGAAGAAGTATGAACAGGAAGTAAACATAATTAAACCCATCGCAGTATACAATTGGTACAAGAGCTCAGATATCGACCAACTCATCAGGTAACATACAAATAAGAAACCCATTATTAAAAAGAAAAAGCAAACTTACGTCTCCACAGAATATGGATCAGCATTGAGTCATACTCCAAAACGTAGACTGGCTAAAGAGAGCGTAACCGTTGCTTTCAATACCTCAAACAAACTATACTATTTTTTAAATAACCCAAAAAAAGACATACATAATGACAAACACGATAAGACTGCCACATACAATATCACTTGTTATAGGCCTACAGTAATGAATGTCCGAATTTTTATATAGGACAGACTGCCCGCTCTTTCAACAAAAGTTTTAAGGAACACTTCCCTAAGAGGACTTCATATACAAACTCTGCTTTTGGTGAACATCTTATCAACAAAAACGATAAATACACAGATATCTAACCTAACATGGAGATATTGCAACAAAAGTTTGGTGTCAATTCCCAAACACGGTTACGGCTTGCCAACGTCAAAGCAAGTGCCAATTCACTCAAATATCAGCCACAAAAATATTCCCGAATTAAATATACCAACAAATAAAATAAAACGTCAATTATTGAATATATTTGGTCACATTTTCTAAAAATTAAATTAAATTCTTGGTATCTTTTAAAATTTTTAAAGTTATTACTAGAAACATGTAGTTATAATCACTGATCATACCTGAACAAAGGCTACATAATGAAACAATGGTAGGCCTATCAGTCGTGAAATTAAATTCAAGTTCGGGATGTTGGGGTATTCGGTAACGTAGGCTACTCAACATTATTTATATATATTTTTAACCGTTTGATGGATTTTTGTTTTGAAAAAATATTTGAATTCACAATAAAATTTTCTATAAAATCTTTATTAGTAGGCTACTAGTTGTTAGGTTAACTTGTATTAAAAACCATGATGAATTGTATATTTTAAATATGCATTGGCGTAAATTAATTCAAAAAGTTAAACTATAATTGTCCGTACATATAAACATAAAATTTATAATTTATAGTATTTTTTATGAGGAATCCAAATCCGTTTTAAAAAATAAGCGTTTTTGTACTATCGCGTACCCAATTTGTATACTCTCTGTACGAAAATCAAAACAGAATACGTTGGTTTACTAAATTGTGTTTATTTCGAGAACCGTTAAACGGATGTTAATTATCTAAAAAAAAATTGAATTCACAATTCTATACATTTTATATAATTTGGTATATCAGAATATAACTACAGCGATTAATAAACGTATGTAGCCTAATAAACCAATAAAAATAGCAGTATTTAGAAATCGTTTACATTTTTGCTATACACGTTCATAAATCAAAACATTGTGTATATATCATTTTCAAATTTTTGTATGATTTTTATATAGTCATATAGAACATTTCCTGAAAATTTTAACAAAATCTATAAATAAATAGACTAGGCCTATACAAGTTATAATTTGACACTATTTTCAACCAGACCGATAGCGGTAAATGGTTGTAAATTGTTTAATTATTATTAGTCTAGATATGATAGTTATAGAAGTCTAGCTTTGATAGTTTATAGAAAATTTAATTGTGAATTCAAAAATGTTTTGATATTTCAAATCCGTTGGGTGGTTTTCGAGATGCAAATGATTTAAAAAAGGCGTATCGTCGCATTTCAATAAAGTTCACAAAAAGTTTAGGTTACTTTATTTATTTGAAAATTTATTTATATATTTTATGAAATTTATTTCAATGTTGTTTTGAAGAAATTTGTTTTTTCGTTGTAAAGTAATTAAATTTTATTGTATCTTGATGAAATTTTCACAACATGTACGTATATATTTTGTTGTCATAATTATTAAATTTTATTTAATTTTGTTAATTAGTTAAGAGAAATTGTTTTTTTTTTGTTGTAAATCAATAAAATTTTACTATATCTTGATGATTTTTTCACAAAATGTGTATAAATATATTAGTAAGAAGTGTGGTAAATTTTGTTTAAATCTCTCAATTCGTTTAAAAAATATATATCGAAATAGACGATGATTTGTATATATATATATATATATATATATATATATATATATATATATATATATATATATATATATATATATAAATCCCACTATCATTATGGCATCATTTCATATCCATACAATATGGCAGCCCCTTAAAAGAATAGAGTATATTTCTTTTTAGAAATGTATAGTGGCTTTGCAAGGTGATATCAATTACTTTATACATTTTGATATCTCAAAAAATTTAAAATACAATTTTTTTTTTCAATCACTAAATTAACATCATTGTTGCAGCTTTTGACGTTTCTAACATTACGAAGGCCACTGTATATATTTTACATGCGATACCATTATGGCAACTAAGGTGTATATTTTAACCACCGAAATATCACAAAGAGAACCGGCACTGTTGCCAGTTTGACATCCTGTTGGCCTTCTGTTTTACCCCAAGTCGCTTAAGCAGTTTTGAAATGCACGTAGACATTTGTTGTGTGTTATCGTCGTTTGGTAGTATTTCACTTATAAAATATAGTATTTTATAAGTGTTTATAGTATATCAATCGGCCTACCTGCTGCTATTGGTTCTTCTATGAATCACCAACTAGCCCTTGTGCTACAAAATCAATTTTTTCTAGATTTTAACTTTACCTAACTTTTACTCTAATTACTAAACTCTAAATATTATTTTTCGCAAAATGGGTCCAAACACGGTACAATTGTGACAACTCTAACCGGGTTTTGAGTTTAAAAACTAGAAAATACTTAAAACGTGTCCTTTATCACGTGTTTTATATTGTAATAATCAGAAGTCTAATGTAATAGTTATCTGATCAATACAATGGAAAATGTTATTGTAAAGTAACATTTAAAACGAATTTGTAATTATTTGTATTTTCTTTTACTTTAGTATACGTTCACTGTTAGCCTATATTGATTCTGATTTAGATTCTTTGTTTTTTTTTTTGCATACCGGTACGTTTGAAAACACTGCTAGAATTACTGTAATTATTATGTATGTTATTGTGATCGTGCTAATTCAAATAAAATGTCTATAACCATTTTTAAGTAGTCAAATTTATGATTTTGTAACCTACTGACCATAAAACCACATAGAGTTGTCACAATATTGTACCGTGTTTGGACTCATTGTGCTAGAAATAATATTTAGAGTTCAGTAATTAGAGTAAAATTTTAGTAAAGTTAAAATCTAGAAAAAATTGATTTTGTAGCACAAGGGCTAGATTATGATTCATAGAAGAACCATTAGCAGCAGGTAGGCCAAGCCGCACGTGTGAGTGTGTCTGCGCGTTGGGGAGCAAGGGTCACCCTAATCCTTTAGAGCGCACGGCTGTTTGGACAAACTATACAAAATATTGGGGCCATTTTTCAGAGGTGGTCTTTACTACAACCAATACATTATTGTTGGTAAATTGTTCGATTGTCAATGTGTTGACCAAAATAAATCATTGTAAAAAACAAATTAAGGTTTTGAAATAACTTTTAGTATTTATTATTATTTTTGGTGTGATAACAATGGTCCTGTGCTGTGAATAAGTGTGAAGCGTCATCCGTCACGCGTTACGCTTCGTGATGATTAGGTTTCATTCGTCAAGCTCATTCGGGTATTTTCGAGCGAAAAAACGAGTGTACTAAAAAAGAAAGTGCTGTATGCAAAAACTTCCCTAGAAAGCTTCAACATTTATGGTTCTGTACTGTTTTATAAAATAAACTATGCAATATATTTAACGAATAAAACTTTATTTCCTTGTCAAGGAGACCTCGCTGTCTTATATAAAACCAACTAAGCAATAACTTTCTCTGATAAAACTTATTTTCTTGTCAATGAGATTCACAGTCCTAAAGAAAACTAACTAAACAATAACTTTATCAGATAAAACTTATTTCCTTTTCAAGGTGACCTCGCAAATCTTACAGAAAACCAAAAAAGCAATAACATTCTCAGAAAAAACTAATTTCCTTGTCAAGGAGATGTTGCAATTCTGAATTACGCAATAACTTTCTCAGGGTAAACAAATGTTTATTTTAAAGAGATGCTTTGCACTTTTATAATAGAAACTATACAATAACTTTCTTAGGAACAATGAATATTCTTGTTAAAGAGGTGCTGTAATCTTTTATAAGAAAACTATGTAGTAACTTTCTCAGGTTAAATTAATATTCACGTTAAGGAGCTGTTGTACAATTATATTTTCAATATTGTTCTAAGGTTAAATAATTGCTCATGTCAAGTAGGTGATTTAGCCTACTCTTTTGCAAAAGAAACTATGCAATAATTTTCTTAGGTTAAATCAATGCAATAAATAATAATAATAGTATTACGTTATTAATAATAATTATTAATATCAATCATACAATGTAACTACTATATTGTTTGGATGTCGCCGTTTCGAATATTGACTAAAATTCAACAATTAAACAGCAGTGACTTGAAAATGGCTAAATAGCCGAAACGACCGTCGTTTGTATGGAGAATACGATAAGTCTCATAATTGTTGAAATGTAACTATTACTGTGAAATGGTTTTGATCACCATAGACATTTTCACTTCCGTCGTACAGTACACCACACACCAGATAAAACAATAAATAAAAGTATGTAAACATATACATATTGGGATGGAGTTTTATAATACTTAGTAAATACAAATAGTACTCGGTCTTCTACTTCTCACGCTCAGGCGGCCTCAATAATTCCGAGAAATGTATCGAGTATCGTTGCCAACAAAACAGTTTTAGGGGCTGGATACTGGACAGTAATATTCAACTTTGTCCACAGCTTTGAATGCTCAACTCTGCGTCTTGTGTGTAAAATGGAAGGAAACAAGCAACTGATATCAAAGCAGGTACGTTCAAGTTATAGTTATTAATGTTACTTTATAGCGTCATTAGTAATTTCATAATATTATTGTGATGCGTATGTGCTAGAATAAACAGACGGAATTAACAACAAATGTGATAGGCCTAACCCTGGATATGATGTATGAGAAGAACTACCGACATTTCATGTTTATTTAATAGTTGTACCAAAACCTGCTTGTTAAAAATAGGGTCTAGCTATTATTTAGATTTCTTAACTTTATTTATCGCTTATTTAAATTTTTTGTAGTGGATCCCACTCTTAAACCGAATTCAAAATAAATCAACAAAATTTGAAAAACATTATTATAATAACAGATATTGCCCAAACTAACACTATTTCAGATTTTCTAAGTACTGTCGGAATTTTACTTCTGTGTTTTACATAATAGTGGACACCACTTTTCAAAAAACCCATCAATATATTTAAAAAAATATCTATTTATTGACTGAGTTTGCCCAAACTCACAATATTTCAGTTATTCAATTTACTAAGTGGAAATTTGGCATTTCTTTTAATGTAGTGGATCCCACATTTTAACGAAATTCATCCCACAAAAAAATTAATAAAACTTTAGGTATAGATTTTGCCCAAACTATATACGTTTTTAATATACTGAGTAAAAATTTTAAATGGGTTTTAATGTAGTTGGTCCAAAAATAATCAAATCCAACCAAATCCAAAATAAACAATCAAGTATGAAAATATGGAACATGTGCACAGCGGTAATGCTGAGCTCGTTTTATTTTATTTTTTTAATAGAGAATGGATAGATATATAGGATTCAGTTTACTGCATTTAATTCAAAATTAATTAAATGTTTGTAATAGTCTCAACTGCATTCTTGAAATTAAAATGTTTACACATTTTCAAAGTGTTTGACAAATTGTGAATCTTTGTTGTTTATTTTCGTTTCTTTCTTCTTCTCGAATAAATGGTTAAGTATTAATACCATCACGTTTACATTGCAAAACAATATTTTAATGGGTATAGTAAGATTCTGCAAAAATATTTATAAGATGTTGTAATTTCTTATGTACTTATTTCTGAAAAACCAATATAGCTACACTAAATGTTATTTCATCATTATTATCATCAATATTCTCTATTTATTAGTGTATGGTATATTTATAAATATAAATAAATATAAACTTGTCTGAGCAATATTTATATAATCTTTTTTTTTGGTATAAGTGTAAGTTATTTGAGGTGAAATGAAAACAATTACCCTAAATTATAGAAATTATAAAACAAAAAAAAAAAATTACGTAAACTAAATATTATTTTTATCAATTTTAAACCTTAACAACCTATGAAAATGTTTATTTGTAAAATAAAAAAACATCCAATATTGTCGGCTAAATCAAATGGTTTTAGTTTTATTTACTTACAACCAACCGTTAAATATTTATATCCCAATAGGCCTTTAGGGAAACGTTTTTGGAACGAAATTTCAAACTTTAATATTTTGTATTTTCCCAAGAAATAACTAAAAGAGACATCTTCTCAAAGTTTTCATTAAAATTGCCAGAAATTGTGGCTTCTAGATCAAACTATCGTAAATAGGCCTACAGTTTTTTTTTCTATAGATTATCTAGCAAAAATAGCATTACGGTACGATTTTGTAGGAACTCTTGAAGAAATTGATAATTTTGTAAGGAAAAAAATAATAACATTAAAAAATGGTTGAGGGATTTTGCTTATATTTATTAATCTGTTTGAAATTCATTCAACAAGGTTTGTAGTCCTTTGATTAAGTAGATGCCTACAGTAAGGAATCCTACCTTGCTTTAAAACCTATTCATGTCACCTGTCAACAAGTTTTAAAATATTCTACTGCTGCTCTTGAAGTTATTGAAAACTTAACCTTAAAACTACTGTTTCTAAGAAATATTGTGTTTATTTAATTCCTAGGCCAGTGGTTGCTTTCCCAGTAAACAGGTAGCAAAGAATACAGAGGGATACCATTGTATTCTAACAAGCTTCTGTTTATAACCATTTAGGCTTAAATGACATCTTTCAATCAAAGGAATCAAAGGAATTCCATAGTCAAACATGCTAAAAACTTTATTACTAGAAGTAAATAGGAAACTCATCTACAGTGGCAACTGATTCCACTATTTTATTTTTACTTTTAGGCAATTAATTTGACGTGTACCCGAAAACCGTAAAACCATATTGATACTAAAGTACCAGGCTGTCCTGTGATACGCATAACTCCTATGATGCCCGAATTCAACAAAATGTATTCTATGCATAAATAAATGTTCTGTGTAAATTTCATCATGATAAAACTAGTTTCAATAATTTTGTGTATGAAAAAACTACAGGTTATTTCTAATTTCCTTCCAACGGTTCATTTGGCCTTACACATTTTATAAAAACGATCACGAAAAGCGTATTTATAAATATTTTTCAATAAATCTTTCACAAAATGTTCTTTGTATGTTCGATAATAGACTGTTATAATGTCAATTATATCTAATCGTTTTAAGTATGTTTTTTGGTCAAAAAATCATTTACGCTTTATTGTAAATTGTTCTTCAGAGTAGGTTTTCGCTTATAATTCGAATATTTCTTAATATTGGCATATATATATTATTATAAAATTTCATTTTATGAATTTTAATTTTAGGATAATTAGTTTCAAAGGAAAGAAAACTGAATTTGCGATCTATGACATTAATTATTAAAACAAATATAAAAAGTGATTTATTTGGACGTCATATTTTTTTTTTTTTTTTTAATAATTAAATATGTGAACGTTAAATTTTTATTATTTATTTTAACTCGAATAAGAATATGGAAATTTACTCATTTTTTTCCATGAAATATCAGCATGTAATTAATATGTTAGAAGTACGTACAATGTTAGAATTGAGTCGATCATTAGTTAATAGTTTAAGGTTATAGTTTTAAATACGGGACTGTTGTTTATTAGGCCTATTTGTTTATTTTTCCCATGAACTGTGAAAGGTCGCATGGTTCCACCAGTTTAATATATGTTATATTTAGTGGTTTACAATGTTTTAAAACAAATCTACCTGATCGTTTATCACTAACCTAGAAAATTTCTTATAGGCCTATTGTCTTTAAACTGTGGGGAATACCAGATAGTTTCAATGCAACAGTATCTTGCAGAGAGATTTGTTAAGTTTTGACATAAAAGGGTAAAATATATGTCTTCTAAGAATATAGTCCGACCACCACTATAGTTCTGGAATGGTCGTAGTTAGGTAGAGATTCGGTCACCTGGCACTAATCGGCTTAGCTTGCCCGGACCCCATTGTTTAACAAGACTGAAAAATTATTATTAATTTATGTGGGATTATTTTTATATAAGTTTTAAATATTGTATAAGGCAGTTGTGTATTTCAAAAGGGTAATTTGTCCCTTTCAACGAGTCTATTATCTTGTTTCTATTAAACTATCTCTATAGTTTATCTCTGACAGGAATGTGGGTACACATTGAAACGTCAAACCTATTTTGCAAGAGAAGTGTCTTTGCGGTTAAACCTCTTTTGCTGTAGGCCTACTAGTTACCTAAAAACTCTCTATTGTTATAAATGTTTATTATGGATAATGTTTAAGTAGATTTATATGATAATATTCTTCTGTAATACCTAATAAATATGTTTATGCATGGTGATTCAAGAAATATCAGGATGTAATTAATATGTTAGAATGTACGTACAATGTTAGAATTGAGTCAATCATTAGTTAATAGTTTATTTTTCCCATGAACTATGAAAGGTCGCATGGCTCCGCTAGTTTAATATATTTTATTTTAAAGTTAGTTGTTTACAATGTTTTATAACAATCTAACAGACTTTAAAAAATTATTTTAAAATAATGAAACAAATAATGGAAGTTTAAAGTAACATCCAAGAAATAACTACTAACTACATTATGTCCAGAAATACATACATAGTTGGAAGTATTGTTATAAAAACTCTAACTTTGTTAACAATTTTTTGCATTTAGGCCATAGTTTTGATCCCGAAAAGAATGTTTAAATCTTTTATATTGAAAATAAATGCCTATGTCTAAATAATTTAAAATGTTTAGATATTAATAGATCTATGTTATAATAACAATAATACAAATCTACAATGTTTTGCTTTTTAGGATGGAAAATGTTTTTATTTCAAGAAACTGAGAGCATAACGCCAATTTTTCAGCCACTTGTGCCGTACAGTGATAGCTCTGATGGAGAATCATCAAGCAACTCGATTTCATTTCCTGGTTTGGTTTCAAATTCAAATGAGCCAGTTCAACAAAAAGACGAGACATTTAATTTTGAAAGTTCTGTTCCTGAAGAAAATACTCAAGGAGGACAGATACCAATCAAAGGACATACAAAACATTTTAATTATTTACAGGGCAGCTATTTATATGATGAAAATTTGACTCGAACCAGTCTTGTGAACTGTCAAAACCCATCGCCTTCCATTGATTATTATGATTCGGATATTGACCCAGAATATGTCCCTGATAGTAGTAGTGGTAGTAATACAGATTTTTAAGCCCAGACATCTTCACAAAATAACATAATAGAAGACTTCTCGTGTTCATTCGATCTGAAGGTATTTTCTGAAGAACGATTAATCCGTAATAGTATTGAAGTTGGAGCCAGATATGAAGAAAATATTATTGATAAAACAAATTCACCCCAAAGAAGTTTGTTAACTGAAAGTTGGGATCTCCAAAACAAACCGTATTAGGGTAATAATTCTGAAAATAACACATTTTTATTTCAGGATAATAATAAACCTAAGCGCGTTAGAAGAAAAGACTTTTGTTTTTATTGTGAGACACTAGTTACTACATTTGCTAGACACCTTTTAAGAAACCATCGATTCGAAATTGAAGTTGAACGAATAAATTCAAAACCAATTAAATCTAAGGAGAGAAAACATTTAATTGATTTACTACGAAAAAAGGGGAACTACCTTTACGGTACCACAAATACTGTGTGATCTGCGTGCCTACCGTCAGTTGGTTGAGACTACATACTGTAGAGTACTCCTTTTGTGCAGAAAACGAGTAGGTGAGCTTCAGAGACTTCCACTAGATCTATATGAAAATATTCAAATAACCATAATTATGAGGAGTTCGAACAAGTAGTGAGACCTATTGAAATGATTCTTATAAGAAAATTTAAACGGGTGGTCAATCAGGGAAAACGAAAAGTGACACCTGTGTTGTTCAGTTTTGACGTGCAAAAGATTTGCTGATTAAATTAAGAAGCAATTTTATTCCATCAGAGAACATATTCCTCTTTGCAAATGTAAATACTACTAATCCGATCACTGGTTATAAAGTGTTGCAGAAACACTCCAAAATAGCAGGTTTGAAAAATCCTGATGCAGTCACATCAAGAACCCTCAGGAAATATTAAGCAATAATATCTCAATTGTTCCAATTAAATGACCAGGATATTGAACAGCTCGCTTCGTTTATGGGGCATACGTCTTCAGTCCATCGTAGTGAATATAGGCTCCCAGATGACGTTTTCCAAACAGCAAAAATTGCAAAGTTATTGTTGTCAATTGAGAGTAGCGAAGGAGCTAAAAATAAAGGTAAATCGCTAGATGAGATAGAGGTAAATCTTGACGAAGATATATTACAATCTACCAACTTCAATGAAGTTGATAAAGGAAGTAAAAGTTCAGAAGAAGAAGAAGACGGAGACTTGTTACCTTTAAAAGACCTAATCGGAGTAAGTGAGTCTTCTTCCAGTTCATTTCTGCAAACTAAAAGAAACATAGTAGCCTCTAAGAAATCTATAAAAAGAGAGATTACAAAATGGACCGATCAAGAGAAAAATATTGTATTCAATTTTTTTTAAGACTCACATTGCCAAGTGCAAGCCACCAAGAAAACACGAATGTGAGATGTTAATGTCCCAATATCAAACAGTTTTCAAAAACAAAACTTGGCCTGAAATAAAAGTTTTAGTTCAAAAACTTCTATACAAAAAAAGCTTTCTGTAAATAAACAAATTGTGTATATTTTCATGACTCTTATGAGACCTTTAACTATACGCTATTCGGTTTATTTGTAAGACTATCGCAAGTACAATGTTCAGCCTGTCCCAGCTTCGTCACTCTCTCATTTGTTGACGCGTTTCGGATAACCTACATTGTCAAAACAACTATTTGTACTGATCATCCTACTCTGGGAATCGTTATATTAAATCGACGTTAAATTTAAAATAACGATTCCCATAGTAGGATGATCAGTACAAATAGTTGTTTTGAAATGGAGGTTATCCGAAACGTGTCAACAAATGACAGAGTGACGAAGCTGGGACAGGCGGAAAATTGTACTCATGATAGTTGCAACAATTCAAGCGGAAAAGAAAATATTTAAAATAATTTATTTGAGGATTTTATAACGTAATTAGAACAATTTATTGTTTTAATTTTTCGTTTTTATCTATATACATGTATTAGATTTAAATAAAAGGTATCACTTTATATAGTTTTCTCAGTTTGATTTGATTAAAAATGTAATGTTCATTTTTTTAAATCAATTTAAATTTTTTAATTTAAAATGGTGTGTAATTTCCCTTACATAATAGATAAGTCTAGTTGTTGTTTTATTTTTATTATAACCTCAAAATAGGTTATAATATACTATCTCACATTAAAAAAAAAATACATATATGTATTTTTACTGATTCATTTCCCAATGTTTATGTTTATTTTATATTGTAACTTTGTGTAACATTTATTATTTTCCTATTTCTATAATTTCTATAATATTGTATTATAATAATCATATTATAATAATTTACTTATTAACTTTGTATAATAAATTACTTTGTAATTTTGCAGTTAAATTCGATAAGCTATTTAATAAGTTATACCTACATTTCATACTAAAATTAATTGTAAATAATTTTAATATGATGGAGTACTTCTGAAAACGAATTATTCAAAATGGTCTCCAGTAGATTAAAATTTATTAAACACTAGATGGTGACCCAACTTTTAAAAAATCAAGATTTTTAAAGACAAAACCGTTGCAGACGTATCTTATCAGAAAAAAAAATTGTATTACGTGTAATTTTTATGATTACTCTTACTTAATAGGTTTAGTTACTGTATTTGTAATATAACATGTTTCATACTAACAGTTAACAACAAATACAGTATTTACTTTATATTGTAATTAATTTCGTCTACTATAATATGATATTACTACTTCATAATTTGATGAAATATAATTTCGTCTACTACTTCAAACACATAATATAGCTTCCAATTATACCAGGAACTAACTAAGCTAATTTTTACACTATCGTTCTAAACATTTTTTTAAAAAATGAACTTTATTTTTTTCTGTAATAAATAATATTTAATTAATGTAAGCCTTTTCCTTGTATACTAAATAATATTATATTGTATTTTTACCACTCATATTATAATTAAGAAAAATTATTTAAACCCGATTGTGAGATTGTGTAGTCCAGTTATTGTTGGTTCTGTATTACGACTTTTGATCATAAAATTGTTTGTTATTATTGATATTGTTTTGTAACCATGTGTTTCATTCGTTATTTATTTCATTTCCAATTATTTGCATTTATTTGTAAAATTCAATATTTAAAATAGCATGGAGTGGTATATTTTCTTTAATTATTTCTTAGGTAAAGAACGATTTAAATAGCGAGCATTAGGTTAACACAATATATTACTTTTGTTGTAATGCAAATATTTAGATAAGTATGGACAAAAGTAAAGATATAATTAATTTGATTCATTTTGTAAAGATGCAAAAGATAGGTATAGATACGTTTTACATCAGAACATTAGAACTATGCGCAAACACTTTGACCAATTTCTAATAGAATTCAATATGTTTGGAATGGAATGATATGTGTCTGTTCACTCTATAGCCCAAACATTTATATAAATAAATTTTAATAAAATCTTTATTTAATATAATCTTTATAACGAAAATTCGTTATCAAACTTCTTTGAAAGGGTTTGAAAAAAATAATAAGTAGCGGTCCTATGATATGTACAAAACGCCGACCGCAATACAGACCGGTGTCGTATACAGCTAAAAAAAACTGTTTTTTCAGCGCTCGTTGATTCGACAGAAAAACTGTTGCGAGATTCGTTTGTCTATGGAAGTAAGGAAGGACAAAATTCTGCTGGAAGGACAAATCTAAAACAAACATCTCTGGTCGGAAATGAATCAAAATAGGCCAAAAATCAAAAATAGGCCTATATTATGTAGACGATACTAAAGTACTTTTCTATGGCAACAATAGATAATTAAAAACTCTGATTAACTTCGTAAACACAATGCATCCAAAACTCCAATTCACGGTTGAAGTGGAAACAAATAACAATTTAAACTTTTTAGACCTATCAATTTCAAAAATAAACAATAGTGTTAAGTTCAACATCTATAGAAAACCTACCACAACAAACCAGACTATACACGCTTCTTCCCATCATCCATGTCATATAAAAATGGCAGCTTACAATAATTTCGTTAACAGGCTAGCCTCAGTACCTCTAGACAAGGAGAAGTATGAACAGGAAGTAAACATAATTAAACCCATCGGAGTATACAATTGGTACAAGAGCTCAGATATCGACCAACTCATCAGGTAACATACAAATAAGAAACCCATTATTAAAAAGAAAAAGCAAACTTACGTCTCCACAGAATATGGATCAGCATTGAGTCATACTCCAAAACATAGACTGGCTAAAGAGAGCGTAACCGTTGCTTTCAATACCTCAAACAAACTATACTATTTTTTAAATAACCCAAAAAAAGACATACATAATGACAAACACGATAAGACTGCCATATACAATATCACTTGTTGTAGGCCTACAGTAATGAATGCCCGAATTTTTATATAGGACAGACTGCCCGCTCTTTCAACAAAAGTTTTAAGGAACACTTCCCTAAGAGGACTTCATATACAAACTCTGCTTTTGGTGAACATCTTATCAACAAAAACGATAAATACACAGATATCTAACCTAACATGGAGATATTGCAACAAAAGTTTGGTGTCAATTCCCAAACACGGTTACGGCTTGCCAACGACAAAGCAAGTGCCAATTCACTCAAATATCAGCCACAAAAATATTCCCGAATTAAATATACCAACAAATAAAATAAAACGTCAATTATTGAATATATTTGGCCACATTTTCTAAAAATTAAATTAAATTCTTGGTATATTCTCTTTTAAAATTTTTAAAGTTATTACTAGAAACATGTAGTTATAATCACTGACCATACCTGGTAATGATAATTTCATTATTTACACATATATAATTATTATGAACAAAGGCTACATAATGAAACAATGGTAGGCCTATCAGTCGTGAAATTAAATTCAAGTTCGGGATGTTGGGGTATTCGGTAACGTAGGCTACTCAACATTATTTATATATATTTTTAACCGATTGATGGATTTTTGTTTTGAAAAAATATTTGAATTCACAATAAAATTTTCTATAAAATCTTTATTAGTAGGCTACTGGTTGTTAGGTTAATTTGTATTAAAAACCATGTTGAATTGTATATAATTCGTTTTAAATATACATTGGCGTAAATTAATTCAAAAAGTTAAACTATAATTGTCCGTACATAAAAACATAAAATTTATAATTTATAGTATATTTTATGAGGAATCCAAATCCGTTTTAAAAAATAACTTCCGATAATTAGTTTTCGATATATAAGCGTTTTTGTACTATCGCGTACCCAATTTGTATACTCTCTGTACGAAAATCAAAACAGAATACGTTGGTTTACTAAATTGTGTTTATTTCGAGAACCGTTAAACGGATGTTAATTATCTAAAAAAAATTGAATTCACAATTCTATACATTTTATATAATTTGTTATATCAGAATATAACTACAGCGATTAATAAACGTATGTAGCCTAATAAACCAATAAAAATAGCAGTATTTAGAAATCGTTTACATTTTTGCTATACACGTTCATAAATAAAACATTATGTATATATCATTTTCAAATTTTTGTATGATTTTTATATAGTCATATAGAACATTTCCTGAAAATTTTAACAAAATCCATAAATAAATAGACTAGGCCTATACAAGTTATAATTTGACACTATTTTCAACCAGACCGATAGCGGTAAATGGTTGTAAATTGTTTAATAATTTTTAGTCTAGATATGATAGTTATAGAAGTCTAGCTTTGATAGTTTATAGAAAATTTAATTGTGAATTCAAAAATGTTTTAATATTTCAAATCCGTTTGGTGGTTTTCGAGATGCAAATGATTTAAAAAAGGCGTATCGTCGCATTTCAATAAAGTTCACAAAAAGTTTAGGTTACTTTATTTATTTGAAAATTTATTTATATATTTTATGAAATTTATTTCAATGTTGTTTTGAAGAAATTTGTTTTTTCGTTGTAAAGTAATTAAATTTTATTGTATCTTGATGAAATTTTCACAACATGTACGTATATATTTTGTTGTCGTAATTATTAAATTTTATTTAATTTTGTTAATTAGCCTAGTTAAGAGAAATTGTTTTTTTTT